>CM035137.1:59481781-60686781 GCA_020205605.1 Panax ginseng
AAATGTATTCGCATTTATCGTTCACTTTACTTGACACTTAGTCTCGTCATTAAATAAAAAAAAATTTATACGCAAAATTTCTTATTTATTTTATATAGAAAATCTCGGGTTATTACAACTTCTCCTGACCCTTTCTACTTAAGGCATCGACAACTACATTGGCTTTTACAGGGTGATACAAGATTTCACATTCGTAATCTTTTATCAACTCCAGCCATCTCCTCTGTCTCATATTCAACTCCTTCTGTGTGAAGATATATTTTAGACTCTTATGGTTCGTGTATATCTCACATTTTTCTTCGTAAAGATAATGTCTCCATATCTTTAAGGCAAAAACTACTGCGGCCAGTTCCAGATCATGAGTAGGGTAAACTTTCTCATAATCCTTCAACTGCCGTGATGCATACACAATAACCTTACCATGCTACATGAGCATGCAACTAAGTCCTCTATGCGAAGCATCGTTATAAACTACAAAATTTCCAGTGTCATCGGGTAATGACAAAACAAGCGCTTCACTCAACTTCTTCTTCAGTTCTTGAAAACTGTCCTCGCATTTCTCAGTCCACACGTATTTCACCGTTTTCCTTGTCAAGTTAGTCAACGGAGTAGCTATCTTTAAAAAATCCTGGATGAATCTCTGATAGTATCTCGCTAACCCTAGGAAACTCCGCACCTCAGTCTGCGTTTTCGGTTGTTCCCAATTCATTACGGCTTCCACCTTTGTTGGATCTACTGAAATCCCTTCATGGTCAATGACATGACCTAAAAATTGTACCCTTTCTAGCCAAAATTTACACTTAGTGAACTTTGCATATAACTTCTCCTTTCTCAGTGTCTCCAACACTATTCTTAGGTGTTTAGCATGATATTCTGGCATCTTAGAATAGACTAGAATATATTCGATAAGCACCACGATGAACTTGTCCAAATATTATTTGAACACTCTGTTCATCATATCCATAAATACAGCTGGTGCATTAGTTAACCCAAATGACATCACCAGAAATTCGTAATGACCATAACGAGTCCTGAATGCCGTCTTTGGTACATCCTCCTTCCTAACCTTCAACCGATGATACCCCGTTCTCAAATCTATTTTAGAAAAATACTTTACCCCTTTTAATTGATCAAAGAGATCATCGATCCTGGGCAATGGGTATTTATTCTTTATCGTTAGCTTATTCAACTCTCGGTAGTCGATACAAAGTCTTAACGATCCGTCCTTTTTCTTTACAAACAGTACCGGTGCTCCCCACGGTGAAACACTCGGTTGTATATACTTTCTGTCCAACAACTCTTGTAACTGAACCATCAACTCTTTCATCTCTACAGGCGCTATAAGATACGGTGCCCTTGAGACTGGTGCTGCTCCTGGCACAATGTCTATTATAAACTCGGTCTCACTATCCGGTGGAAGACCCAAAAATTCACTCGAAAATACATCCCTGAATTCTTTAACTATAGGTATTTGTTCCATGGTCGCTCCCACTCTCTAGGTATTACCAACATGTCACAAATAACCTATACATCCCTTCCTCAATAATTTCCTAGTTTGTGTCATAGTAAGACAACACAAACTCCCCGGCGATCTATTACCGTAAAATACTACCTGAGGTTGTCTCAACGTTCTAATATTTACACATTTCTTCTGGCAATCTATAATTGCGCCATGGTTAAACAACCAATCCATTCCAAGAATTACATCGAATTCTCCCAACTTTATCAGTATCAAATCTATCGATAATTTACAACCCCGTATGTCTACGCAACAACTCCTATGAATATCTTCCACTGTAATTATCTCTTCGTTTGCTACCTTAATATTTAAAGGTATATGCAAATTTTTGGGAAGTAATCCTAATCGTCTAGCAAAATCACATGCTATAAATGAACAAGTAGCACCCAAATCAAACAACACGTAAGCATTTATGTCATTATTCGGAATAATACCTGCAACTACATCTCCGGATGCAACTGCATCTTGCACCGTTATATTAAAGGTGCGGGCCATCGGCCTACCCGACTGCGCTGGACCACCAATAGCTAACTTACCGCTATTAGCGCCCTTATTCCCATCAGTCCCCTTCTTCGGGCAGTTCTTTGCTATGTGGTCAGTTGACCCACATACAAAGCATCCGTGGTTTTTCTTTGGACTTGGACAGTTAGGCGAAATATGCCCTTCCTTTCCACAGTTCTAGCATACAACCTTCCCCTTTGAGACAGACTCCTAAGTGAGTCTTCCCACAGATTTTTCATGCCTCCATCCTCCTCTTGGGATCTCCTTGCTTCACTCTAGTATTCTCAGAGTTAAACCCTTTCTTCTTCTAACCTTCGCCACTCCCGCTGTCTCCTTCAATCTTCACTCCCCCATCGACCTTACCCTTATTCTTCTTATCCTTGTGGTACTGGATTAGAGCCTCATTCCCACCTTTGGCTATTATCGCCTTCTCTAGTATGATCCCAAAAGAAGTACTTTGGAACACAAATATTTGTCTATAGAGCCAGGGTTTCAAGCCCTGCTCAAATCTCCTGGCCTTTCTCACCTCCGTGTCCACCTGGTGTGGAGCAAACCTTGCCAGTTCATTGAACTTGGCAGCGTATTGGGGAACCGTCATTTCCCCTTGTTTCAACTATAAAAACCTCATCTCCATTCTTTCCTGCATACTCGTGGGAAAGTAGTTCTCGAAGAAAATCTCCTTGAACCTTACCCACGTTAGGTTCTCAATACCCGCCCTAGCCTGGTTAGCCTCCCACCAAAAGTTGGCCTCTCCTTTCATCATATAGGTTACAAAAGCAACCTTCTGACCCTCATCGACATTTTCAATAACAAATGCCTTCTCGATTTCTTTTACCCACGTTTGAGCTTCTATGGGGTCCGTAGTTCCTTTGAACTCTGGTGGACCGACACTCTTAAAATCCTTGAAAGTAGTAGCTCGTACTACTTCAGGATTTATGGGGATATTAGCCCCATTTTTATTAAATTCTGCCGTTAACAAGTTAACGAACTCCTGCATTGGGTTTACCGGACCTCCCTCCGATTGATTAACATTAGCATCTTGATTACGTTATCTCCTTCTCGGCGGAATTTTGCTGTTAAGATAAACAATACATCATTATTACTCTTTTCTTATTACTTAGTTATTATTCAAGATTAAATAATAACTTCAACATTCATCACTCAATATGTTCCATAAAAAGGCTTATATTAATTTGCTTCTTGTAGTATAATACTACATCATTTACATTACACAGCCTAAACTGATTACATTACTATCCCGCGATTGCTTTCCAAAATTTAGGATTTATAATAGACTACCCTTTGTTATATAAAACAGGGTTTTACGTCACTACTAGATACACAATATTTACATATCTAACTCTAATCTAGCTAATACTAGATTACATCTGCCGCAAGGCATTATCAAAATCATGGTGGCAAGGCCAAGCGATAACATCACTACACGGTGATAGTATGTAAGATGCCGCTACGCCTCTCTTGGATGGATACCCAACTACTTGTTGCTGGAAATCCTTATGAGAACTCCTATGAATATAGGACATCCTCCCTATCTTCTGTTTCTTGGTCTTTAGCTCCTCCTTGAGCTCAAAGACCTCCTGTTTTAGCTCGTGGACCTTTTCCTTTGCTAAAACTCTTTCATCATGCTCATGTTCCCACATAGACTCCACATCTGTCTTATCTTGCAAGACAGCATGGAGCTCTGCTTTTAACTCCTTCACCTCCTGACAGTAATGGAGGTTTCTATCCAACACTTTCATAAACAGTGACATCATCAACTCCCCCTGGGGTGTCTCTTCCGCAAGTGCTACCGGGTTAAAGGACACTACTTCCACCTCTTCTTCTGACATGCCGTCAAACACCGACATAAGGTCATGGTTCTCTAAGTCTAAAGACTCAATTACCACCACTTTTGGCTCTTTTGCTATTGGGTTCGGTATAATCTCTATTTGATTAACCGATTCTTCACTTTCTACTTGTACATCTCTATACATTCCATTTTCTCTTGACATCTACAACAAAACAATAAAGTTTAATTAGTACACGTCAGTAGAATAATAAAAACACATATCATATATATAATGCATTTTTAAGGTTAATTTCATCTTTTATTTCTATGACTTATCTTAAGGTTATGACTTAAGGTTTTAATTTCCCCCCTTAAGTTTTATAACCTAATGCTTTGATACCAACCTATGACTCCCCAAAATTCGAGTATCTTTCAACCCAACATATGGTGCTACACGGTGCTATAGTTCACATATACATTCAATTGAAATGCCTCAAAAGAATGAATATGTCTTATATATATTCCAAACAATATTCCCTTCCCAGGTTCTTTATAACCAATACATAAGTTCTTTGTCATAATATCAAATACATTACAACATTAAATCTATACTATTACATAGACAGTTCAACGGTCTGCCTTAGCCTTCCCTCTATCTTTACCGGATCATTCGGTCTGTTCGGTCTTAGCTGTATTCATATGGTTTAAGCAAGAGTGAGCATAACTAGCCCAACAAGTAAAACAATTCCATTTAAACGACATGCTTGAAACATAAAAATTGTATATCTTCAATAATTGAACAATAGTTATGAAGTGCTATCGATAATTCAAAATAGCACTTCTCTTTTCTTTAAAATGTTTTACAATGACAACATTCAGTAAAACATTAATTCTGGTTCAAGACCTTGAGCATTTCATACTTTCTTTGAAAAGGACAACCCATCACTAAGTCCGTAAGTCCGGTATTACTTACGAGCACATCTAGGTGATCAGCCTATAGTACTCTATGTTGATCAACACTACGTTCTTTAAACGTATGTACGTTTAAGTTGTGGCAACCTCATATGCCTATCGTTTGACGACAAAACATTTGTTTAGCATACTCAGTCTTCATTTGAAAACCATACCAACATAGTTTGGCAAAACATTGACAATACTTTGATAGATTATAAGAAATCTAAAATATCGTAAGTCTAGCCGAAAGAATTGGCTTTGACTTCATCATACATCAATTCATACGTAAGAATACATGAATCACAAAACTTGTCTAGATTAAACATAGACAAGGGTTAGAACACTTGCCTTTAATGTCTTCTTACCGTTAATACAAATTCTCTTTATGTCATTAAAGATTCTAAAATACATGATCACATAACATACCACATTAGGTCGTATATAATCAAGTATGTTAACTACTATATCTTACCCTTCTTCTCGATCTAATCATGTTTTAGACTGCTTAACATTGGTTACGGTTCATCATATTACATTGTTCTTATAATCGTTCATGGTGCCCGGTCTTGGCGCTGTGGCGCCATTCTCTTATACTGAGGCCATACTGCAGTGCCACTTTACATTGGTTGCTAGTCAAGCCTGGCGCTGCGGCGCCAAGGATAATGCCTTGGGTGGCACTACAGCGCCGGCTCTGAGACATAGAAAATTTTTGATAGAGAATTTTTTAGGTAAGATTCCCGGGCTCATACTTCTTCGTTATAAGTCCGAATTGGCTCGTTCAAAAGCCATTAGCTCATAAATTACATACTATACGTGTTCATGTAAGAATTTTACATTTTCGACTTGGTTAACTTAAAATTCACCTTTGAGTTCATTTTTAACAAAAATAATAAACGTTCATGAACGTTCAACACTCGTTTCTTTGTTCTAAGTCAGATTTCGGTCATTTTTGAGTCCACAACTCTATAATGCCAAATAAGACTTATCCCCATCGAAAACCAACGTTTCCGAGCTCAATGTCAAAATTCGACTTCCATTCGAGAAATTTCACGATTTAAGACGATTATCGTCCTAACTCGTGAATTCATATAACTTCAACTTATGATTTGTTCATCGTTTCAAATGGATTCTTTCCATCATACTAACATCTTAACATACATATTTCATTAACTTATTTACATGATAAGTTATTACTTGTTCTTTATGAGTTTATAACTTATAAAAGTATAAACTACTTATGATTTTATTTCACATGTTTTATCATGATTTTAATCTTCTAACAACCATCCTTACATCTTCTTATCATACAAGCTTCATTAATATAAACATATTACAAGTTTTTACGAGTTCTTCCTTAGTTCATAACTTATATATGAATAAATTACTTATTCATGGCTTATTAAAGTTTAATCCCATTGTTTAACCATCCTCTTTACTTCTTAACATACATACTTCACTTATCCACACTTCTCTATCAAACTAGTATTGAAGAGTTGGAAGATTAATGATATAGAAGTCTTAACCTTGATGAATCAAGCTTTGCTCTTCTTCTTTTCTACTAATGAAAGTCTAGCTTTTTCTTACTTATTCTCTCTAATAATTAAGTTGTAATATGTTGGATGAAAATAACAAGTGTATAAATGATCCAACACTACTTCTATTTATAGGATTGCTAAGGTTAGGGTATAATAGTTAATAAACATCCCACCTTCTTAAACAAACCTCATTACTATTCATTACTTAAGCACTAAGTTAACTTGATTATCACTTTCTTTACTTTGCCATTACAACCTTTGGTTGGCCATCACACTCTTTGCTTGGCCACCAAGATCACCCATGTGATCATGGGGCCCACATGGGTTGCCCCATGGATCTTCTTTACCCATTGGATTCTTAATTTGGACTTTAAATTCAATTAGCTTAACTTATGCTTTTAGGCTTGAATTAATCCACTTTGGACTTTACATTAACAAACACTTGGGCTCTAACATTAGTTTACATTGGGCTTAATCCCAATCCTAATTAAACTATACACTTCCTACACAATTCTTCAAGTTCAATTACATATGGCTTAAAGCCTTAGAACGTATTCTCTGCGCATTAATCTCGTATTCTAACTCGTATACTTATTCAACATATACGACATACCATCATTCATACATACTCGTATAATACTTCATATCATACTCATATTCTTTACCTCGTATAATACCTACACATTATACGATCATTGGTTTAACTACTTAACACTTTACTTTTCCTAACTTTCTCGAATTAAGTCCGCATGCTAAAAATTACGTTTTCCATACTTAAATTATTATTACATAATCCATCTCACCTCGATATTCTATCGTTACGTATTTCTCAGAAGTTCAAAAATAATTTCTGAGCAGAAATAAGTGAATAATGTTTTTCAGAAAATTTCTCAGAAAACTTTTATTTTCGTCTTGGAAATTCAAACACTTTAATTCCTCCACGTAGTCAAAATACTACGACATTCCGATGTTTCTAGGTTATACAACGACATTCATCTTACTAACACATAATAATAACAAATACTATAATTTTATTCATTATTTAATTAAATAAAATTATTTTACAATAGATCCGAATTTCTCGGCCATTACACAAAAAGCTGCGAGAGTAACCTAAGATAGGTCAACCTCTAATTAACCAAATACGGAAGGAAGTCTCTTCATACTTTCCATTTCAAATTACTTGTAATCTCAATTACCTGTAATTTCATTCCATGTCAATCTCAATGTAATGGAAAATATGAAGGAATATGTGTACGTGCATTCCCTTTTATATCAAAACCTGACATGCTATCTTACAAATAGCTAACATCAATTTTGCAGGATAATAATCCTAAAACGAACACATCACATATCATATAGCATTTCCAAATTCCCTAAGACTAAACTACGTAAGTGTTTTTATAGGGAAACTATTGGTCCCGTTACCCGTTCAAAGTCCAAAAAAATAGTAAGCCTGCAGCCAAGCATGGCCTCATCTGGTCATTCTAATCCTACTCCTGTCTCTCGCGAGGAGTTTGAAGGATTAAGAAACTAAGTTACAGAGTTTTCTATTCTGCTCAAAGAACCACACCAGTCCACTCAGGGTCCACAAATACCCATACATACGGAATCCTCTGCACATAGAGGAACCTAGGGACCAGATAAAGAAACTCCAGTACCTGAGTCTCAGTTGGACAAAACCAACAAAACCTCTAAAGTCACCCATCTCAAAGAAGATCCAAACATCAGTGATATTAGGAAGAAAGTCCTATAAATGGAAGAGACCATTCAGTCTATCAAAGGGATTGGAGCACACGGGAGTGTTTCATATTCAAACCTTTGTATCTTCCCTGGGGTTCATTATCCATGTACTTGCCGATGAGGTGCCTTCTCTCCACAAGGGCTGTAACTTTGATGCAAAGTTGGACTCAGACTTGATGGAAATACAAGAGGACATTGAGACACCTCGGGAAATTAAGGAATGGGTCACAGACAAACGTAAACCCAACCTTGACCAAACCACTTCTTTCAATCTTGGAACCTTTGAAAACCCTAAGGTAATCCAGATTGGTTCATACCTTACCCCAAACCAACGGAATGACGTGGTTGCACTATTAACCCAATTCCAGGATGTGTTTGTATGGTCTCATGAAGACACGGTGGGTTTGTCCACTGACATTGTTATTCATCACCTTCCCATTAAAGAAGGATTCAAGCCAATTAGGCAGAAGCTCAGGCGATTGAAACCTGAGTGGAGTTTAAAGGTAAAAGAAAAAATTGTGAAATAATTTCAAGCTGGCATTATCATGGTGTCTACATATCCGGAGTGGATATCCAACATTGTTCCCATGCTTAATCCAGGTGGAAAGGTGCGAGTTTGCGTGGATTGCCAGGATTTGAACAAAGTTTGCCTTAAAGATAGCTTTCCCGTGCCCTTTATCCACATTCTCATTGATAATATTGCTCAATACGGCATGTACTCCTTTGCGGATTGCTTCGTAGGGTACCATCAGATTATGGTCGTTGAGGAAGATCGTGAGAAAACTGTTTTCATCACGCCTTGGGGAACCTTTTGCTACAGACGGTTGTCATTCGGCCTCATCAATGCCGGCGTAACCTACCAGCGAGCTATGATGTCTCTTTTCCATGATTTAATGCATAAAGAGATAGAGATCTATGTGGATGACATCATTGTCAAGTCCCAAAAGGAGGAAGACCACTTAGACCATCTCAGAAAGCTATTCAACAGGTTGCGTAAGTAAAACTTGAAGTTGAATCCAACCAAGTGCGCCTTTGGTGTCAAATCAGGCAAGTTGCTATGTTTCCTAGTCAGCCACAAAGGGATTGAACTGGATCCTACCAAAATCCAGGCCATTAAGGAAATGCCCATTCCTTAGACAGAGAATGAAATACGGGGATTTTTGGGTAGAATCAACTTCATTAGCAGGTTTATCTCTAAACTCATAGCAACCTGTGAGCCCATCTTCAAGCTATTAAGGAAGAACTCCTCCATGAAATGGAACGATAAGTGTCAGAAAGCCTTCCTTACCATTAAAGAGCACCTGGTTAACGCTCCTATTTTGGTACCACCCAGGGATGTTATTCCTCTGTTCATGTACCTATCCATTAATGACAATGCCATGGGCTGCATGCTAGGGCAAAAAGATGATAGAGGCTAAGAACGAGCTATCTATTACCTCAGCAAAAGATTCAGCATCAGTGAACACAAGTACACTCTGATTGAGAAAACTTGTTGTGCTTTAGCATGGGCTTCCATGAGGTTACAACATTACCTCTATGGTCACACAACCCATCTCATATCCCATGTGGATCCTCTAAAATATGTGTTCAGTAAGCCCATACTGAATTGTCGACTGTCTAGATGGCAGTTGATCCTATAACAATTTAACATCATCTACGTGACACAAAAGTCTGTCAAAGGTTAAGGAATTGCGGATCAACTGGCCGCCACACCTATAGGGGTTTACAAACCCTTAGAAACATACTTCCCCGATGAAGGGGTAATGACAGTTCAGCAATATCATCAGTACAATACATGTCATACATGGAAAATATATTTTAATGGAGTACATTAACACGAAGGCTCTAGAAATTGGAACAATTTTAATATCGAGATCACGGGGCGATATCCGTCGGCAAAATCAAATTATAGTTTGTCAGCACCAACAACACAGCTGAGTATAAAGGTTGTATTATGGGACTAAAACTTACCCGTTCAATGGGCATCAGGCGGTTAACTATCTTTGGGGATTCTGAATTGGTAATCAAACAATCCACAGGAATCTATCCAACCAAAGAATTACATTTGTTGCCTTACCATCGGCAAGTTTTACAGATGGCTTTGGAGTTCGAAGAAATCTATTTTCTACACATTCCTCGTAATAGGAATGATTTTGCGGATGCACTAGCTATGTTGGCCTCCTTGATTCACATACCTGACAAGGAAAACATGCTAAGCATCACATTTGCTCTACAAAAGGCCCCAGCTTATGGGAACTATGTTGGAGAAGTATCGGATGAGCTACCTCCCATCCACCACCCTTGGTATCAGCATAATAAGGAGTATTTGCGACATGGATCTACACCCGCTGAGGCGACCCTAACTGAGAAGAGGCGGATCCATCGACTTGCTATGAAATTCTACCTGAGTGGAGATTCACTCTACAAAAGAGATGCAAGATTAGATCTCCTCAGATGTCTGGACAAAGACCAAGCTCAGAGGCTCATGGATGAGATCCATGGTGGAGTATGTGCCCCACACATGAGCGGCCCCTTACTTATCAAGAAAATTCTTAGAACAGGGTATTATTGGCTTACGCTCAAAGCTGACTGTGATGATCACGACAAGAGATGCTATCAATGCAAAATTCATGGGAATGCTATCCACGCCCCTCCAAGGGAACTCCACAATATGAGTTCACCACGGCCCTTCTCAATGTGGGGAATGGACGTGATCGAGCCCATCGAGCCCAAAGCCAGTAATGGACATCGATTCATATTCACCATGATCGACTACTTCACCAAATGGGTAGAAGCAGCTTCCTTCCCCAGGGTTACTAAAGAAGTCATCATTGGTTTCATCAGAAATAATGTAATATGTTGATATGGACAATCAGAGGTCATTGGGTCAGAAAATGCTAAGAACCTCAACAACAAAATGATGGAGGAGTTATGTAGTAAATTCCACATCAAACACCTTAACTCTGTCATCTACCGTCCAAAGATGAATGGTGTTGTTGAAGCGGCTAATAAAAGTATCAAGAAGATCATGCAGAAAATGTCTGACAATCACAAAGGATGGCCTGACCTCTTGCCTCTAACTTTATTAGCCTACAAAACTTCAATGCGTACTTCCACTGGGGCAACCCCCTACTCATTAGTCTATGGGATGGAAGCAGTGATCCCCATAAAGGTGGAAATGGAATCCCTCAGAGTGTTGATGGATGCTCAGTTGGATGAAGACCAATGGGTATAAGACAAGTATCACCAATTGTCTCTAATAGATGAAAGGCGAACCGCGACTATCTTCCATGGTCAGGTATATCAGCAAAGGATCGCACGATCCTACAATAGAAAAGTCCGGCTACGGCAATTCAAACAACATGACTTGGTTTTGAAGAAGATCATTGACAACCAAGATCAATCTAAGGGAAAATTCTCTCCTAACTGGGAAGGCCCGTTTGTTGTCAAGGAGGTAATGACAGGAGGCGCTCTCAGACTACAGGAAATGGATGGCGATGAATTTCCACAACTTATCAACTCGGACATCATGAAACGGTACTATGTCTGAAGTTACCATCAAGAAAATATCCTGGTATTGATCATCCAATCACTAGTCATTCCGGTTTTGAACCTTCTCTTTTTACAAATTCTTCTGCCCCTCAGGGAAACACACATTTCAAACCAACAGCCGGGTTTCACCTCAGTTCAAACTGTTCATACCTACAGTTTATCCTGAAGACGGGATTAAACTTTTCATACCTGCAGTTTATCCTGAAGACGGGATTAAACTTTTCATGCCTGCAATTTATCCTGAAGACGGGATTAAACTTTTTACACCTGCAGATTATCCTGAAGACGGGATTAAACTTTTCTACGCTTGCAGTTTGTCCTGAAGACGGATTAAACTTTTTCCACACTGCAGTTTGTCCCCATTATGGGATCAAACTTTCTTCTCCCCATGATATAGCTGCGCATATGGGATTCACACTTCTCTTTGGTCGTGATTAGTCCTGAGGGTCGAACTACGTCGACCTGATCTCCCTGATACCCGGGAGTACGTAGGCAACCATATTCTATATGGCCCGGTCGCAATAAAAAAAAACAAAAACAAAAACAACAAAAACATTTCTACCCTTCCTCTACAAAAAAAATAACAAAAACATTTCTACAACTTTTTTCATCAATGAAGCTTCTACACCCATCTGCCTTTCACATTCAACGTTGAACCTCCTACACCAAGTTCGAACTACGCAGACTTGATCTCCTCTTCAATAGGAGTATGTAGGTAGCCATTTATAGTTCAGTCTAACCCCTACCAGAAAAAAATGTTTGTCACACGGTACTGGGATCAACTTTCAATCCACCACATTTCATCGGCTTCAGACCAAGGGGATGGAATTACCCAACCTCTCCTCACAAATAGGAGATTCGGTGACCATCTAAGCTGCGGTTGTGCCTCGAAGAGCAATACCAATCCATAAGATATGGAATTAACTAGGCTTCTCATAAATAGAAGTACTGGCGACCATCTGTGGTGCGGTCAATCTCAGAAAGGAAAAGCAACACTCCTCTCCACATTTTCATACAGAAACCAGTCCCAAGACACCAAAGATGGTAGGGATACATACAGATCAAAGATCAATTCTGAGAGATCATGCGATGGCTCAATGTCCACATATCAAGGATAAGTTCAGAATGCATCAAGATCAAAAGGCCCTGAAGAAACAAGCAAATATCAAGCAAGTATCAAGGCATAACTACAAGGGAAGTAAATCAAAATATATTTCTCTGCCATATATACAACTGTTTGATATATACATCTGTGTTGTACATGACAAAATGGCTAAGCTAGTATGTGCAAGAAAATACAAAGCTATCTACGGATCTGTGTGTATACGGAATATCAGATCTAACATAGCATCCCTCTCCTACCCAATGGCATCTACACGAGCTAGTAGATCAGAGGCTAACTGCATGGTGACATGATGCTCATCAATGTATGCACTCATTTCAGCAAGGATGCCAGTCGTATGGGACCTAACTGAAGTATTGTCTGCAATGGCCACATCTCTAGTAGATAGGGCGGCATCTCGCTCCACAATCAATGCATCCCTAGCTGATCTAGCCTCATCCATCTCTAACAGAGCGGCGTCTCTCCCATCAAGAGCTGTCAACATCGCGGCCCTAGCCTAATCTCTATCATAGGTCATCAGATGTAAGCTCTGCTCCAAATGTTGTGCTGAATACTGAATAATAGTGGCATTAGGGGTGGGAGAATCCATCACAAATGCTGGCAGCCCAGCAGTCAAGTCTCCATCGATGGGAATGTCAGCCTCCTCCATAGGCTCCTCATCGTTGCAATCAATATCCTGCACTGTGGATACTACCATAGTCGATGCAGTCTCTGTCTCCATCCATGCTGAATACTCTGCAGAATAACTTGGATGACTGACAGAAAAATTAGCTAGCTCTCGTTGATCCCAATAGGCATACAACCTAGATCTGTCTGCTGATGATAAGTGGTGAGAAGCGAAATGCTGAATTATTTCCCCCTTATATGGGTGGAAATCCTAAAACTGGTCAAACTGACACATCACGGCTAGTGGGTGGTAGGTGACCATCCCTCTCAAACCAGCTAGAGGTAGATAATCCATGCCCGGAGCATGAGTAATGAAGTTGTAGGGTGAGCTAAGCCCTGTACACGGCAATATAGTGAATGGATCTACAATCCATGCCAGGAAAGCTGACCAAGATGCAGCATTTGTACACTCCGCAGGCTGAAAGGAGTACGACATCGCTATATCATGGGTGAAACAATATCCATGCCGTCTAAATGTGCCAATCGGTCCCAAGTGTGACATAAACCACACGTATAGCATAGCATGAAATTTGCTTATGAACACTCTGCTTGGGATAAGTGCGGAATATGTGGTGACCTCAGAGTCTCTGCCATAATAATCGGTAGGATGGTGTGACCCTCCCGGAGAGCTCTCACTACCATAATGACGCCGATGTCCAACTCATCCATATACAGTGGCATGTAGACATATGATAATCGCACAAAGAAAGATGGTACATCCACTCCACTGCCAACGCCACTGATCCTTCGGTGTGGTGAAACCCCCGAAATGCCATGCATAACTATCCTCAGAGCCACATCTGTTAAACAGAAAATGCTGGGATATCACGTGGCCGGATATAATCTCATCCTGTACCACTCTACGCCTCAATCCGGTGAGGGTCATGAACTGTCTACTCATGTATCCGATCTCCATGTACACACAAGGTCTGTCCATTGGAAGCATCATCAACCGTGCATACTCCTCCAAAGTAGGAGTCAACTCTCGGGTCCCGAATCAGAAAACATGTCTCTCCGGTACCCAATGCTCTAGCATACCATCTATGAACCTTGTGGGAACCTGAAACATCAACAAGGTCATAGTGCGCTGTAGCTAATGATCTACTGGTCACCCCACAATGCGGTGGTGACATACTATAATACCATGAGCGCATACCAGATGCCACCAAAAATGGTGGGGTATGATCAATACGACTAACTGTCGAAGAAGACATCTGTATGGGTCATGTCATAAGACCATCCAGGGGTCAATGCTGAATATCTCTGGATATACATACATATGCATAACATAATAACATGCATGATACAATAGATGGCAATATAATATAGGGAATGGAAAACTGTACATACATTCCTAAGTATATCATCATCTAATTAATCTCTGTACAGCTAAAATATAGGGAAATGGGGCGAAGCTACCCAACATCTTAACAGAGGCCTATCAAAAGATATAGAGAGAATGGGGCGAAGTTACCCAGCAGCTAACAGAGGCATATAAAAAGAGATAACGAGAAATATACATCAGAAGAAGTCGATGGTATCGATATCTACATCGTCAATCCTGTCCACCTGATGTAACTCCTCCCGAGTCACTGGATCTTTATCTACAGGGATGTTAGGCCTATACAAGGGAGGATCTGCACCGATAAAACCATATGGGTCACCTAAGGGGCCAGCGCCAGATCTGGAAGGATCAAAAGTATCTGCCTCTGAAGGATCTCTACCCAAATGCTTGATAAAAGAAATGTATGCGGTCCAATCGCCGGTCAAATCATTCAATCTGTGTCATATGAGTCGGATCTCTGACATGGGCTAGCCATTCCATCATCATCATGGATCCTGGAACCATATCCCCCATAAACTGTGTGGCGCGGGTCTGTGCTCCAATGGTACGAGGGAACCACCAATGCTGGAATATCTCCTGAGTGCAGGGGCCCTCTGATAATGTATAACCGTTAATCCCCAACAATAGGATGTCAATAACAGGTGACTACGAAATAGGCCAATAACTCCTGGCAGCAAGCAAGATCAGCATGTGAATCTCTCCTGTAGTGCTCCTGATAGCACGCTCTCCTAAATAGAGCTCCCATCCTCCATCTGTGAAGAGATGTATCCTATGGGTGGACATAACATGCTCGACCCCAATCGGGTACCCATCCTCAAATCCAACACTCAAGAGTTCCCCAAAATAGGGAACCCATGTGATGACATCCGCTGTCAATAACTCCAGCTGTAGGCAACAATGAGTGAAACCCTCAGCTATAGGGACCTCCGCCAGTATGGAATGATGCCATCTCCGTCCTCATGGATAGGTGTCTAAACCTAACATCCTCACAGGACGCAAACATGGAAGCCTCTCACAGGCCTAAAACTGCCAACACAAAGGCAAACATCTGCTGTCAGTCAATGCTCTTAACCTGTACATGGGAAAGACAAGAGAAATACTCACCAGCAGAAATGGGTAGAATCCTAACCAAGCCTCGGTCAAGCCCTGCGATCGAATGCGCATTTCCTCTGAGGAAGTAGGCAAAGGTGTAGGAACCCCAATTATAGTCTCCTATACGGTCCATGTGTCGAGTGGCGGCGATCATCAAAGCGAAGGACACCATAGAAGAGTTATCTGCTATGAAGCAGCCCCTAATAATCATCAGGAACAGTCGTCGAAGAATGCGGTCCCTGACTCTCACATCATCAGCTATAGGCTCACTCAACAGCCCGCTCATAGCATCTACGCTCAAAGGACCTGTACGAACAATTCTGTCCTTGAGCGCCTCCGTCGGAACTCCCAACAAGGATCTAACAGAAGTAGGGGTAATATCTATCGTACAAGGCACTGGATCCCCTCCAAACTCCATACCTGTGATAAATCGTCAATCCATCGGCGTCATCATCACCTCACAGTCCAGCAAATGGAGTGACTGAGTCTGGTGAAACCACCGCTCAGACAATGCCCTAAGGTAACCCCAGGGACAGCGATGAGGTAGAATGGAAAAGAATGTCCCGAATCCCCAGCCATGTACAATCTCCCTATATTCACCATACAGGGCCTGATACATAGAGTGGATGCTGAACCAGTTCCCTCGAGGCTGTGTAAATCCGGGAACCTACATCAAATACAGAACAACATCAGAACCCTTTGCTCCTCATCAATAGGAAACAAGGAAGATTAAGATCTAACTTCATACCTCGTTTGCGTGCAGGTATACTGAAGGATGTCGACTCAAGTCACCCAGAAGATCTGGGTTCGCCACTTGAATACCTGGCAACTCCCTACGGGGAACACGTGCAGCAGGAGCAGGAACCTTAATTGGTACATCCTCCTCCTCGTCCTCGACATCCGGCACTTCAACTCGGATAGGACGAATCACCGCCTCCACCAAACAATGAGGCTGTCTAACAGAATGGGGTCGAGGCACTTCAGAAGCCCTCCTCCGTACACCAGAAGTGGTCCTGCGGGAACTACTCGACTGATCTGGATCCATAATATCTGGACAACAAGTCTCCAAATCACCTCAAAAAGGGTGTGGTAAATTCTTACCTGGAGCTTTTCAAAATGCATTGTTTTAACATACATCTACAGTAGAGTTAAAAATGCATGACTATCCAATGCCTACATTTTGGAAAATTTTTGCTATAGCCCCCTTTGTAAATGGGACTATCCACATAGGCATGACTAGGTGGCCATTCAGTAGCACACCTACCAATAGTCATATACATCCTGAATGCATTTAATACATTGCAGTAAAAAATTCGTAAGTGTAGTTTAATTACCAGGGTTATTTTACTTTTCTACCTTTACTCATTTGTCCTCAAATAGGATAAGAAATGACAGTAAAAGGTGCCAATTTAACTGCTTCAAAAATCAAATTTTTTCACATCATTATGTTCAGTATGGTTTAATACTAATGTGTTGATAATTTTTTATCAAGTCATATCAGCATGCATATTCACTACTATGTGTCTAAATGCATTTCATGTGATAAGTCATTTTCCAACGGATAGAAACTGGAAAAAATACATGCATATGTTACCGGGATGATGAAGAACGCTTATACAGTAGCGTAATATCTGAAAGTTGCCCTGAATTTAATAGGTCCTCAAGAAGCTCTCAGATTTCCTTCGTCGCGCAGCTTGAAAATGACTTATGAAAGCAACCCGCAGGCTTTGTATAGCCACGGTTGGCCGCAGGTCCACCTGTGACTGCTGCAGGTGTACCTGCAGTACCCTTTTATGGGTCCCACACCTCCGACTCGCTCTAGTTAGAGTTGCAAAGGAGGTCTCACAAGCTAAAAAGGCCAAATCAGGAATAAAAATGTTACGCGATTGAGCGGAATAGCCTAGAATCCTGGTTTTCATGGGCCACAATCTGGCTCCACATCTCTCTCATTGGTATTCGCCTGTGTACAAGGTATACTATACCAATGGCCTCATCTTTTAGAAATCATGCTCAGCAATACCTCACAAAGGTCCGATGGCATTAGTACAGGGTCACAACCTTAGAAGTATCCCCGGCAAGGGTTACAACACCAAAGTTACGAAATAATGAAGTATCCCCAGCGGGGGTTACAACGCCGAAGCTACGAAATAATGAAGTATCCCCGGCAAGGGTTACAACGCCTATGTTTATAAATCATCCACATATCCCCGGCGGGGGTTACAACGCAATTCAACCATTGATACACACATCAATGAAGGTCAAGCAACCTTGATGTTATCTCAACCGATGGCAAGTAAATCCATCGGAGTAGCCTTCCCAAGCAAGGGTCACAATGCGATGAAACCATTGATACACACATCAATGAAGGTCAAGCAGCCTTGACAATGCACCCAACAGGGATTTATCCGGTGATACACACATCAAATGGTCGAGCAACCACAGCGGATACATATTTTGACAAGAACTCGACGGGATGGTGAGATATGTTATACACATCCTCAAACAGACAAAGCTTTATCCCCACATATCTCTTATACACAAGAGGTACCTCTATGGAATGAAGTCTGTGTCTAGGATTCACGACTTTGGTGATAGCCCCAACGTCAGCATCCTTGAAGACTTGGATCGTATGTCCAAGGCATCATTGATTGTCATCCCAACAGGATTAGACGGCAATCATTCAATCATGCATCATACAGTTGCATCATGTTGTTGTGCATAGCATCATGTTTATCTTGTTGCATTTCAAGTGTCTTGGATTCTTTATCCTATCCATGCCTTGCATTGCATGAATATGATAAAGAGGGGCATCTGTAGACACTCAAAATTTTTTGCACACCTTCTCGACATTGCGGGGGGCGATTCATCTTTCTGAGATAACCACGAAGATGGCTCACATCCATTCTGGATACTACAGAAAGTTCAGTTTTAACCCCGAAACACACACTAGGAATGTTATTTCCAACCCCAGAACACACACCGAAAGCATCATTTCCAACCTTGGAAATAACCTCGAGTTTATTCCTTGGCGATAACACCAAGGAATGTTGTTGCAGTTCCAACGATAACTCCGAAAATGCTTGTTTCAAATGCATGCGATCAGCTTCAATCACACCTCCCGCCGAGGCACTCATACCTCAGACTCGGAGCTAACACCGGGCAGACAGGCATTCTCACAGATGACCTTGTGGCATTCAACACTTGCAGCAGTCCAATCTCAGATGTAACCCTGAGCAACGTCTACTTTCAACTCAAACCGACGATAACCCCGATGAGGAGTCATACGTCATCTTGCTACCTCAACACCTGCACGTCGTCTCAACACTTCAGACATACATACATACAACGATGTCCTACAAGAACCAAGGAGTTCCAATCCCGAGTGACTATTACGCGTGGCAGTACACCGGATAGAATTTGAAGCTTGAAGACCATGGGCATGGTCCCCTCTTCCTGACTTCGTACAACCTCTATCCCATGTCATTGTGTAACTCTCGACACAAGCAGTCCGAAGAAGGTCATATATACCTCGTTTGGATGGTCGAATTTAAGTTTTGCAAGTTCAAACGGACATTCTGATTGCATGAGTGCACGTGCTTGAGATAACCAGACCCATGAGAACACGGCAAACCAAGAGTGCATCTACTACCGCCATAGTACACCTTTGGCTCCCCCCTCTATAAATAGAGGGCTTGGGGTAGCCATTTTAAAAAGAGGAAAAGGCAAGGAAACCCTGTCCAATTTGCTTTGTACACACCCATATTGAGTGCTTGCTCATTTTAAACACCTGTTAGCTCACATATAGCTATACATTAATCGGTGGGAGCTGAGTGTTTATCCATATAGAGTTATAGCAGTCTGCATTGGCAACCCACTGTAAGCCTTCTCACACTCTATAAAGCCTTTCTCTTCATCTTTGCACACACTATTCTACACATTGAGAGTCGTGTTGTGTGCGTATGCCCCACTTTGATGCATGGTTTTATTTACATGTATATATATATATATATATATATATATATATATATATATATATTTATATATGGACTAATATTATCGAGTTATGCCTTTATTGAGCCTAGACTTATGTCTGGAGCGTTTACTTGCTTTTGTATATATATGCTTATATATATAATTGTTGTTAGACATATCTGATGAGCCTGGATTTTACATCCAGAGCGTTTATTGCTTTATATATATATATATATGTGTATATATATAATTGTTGTCGGACATATCCGATGAGCACGATTTTATATATATATATATATATATATATATATATATATATAAAGCGATAAACGCATATGGATGTAAAATCCGTGCTCATCGGATATGTCCGACAACAATTATATATATATATATATATATATAAAGCAATAAACGCTCAGATGTAAAATCGAGCTCATCGATATATATATATATATATATATATATATATATATTTTACATTTCATCGGGCACGGAGTTTACTTACGTGGCCTTTTACGACTTTTTATTTATATTTCGTCACTTTGGAGTTTACTTCCGGCGGTTGATCGCTTTTACAGCTTTATTTATATTTCATCCCACCTGGAGTTTACTTCGTGGTGGTTGATAGCATTTACTGCTTTATTTACATTTCTAATCCCCCATGGAGTTGGTTTGTGGTAGTTGATCATGTCTGTATATATATATTTACAGATTTTATATATATATAACTGCTTACTGCTTTCCATATGAACTGCAGTATCGTGTGAGCCTGGGAATCATGTGATCACAGATTCAGTCTATTGAATCTAGATTCGGTTCCCATGATGGACTTTTTCAGCTGTAAGCAGCTTGTGCATTATTTACTATGCACGAATTTCCTTGGATGGCTATCATGCCCATGAGGAGTTCGGCACTGCTGTATATTATTTTCTCGGAGATACCTCGCATCTCGAAAATAAAAGCAAACAAGCCGAACATTTTAATAATAAAATGGAAGTATGAAAAGGTCTCAATTCCTATTGAGCACAGGATTTAAAAAACCTCTTTTTATAAAACTTCATTGCTATATCTTGCTTAAAACTGAATTTTTTTATAAATTCAAACCTTGTGTATATAGGTGCGAATGAGGCCTCGCACTACTTTCAAATAATTGCACATTAATCCACACACACACACACACATTCATATAACAGTTTCTTTGAAAAATGGGGTCACCGTGGCAACACAGATGTCGGGGGGTGCCTAATACCTTCCCTCCGCATAATCAAGCCTCCGAACCCAAATGAATCTCAGTTTCACAGACCCATTTAGCAGTGTCATATCACTGGGTCAATGTGCAAACCTTTTCGGTTGCATTGGTGCAACCAGTTAAAAACACCAACTAGCGACTCTTAAAGTCAAATCGTCGACATTATACATGTCAGACCTTTTTCACTTATTTTTTCAATCAAATCTCACATTAACATGAGAACACCAATGAATAAGTAACGAAAAGGGACATCTAAAAATCCCGACGTCGACACAAAGTTAAAATTATCAATGACATGACACAACCTTAGGCCAAGTTACTTGTTAGATGTTTGACTCTTTAACACAACCTTAGGCCAAGCTATAGACCAACATCAAAGTCTGCAGCAGAGATGAGACTTGATATCTCGGATTGGGTATATGGCAGCACTGCGCCATACACAAGCCTGAGATCGGTCGCGATTCGTCATTTTTTTTCCTTGTACTTACGTGGCAATGCATACCGATGCACGCAAAGAGGCGTAAATGAAGATGAATAGAGGCGGCTTTAGCTCAACAAACATAAATTTCACCCACCAAATAGTGAGTTTAACACATATAATTGACACAAAACTATCATAAACATGTTTGCTAACATATTCAACCAATTAACAACAATTTAACCAATTACAACTATCATATTCCCTATTTTCACATAAAAACTCAATTTTTAATATTCATCACAAAAATCAACACTGTGATTTCAATACTTGGCCAAATCACTTCATTCAAATTACGTTATGCTCATTTCTTAGTGAACTAACATAATCAAGCTTCACAATTTCACATACTAATTAGCCACTAAAATTGATACTTTTCATGAATATATGAAAATACATATAATGACATTACTTTCTTTTGCTGTCAAACGAAATTAGCAAGGAATTTCTTGTTTTAGCACAACTTCTAATCATCATAAACTCGTATAATCACAAGTAACCCATTGTATAGCAACAATTCAACAAATTTGAAATTCACAGAGTACATGAAATTTTGCCGTAATTAATATATGTAGACATGTACATATATATTAAGGTTGTATAAGAAGTACCTTCAAATTGCTTGCAATCCTTTTTGTTAAACACTGCAAATGCTCTGAAATCCTTCTCTCTCAAATTCTCTCAACTTTCACAAAACTTAGTATTCTCTAGGCTTAGGAAATAAGGCGTAAAACCAACTGATAAACAATGCATAAAATGAAACTGCTAAACCTTAATACGCCAACTTAATAAAATGTCAGTTACAAAACAAACGTATATATTATAAATATATTATAATTATTATTTTAATTTATTTTATTTAAATTCAAAAATTAGAAAACCAAAAGCCATAAGGCTTTGTTTGGCAAAACCCTTTAAATTTTAAAGAATTATTATATTTAAGCCTTGTTTGGCAAAAACTAAATTAAACTCATTTAATTTATTTTAAATAACAATTTAGTTTATAATTTATAATCACATATTATTTACTTGGACCTCTATATCCAACATTAACCAATTAAATTAATCACCTACTATATTTTAATTAAATATACCATTTTAGCAAATATCACAAAATTATGATTTTTATTATAACTTTATTTAATAATTTAATATACCATTTTAAATTATTAATTAACAATATAACACTTTATGTCATATTACAACTCTCTAAATTATATATTAATTTAATTTAGAATATTATCTAATAATTTAGATTCATAAATATTTACTAACAACCATCACATCAATAAAATATTTATTTCACCCATTTCAACAATAGACACATCAAATAAATATTTATGTTATTCAACAATAGACGTATTAGGACGAATGAAACTGATGTCTAACAATTCTTGTAGTTGGGTTTTTAATTCCTGAAGTTCAATAGGAGCCATTCGATATGGGGCTTTGGAAATGGATTTTGTACCGGATTCAAGGTCGATACGAAATTCAATTTCACGCTCTGGGGGTAGGCCAGGAAGTTCTTCAGGGAATACATCAGGAAATTTATTAACAATAGAAATATCATTCAAATCTGACGTATTTTTATTTAAATCTGTGACATGGGCTAAGAAAGCTTGACATCCATTTTTCAATAAATGAATAGCTTTATGACTTGATATGACAATGATTGACTTTAGTGGTTTGGTTGCTTGAATTCGTATAATAGGTTGGTTAGGAATATGAAAGCTAACAACCTTACGAAAATAATCAATTTTAGCATGATGAGTAGTTAACCAATCAATCCCTAAAATCACATCAAATGCAAGTATTTTCAAAGAAATAAGATCGACGAATTAACGTCTGCCATTCTGGATTTGAATCAAACAAGACTTATAAGCGATGGATGTAATGAAGGTTTCTCCCAACGGAGTTTCAACCAATAAGTCAAAGTCTAATTTCTCCAGAGTCAAATTTAAACGTTGAGCGCAAGTAGGAGAAATAAAAGAATGGGTAGAACCGGTCTCAAATAAAGTATAAACTCCGCTAAAGTTTATGATTAGCTTACCCGTGATCACTTCGTTCGGATTCCTTTATTTTTGGGAGGTTATGATAAACGCTCTCCCTTGAACTACCGGTTTTGTCTTGTCTGGGACACCCTTTGATGCCTCCATCCCAACTGGACTTGACTTTGGTGCACGATAAAATCGGGCTAGGTGACCTTCATTTCCACAATTGTAACACGCTTTGGACTGCATCACGCAGTTTGGACTGATATGTCCCTCCCCTTCGCATTTGCAACATACGATCGGCGGTCATTCTCCTTCCTTAACAACAGGTACTGCTGCTGACGTCTTTCCATCATTGTTGAATCTCCTCTTCTTGAAATTTCCACTCTTATTGTCATGGCCATGATTACCACCGAAGTGATTACTATTTCTAGAATGTTGATTCCCTCCACGCTTGTTGTCACCGCTTCGATGACTGGACTTATCGGCTACTCTCTCTCTTGGTTGGGTTGACTCATTATCGCACTCCAATAACTAAGCCATATTCACAACATCTGAATACAAACATATTTTCTGAGAAATTAGGTAATAACGTATCTCGGGTTTCAAACCTCTTAGAAACATCCGCGTCATTCTCTGCTCATTATCAACCAAGTGGGACGCAAACCGAGATAACTCGGCAAACTTAGCTTCGTACTGTGCCACGGTCATATTATTTTGCTCAAGCTTTATGAACTCTACCTCCTTCATGTGATGAATACTTTTAGGAAAGTACTTGTCATTGAACAGTTCTTGAAACTTTTCCCAAGACATCTTCAGTGCGGTAGGTTGAGTACGCTTTACAGATTCCCACCAGTAATCTGCCTCTGCTTGCAACATGAAGGTGGCAAAGGGAACCTTTTGCTCCTCGGAGCATCCCAAGACATCAAATATCTTGTTGATATGCTTTATCCACGTCTCTGCCTTAAGTGGTTTTGGCTCTCCAAAAAACTCAGGTGGTCCCAGCTCCTTGAACTGCTTAGCGGTGACAGTCTGAGAGTTGTCAGTGTTTCCACCTGCATTTTGGACAGGAGGCACCCTCGCCTGATGTTGCATGAATTTCATAAAGCCTCTGAACATCCCATCGTTCATCATTTGATCGTTGTTGTTTACCTGAGGATTATTGTCTTCCTGTTGCACATTATCCTGAGTATTAATCTTTGGTGACTCAACGGTCTCATGTGCTTCATTGCTTATCTCAACATTTTTGTATGCCATTTTCAAATACTGCCACAAACCAAGGGTTAATTATCATATCACATATTATCCCTATACTCTGACCGACCAATTAAATACCAAATAAACTTAGGTAGGGCATACTAGCGAAGGAATTCCCCATCTCTCCCTCCTAGTTCTTGTCTCACATCTCAGCCAGGGATCATATCCCTAAGCTTTGATACCAACTGTGACTCGCATCCCTTTACTTGGATAGCACCTCACAATGATACCTATCAACTTGCCACCGTAGAACGGCGTCCCCTACAAAAATTCTGGCTTCGATGCATCCCAAGACTTGGAAGTCACCATATAAAGGCTCGGGGCTCTTTTCTATGGCTTTGATACCAAATGTGACGCCCCCAAAATAGGTATACATCACCCATCTTGAGTCACCAAATACATGGTACAAAATACAAATAAAAACTTAATTATACAACTGTCGTGTAAATTACGACAAAACATATGCTGTGAGTTTTAATATAAATATTGGCATCTAGACAATATCCACACTCAATGGAGTCCTCATTACATTTATTATCATACTATTTTATAGAATAGTGAGGACTAATATGACACCATCTCAGACCAGTACTCCATTCCCCAACTAGTCCCGACTATGTTCTCATTTCCTGAAGAGAATAATGAAAGCAAAAGGATGAGCTCAACTAGCCCAGTAAGAAATATTATGACTAAGATAATGCAGAATAAATTATCATTAGCCTTCAACAATGTTAAACTGATAGAATATAATAGACAACAAGTTTAACTACAGTGGAACAAGCAATCCATTAGAAGAGTCAAGTAGAGCATAAAGTCTACTATCTTCTATGATTTAAAAAGTTTTTCATCAACTTTATTGCTGAGACTCAACTTAATAAATAAAATCAAATCATCCCTGCACCACGGCCAAGGATATTCATGTAATCATCAATGGTCATGATTATACTTAGAATAATCCTCGGTCATAATCATACCAACAACCATCCATCAATGAACTACGGGCCAATGAGGACTTTCACCACATCATTACGTCACATTACTTAAGCATGATTATACCGAATAATCCTCAGTTATAATCATACCAAGTCCATCTATGCACGTAAGCCAAAGATGACTTTCATCACAATATAAACATGAAGATGATGACAATGACATAATAATTCAATAAAACAAGTTCAAGGATAAATTTTAAAGATTTATAATTTAATTTATCCAGGAATCAATAACGTCCAAATTGTCAATATGATACTGCTTTGTAGAGTAAAATTCAAGAATGCTCAGAAGAATATTTCCATGAAAAGATACTGGATGAAGTGCAAATATCGAGGATATTCCACTAATTTCATGGAGTATAAAAGCCAAAACTTTAACCAACTAAGTATAATAGAATATATGAAACTACAAATGGATTTTCACCCGCCATGCGGTAATCCACGTAGACAGATCATTTCCACAATTTAATAAGGAATGAATACGAAGGATAATTCACCATGCATGCGGTAGTCCACACAGACAGGTTATTCCAACAGAATAATAAAGAATAGAATAACAAAGGAATTCACCAGGCATGCGATAGACCGCACTGACAGGTTATTCCAATAGAATAATAAAGAATGGAACCAGGTCATGCGTAATCCGCATAGATAGGATATTCCAACAAAATAATAAAGAATGGAACTAGGTCATGCATAATCCGCACAGACAGGATATTCCAATAGAATAATAAAGAATGGAATAACAACAGAATTCACCAGGCATGCGATAGACCACACAGACAGGTTATTCCAACAGAATAATAAAGAATGGAATAATAGAAGAATTTCACCATGTATGCGGTACTTTGCATAGACATGTTATTAAAACATAATAATAAAGAATGGAATAACAACCCTTATGAGTATTGAAAGAAAATAACTCTCTTCATGAATACGAAAGAATAATACCCCTTACCTTAGAAGAAGGCCGGATCTTTGGAATAGTGAGGTAGCGACTTTCTTCTTCTTTCTCTCTCTATAATAATTGCTCTATAGCTTTAGTGAATTGGTGAGAAATGAAGGAAGAATGAGCTTCTATTTATAGGAAAATATAGTTTCGATAATTTTACGTTTTAGGGCTCAAAATATTACAGTATAATACCTTCCTCTTTTTCTTTATTTTTAATTTAGTCCTGCAAGTATTATCAAACTTGCACCACCTCCCCTAATAGTACAAGAATGTGAATCAATAGTACACACATGTGAACAAATAGTTATAATCATATGAATTAATAGCAATTAATTGCTCATTTATCCGGTTAAATACCCGATTGGTCAATATAACCTCCAGACATTAATTATTATCGAAATAAATGTCGATTTTCACTAACACTAATAATTCCAACACAATGGAACTATCAATTTCATCTTTAATCAACACGAACTTATTCATCATTAATATTATAATTCACAATATTTAACAACGTGTCATTCCCATGAAAGAGGGGGCTTTCCATAAGGATTTCTCCTTATTAAGCGCCATGATTAGGTGACCAAACCTCTCCTTGTGTAACTTCTGGACATTGTTAATATTGCAAATAATAATATGAATAACTTTGTCGTCTCAATTATTGATTTAATAATATAAAATATTATGCGAGATGATCTTTGTGACAATAATTGAATCAATAATATGAGAGATATGATCACGGCGATTCTTCGTAGCAATAATTGAGTATAAGCGAGTGACTTCTTCACGTAACCATCAATAATCAATCTTGTGTGCTTTATACAACCACGCGTATTCTTGTACTTTTACTACCAAGTTATTCAACAGTTTTAACGATAAACACTTTCATACTTATTTTTATAAAAAAGATAATTATGTTGTTTTCTAACTACGACAATACTTACATTGTGGGGTCCACTGAATGATTGTCTTGGTCGTCATGAATATTCCCTGTTAAAATGAATATTCCCCGACCAATTGAATATTATATAACCACTTGCTTACTTTGCAAAATTTATAAATATTACCCACAACTATAACATTATATCAAATCCACACCATAATATTCAAAAATATATTTTGAGAAAATTATTCTTTATTCATAAAAGTTGGGGTCTTACATATAATTGTTGTGGGACATATCCGATGAGCCCGGATTTTACATCTCGTGCGTTTATTGCTTATATATATATATATATATATATATATATATATATATATATATATATATATATATATATATTTCTGTCGAGCTCGGAGTTTACTTATGGCCTTTTAAACTTTTTATTTACTTTTCGTCTACTTTGGAGTTTACATCATGGCGGTTGATAAACTTTTGACTTTATTTACATTTCTTCCCGCCTAGAGTTTACTTCGTGGCGTTTGATAGCATTAACTGCTTTATTTATATTTCTAATCCCCCGTGGAGTTGCTTCGTGGTGTTTGATCATGTCTGTATATATATATTTACAGCTTTTATATATATATATAACTATTTACTACTTTCCATATGAACTGCAGTATCGTGTGAGCCTAGAAATCATGTGATCACAGATTTAGTCTACTGAATCTAGATTCGGTTCCCATGATGGACTTTTTTCAAATGTATGGCGACTTGTACATTATTCTGATATCACGAATTTCTTTGGATGGCTATCATGCCCATGAGGAGTTCGGTACTGCTGTATATTATTTTCTCGGAGATGCCTCGCATCTCAATAATAAAAGTAAACAAGCCGAACATTTTAATAATAAAATGGAAGTATGAAAAGGTCTCAATTCCTATTGAGGATAGGGTTTGAAAAACCTCTTTTTATAAAATGCCATTGCTATATCTTGCTTAAAACTGAATTTTTCTATAAATTCAAACCCTGTGTATATAGGTGCGAACGAGGCCTCGCACTACTTTCAAATAATTACACATTAATCCACACACACACACAAACATTCATATAACAATTTCTTTGAAAAGTGGCGGTCACCGTGGCAACACGGATGTCGAGGGGTGTCTAACACCTTCCGTCCGCATAATCAATCCCCCGAACCCAAATGAATCTTGGTCTCACAGACCCGTTTAGCAGTATCATATCACTGGGTCAATGTGCAAACCTTTTCGGTTGCGTTGGTGCAACGATTAAAAACACCAATCGTGACTCTTAAAGTCAAATCGTCGACATTACACATATTTACCTTTTCACTTGTTTTTTTCAAACAAATCTCACATTAACATGAGAACACCAAAGAACAAGTAACGAAAAGGACATCTAAAAATCTGGCGTCGACGGTGGCGACTCTCTTTGGGGACTCGATAAGAGGGCTTAAAAGGCGCTATTACAAGCTTTTTAAAACTGTTATATGCTTGTGTGTGAATATTGCATTTACATTTATTATGAATGTGTACGAATGCATTTTACTTACTGCACTACTAAATATCTATCTGTGATATTAGTGCTTCGCATATGTCATCATTTTGCACAAACGGTGAGACACGTTGTATGTGAATGTATGTTGTGTGGTTCCTCCACCAAGAGGCTATTCTATCGGTGTTTGACTACTGGACTCGTAGGAAGACTAATTCCAATGAGGCTCAGGAAAGGCACCACCCAGATTCGCTCCAGTTGAAAGACCGGATTAACTTCCAGTCAAGTAAATTGTGATGATCTGGGAACCTTCATGCCAAAAAGCCACGAGAGTAACCCTAAGATAGGTCAACCTCTAATAAACCAAACGCGGAGGAAAGTCTCTTCATGCTTTCAATTTTTAATTACTTGTAAAAGCATTTACTTGTAATTTTATTCCATGATCATCTATATGTAATGGAAAATATGAAGAATATCTGTGCATACATGACATGTTATCAATTAACAGCCATTTTTGTAGGACTATATTCCTAAAACGGGCACATCATGATAACATTTACATTATCCCTAAGACTAAACTATACAAGTTTTTTGTAGGGATATCATTGGGCCTGTTACCCGCTAAAAATCCAAAAAGGCCATGAGCCTACAGCCAATCATGTCTTCTTTTGACCAATTTAATACTATTTCCCGAGAAGAATTTGATGGATTAAGTAAACAAATTACGGATTTGGTTGCTCTGCTGAAAGAATTGCATCAATCTGCTCAGGGTACAAAGATGCCTACACATACAGAATCCTCTTCACAAGGATGAGCTCTTGGTTTGGAAAAAACAATTCCAGAACCTCAGTTGGATACAACCAACAAAGACCCTGAAAACACCCATCTCAAAGGAGATCCAAACACCGGTGATATCAGGAAGAAGGTCCTCCAAATGGAGGAAACTATTCGTGTTCTCAAAGGGATTGGAACACATGGAAGTGTTTCATATACTGATCTTTGCATATTTCCTGGTGTTCATTATCCAGAGAAATTCAAAACCCCTGATTTTGAAAATGTATAATGGATTAGGGGATCCTTATACACATTTGAAAGTGTTCATTGGAGAACTTGGATCTTATGCGGAAAATGAGAAGCTCGAATGCACTTTGTTCGGAAGAGTCCTGATTGGAGAAGCTCGTTCATGGTATTCCAGTTAGACAACTCAAAGATCCATAGTTGGAAGAGCTAGCTCACGCCTTCCTCACTCAATACAGTTTTCAATCTTAGATGGCTCCTGACCGGTATCAAATTACCAAGGTCAAGAAACAATCCAATGAGTCATTCAGAGAGTATGCTCAAAGGTGGAGGCGTCTTGCTGCTCAAGTTATTCCTTCCATGATAGAATCAGAAATGGTTATAACTTTCATAGATATACAGGAAGCTCCTTTCTATGAGAGAGTTTTAGCCGGTATCGGCAAACCATTCTCTGAAATGATCAAACACGGAGAAATGACTGAGATGGGATTGAAGTCTGGTAAGATTCAAGACCTAGCTGCTCTTAAAGTAGTTGCTGAGCACATCCAATCCGGATCTTATGGAAACAACCCCCGTAGGGTCCATAAAAAGAAAGAGGAGGATGTTTCCTTGATACTACAAGGACAGAAAGGCAGTCAGAACATACCTATACAGAGGAGAAACTACTCCCCTTTTCAAGCACAGTGTTCAAACCCTCCATTTCCTAAAAGTGATGAAGTAAAGCACCCTCGAACGTTCACACCCTTAGGGGACTCGCTCGAGAATATTCTTGCTCTTCTGACTACTCAGAAGAAAATTACACATCTTCTTCCACCAGCTAACCCTAATGGGAGGGGTTTTAATGCTACTCGGAACTGTGCTTATCATGCCGGAGCACCTGGACATGATAATCAAGATTGTTGGGCCTTGAAACACAAGATCCAAGAATTAATAGACAACGGTGAGATTGTGGTCACAAAACCAGATCAACCTCATGTGCAAGACAACCCTCTTCCTCAAAAGAAAGAAAAAGAGGTCAACATGATCAGTTGGAGCATTGGACAGAGTTCCAGTTTTAACGGTGAATCATCCCAGACCATCAAAGACGGTGTTGACAGATGGGATTATGCTATGTTCCAATTTACTATGGAACGAAAGATGAAAGCTCTTTGCAAACAAATTGAGCAATTGGCAGAACTGGTGACCCGCCAGCCAATTAATCAGACATGACCATGCCTATCTCCTTCCTTTTGTTATGAATGCTCCACCATCACCTTCAGAAAGTGAAGCTATGGAGGATAAGGTTGTAAAGAGAGCAATGGTAAAGCCCGTCGGGATTTTGCCAATCAGAGGGAGTACTTATCTAGGCCAACCTATTGAGGAAATATTTCAAATGTTGATCAATGAAGGAAGAATTACAACCCTTCTACCTCCAATCAATCCTCGTTCAGGACGGTTTAACTCCGATGGAGTGTGTTAGTATCATTTCTATTCTCGCGGTCACATCACAGATGAATGCTGGGCACTCCGCCATCTCATTCAAAATCTTATTGATAGCGGTGTCCTGCAAATGGCGATTTATGATGATCTGCATGCAACTTGAGGGTGGGAGTACATGTCCTACTAAATGGAAGGGATCAGTAGCAGTTATATCCGCTGAGGATGATGAGACTGTCAAAGCATTTCCCATACAAGCAATTCAACTCAAAGAAGTTGACAATCCTTTGAAAGTGGCCGCACTAGAGCCTATTTCTTTGCCTTTCAGACCACAATATCCTGTTGTCAGCTTACACAAAGTTCCATGGAATTATGGACAAGCTAAAGTATCTACATCTCATACTACTACTACTACAGTGTCTAAGGAAAATCCACTGTATCTTCCTCAGAGGGTGATAAAGCCTTCTCTCAAAGCAAAGGAGAAGATTCCCATGGAGAAGATTAAAAAATTCCTCCGCACTATGGGCCATAATGAAGCTAAGGTGGTTTTAAGCTTACGAGAACCTCCACATCAGATATCAATACTGGACTTGGTTTTCCCTTTCAAGGATCATAGAAAGATTTTATTGAAGGTTTTGGAAGAAGCCTACTTACCGAAATCAGTGGATGTGGAAAAATTTCAACATAGGTTGATCACATTTTCAACAACAATGTGATATCCTTCACTAATGACGACATACCTCCCGAAGGGACCGGTCATTGCAAGCCATTGCACATTGCAATTTTGTCCTCCGGGTATATGCTAGCTAGAGTTTTGATAAATGGAGGTTCGTCTCTGAATATCTGTCCTTATGCCACCTTGGTGAAGATGAATGTCAATCTCAAACGGATCCAAAGCAGCCATACGGTTATCAAAGCTTTTGATGGATCCCGATGAAATTTAGTCGGAAAGATTGAGCTACCAATTGAGATTGGTCCAAATACATTCCATGTATCCTTCCATGTCCTTAGGATAGATTCAGGATACAACCTGCTATTGGGGAGACCATGGATACACATGGCTGGAGCTATTCCCTCCATAATACATCAACAGCTCAAATACATTGTTAACAACAGTCTAGTCACTGTTAACGCTAAGCCGGAATGTCCTGAACAAGGAGATCTACCAATCATCAGCTTCAACTCAGAAGTTGAGCCGGCCAGTTTTCATACCTTGGAATTGAGTAACACTCAATACCATCCTATTGGAGCACCACTTCCTGTACCCAATATTTCTGCCGAATTATGCCGACCACTCAAGAAATGATGTCATTGGGTCATTAGCCTGGACAAGGACAAGGGCTTGGTAAAAATTAGCTGGGTACTAAGCACCCTATTCAAGTGTCCAGTCAAATTGGGATAGCCGGACTAGGCTATTCTGCCAGTTCCAGTCATAGGAATCCTCATAAGCATAAGCAGGTTCCTCAAGCTTCCACCACACGGTGACTTTTTCCATCCGCACCACATAAGTTGATACAGTCTCCAGTTAAGGTGCCAGTCCATGTTATGGCTATGCTGTTTCCCAAACCAGTACCATTCAAAGAAAAAGAGGTGCTTATTCCTAATCCCGAAGTGGAAGAAAAGGAGCGGAAATGTAAACATGACATCGCCTTGATGATGTCAGGCATACACATCATTATTCATGATGAACATACAAACAGATATGCCCCAGACGATGATTGCCCAGATGTCATGGTTATCATTCGGGAGAAGGAAGACAATGACAGCCCATCCATCACTGCAGTCCATCAGGACTTTACCCTCGACAATTGGAGAAGCACTCCATGCATTGCTCGATGAGGGTAAAACGGGCAGAAAATCCCTCTGCCCTGTAGATAACTTTAATTGCTTGCTTTTCTATATAGTATTAGCAGTTATTTTATTAGTACATGCTAACACTTTGTATGATTAAACAGTTTCATATATTAAGTGAAAGCATCTTTTGATTTTAGGACTCTGAATTTAGATGTGCATGTACTTGCCGATGAGGTGCCTTCTCTCCACAAGGGCTGTAACTTTGATGCAAAGTTGGACTCAGACTTGATGGAAATACAAGAGTACATTGAGACACCTCAGGAGATTAAGGAATGGGTCGCAGACAAACCTAAACCCAACCTTGACCAAACCACTTCTTTCAATCTTGGAACCTTAGAAAAAACTAAGCTAATCCAGATTGGTTCACCTTACCCCAAACAAACAGAATGACATGGTTGCACTATTAACCCAATTCCAGGATGTGTTTGCATGGTCTCATGAAGACATGGTGGGTTTGTCTAATGACATTGTTCTTTATCACCTTCCTATTAAAGAAGGAATCAAGCCAATTAGGCAGAAGCCCAGGCGATTGAAACCTGAGTGGAGTTTAAAGGTAAAAGAAGAAATTATGAAACAATTTCAAGCTGGCATTATCATTGTGTCTACATATCTGGAGTGGATATCCAACATTGTTCTCGTGCCTAAACCAAGTGGAAAGGTGCGAGTTTACGTGGATTACCAGGATTTGAACAAAGCTTGTCTTAAAGATAGCTTTCCCGTGCCCTTTATCCACATTCTCATTGACAATACTGCTCAATACGACATGTACTCCTTTGCGGATTGCTTCGCAGGGTACCATTAGATTATGGTCGCTGAGGAAGATCGTGAGAAAACTGCTTTCATCACGCCTTGGGGAACCTTTTGCTACAGACGGTTGTCATTTGGCCTCATCAATGCCGGGGCAACCTACCAGGGAGCTATGATGGTTCTTTTCCATGGATTAATGCATAAAGAGATAGAGATCTATGTGGATGACATCATTGTCAAGTCCGGAAAGCTATTCAACAGGTTGCGTAAGTACAACTTGAAGTTGAATCCAGCCAAGTGCGCCTTTGTTGTCAAATCAGGCAAGTTACTAGGTTTCCTAGTCAGCCACAAAGGGATTAAACTGGATCCTACCAAAATCCAGGCGATCAAGGAAATGCCCATTCCTCGGACAGAGAATGAAATACGAGGATTTTTGGGAAGAATCAAATTCATTAGCAGGTTTATCTCTCAACTCACAGCAACCTGTGAGCCCATCTTCAAGCTGTTAAGGAAGAACTCCTCCATGAAATGGAACGATAAGTGTCAGAAAGCCTTCCTTACCATTAAAGAGCAGGTGGTTAACGCTCCTATTTTGGTACCACCCAGGGATGATGTTCCCCTGTTCATGTACCTATCCATTAATGACAATGCCATGGGCTGCATGCTGGGGCAAAAAGACGATAGAGGCCAAGAACGAGCTATCTATTACCTCAGAAAAAGATTTAGCATCAGTGAACACAAGTACACTCTGATTTAGAAAACTTGTTGTGCTTTAGCATGGGCTTCCATGAGGTTACAGCATTACCTCCATGGTCACACAACCCATCTCATATCCCGCGTGGATCCTCTCAAATATGTGTTCAGTAAGCCCATACTGAATTGTCGACTTTCCAGATGGCAGTTGATCCTATAACAATTTGATATCGTCTACGTGACACAAAAGTCTGTCAAAGGTTAAGGAATTATGGATCAACTAGCCGCCACACCTACAGGGGATTACAAACCCTTAGAAACATACTTCCCGATGAAGGGTAATAATGTGATTCAAAGAATATCATCATCTGATACATGCCATACATAGAAAATATATTTTGATGGAGCTGTTAACACAGAAGGCTCTGGAGCTGGAGCTGTTTTAATATTAGATACGGGGGAGCGGATCCGTCGTCGTCAGTCAAATTGTAGTTTGTCAGCACCAACAACACAAATTGAGTATGAAGGTCATATCATGGGGCTAAAACTTTCCCGTTCAATGGGCATCAGGCGGTTAACTGTCTTTGGGGATTCCGAATTGGTAATCAAACAATCCACAGGAATCTATCAAACTAAAGAATTACATTTGCTGCCTTACCATCGACAAGTTTTACAGATGGCTTTGGAGTTCGAAGAAATCTCCTTTCTACACATTTCTACGTTGGCCTCCTTGATTCACATACCTGACAAGGAAAACATGCCAAGCATCACATTTGCTCTGCAAAAGGCCCCAGCTTATAGGATCTATGTTGGAGAAGTATCGGATGAGCTACCTCCCATCCACCACCCTTGGTATCAGCATATCAAGGAGTATTTACGAGATGGATCTACACCCGCTGAGGTGAGCCTAACTGAGAAGAGGCGGATCCATCGACTTGCTATGAAATTCTACCTGAGCAGAGATTCACTCTACAAAAGAGATGCAGGATTAGGTCTCGTCAGATGTCTGGACAAAGACCAAGCTCAGAGGCTCATGGATGAGATCCATGGTGGAGTATGTGGCCCACACATGAGCGGCCCCTTACTTGTCAAGAAAATTCTTAGAACAGGGCATTATTGGCTTACACTCAAAGCTGACTGTGATGATCACGTCAAGAGATGCTATCAAAGCCAAATTCATGGGAATGTTATCCACGCCCCTCCAAGGGAACCCCACAATATGAGTTCACCATGGCCCTTCTCAATGTGGGGAATAGACGTGATTGGGCCCATCGAGCCCAAAGCTAATAATGGACATCGATTTATATTCACCATGATTGACTACTTCACTAAATGGGTAGAAGCAGCTTCCTTCCCTAGGGTTACTAAAGAAGTCATCATTGTTTTCATCAGAAATAATGTAGTCTGTCGATATGGACAACCAGAGGTCATTGGGTCAGAAAATGCTAAGAACCTCAACAACAAAATGATGGAGGAGTTATGTAGTAAATTCCACATCAAACACCTTAACTCCGTCATCTACCGTCCAAAGATGAATGGTGTTGTTGAAGCGGCTAATAAAAGTATCAAGAAGATCATGTAGAAAATGTTCACCAATCACAAAGGATGGCCTGACCTCTTCCCTCTAACTTTATTAGCCTACAAAACTTCAATGCGTACTTCCACTGGGGCAACCCCCTACTCATTAGCCTATAGGATGGAAGCAGTGATCCCCATAGAGGTGGAAATGGAATCCCTCAGAGTGTTGATGGATGCTCAGTTGGATGAAGACCAATGGGTACAAGACATGTATCACCAATTGTCTCTAATAGATGAAAGGCGAACCGCGGCTATCTTCCATGGTCAGTTATATCAGCAAAGGATCGCACGATCCTACAATAGAAAAGTTCGGCTACGGCAATTCAAACAACATGACTTGGTTTTGAAGAAGATCATTGACAACCAAGATCAATCTAAGGGAAAATTCGCTCCTAACTGGGAAGGCCCGTTTGTTGTCAAGGAGGTATTAACAGGGGGCGCTCTCAGACTACAAGAAATGGATGGCGATGAATTTCCACAGCTTATCAACTCGTACATCTTGAAATGGTACTATGTCTGAAGTTACCATCAAGCAAACATCCTGGTATTGATCATCCAATCACCAGTCATTCCGGTTTTGAACCTTCTCATTTTACTAATTCTTCTGCCCCTCAAGGAAACACACATTTCAAACCAGCAGCCTGGTTTCACCTCAGTTCAAACTTTTCATACTTGTAGTTTATCCTAAAGATGGGATTAAACTTTTCATACCTGCAGTTTATCCTGAGGACGGGATTAAACTTTTCATGCCTGCAGTTTATCCTAAAGACGGGATTAAACTTTTTACACCTGTAGATTATCCTAAAGACGGGATTAAACTTTTCTACGCTTTCAGTTTGTCCTGAAGACGGGATTAAAATTTTTCCACACTTGCAGTTTGTCCCCATTATGGGATCAAAGTTTCTTCTCCCCGCAGTATAGCTTGCACATGGGATTCACACTTCTCTTTGGCTGCGATTTGTCCTGAGGGGCGAACTACGTCGACCTGATCTCCCTGATACCCGGGAGTACATAGGCAACCATATTCTATATGGCCCGGTCGTAATAAAAAAAACAAAAACAAAAACAACAAAAACATTTCTACCCTTCCTCTACAAAAATAAAAACAACAAAAACATTTCTACACCTTTATTCATCAATAAAGCTTTTACACCCATCTGCCTTTTACATTCAGCGTTGAACCTCCTACACCAGGTTCGAACTACGCATATTTGATCTCCTCTTCAATAGGAGTACGTAGGCAGCCATTTATTGTTCAGTCTAACCCCTACCAGAACAAAAATGTTTGTCACATGGTACTGGGATCAACTTTCAATCCACCACATTTCATCGGCTTCAGACCAAGGGGATGGAATTACCCAACCTCTCCTCACAAATAGGAGATTCGGTGACCATCTAAGCTGCGGTTGTGCCTCGAAGAGCAATACCAATCCATAAGAGATGGAATTAACTAGGCTTCTCACAAATAGAAGTACTGGCCACCATCTGTGGTGCAGTCAATCTCAGAAAGGAAAAGCCACACTCCTCTCCACATTTCCATACAGAAACCAATCCCAAGACACCAAAGATGTTAGGGATACATACAGATCAATGATCAATTCTGAGAGATCCTGCGATGGCTCAATGTCCACATATCAAGGATAAGTTCAGAATGCATCAAGATCAAAAGGCCCTGAAGAAACAGGCAAATATCAAGCAAGTATCAAGGCATAACTACAAGGGAAGTAAATCAAAATATATTTCTCTACCATATATACTACTGTTTGATATATATACATATGTGTTGTACATGACAAAATGGCTAAGCTAGTTTGTACAGGAAAATACAAAGCTATCTACGGATTTGTGTGTATGCGGACTATCAGATCTAACATAGCATCCCTCTCTGAAGATGGAGGTAAAACTGCAAGCTCCTGCCCAATGGCATCTACACGAGCTAGTAGATCAGAGGCTAACTGCATGGTGATATGATGCTCATCAATGTATGCACTCATATCAGCAAGGATGCCAGTCGTATGGGATCTAACTGAAGTACTGTCTGCAATGGCCACATCCCTAGTAGATAGGGCGGCATCCCGCTCCACAATCAATGCATCCCTGGCTGATCTAACCTTATCCCTCTCTAACAGAGCAGCGTCTCTCCCATCAAGAGTTGTCAACATCGTAGCCCTAGCCTGATCTCTATCATAGATCATCAGATGTAAGCTCTGCTCCAAATGCTGTGCTGAATACTGAATAATAGTGGCACTAGGGGTGGGAGAATCCATCACAAATGCTGGCAGCCCAGCAGTCAAGTCCCCATCAATGGGAATGTCAGCCTCCTCCATAGGCTCCTCATCATTGGAATCAATATCCTGCACTGTGGATACTACCATAGTCGATGCAGTCTCTGTCTCCATCTATTCTGAATACTCTGGAGAATAAACCGGATGACTGGCAGAAAAATCAGCTAGCTCTCACTGATCCCAATAGGCATACAACCTGGATCTGTCCGCTGATGATAAGTGGCGAGAAGCCAAACGCTGAATCACTACCCCCTCATATGGGTGGAAATCTCGGCCCGGTCAAACCCGACACATCACGGCCAGTGGGTGGTAGGTGATCATCCCTCTCAAACCAGCTAGAGGTAGATAATCCATGCCCGGAGCATGAATAATGAATCTGTAGGGTGAGATAAGCCATATACACGGCAATATAGTGAATGGAACTCCAATCCTCGCCAGAAAGTCGACCAAGATCGATATATGTACACACTCAGTCGAAAGAGTACGACATCGCTATATCATGGGTGAAACAATATCCATGCCGTCTAAATGTGCCAATCGGTCCCAAGTGTGACATAAACCACATGTACAACATGACCAAGCTGCCTATGAACACTCCTGCCAGATAAGTGTAGCAATATATGGCTGACCTCAGTGTCTCTGCCATAATCATCGGTAGGATGGTGTGACCCTCCCGGAGAGCTCTCACTGTCATAATGACGCCGATGTCCAACTCATCCATGTATAGTGGCATGTAGACATATGATAATACGCACAGCAGTAGTACATCCACTCTGGCCAAATGCCACTGATCCTTCGGTGTGGTGAAATCCCCGGAATATCATGCATAACTATCCTCAGAGCCAAATATGTCAAACAGAAAACATTGGGATATCACGTGGCCGGATGTATTCTCATCCTGTACCACTCTACGCCTCAATCCGGTGAGGGTTATGAACTGTCTACTCATATCTCCGATCTCTATGTGCACGCAAGGTCTGTCCAACGGTAGCATCCTCAACCATGCATACTCCTCCAAAGTAGGAGTCAACTCTCGGGTCCCGAATTGGAAAACATGTCTCTCCGGTACCCAATGCTCTAACATACCATCTATGAACCCTGTGGGAACCTGAAACATCAACAAGGTCATAGTGTCTCGCAAAGAAAAGATCTACTATCACCACAATCGGTGGTGACATACTATCATACCATGAGAGCATACCATATGTCACCAAAAATGGTGGGGTATGATCAATACGGCTAACTGTCGAAGAAGACATCTGTACGAGCCGTGTCATAAGACCATCCAAGGGTCAATGCTGAATATCTTTGGATATACATACATATGCATACATTAATAACATGCATGATAAAATAGATGGCAATATGATATAGGGAATGGAAAACTATACATACATTTCTAAGTATATCATCATTTAATACATCTCTGTACAACTAAAATACAGGGAAATGGGGCGAAGCTACCCAACATCTCAACAGAGGCCTATCAAAAGATATAGCGAGAATGGGGCGAAGTTACCACACAGCTAACAAAGGCCTATCAAAAGAGATAACGAGAAATATACATCAGAAGAAGTCGATGGTATCGATGTCTACATCGTCAATCCTGTCCACCTGATGTAACTCCTCCCGAGTCACTGGATCTCTATCTACAAGGATGTCAGGCCTATACAAGGGAGGATCTGCACCAGCAAAACCATATGGGTCACCTGAGGGGCCAGCGCCAGAGCTGGAAGGATCAAAAGTATTTGCCTCTGAAGGATCTCTACCCAAATGCTGGATAAAGAAATGTGTCTGGTCCAACTGTCGGGTCAAACTGTCAATCTGTGTCACATGAGTCGGATCCCTGACACAGGCTAGCCAATCTGTCATCATCATGGATCCTGGAACCATATCCCACATAAATTGTGTTGCGCAGGTCTGAGCTCCAATGGTACGAGGGAACCACCAATGCTGGAATATCTCCTGAGTGCAGGGGCCCTCTGATAATGTATAACCGTCAATCCCCAACAATGGGATGTTAATAATGGGTGACTGCGAAACAGGCCAATAACGCCTGGCAGGATGCAAGATCAGCATGTGAATCTCTCCTATAGTGCTCCTGATAGCACGCTCTACAAAATAGAGCTCCCATCCTCCATCTGTGAAGAGATGAATCCTACGGGTGGACATAACGTGCTCGACCCCAGTCGGGTACCCATCCTCAAATCCAACACTCAAGTGTTCCCCAGAATAGGGAACCCATGTGATGACATCCGCTGTCAATAACTACAGCTGTAGGCGACAATGAGTGAAACCTTCAGCTATAGGGACCTCCGCTAGTATGGAATGATGCCATCTCCATCCTCGTGGATAGGTGTCTAAACCTAACATGTTCACAGGACGCAAACATGGAAGCCTCTCATAGGCCCAAAACTGCCAACACAAAGGCAAACATCTGTTGTCAGTCAATGCTCTTAACCTGTACATGGGAAAGATAAGAGAAATACTCACCAGCAGAAACGGGTAGAATCCTAACCAAACCTCGGTCAAGCCCTGCGATCGCATGCGCATTCCCCTGAGGAAGTAGGCAAAGGTGTAGGAACCCCAATCATAGTCTCGTATACGGTCCACGTGTCGAGTGGCGTTGATCAAAGTGAAGGATAACGTAGAAGAGTTATCTGCTATGAAGCAGCCCCTAATGATAATCAGGAACAGTCGCCGGAGAATGCGATCCCTGACTCTCACATCATCGGGTATAGGCTCACTCAACAGGCCGCTCAAAGCATTTATGCTCAAAGGACCTGTACAAACAGTCCTGCCCTTGAGCGCCTCCGTCGGAACTCCCAACAAGGATCTAACGGTAGTAAGGGTAATATCCATCGTACAAGGCACTGGATCCCCTCCAAACTCCATACCTATGATAAATCGCCAATACATCGGCGTCATTATCATCTCACAGTCCATCAAATGGAGTGACTGAGTCTGGTGAAACCACCGCTCAGACAATTCCCTGAGGTAACCCCAGGGACAGCGACGGGGAAAAATGGAAAAGAACGTCCCAAATCCCCAGCCCTGTACAATCTCTCTATAGTCATCATGCAGAGCCTGATACATAGAGTGGATGCTGAACCAGTTCCCTCGAGGCTGTGTAAATCCGGGAACCTACATCAAATGCAGATCAACATTAGAACCCTTTGCTCCTCGTCAATAAGAAACAAGGAAGATTAAGATCTAACTTCATACCTTATTTGCGTGTAGGTATACTGAAGGATGCAGACTCAAGTCACCCAGAAGATCTGGGTTTGCCACTTGAATACCTGGAAACTCCCTACGGGGAACACGTGCAGCATGAGCAGGAATCTCAACCGGTACATCCACTTCCTCATCCTCGACATCCAACACTTCAACCCGGATAGGACAAATCACCGCCTCCACCAAACAATGAGGTTGTCTAATAGAACGGGGTCGAGGTACTTCAGAAGCCCTCCTCCGTACACCAGAAGTGGTCCTGCGGGAACTACTCGGCTGATCCGGATCCATAATATCTGGACAACAAGTCTCCAAATCACCTCAGAAAGGGTGTGGTAAATTCTTACCTGTAGCTTTTCAAAATGCATTGTTTTAACATACATCTACAGTAAATGGTACTATCCACATAGGCATGACTTGGTGGCCTTTCAATAGCACACCTACCAACAGTTATATACATCCTGAATGCATTTAATACATTGCAGTAAAAAATCCGTAAGTGTAGTTTAATTACCAGGGTTATTTTACTTTTCTACCTTTACTCATTTGTCCTCAAATAGGATAAGAAATGACAGTAAAAGGTGCCAATTTAACTACTTCAAAAGTCAAATTTTTTCACATCATTATGTTCAGCATGGTTTAATACTAATATGTTGATAATTTTTTATCAAGTCATATCAGCATGCATATTCACTACTATGTGTCTAAATGCATTTCATGTGATAAGTCATTTTCCAACGGATAGAAACTGGAAAAAATACATGCATACATTACTAGGACAGTGAAGAACGCTTGTACGGTAGCAGAATATACAGAAAGTTGCCCGAACTTAACAGGTCTGAAGAAGAGCTCTCAGATTTCTTTCATCGCGTAGCTTGAAAATGACTTATGAAAGTAACCTGCAGGCTTTGTATATCCACGGTTGGCCGCAGGTCCACCTACGGCTACTGCAGGTGGACCTGCGGCACTCTTTGTTGGTCCCACACCTCTGGCTCGCTCCAGTTAGAGTTGCAAAGGAGGTCTCGCAAGCTGAAAAGGCCAAATCAGGAATAAAAATGCTACGCAATTGAGCGGAATAGCCTGGAATCCTGGTTTTCATGGGCCACAATCTGGCCCCACATCTCTCTCATTGGTATTCGCCTGTGTACAAGGTATACTATACCAATGGCCTCAGCTTTTACAAATCATGCTCGGTAATACCTCATAAAGGTCCGATGACATCAGTACAGGGTCACAACCCTAGAAGTATCCTCGGCAGGGGTTACAACGTCAAAGTTTACAAATCATCCACGTATCCCCGACGGGGGTTACAATGCAATTCAACCATTTATACACACATCAATGAAGGTCAAGAAACTTTGACGTTATCTCAACCGATGGCAAGTAAACCCATCGGAGTAGCCTTCCCCAGCAAGGGTCACAATGTGATGAAACCATTGATACACACATCAATAAAGGTCAAGTAGCCTTGACAATGCACCCAGCAGGGATCTATCCGATGATACACACATCAGCGAAGGTCAGGCAACCCTGACAAATACATATTGTTGGAAGTAACTCCGACATGATGGTGGGATATGTTATACACATCCTTAAATAGACAAAGCTTTGTCCCCACATATCTCTTATACACAAGAGGTACCTCTATGGAATGAAGTCTGTGTCTAGGATTCACAACTTTGGTGATAGCCCCAATGTCAGCATCCTTGAAGACTTGGATCGCATGTCCAAGGCATCATTGATTGTCATCCTAGCGGGATTAGACGGCAATCATTAAATCATTCATCATACATTTGCATCATGTTGTTGTGCATAACATCATGTTTATCTTGTTGCATTTCAAGTGTCTAGGATTTTTTATCCTATCCATGCCTTGCATTGCATGAATATGATAAAGAGGGGCATCTGTAGACACTCAAAATTTTTTGCACACCTGTTATTGACATTGCAGGAGGGAAGATTCGTCTTTTGGAGATAACCCTGGAAGACAGCTCACATCCATTCTGGATACTACTGGAAGTTCAGTTTCAACCCCGGAACACACACCGGGAACGTTATTTCCAACCCCGAAACACACACCAGAAGCATCATTTCCAACCTCAGAGATAACCTCGAATTTCGTCCTTGGTGATAACACCAAGGAATGTTGTTGCAGTTCCGGCGATAACTACGAAAATGCTTGTTTCAAATGTATGCGATCAGCTTCAATTAGACCTCCCGCCAAGGCATTCATACCTCAGAACCGGAGCTAACACCGGGAAGACAGGCATTCTCATAGATGACCTTGCGGCATTCAACACTTGCAGCAGTCCAATCTCAGATGTAACCCTGAGCAACGTCTGCTTTCAACTCAAACTGGCGATAACCCCGATGAGGAGTCATACGTCATCCTGCTACCTCAACACCTGCACGTCGTCTCAACACTTCAGACATACATACATACAACGATGTCCTACAAGAACCAAGGAGTTCCAATACCGAGTGACTATTACGCGTGGCAGTACACCGGATAAAATTTGAAGCTTGAAGACCATGGGCATGGTCCCCTCTTCCTGACTTTGTACAACCTCTAATCCATGTCATTGCATAACTCTCGACACAAGCAGTCCGAAGAAGGTCATATATACCCTGTTCGGATGCTCAGATTGAAGTTCTGCAAGTTTGAGCGGACATTACAATGCACGTACTTCGAGACGACGGGACCCGCAGAACCCGGGGCACCCCGGGTAGCCGCCGGTACACCTACGGCTCCCCCCTCTATAAATAGAGGGCTTGGGGTAGCCATTTTAAAAAGAGGAAAAGGCGAGGAAGCCCTGTCCAATTTGCTTTGTACACACCAATATTGAGTTCTTGCTCATTTTAAACACTTGTTAGCTCACATATAGCTATACATTTACCGGCAGGAGCTGAGTGTTTATCCATATAGAGTTATAGAATTCTGCATTAGCTGCCCACTGTAAGCCTTCTCACACTGTATAAAGCCTTTCTCTTCATCTTTGCACACACTATTCTACATATTGAGAATCGTGTTGTGTGTATGTATGCCCCAACTTTGGTTAGTGGTTTTATTTCTGTCTATATATATATATATATATATATATATATATATATATATATATATATACTATATATGTATATATTTATATATGGACTAACATTATCGAGTTATGCCTCGATTGAGCCTAGACTTATGTCTGGAGCGTTTACTTACTTTTGTATATATATACTTATATTTATAATTGTTGTCAGACATATCTAATGAGCCTGGATTTTATATCCGGAGCATTTATTGCTTATATATATATATATGTGTGTATATATATAATCGTTGTCGAACATATTCGATGAGCCTGGATTTTACATCCAGTGCGTTTACTGCTTTTATATATATATATATATATATATATTTACATTTCTATCAGGTCTGGAGTTTACTTCGTGGCCTTTTATAGCTTTATTTACATTTCGTCCCGCCTGGAGTTTACTTCATGGCGGTTGATCGCTTTTACAGCTTAATTTATATTTCGTCTCGCCTGGAGTTTATTTCATGGCGGTTGATAGCATTTACTCCTTTATTTACATTTCTGATCCCCCATGGAGTTGCTTCGTGGTGGTTGATCATGTCTGTATATATATATTTACAACTTTTATATATATATAACTATTTACTGCTTTCCATATGAACTGCAATATCGTGTGAGCCTAGAAATCATGTGATCACAGATTCAGTCTACTAAATCTAGATTCGGTTCCCATGATGGACTTTTTCAGCTGTAAGCAGCTTGTACATTATTTATAGTGTACGAATTTCCTTGGATGGCTATCATGCCCATGAGGAGTTCAGCACTGCTGTATATTATTTTCTCCAAGATTCCTCGCATCTCAAAAATAAAAGCAAACAAGCCGAACATTTTAATAATAAAATTGAAGTATGAAAAGGACTCAATTCCTATTGAGTACAGGGCTCTTTTTATAAAACTTCATTGCTATATCTTGCTTAAAACTGAATTTTTCTATAAATTCAAACCCTGTGTATATAGGTGCGAATGATGCCTCGCACTACTTTTAAATAATTACACATTGACCCACACACACACACACACATTCATATAACAGTTTTTTTGAAAAGTGGCGGTCACCGTGGCAACACGGATGTCGGGGGGTTCCTAACACCTTCCCTCTGCATAATTAAGCCCCCAAACCCAATGAATATCAGTTTCATAGACCCATTTAGCAGTGTCATATCACTGGGTCAATGTGAAAACCTTTTCGATTGCGTTGGTGCAACCAGTTAAAAACACCAACTGGCGACTCTTAAAGTCAAATAGTCGACATTAACATTAGAACACCAAAGAACAAGTAACGAAAAGGGACATCTAAAAATCCCGACGTCGACACAAAGTTAAAATTATCAATGACATGACACAACCTTAGGCCAAGCTACTTGTTACATGTTTGACTCCTTAACACAACCTTAGGCCAAGCTATAGACCAACATCAAAGTCTGCAGCAGCAGCAGACTTCAGTATCTCGGATTGGGGGTATGGGCAATTCACGCCATATACACAAGCTTTGGGATCGGTAGCAATTGCGTCGTTTTTTCCTTGGCACAAGCGCAATTTGCCACCTAGTACGCATGCACGTACGAGGCGTAAACGACATGAGCAATGGCCGAGCTTTAGCCCAACAAACACAAATTTCACCCACCAAACAGTGAGTTTAACACATATAATTGACACAAAATTATCATAAACATGTTTGCTAACATATTCAACCAATTACAACAATTTAACAACAAATTAAGCTAATTTAATTTCTCAAATTCCATATTTTCACATAAAAACTCAATTTTTAATATTCACCCCAGAAATCAACACTATGATTTCAATACTTGGCCAAATCACTTCATTCAAATTACGTTATGCTCATTTCTTAGTGAACTAACATAATCAAGCTTCATAATTTCACATACTAATTAGCCACTAAAATTAATTCTTTTCATGAACATATGAAAATACATATAATGACATTACTTTCTTTTGTTGTCAAACGAAATTAGCATGGAATTTCTTATTTTAGCACAACCTCTAATCATCATAAACTCGTATAATCACAAGTAAGCCATTGTATAGCAACAATTCAACAAATTTAAAATTCACAGAGTACATGAAATTTTTGTCGTAATTCATATATGTAGACATGTACATATATATTGAGGTTGTATAAGAAGTACCTTCAAATTGCTTGCAATCCTTTTTGTTAAACACCGCAAATGCTCTGAAATCCTTCTCTCTCAAATTCTCTCAACTCTCATAAAACTCAATATTCTCTAGGCTTAGCAAATAAGGCGTAAAACCAACTGATAAACAATGCATAAAATGAAACTGCTAAACATTAATACGCCAACTTAATAAAATGTCAGTTACAAAACAAACGTATATATTATAAAATATATTATAATTATTATTTTAATTTATTTTATTTATTTTATTTAAATTCAAAAATTAGAAAACCAAAAGCCATAAGGCTTTGTTTGGCAAAACCCTTTAAATTTTAAAGAATTATTATATTTAAGCCTTGTTTGGCAAAAACTAAATTAAACTCATTTAATTTATTTTAAATAACCAATTTAGTTTATAATTTATAATCACATATTATTTACTTGGACCTCTATATCCAACATTAACCAATTAAATTAATCACCTACTATATTTTAATTAAATATACCATTTTAGCAAATATCACAAAATTATGATTTTCATTATAACTTTATTTAATAATTTAATATACCATTTTAAATTATTAATTAACCATATAACACTTTATGTCATATATATATAAAAGCAAAGAACGCTCCGGATATAAAATCTGCACTCATCGGATATAATCCGAAATAACGATTCATATATATATATATATATATATATATATAAGTAAGTAAACGCTCGATACATAAGTTCAGGCTCAATCGAGGCATAACTCGATAATGTTAGTTCATATATATAAATATTTACATATATATATATATATATATATATATATATATACAGACAGAAATGAAAATCACAGACCGAAGTCTGGGCATACACACATAACACGACTCTCAATGTGAAGAATAGTGTGTGCAAAGATGAAGAGAAAGACTTTATAATGTGTAAGAAGGCTTACAGTGGGCTGCCAAAGAAGACTTCTATGACTATAAATGGATGAATACTCAGCTCTCTCCGGTAAAAATATAGCTATATGTGAGCTAACAGGTGTTTAAAATGAGAAAGCACTCTATATGTGGTGTGTACAGAGCAAATTTGACAGGACTTCCTCGCCTTTTCCTCTTGAATTATGGCAACCCCAAGCTCTATATTTATAGAGTGGTGGTCATAGTGTATGTCTGCTGTGACCACTGATGCACTCTTGGTATCCCAAGGTGCCCCGGGCTCTCTGGGTCCCATCGTCTCGAAGTACGTGCATTGTGATGTCCACTCGAACTTGTAGAACTTCAATCTGAGCATCCGAATGAGGTGTACAAGACCTTCTCCGGACCGCTTTTGTTGAGAGTTACGCAATGACATGGGATTAGAGGTTGTACGAAGTCAGGAAGAGGGGACCATGCCCATGGTCTTCAAGCTTCAAATTCTATCTGGTGTGCTGCCATGCGTAATAGTCACTCGGGATTAGAATTCCTCAGCTCTTGAGGGATATTGCTGTGTAGAAATGTATGTATGAGATTTTGCGACGGCACGCTGGGGGTTGAGGTGGCAAGATGATGATTTTGCCCCTCACCGGGGTTATCTTTTGTTTGGGCTGATAAAGCAGACGTTGCTTAGGGTTATCTCCTAGATTGGACTACTGCAAGTGTTTGAATTCCGCAGGGTCATCTTTAAGTGTGCATGTCTTCCCGATGTTATCTCCGGGTCTTTGGAATGAGTGCCTCGGCGGGATTTCCGAGGTTGAAACAAACTGCATGCATTTAAAACAAGAATTTCTGGAGTTATCGATAGAACTGCAACGACATTCCTTGGGGTTATCTCCAAGGACGAAACTCAGGGTTATCTCCGAGGTTGGAATTATTACTCTCGGTGTGTGTTCCGGGGTTGAGACTGAAATTTCGGTGGTATCCGAAATGGATGTGAGTTGTCTTCCAGGGTTATCTCTGAAAGACGAATCTACCCTCCTGTAATGTTATTAACAGGTGTGCAGAAAATTTTGAGTGTCTACAAATCTATTTCTTTTTGGAGTTCATTATTAGGAAAGGTTTTAACAAGAGATTTATCACTAAATGCATCAATACAAACCGGGAACATCATCTCAAATCCGGAACACACACCGGGAGTGTCATTTCCAATCTCAGAGATAACCCCGAGATATGCAGATCAAGAGACCAACAATAACACCGGAGAGGATAGTCATGTCTCAACGATAACACCGCGACATTCAGTTCCAATCCCAAAGACAACACTGGGAGTAGCAACCTCATCCTTGGTGATAACCCCAAGGGATGCCATTGCAGTTCTGGTGATAACCCCGAAAATACTTGTTGCAAACACATACAATCAGCTTCAATCCAGATGACAGTGAGGCATACAAACAAGCAGTCCAATCTCAGTTGTAACCCTGAGCAACGGCTGCTTTCCGCTTAAACTGGCAATAACCCCGGTGAGGAGTCAACACGTCATCTTACTGTCTTAACAAGATGATATCACAGCATATTAACAAGTGGTCCAATCTCAGCTGTAACCCTGAGCAACGTCTACTTTCAACTCAAACTGGCGATAACCCCGGTAAGGAGTCACACATCATCTTGTTCCTTCGCCAAATGGAACGTTGTCTCAACACTTCATACATACATACATACAATAATGTCCCACAAGAGCCGAGGATTGACAATCCCGAGTGACAATTACGTGTGGCAGTACTTTGGATAGAATTTGAAGCTTGAAGACCATGGGCATAGACCCCTCTTCCTGACTTCGTACAACCTCTAATCCATGTCATTACGTAACTCTCGACACAAACGATCCGAAGAAGTACAGATATACTTCGTTCGGATGCTCGAATTGAAGTTCTACAAGTTCGAGCGGACATTACAATGCACGACTACACGTACTACGAGACGACGGGACCCGCGAGGCTCGGATCCACCACGACCAGCCGCAAGTACAACTGTGGATGCCGCAGGTGTACCTGTGGCCATCTGTCTATATATACAAGGCTTGGGGTCAGCCATTTGAAGGGAGAGAGAGAACGAAAAAGGCGAGGAAGCCCTGTCCATTTTGCTCTGCATACATATCTTTTGAGTGTTTCCTCTTCTTTAAACACTAGTTAGCTCACATATAGCAACTTTTTATCCGGCTGGAGCTGAGTGTTTATCCATTTAAAGTCTAAGAAGTCTACTTTGGCAAATTCCCAATCGTAAGCCTTCTTACATTCTATAAAGCCTCTTTCTTATATATCACACATTGTTGTACACGTTGATAGTCGTGTGAGTGTGTTTGCCCGGACTTCGGTCCGTGGTTTTCATTTATGTCTGTATATATATACTAATATATGTATATATTTTATATATATGGACTAACATTATCGAGTTATGCCTCGATTGAGCTTTGAACTTGATGCCTCGAGCGCGTTTATCTTATATATATATATATATATATATATATATAAAATTATGGTTAGACTACATACGATGAGCCCGATTTTTACATCCTGAGCGTTTAATTGCTTTTATATATATATTTATATATAATTATTTATTATATGTCTACGATGAGCTTTGGATTTTACATCCGCATATGCGTTTACTCGCTTTTATATATATACCTATATATAATTGTTTGCCGAAATATCCAAATGAGCCCGGATTTACATCTGGTGTGTTTACTGCTTTTATATATATATTTATCCATATATATATATATTTACATTTCACATCGTTCACTGAGTCTACTTTGTGGCCTTTTACCTTTATTTACATTCTGTCTCTCCGCCTTTGAGTTTACTTAGGTGGTAGTTGATCGCTTTTATGACTTTATTTACATTTCGTCCCTTTGCCTGGTTTACTTACTTCATGGCGGTTGATCATGTTCATATATATATATATATATATATATATATATATATATATATATATATTACTGTTTTTATATATTTACATTTTCGATGCCCCATGGAGTTGCTTCGTGGTGGTTAATCCAGTCTGTATATATATATATATATATATTTACAGCTTTTATATATATAACTGCTTACTTCTTTCCATACAAATTGCAGTATCATGTGAGCCTAGGAATCATGTGATCACAGGTTCAGTCTACTGAATCTAGATTCGGTTCCCATTATTTACAATGTACGAATTTCCTTGGATGGCTATCATGCCCATGAGGAGTTCGACACTGCTGTATATTATTTTCTCGAAGATGCCTCGCATCTCAAAAATAAAAGCAAACAAGCTGAACATTTTAATAATAAAATGGAAGTATGAAAAGGTCTCAATTCCTATTGAGCACAGGGTTTGAAAAACCTCTTTTATAAAACTTCATTGCTATATCTTGGTTAAAACTGAATTTTTCTATAAAATTCAAACCTTGTGTATATAGGTGCGAACGAGGCCTCGCACTACTTTCAAATAAATTGCACATTGATTCACACATACACACATTCATATAATAATTTCTTTGAAAAGTGGTGGTCACCATGGTAACACGGATGTCGGGGGGAGCCTAACACCTTCCCTCTGCATAATCAAGCCCCCCGAACCCTTAATGAATCTCGGTTTCACAGACCCGTTTAGCAGTGTCAAATCACTGGGTCAATGTGCTAACCTTTTCTGATTATATGTTGCAACCAACTAAAATACACCAACTAGCGACTCTTAAAGTCAATTGTCGACATTATACATGTTGGACCTTTTTCACTTGTTTTTTCAAACAAATCTCCCATTAACATGAGAAAACCAAAGAACAAGTAACGAAAAGGGACACCAAAAATCCCAACGTCGACAGGTGGCAACTCTGCTGGGGACTCCAGTAAGAGGGCTTAAGCCGCTATTACAAGCTTTTCAAAATTTTTATATGCTTGTGTGTGATTGTTGCATTTACATTTCTGATGAATGTGTACGAATGCATCTTAATTATTGCACTACTAAACATCTATCTGTGATATTAGTGCTTCGCACATGTCATCATTTTGCATAAACGGTGAGACACGTTTTATGTGAATGTATGTTGTGTGGTCCCTCCACCAGGAGGCTATCCTGTCGGTGTTTGATTACTGGACCCGTGGGAAGAATAATTTCTCGGGGCTCAGGAAAGGCACCACTCAGATTCGCTCTAGTTGAAAGACCGGATTAACTTCCCGTCGAGTAGATTGCGATGATCTGGGAACCTTCATGCCGAAAAGCCGCGAGAGTAACCTTAAGATAGGTCAACCTCTGATAAACCAAACGCGGAGGAAAGTCTCTTCATTCTTTCCATTTTCAATTACTTGTAAAAGCATTTACTAGTAATTTTATTCCATGTTCATCCATATGTAATGGAAAATATGAAGAATATCTGTGCATGACATGTTATCAATTAACAAACCGATTTTGCAGGACAAATTCCTAAAACGGATATGTTATGATAATATTTACATTACCCTAAGACTAAACTACGTAAGTCTTTTATAGGGAAGCAATTGGGCTGTTACACTTTAAAAATCCAAAAGGCCACAAGCCTTCTGACGATCAATCATGTCTTCTTCCGAATAGCCTAACTCTGCTTCACGAGAAGAATTTGACGAATTGAGTAAACAAATCACGAGACTTGGTTGTTTTACTTGAAAGAATTACACCGCCTACTCGTGGTGCGAAGATACCTACACATACAAAACCCTTTACACAGAGGAGTTCAAGTTCGGAAAAACAATTCCGAACATCGATTGATACAACCAACAAAGACACCGAAGGCACCCATCTCCAAGGAGATCCAGACCACGGTGACATCAGGAAAAAAGTCCTTCAAATGGAGGAAACCATTCGTGTTCTCAAAGGGATTGGAACTCATGGAAGTGTTTCATATACAGACCTTTGCATATTCCCTGGTGTTTATTATCCGAAGAAATTTAAAGCCCCTGATTTTGAAAAGTATGACGGATTAAGGGGATCCTTATACACATTTAAAAGTGTTCATTGGAGAACTCGGATCTTATGCTGAGAATGAAAAGCTCAGAATGCAGCTATTTCAGAAAAGTCTGACTGGAGAAGCCCATTCATGGTATACCAGATTAGACAACTCTAAGATCCATAGTTGGGAAGAGTTGGCCCACGCCTTCCTCACTCAATACTGATTTTCAATCTCGAGATGGCTCTCGACCAACTGTACCAAATTACCAAAGTCAAGAAACAATCTTAATGAGTCATTCAGAGAGTATGCTCAAAGGTGGAGGCGCCTTGCTGCTCAAGTTATTCCTTCCATGACAAAATCAGAAATGGTCATGACTTTTATAGATATACAGGAAGCCCCTTTCTATGAAAGAGTTCTAGCTGGTATTGGCAAGCCATTTTCTGAAATGATCAAACATGGCGAGATGGATGAAATGGGATTGAAGTCCCAGAAGATTCAAGACCTAAGCCGCTTTTAAAGTTGTTCTTTGAGCACATCCAGTCCGGATCTTATGGAAACAACCCCCGGAGGGTCCATAAAAAGAAAGAGGAGGATGTTTCCTTGATACTATAAGGACAAAAAGGCAATCCAAGCATGCCTATGCAGAGGAGAAACTACTCCCCTTTTCCAGCACAATCTTCAAACCCTTCATTACCTAAAAGTGGAGAAGTGAAGCGGCCTCGAATGTTCACACCCTTAGGGGACTCGCTCGAGAATATTCTTGCTCTTCTGACTGCTCAGAGGAAAATTACACATCTTCTTCCACTAGCCAACCCTAATGGGAAGGGTTTTAATGCTACTCAAAAGTGTGCTTACCATGCCGGGGCACCCGGGCATGATACTCAAGATTGTTGGGCCTTGAAGCATAAGATTCAAGATCTAATAGACAATGGTGAGATCGTGGTCACTAAACCAGATCAACCTCACGTTCAAGACAACCCTCTTCCTCAACACAAAGAAGAAGAGCTCAACATGATCAGTTGGAGCACTGGACATGGTTCCAATTCTACTGATGAATCATCCCAACCCATCAAAGACGGTGTTGACAAATGGGATTATGCAAAGTTCTAGTTTACCATGGAACAAAAAATGAAAGCTCTTTGCAAACAAATTGAGCAATTAGCAGAACTGGTGACCCACCATCATCAAGTCACACGCCAATTAATCAGGCAGGAGCATGCCTATCTCCTTCCATTTGTTATGAATGCTTCATCAACACCTTCAGAAAGCGAAGCTATGGAGGATAAGGTTGCAAAGCGAGCAAGAGCTAAAACCCATCGGGATTTCACCAATAAAAGGGAATTCATCTATTTGGGCCAATCTATGGAGGAGATACTTCAAATGTTGATCAACGAAGGAAGAATCACATTCCTTCTACCTCCAATCAATCCCCGCTTAGGGCGGTTCAATCCTGATGAAATGTGTCAATATCATTCACATTCTCGCCAATCACAAAGACGTAAGAATGTTGGGCACTCCGCCATCTCATTCAGAATCTTATTGATAACGGTGTCCTGCAAATAGCAGATGATTACACTGTGCAACTTAAGGGTGGGAATGCATGCCTTACCCAATGGAAGGGATCAGTAGCAGTTATATCCGAAGTGGATGATGAGACTGTCAAAGTATTTCCTATACAACCAATTCATCTCAAAGGAGCTGACAATCCTTTGAAAGCTAATTCCTTTACCTTGTAGACTACAACATCCTGTTGTCAGCTTACACAAAGTTCCATGGAATTATGGAGAAGCTGAAGGATCCACGTCTCATACTATCGCTATGGTGTGAAAGAAAAACCACTGCACCTTCCTCAACGGGTTATCAAGCCTACTTGCGAAGCAAGGGATGTTTCCATGGAGAAGATTGAAAATTCCTCCGTCTTATGGGCCATAACGAAGCCAAAGTGGTTTTAATCTTGCGAGAAGCTCCACACCAGATTTCAATTCTGGACCTAGTTTTCTCTTCCGAGGAGCATCGGAAGATCTTGCTAAAGGTTTTGGAAGAAGCCTACCTGCCAAAATCAGTGAATGTAGAAAATTTTCAACATTTGGTTGATCACATTTTCAACAAAGAATGTGATATCCTTCATGATGATTTATACTTCCAAGGGGACCGGTTATTACAAACCAACGCACATCGCAGGTTTGTCTTCCCGTACATGCTAGCCGGAGTATTGATAGATGGAGGTTCATCTCTGAGTATCTGTCCTTATGCCACCTTGGTGAAGATGAATATCAATCTCAATCGAATCCAAATTAGCTATACGATCATCCGAGCTTTTGATGGATCTCAGCGAAATTCCATTGGAAAGATTGAATTGCTAATTGAGATTGGTCCTAATACATACAACATATCCTTCCACGTCCTCAAGATAGATTTAGGATACAACCTGCTATTGGGGAGACCATGGATACACATGGCTGGAGCTGTTCCCTCCACCTTACATCAACAACTCAAATACATCATCAACAATAGTCTAGTCACTGTCAATACTGAGTCGAAATGTCCTAGATCAGGAACTCTACCAATTATCAGCTTCAATTCAGAAGTTGAGTCGGCCAGTTTCCATACTCTGGAAGTGAGTAACACGCAATACCATTCTATTGGAGCGCCACTTCCCGTACCCAAGATTTCTGATGAGGTTATGTTAGCCACTCAAGAAATGATGTTATTGGGTTATCAACCTGGACAAGGGCTTGGTAAGGATCAACAGGGTATTAAGCACCCTATCCAAATGTCCAATCAAATTGGGATAACTGGGCTAGGCTATTCTGCTAGGTCCACTCACAGGAATCCTCACAAGCATAAGCAGGTTCCTCAAACTTCCGCCGCACGACGATTTTCTATACCTTTACCGCATGAGTTGACGCAGTCTCCAGTAAAGGTGCCACCCATCTTTGTGGCTATCTTTGTTTTACGAAACGGTGCCAATCAAAGCTAAAGAGGTGTTGATTCCTGATCCCGAAGCAGAAGAAAAGGAACGATTACGTAAATATGACCTTGCCTTGATGATGGCAGGCATTCGCATCATTGTTCATGATGAACACACCAATGAATACACCCTGGGACGATGATTGCCCGTGATGTCATGGTTATCCTTCTATCACCGCAATTCATCAGACTTTTCCCTCGACAATTGGAGGCAAGACTCCATACATTGGTCGACGAGGGTAAAATAAGGGCGAAAAATCCTCCGCCTGTAGAGATAACTTTAATTGCTTTCGCTTTCCTTTACAAGATTAATAACAGCTATTTTATCATGTACATGCTAACACTTTTGTATGATCGAATAGTTGTATATATTAAGTGTAAGACCCCAACTTATTATAAATAAAATTGAATTTTCCTTTATTCATTATTCTAAATTAATAAGGGTTAATTTGATATAATTCTTTGGTTATGGGTGAAATGTGCAAAGTTTACAAAATAAGCAAGTGGTTATAAAATATTCATTATTGTCGGGGATATTAGTTTTGGTCGTGGAATATTCTTTTTTCGGAATCTCGTGCAATGGTAGCGATCATTAGTGGGCCCCATAAAAAGAAAGCGGTTGGATGAAGGAAAATGACAAAGATTAAGTTTTATAAATAACGACGTAAATTATTCTGATTATTAACCTTTGTTGGGTTACACGGTGGTTAAAATCTGATGTCTGGCGTGGTTGCACAAATATGCACACGCTATTACACGATATTATTGAATTATTGATCCTTACGTAAAAGGCCTTACTCAATAATTATTACGATGAATTCTTTATTCAATATTATATTTTATTGATTCAATAATTCTTTGCGTTGATATTTTGTATTGTTGTTGTTTCAATAATGGTCATTACACAATATTTTCCATTATCAAATCAATAATTCATATTATTTGAATAATATTATCGAGATAACATTATTGGCAATGTCTAGAAAGTTACATCTAAGGAGAGGTTTGGTCACCTAATTATGCGCCAGATGAGAGAAATCCTTATTGAAAGCCCCTCTTTCTGAGAGCGGCACGGTTGTCGATCTTGTGATTACGTAATATTATTTTTGAATAATTAATTATTGATTATTATGATAAAGAGAATATTCATTTTATGTGGATATAGATGGAGAAAATTTTTATGTGACAATTGTTGAAAATTAATATTTTATCTTTTTCTGATAAAATAATTCATTTAAATATAGTATTTTAATAATATATTAACGGTGATATTTTTATAATGAATGTGGGATATATGAGTATATGAGGAGGTAGAGTATTTGGTGGCATTAAATGTTTAACACATGTTTTGTGTGTCGGTGGACACAATTCTTGACCGAAAATTTATTATAGACTGTAAAATCGTCCGTTTATGGATTTTGGTCAATTTCTGTTTGGAATTTGGAAAAACTTTCTTCTGCAAAGTTGTAGAAAATGGAATTTTCCATGAAAAATTGCGAGTTTTGAATTTTTCTGATAACCGAGCTATTTTCTACGAATTATTGAAGTTTCGGAAGATAAAATAATTTTTATTAAATTAATGGGTGGGACCCACTTTTTGGTAGGTGTTGAATGCACATGGGTCACTTTGAAAAATTTTTAAAATGGTGGCTAGCTTGTTGCGTAGAAGTAAGAATAAGAATAATAATATTTTATTATTTAGTCTCCTTTGGCGTTCTAGCATTTTCCTATAAATAGAGGGCTAAGTTAGAATTAAAAATCACACCAAAAACTAAGTTTTCTCTCTTTCTCTCTCTAAATTATCGAGCGTATTCTTGTGAGTATACTTTGAGTGTTGTTATATCTGGTCTTGGGTTTACATCGACTATCTCGAAAATTCGATCGAAATACGGTTATTTTGGGGTAAGGGGTATTATTTTCTTCTTAAATGATATTTTTTTTTCTTCAATATCATTATGCCGAAGTATTGGTGAATTTTTTTTATCAAATTTGGAACTTGTTGTGTCGGGGTTACTATTCACGTATCGGACACTATTCACGTATCGACACTTATTCACGAATACGGCCTTATTCAAGAAAAATAAAAAATTTTCTTTTTTGTCCAAAATATCTATTACGGATACTAGCTTTGATTGTATCCATGTTTTGATCATTCTTGAATTTTACACCAATATGATTATTTTCAAGTATTTTTGGACATGGGTAAAACAAAGTACTGAATCCTTAATCCTTAATCCTTGTCATTTTGTTTCCTTTGGATTCATTTCTTTAAAAATGTTTTCATCATCCTCGGTCCTAAATGGTGATATAAATGAATATCTTTGGCTTTAGTGCAAAGATGAGCGATTAATCGATGAATATCTTTGGCTGTGGTGCAAAGATGAGCAGTGTTGAGATAAACATGACCAATTTGGTGATACAAATGAATATCTTTGGCTGTAGTGCAAAGATGATTAAAGATGTATATTGATTGTTATTACGAGGATAAACTATTGATGATGGACTTTTAAACCTTAGAAGACGGTAGAATTCTTTCTCTACGTGACTCTTTTAATGGATTCTTTGTTTCATTGCATTTGTTGATCTAAAACTTGTTGTCTATTGTATTCTATTAGATTTTTCCTGTTGAAGACTAACGATAATTTGTTGTATATTATCTTAGTCATAATATTCTTTCTTGGGCTAGTTGAGCTCACCCTTTTCCTTTTTGTTCCATTTTTTCTTCTCGGGAGTGAGAACATAGCGAGGATCGAGTCGGGGTATGGAGTGATGGTTCTAGGAAGATGTTTTAAATTTGTCCTCACTATTTACTATAAAATAGTGTATGAATAATTAATGAGGACTTATTTGGGTGTGTATATTATCTAGAAGATAATATTTGTATTCAAACTCACAGTTGTATTGTCGTATTCTACGACATCTGTATTGTCGAGTTGTAGTTTGCTTTCTATACCATGTATTTTGGCGACTTCGAGAATGGGTGTTGTATACCTATTTTGGGGCGTCACGGTTAATATCGAGCTTAGGGATATGATCTCTGGCGGAGATCGGGGAATAGAACTAGGAGGGAGGCAGGTAAATCCTTCGCTAGTGTGTCCTACCTAAGCTTATTTGTTGGTCGGTCATAATATAGGATATTATGTGATATATTAATTTGTTTAATTAACCCTTGTTTTATGGCGATGTTAAGAATGGGCTGCTGAGAACGTTAACAATGGAGTTTATGAGGCCAGGTGGAGCCTTTTTACTCACCAACGAGGAGAACGTGCAACAGTGGCAATGTTCCTCCTGTGAACAATGCCACCGAGCAAATGATGAGCAGCGGGATGTTTAGAAGCTTTTTGCGATTCATGCAAAAAAATCGAGACGAGGAGACTTCGTGTACAAAATACGGGTGGAAATGATGGCAACGCATCATCATCACGGCCCAAGCAAGTTTAAGGAGTTGGGACCACCAGATTTCCATGGAAAGCGGATCCGATCAAAGCGAAAGCGTGGGTCAAGCAAATTACCAAGATATTCGATGTCTTGGGGTGCGAAGGAACGAAAGTTCCATTCGCCACCTTTATGTTTAAATGGTGAAGAAAATTCTTGGTGGGAATCATGAGCGCGTACCCGACCGGATGCACTTAACATGTCTTGGGAAAGATTTGAAGCTGTTCAATGACAAGTACTTTCCGAAAAGTATTAAATCATATGAAGGAGGTAGAGTTTATTAGACTCGAGCGAGAACAACATGACGGTGTCTCGATCACGAGGCAAGGTTCGCGAAATTATCCGAGTTTGCACCTCATTTGGTGGAGAATGAGGAGCGAATGACACGTATGTTTACGAGAGGTCTAAAACCAAAGATTCGTCAATACCTTATCTCTCATAAATTTTCTCTGTATTCGGATGTTGTCAGCGAGGCTCGATTATTAGGCGAGATAGTGAGTATACTCAACCGGGGACCCTGATCGGGGTAGTCATCGAGCGATGATAACCAATGAGGAGGAAAGAATACGGACAAAGGCGGTAACCACTCAGGTGGTAATCGTGGACATGATAATAGGAGAGGTGACTCAAGTGGAAATTTTAGAAAGAAGATTCAACAATGACGGGAAGATATCAACGGCAGCACCAGCACCAACAACAAATGCTAGGGGAGGAGAACGACCGCCAGTTAGATGTTACAAATGCGGGAAGGAGGGACATATCAGCCCAAACTGTCCACAACAATCCAAGGTATGTTACAACTATGGAAAGGAAGGCCACATCGCTCGATATTGTACTATCGTGAAACCAAGTTCAGCAAGAGTGGTGATTCCAAGGGTATCCGGATAAGTCGAAATCGGTTCTTCTGGAAGAAGCGTTTGTCGTGGCCGACAAAACTTGAGGAACCCAAACGAGGTGATCACGGTAAGCTAATCTTGAATTCTTGTGAAGTTTATACCTTACTAGAATCTGGGTTCTACCCATTCTTTTATCTCTCTGCTTGTGCTCAACGTTTAAACTTGACTCGGAGAAATTAGATTTTGATTTATCTGTTGAAACTCCGTTGGGTGAAACCTTCGTTACATCTCTTTTATAAATCTTGCATGATCCAAGTTGGCACTATCACATTACACATTGATCTTATCTCTTTAAAGATACTTGCTTTTGATGTGATTTTAGGAATTGATTGGTTAACCACTCATCATGCCAAAATTGATTGTTTTAAGTAAGGTTGTTAGTTTTCATATTCCTAACCAACTTTGTCATACAATTCAAACCACTAAACCACTAAAATCGATCCATTGTCATATCAAGCCACAAAGCTATTCGTTTATTGAAAAAGCGGATGTCAAGCTTTCTTAGCCCATGTTATGGATTTGAATAAAGACAAGTCGATTTGAATAATATTTTTGTGGTTGAGAGAATTCCACGATGTATTTCTGAAGAGCTTCTGGTCTACCCCTAGAGCGTGATGTTGAATTCTTTATTGACCTTGAGCAAGGTACAAAGCCCATTTCTAAAACCCTATATCGAATGGCTCTTATTGAACTTGAGGAGTTAAAAGTCCAACTACGAGGAGTTATTAGACATCGGTTTTCATTAAATCCTAATCGTCTCCTTGGGGTGCTCTATTTTATTAAGTAAAGAAGAAAGGCGGGAGTATCGACTTTGTATTGACTATCGAGAATTGAACCATGTCACCATCAAGAATAGGTATCCATTACCTCGCATTGATGACTGTTAGACCGATTACAAGGAGCGTAATTCTTTTCAAAGATCGATCTTAGATTACGGATATCATCAATTTGAAGATTAAAAGCGAGGATATTCAAAAGGCGGCATTCGGGGACTCGATCGGGCATTATGAATTCTTGGTCATGTCTTTTGGATTGACTAATGCTCCTCTTTGCTTTCATGGATATGATGAACCGTGTATTCAAGGAATATTTGGATCGATTCGTTGTTGTCTTTATTGATGACATCCTCATCTATTCCAAAAGCCGTGAAGATCATGAACACCATTTGAAGTCGGTACTACAAAGACTTACGTGAACACAAGCTTTATGCCAAAATTTGAAGAAATCACGAGTTACGGCTTGAGGAAGTAGCATTCCTTGGGCACGTGGTGTCAAAACAAGGAGTATCTGTTGACCCGTGAAGATTGAAGCAATACAAAGTTAGAAGCAACCAAAGTCGGTGGCCATCAAGTCTGCAGACTTTACGGCTTAAATTTGGTTATTATCGAAGATTTGTGGAAGGATTTTCTCGAATCGCTACTCCGTTAACTCAGCTGACTCGGAAGGATGCAAAATTCTTATGGAGCGAGGAATGCGAGAAGAGCTTCCAAGAGCTCAAGAGGAGACTCATTTCGGCACCTGTTCTGACAATACCATCTGGTTCAGATGGATTTGTTATCTACAGCGATGCTTCTGGCAAGGGGTTAGGATGTGTTCTCATGCAACATGGGAAAGTCATAGCCTATGCCTCACGACAACTCAAAGAATATGAGAGGAATTATCCTACTCATGATCTGGAGTTAGCGGCGATCGTGTTCGTTTGAAGATATGGAGACACTACTTGTATGGGGAGAGAAAGTAGAGATTTATCACGGATCATAAAAGCCTCAAATATTTCTTCACCCAAAAAAGAACTCAATATCTTGTAGCGACGTTGGCTTGAGTATTAAAAGATTACGATCACACTATTCAATATCATCCTGGAAAGCGAGCGTAGTAGGTGACGCATTGAGATGAAGATCATATGCATAAGTCTGAGTGCAATATTGTCAACGCAAAGGCCCATTTTATCGACTTACAAAGGATGAAGATAGAATTAAAGACTCGGGGTCCCACATGATGATGGCGAATATCTGAATAGAACCGACTTTAATCGATAAAGTTAAAAGGCTTGCTCGAGCTACGGACTGAAATTTGATACAAATGAAGAAGAAAGTGCAAAGAAGGTCTTTGTTCGAAGCAAGAATTGATGAGGAAGGAATACTTGAGTCAATTCTAGACTTTGTTCCGAACGACTCGATTTGAAGCATAAAATCATGATGGAGGCACACAACACCCCGTTTGTAATCCATCTCAGGAGTACCAAAATGTATCATGATATTGACATACATTTGGTGGAACAATATGAAGAGAGAGATTGCGAGTTTATCTCAAGATGTTTAACTTTGTCAACGTGTAAAGGCGGAGCATCAAGTGCCAAAAGGTCTATTGCAACCACTTGAGATTCCTAATGGAAATGGGAACACATTACTATGGATTTTGTTACGAGTCTTCCCAAAGTTTCTCAAGGCGTAGATGCAATTTGGGTTATTGTTGATAGATTAACCAAGTCGCCCATTTCTTACCGATCGCTGAGACTTATCCCTTGAGCGTCTTGCTTTCGTATGTGCGTGAATGAGATTATGCGATTGCATGGCATGCCGAGATCCATAGTTTGGGATCGTGATCCGAGATTCACTTCAAGATTTTGGGTTAGCTTACTGAAAGCTATGAGCGCAGTTCTGATTGATTCGACATACCATCCTCAAACGGACGGACAATCGAGAGGACTATTCAAACCCTTGAAGATCTATTAAGACTCGTGTCCTAGATTTCAAAGGAAGTTGGGATAAATACCTACCATTTGGTGGAATTCTCCTACAACAACAGTTATCAAGCAAGTATAGGCATGGCTCTATTTGAGGCGTTGTATGGGCCAAAATGTCGTTCTCGATTATCTTTGGGGCGAGGTGGGAGAAAAGCAACATTGTTGGGACCCGAATTAATACGCATGACTACGAAAAAAGATCCAAATGATTTGACAACGTATTCAAACTTCACAAGATCGACAAAAGAGTTATCTTTGATCTTCATAGAAAGGGCGTGGAGTTTAATATTGGAGATCATGTATTGTTACGTATTGTTCCATGGAAAGGAGTTACAAGATTTGGGAAAAGAGGAAAGCTCAATCCAAGGTTTGTTGGTCCATTTGAGATTCTTGACCAGAATAGGAAAGCGTAGCCTATAGACTCGCGTTACCTCCAAGTATGTCTCGTGTTCACAATGTATTCCACATATCTATGCTTCGTAAATATGTGAAAGACCGAACCACATTATTGCATTAGAACCGAATTGAGATAGTGAAGATTTAACCTACGAGGAGATACTGTTGAGATTTTGGATAGGAAAGAGCATGTCTTACACATTACGAAGGTTATACCACAAGTTAAGGTTTTGTGGAGAAACCATGCAATTGAGGAAATGACATGGGAGTTGGAATCGGAGATGAAAGCAAGGTACCCTCACCTTTTCGATATACCAGGTACGTACGTCAATTTCGAGGACGAAATTTCATAAGGAGGGGAGGTTGTAAGACCCCAACTTATTATAAATAAAATTGAATTTTCCTTTATTCATTATTCTAAATTAATAAGGGTTAATTTGATATAATTCTTTGGTTATGGGTGAAATGTGCAAAGTTTACAAAATAAGCAAGTGGTTATAAAATATTCATTATTATTAGGGGAATATTAGTTTGGTCGTGGAATATTCTTTTTGTCGGGAATCTCCGTCTGACGGCCTTATCATTAGTGGGCCCCATAACGGAAAAAACGGTTGGATGAAGGAAAATGATAAAGATTAAGTTTTATAAATAACGGCGTAAATTGTTCACCGTTAACAATTTGTTGGGTTACACGGTGGTTAAAATACTGATGTCTACACGTGGTTGCCTGATGCTTTACGGTATTGCATGATATTATTGAATTATTGATCCTTACGTGAAGGCACTACTCAATAATTATTACGATGAATTCTTTATTCAATATTATATTTTATTGATTTGCGTTGATATTTTGTATTGTTGTTGTTTCAATAATGGTCATTACACGATATTTTCCATTATCAAATCAATAATTCATATTATTTGAATAATATTATCGAGATAACATTATTGGCAATGTCTAGAAAGTTACATGTCTAAGGAGAGGTTTGGTCACCTAATTGCGGCGATGAGAGAAATCCTTATTGAAAAGCCCCTCTTTCACAGGAGCGGCACGGTTGTCGATCTTGTGATTACGTAATATTATTTTGAATAATTAATTATTGATTATTATGATAAAGAGAATATTCATTTTATGTGGATATAGATGGAGAAAATTTTTATGTGACAATTGTTGAAAATTAATATTTTATCTTTTTACGATAAAATAATTCATTTAAATATATTATTTTAATAATATATTAACGGTGATATTTTTATAATGAATGTGGGATATATGAGTATATGAGGAGGTAGAGTATTTTTATGGCATTAAATGTTTAACACATGTTTTGTGTGTGTTGGACACAATTCTTGACCAAAAATTTATTATAGGCGTAAAATCGTCCGTTTATGGATTTTGGTCAATTTCTGTTTGGAATTTGGAAAAACTTTCTTCTGCAAAGTTGTAGAAAATGGAATTTTCCATGAAAAATTGCGAGTTTTGAATTTTTCTGATAACCGAGCTATTTTCTACGAATTATTGAAGTTTCGGAAGATAAAATAATTTTTATTAAATTAATGGGTGGGACCCACTTTTTGGTAGGTGTTGAATGCACATGGGCTGCTGAAAATTTTCAGAAATTGGTGGCTAGCTTGTTGCGTAGAAGTAAGAATAAGAATAATAATATTTTATTATTTAGTCTCCTTTGGCGTTCTAGCATTTTCCTATAAATAGAGGGCTAAGTTAGAATTAAAAATCACACCAAAAACTAAGTTTTCTCTCTTTCTCTCTCTAAATTATCGAGCGTATTCTTGTGAGTATACTTTGAGTGTTGCTATACGGTGCGGGTTTACATCGACCTATATCTAGAAATTCGATCGAAATACGGTTATTTTGAGGTAAGGGGTATTATTTTCTTCTTAAATGATATTTTTTTTCTTCAATATCATTATGCCGAAGTATTGGTGAACTTTTTTATCAAATTTGGAACTTGTTGTGTCGGGGTTACTATTCACGTATACGGCACTATTCACGTATACGACACTATTCACGAATACGGCACTATTCACCGAAAAATAAAAATTTTTCTTTTTGTCCAAAATATCTATTCTGGATACTAGCTTTGATTGTATCCATGTTTTGATCATTCTTGAATTTTACACCAATATGATTATTTTCGAAGTATTTTTGGACATGGGTAAAACAAAGTACGAATCCTTAATCCTTAATCCTTGTCATTTTGTTTCACTGGATTCATTTCTTTAAAAATGTTTTTCATCATCCTCAGTCCTAAATGGTGATATAAATGAATATCTTTGGCACATAGTAGTGCAAAGATGAGCGATTAATCGATGAATATCTTTGGCACATAGTGCAAAGATGAGCAGTGTTGAGATGAACATGACCAATTGGTGATACAAATGAATATCTTTGGCCTGTAGTGCAAAGATGATTAAAGATGTATATTGATTGTTATTACAGGGATAAACTATTGATGATGGACTTTTAAACCTTAGAAGACAGTAGAATTCTTTCTCTACGTGACTCTTCTAATGGATTCTTGTTTCATTGCATTTGTTGATCTAAAACTTGTTGTCTATTGTATTCTATTAGATTTTTCCTGTTGAAGACTAACGATAATTTGTTGTATATTATCTTAGTCATAATATTCTTTCTTGGGCTAGTTGAGCTCACCCTTTTCCTTTTTGTTCCATTTTTCTTCTCGGGGAGGTGAGAACATAGCGAGGATCGAGTCGGGGTATGGAGTGATGGTTCTAGGAAGATGTTTTAGCTGTCCTCATTATTTCTATAAAATAGTGTATGAATAATTAATGAGGACTTATTTGGGTGTGTATATTGTCTAGAAGACAATATTTGTATTCAAACTCACAATTGTATTGTGCGTATTCTTCTAACATCTGTATTGTCAAAGTTGTAGTTTGCTTTCTATACCATGTATTTTGGCGACTCAGAATGGGTGTTGTATACCTATTTTGGGGGCGTCACATTAAGTGAAAGCATATTTTTGTTTCAGGACTCTGAATTTAGATGTGCATGTACTTGTTGAGAAGGTGTCTTCTCTCCACAAGGGCTGTAACTTTGATGCAAAGTTGGACTCAGACTTGATGGACATCCAAGAGGACACTGAGACACCTCAAGAGATTAAGGAATGGGTCACCGACAAACCCAAACCCAATCTTGATCAAACCACTCCTTTCAATTTTGGAACCTTAGACAACCCTAAGCTAATCCAGATTGGTTCAGACCTTACCACAAATCAACGGAATGACATGGTTGTACTGTTAGCCCAATTCCAGGATGTGTTTGTATGGTCTCATGAAGACATGGTGGGATTGTCCACTGATATTGTTCTTCATCGCCTTCCCATTAAAGAAGGATTCAAGCTAGTTAGGCAAAAGCTCAGGTGATTGAAACCTGAGTGGAGTTTAAAAGTTAAAGAAGAAATTGTGAAACAATTTCAAGCTGGCATCATCATGGTGTCTACATATCCGGAGTGGATATCCAACATTGTTCCCGTGCCTCTATTGTCATTCGGCCTCATCATCGCCGGGGCAACCTACCAGCGAGCTATGATGGCTCTTTTCCATGATTTAATGCACAAAGAGATAGAGATCTATGTGGATGACATCATTGTCAAATCCCGAAAGGAAGATGACCATTTAGACCATCTCAAGAAGCTGTTCAACAAGTTGCGTAAGAACTACTTAAAGTTGAATCCCGCCAAGTGCGCCTTTGGTGTTAAGTTAAGCAAGTTGCTAGGCTTTCTAGTCAGCCACAAAGGGATTGAACTGGATCCTACCAAAATCCAGGCCATCAGGGAAATTCCCATTCCTCAGACAGAGAAGGAAATACGGGGATTTTTGGGAAGGATCAACTTCATTAGTCGATTCATTTCTCAACTCACGACAACCTGTGAGCCAATCTTCAAATTATGAAGGAAGAACTCCTCCATGAAATGGAATGACGAGTGTCAAAAAGCCTTCCTCACAATTAAGGAGCAACTGATCAATGTTCCTATTTTGGTACCTCCCAGGGATGATGTTCCCATGTTCATGTACCTGTCCATAAATGACAATGCTATGGGCTGTATGCTGAGGCAGAAAGACAATAGAGGCCAAGAGCGAGCTATCTATTACCTCAGCAAAAGATTCAGCATCAGTGAACACAAGTACACTCTGATCAAGAAGACTTGTTGTGCTTTAGCATGGGCTTCCATGAGAATACAGCATTATCTCCATGGTCACACAACCCATCTCATATCCTGCGTGGATCCTCTTAAGTATGTGTTCAGCAAACCCGTACTAAATTATCGACTGTCTAGATGGCAGTTGATCCTACAGCAATTTGACATCGTCTACGTGACTCAAAAGTCGGTCAAAGGTCAAGGAATTGCAGATCAATTGGCACATTGCACCGCAGGGGATTACAAACCCTTAGAAACATACTTTCCTGATGAAGGAGTAATGACAATTCAGCTACCACATCAGTACGATACATGTCGTTCGTGGAAAATGTATTTTGATGGAGTTTTTAACTCAGAAGGCTCTGGAGCTGGAGCAGTTTTAATATCCTCAGGGGAGCAGTATCCTGTCGCCGTCAAATTGCAGTTTGTCAACACCAACAACACAGCTGAGTATGAAGGCTGTATCATGGGACTCAAACTTGCCCATTCAATGGGTATCAGGCGGTTAACTGTCTTTCGGGATTCCGAATTGGTAATCAAGCAATCTATAGGAATCTATCAAACCAAAGAATTACATTTACTGCCTTACCATCGGCAAGTTCTACAGATGGCTTTGGAGTTCGAAGAAATCTCTTTTCTATACATTCCTCATAATAGGAATGACTTTGCAGATGCATTAGCAACGTTGGCCTCCTTGGTTTACATACCTGACAAGGAAAACATGCCAAACATCATGATTGTTATGCAGAAAGTCCTAGTCTATGGGAATTACATTGGAGAAGTATTGGATGAGTTGCCTCCCATCCACAACCCTTGGTATCAACATATCAAGGAGTACTTACGAGATGGATCTACACCCACTGAGGCGAGCCTAACTGAGAAGAGACGGATTCATCGACTTGCTATGAAATTCTACCTAAGCGGAGATGCACTCTACAAAAGAGATGCAGGATTAGGTCTCCTCAGATGTCTGGACAAAGACCAAGCTTAATGACTCATGGATGAGATCCATGGTGGAGTATGCGGCCCTCACATGAGTAGACCCCTACTTGTCAAGAAAATTCTAAAAACGGGACATTACTGGCTTACACTCAAAGCTGACTGTGATGATCATGTCAAGAGGTGCTATCAATGCCAGATTCATGGGAATGTTATCCACGCCCCTCCAAGGGAACTCCACAATATGAGTTCTCCATGGACCTTTTCAATGTCGGGAATGGATGTGATCGGGCCCATCGAGCCCAAAGCCAGTATGGACATCGATTCATATTCACCATGATCGACTACTTCACAAAATGGGTTGAAGCAGCTTCCTTCCCCAAGGTTACTAAAGAAGTCATCATTGCTTTCATCAGAAACAATGTTGTTTGTCGATATGGACAACCATAGGTCATTGTGTCAGACAATACTGAAAACCTCAACAACAACATGATAGAGGAATTATGCAGAAAATTCCACATCAAATATCTTAACTTTGTCATCTACCGTCCGAAGATGAATGGTGATGTTGAAGCGGCTAATAAAAACATCAAGAAGATCATGCAGAAAATGTCCGCCAATCACAAAGGATGGTCTGACCTCTTGCCCTTAACTTTATTAGCCTACAGAACTTCAATGCGTGCTTCCACTGGGGCAACACCCTACTCGTTAGTCTATGGGATGGAGGCAGTGCTCCCCATAGAAGTGGAAATAGAATCCCTCAGAGTATTGATGGATGCTCAGTTGGATGAAGACCAATGGGTACAAGACAGGTATCACCAATTGTCTCTAATAGATGAAAGGTGAACCGTGGCTATCTTCCATGGTCAGTTATATTAGCAGAGGATCGCACGATCCTACAATAGAAAAGTCTGACTACGGCAATTCAAACAACATGACTTGGTTTTGAAGAAGATCATTGACAACCAAGATCAATCTAAGGGAAAATTCGCCCCTAACTAGGAAGGCCCATTTATTGTCAAAGAAGTATTGACAGGAGGTGCTCTCAGGTTGCAGGAAATGGATGGCGATGAATTTCCGCAGCTTATCAACTCAGACACCGTGAAATGGTACTATGTCTGAAGTAACCATTGAAACAAACATCCTGGTTTTGATCATCCAATCACCAGTCATTCCGGTTTTGAACCCTCTCTCCTTTTTACAAACTCTTCTGCCCCTCAGGGAAACATACACTTCAAACCAACAGCCTGGTTTTACTCCATTTCAAACTTTTCACACCTGCTTCTCTTGAAGACGAGATTAAAATTTTCACACCTGCTTCTCCTGAAGACGAGATTAAACTTTTCACCCCTGCTTCTCTAGAAGACGAGATTAAACTTTTCACCCCTGCAGTTTATCCTCAAGATAGGATTAAACTTTCTCCATACTTGCAGTTTATCCCCTCTATGGGATTAAACTTTCTTCTCCCCGCAGTATAGCCCGTGCACATGGGATTTACGCTTCTCTTGGTGTGATTCGTCACGAGGGGCTAACTACGCTCACCGATCTCCACGATACACGGGGTGCGTGGAAACTATATTCTATATGGCTCGGTCGCAATAAAGAAAAATAACAAAAACATTTCTGCCATTTCTTCATAAAAACAACAAAAAAATACTTCTACACCCATCTGCCTTCCGCATTCAGCGTTGAACCTCATACATCAGGTTCGACCTACGCAGACTTGATCTCCTCTTCAACAGGAGTACGTAGGCAGTCATTCATGGTGCAGTCTAACCCCTACCAGAACAAACATACTTGTCACATGGTACTGGGATCAACCTTCAAATTGCCTCACTTCATCGGTTTTAGATCAAAGGGATGGAATTATCCAACCTCTTCTCACAAATAGAAGATTCGATGACCATCTAAGCTGTGATCGTGCCTCAGAGAGCAATACCAACCCATAAGAGATGGAGTTAACTAGGCTTCTCACAAATAGAAATCTTCAAGACCATCGTAGTGCGGTCAATCTCAAAGAGGAAGAAACTACCCTCCTCTCCATTTTTCCATACAGATACCAGTCCCAAGACACCAAAGATGGTAGGGATTTTCAGTAATCAATGATCTGTTCTGAGAGACCTTGCGACGTCTCAATGTCCATCTATCAAGGATAAGTTCAGAATGCATCAAGATCAAAGGCCCTGGAGAAACAGGCAAATATCAAGCAAGTATCAAGGCATAATTAAAAGGGAAGTGAATCAAAATATATTTCCTTGCCATACATAATATTGTTTGATATATGCATCTGTGTTGTACATGACAAAATGGCTAAGCTAGTCTGTGCAGGAAAATATAAAGATATCTATAGATCTGTATACATGCGATCTATCAGATCTAATATAGCATCCCTCTCTGAAGACGAAGGAAGCACTGCAAGCTCCTGCCCAAGGGTATCTACATGGTGGCATAATGCTCAGCAATGTAAGCACTCATGTCGGCGACGGATGGCCATTCATCCGGGATCTCATCAAGTGTTATGCTGTGATGGCCACATCCCTAGCAGAGATAAAGCAACATCCCGCTCAACTATCAATACATCCTGGCCGATCTAGCCTCATCCCTCTCTAACAGTGGTATCTCTCTCATCAAGAGCTGTCAACATCGTGGCCCTAGCCTGATCTCTGTCATAGGTCATCAGATGTAAGCTCTGCTCCAAATGTTGTTCTGAATACTGAGTAACGGTGGCACTCAAGGTGGGAGAATCTATCACAAATGCTGGCAGCCCAGCAGTCAAGTCATCGGTGGGAATGGCAGCCTCCTCTATGGGCTCCTATTCGTCAGAATTAGTCCCCATATGGACTCACATGACGCATCGATGCAAAGATCTCGCTCCATCAATGCGGAATACTCTGCAGAACAACTGGATGACCGACGAAAAAAACTCATTCGACTCTCGTGATCCCAAAGAAGGTACACAACCTCGGATCATCCTCCATCGACAAACGGTGTGATGTGAAGTGCTGACTCACTGCCCCCTCATACGGATGAAAATCCTGGAACTGATCAAACTGACACATCACGACCAGTGGGTGGTAAGTGATCATGCCCCTCAAACTAGCCAGAGGGAGATAATCCATGCCCGGAGCATGAGTAATGAAGCTGTAGGGTGAGCTAAGCCTTGAACACGGCAATATATCAAACGAATCTCCAATCTCTGCCAAGAAAACGGACCAAGATACAACATCTGTACACCCCGCAGACTAAAAGGAGTACGACATGGCTATCTCATGGGTGAAACAAAATACATGATCTCTAAATGTGTCCATCGGTCTTAAGTGTGACATGAACCACACATACAGCATGACCGAGCTACCTGTGAACACTCCTGCCGAATAAGTGCAGCAGTATGTAGCCGACCTCAAGGTCTCTATGATAATCATCGGTACAATGGTACGACCCTCCCTGAGAGCTCTCACTGCTATAATGACGCCGATATACAGCTCATCCATGTACCGCGGCATGTATGTGTATGAAAATACGCATAGAAGCAGTACATCTACTATGGCTGAACGCCAATGATCTTTCGGTGTGGTGAAATCCCGAATCGTCGCGTATAGTCATCCTCGAGCCAAACTCACAAACAGAAACGCTAGGATATAACATGGCCGGATGTAATCTGATCCTGCACTATTCTGCGCCTCAATCCTGTGAGAGTAATGAACTGTCTACTCATGTCTCCCATTGCCATGTGCACACAAGGTCTGTCCAGAGGCAGCATCGTCAATCATGCATACTCCTCCAAAGTAGGAGTCAACTCACAGGTCCCAAAGCGGAATACATGTTTGTCCGGTACCCAATGCTCTAGCATGCCCTCTACAAATCCTGGAGGAACCTGAAACATCAGTAAGGTCATAGTATGCTGCAGCAAATCATCTACGATCACCATGTCTTATGGTGATATACTATCATACCATGATCGCATACCAGCTACCACCGGTAATGGTGGGGTATGATCAATACGGCTAACTGTCGAAGAAGACATCTGTATGGGCCGTGTCATAAGACCATCCAGGGGTCAATGCTGAATATCTCTGGACATTCATACATACGCATAATAATAACATGCATGATACAATAGATGGCAATATGATATAGGGAATAGAAAACTGTGCATACATTCCTAAGTATATCATCATCTAATACATCTCTGTCGATTAAAATACAGAAATGGGCGAAGCTACCCAACATCTAACAGAGGCCTATCAAAAGATATAGGAGAATGGGGCGAAGCTACCCAAAGAAATGACAGAGAGGCCTATCAAAAGAAATACATCAGAAAAAGTCAATGGTGTCGATGTCCACATCATCGATGTTGTCCACCTGATGTAACTCCTCCTAAGTCACTGGATCTCTATCTACAGGGATGTCAGGCCTACACAAAGGATGATCTGTGCCGGTAAAACCATATGGGTCATCCGAGGGACCAGCGCCAGAGCTGGAAGGATCAAAAGTATCTACCTCTGCAGGATCTCTGCCCAAATATCGAATGAAAAGATGTGGGGTCCAACCGCCGTCAATCATTAAACTGTGTCACATGAGTCGGATCTCTGACACAGGCTAGCCAATCCGTTATCATCACGGATCCTGGAACCATATCCCCTATAAACTGTGTGGCGTGGGTATGAGCTCCAATCGTACGAGGGATCCACCAATGCTGGAACATCCCCTAAGAACAGGGGCCCTTTGACAATGTAAAGACGTAAATCCCCATCAATGGGATGTCAATGACGGCGGACTGCGAAATAGGCCAATAACGCCTGGCTAGAGGCAAGATCGGCATACCAATCTCTCATGTATTGCTCCTGATAGCACGCTCTCCTAAATAGAGCTCCCATCCTCCATCTGTGAAGAGAGGAATCCTATGAGTGGAAATGATGTACTCTACTCCAGTCGGGTGCCCATCCTCAAAGCCAACTCCCAAATGCTATCGAGAGTAGGGAATCCATGTGATGACATCGGCTGTCAACAACTCCAGCTGTAGGTGACAATCAGTGAAACCCTCAGCAACAGGGACCTCCGCCAGTATGGAATGATGCCATCTCCGTCCTCGTGGATAGGTATCTAAACCTAACACACTCATAGGACGAAAACAAGGAAGCCTCTTATAGGCCCAAAACTGCCAACACAAAGGCAAACATCTGCTGTCAATCAACACTCTTAACCCACACATAAGAAAGGATAAGAGAAACACTCGCCAACAGAAATGGGTAGAATCCTAACCACGCCTCGGTTAAGCCCTGCAATCGCATGTGTATTCCCCTGAGGAAGTAGGCAAAGGTGTAGGAACCCCAATCATACTCTCCTATACAGTCCACGTGTCCAGTGGCGCTTATCAAATCGAAGGACACCGTAGAGGAATTATCTGCTATGAAGCAGCCCCTAATGATCATCAGGAACAATCGTCAAAAAATGCGATCCCTGACTCTCACATCATCGTTATAGGCTCACTCAACAACCCGCTCATAGCATCTATGCTCAAAGGACCTGTACGAATAGTCCTTCCATTGAGCGCTTCCGCCGGAACTCCCAACAAGTATCTAACGGCAGTAGGGGTGATATCCGCCGTGTAAGGCACCGGCCCCCCTCCAAGCTCCATACCTATGATAAACCGACAATCCATCGGTGTCATCATCACCTCACAGTCCAGCAAATAGAGTGACTGAGTCTAGTGGAACCATCACTGCTTTCGACACCGCCTCGAGGTAACCCCCCGGGGGATGACGGGATAGAATGAAGAAGAACCTCCCAAATCCCCAACCATGGACGATCGCTCTATAGTCATCATGCAGGGCCTGATACATAGAGTGGATGCTAAACCAGTTCCCTCGAGGCTGTGTGAAGCCGGGAAACTACATCAAATGCAGATCAACATCAGACTCCTTGACTCCTCATCAATAGGAAATAAGGAAGATTAAAGTTCTAACTTCATACCTCGTTTGCGTGCAGGTATACTGAAGGATGCCTACTCAAGTCACCTAGAAGATCTGGGTTCGCCACTTGAATACCTGGCAATTCCCTACGGGGAACATGTACAGCAGGAGCAGGAACCTCGAACGGTACATCATCCTCCTCGTCCTCGACATTCGGCACCTCAACCTGAATAGGACGTACCACCGCCTTCGCCAAATGACGAGGTCATCTCACGAATTCAGTCTTGAGGCTCTTCAAAAGCCCTCCTCCGCATACACGGGCGTGGTCCTGCGGGAACCTTTTTACCGATCTGGATCCATAATATCTGGATAGCAAGTCTCCAAATCACCTCAGAAAGAGTGTGGTAATTTCGTACCTGGAGTCTTTTTCAAATGCATTCTATGATTATATGCATACATGCATTATTTTAACATACATCTACAAGAGAGTTAAAAATGCTTAATTACTCAATGCCTACATTTTGGAAAATTTTGCCATAGCCCCTTTGTAAATGGGACTATCCACATGCACATAGGCATGACTAGGTGGCCATTCAAGAAGACACCAAGCAAGCAAATCATATACATCCATGATGCATTCATCACATCACAAGTAAAAATCCGTAAGTGTAATCTAATTACGTGATTATTTTACTATTCTATCTTTACTCGTTTGTCCTCGGATAGGATAAGAAATGACAAGAAAAGGTACCAATTGATCCGCTTCAAAAGTCAAATTTTTCACATCATTGTGTTCAAAGATGGTTTAATACTAACATTTACTATGTTGAATATTTTTATCAAGTCATATCAGCATGCATATTCACTACTATGTGTCTAAATGCATTTCATGCGATAAGTCATTTTCCAACGGACAGAAATTGGAAAAAATACATGCATGTGTTACCAAGACAGTGAAGAATGCTTGTATAGTGGTAAAATATGTAGAAAGTTGCCCGAACTCAGCAGATCTGAAGAAGAGCACTCGAATTTCCTTCGCTGCGCAACTTGAAAATGACTTATGAAAGCGACCAACCACCTATACATAGGCACGGTTGGCCGTAGATTAACCTGCGGCTCCTACATGTACACCTGCGACACCCCTACATGGTTCCCACACCTCCGGCTCACTCCAGTTAGAGTTGCAAAGGAGGTCTCACAAGCTAAAAAGGCCAAATCAGGAATAAAAATGCTACGCGATGGAGCGGAACAGCCTGAAATCCTGGTTTCTCGTCGGTCAGAGTTAAACTCCCGTCGTCTCAATGGTTTCGTCTGGATGCGGGATATACTATACCAATGAGCTCAGCTTTCATAAACCATGCTCGGAAATACCCCACAAAGGTCCGATGCCGTCATTTGTAGGGTTACAACCCTAAACAATCCCCGGCGGGGGTTACAACGCGAAACCATGAAATATCGAACCTCCCCGGCGGGTGTTACAACGCCGAAGTTATCAAACATCTATGCCTCCCCGGCGGGGGTCACAATGCACATCCTTCAAACATCTACGTCTCCCCGGTGGGGGTTACAACGCAATGCAACCATTGATACACACATCAATGAAGGTCAAGCAGCCTTGACAATGCACCTAGTAGGGATTCATTTGGTGATACACACATCAATGGAGGTCAGGCAACCCTGACAGCAACAAAACTGTTGGCAGTAACTCCGACAGTATGAGGGAACATGTTATACACATCCTCAAAATAGACAGCTTTATTCCCACAGACCTCTTCCACACAAGAGGTACCTCTATGGAGTATAAACCAGTGTCTAGGATTCAAGACTTTGGTGGTAGTCCCAACGTCAACATCCTTGAAGACTTGGATCGCATGACCAAGCCATCACTGATTGTCATCCCAGCAGGATTACACGGGAATCATGCATCATGCATTTGCATCATGTTTCTGCATATAGCATCATGTTTTTCTTGCTTGCATTTCAAGTGTCTAGGATTCTTTATCCTATCCATGCCTTGCATTGCATGAATATGATAAAGAGGGGCATCTGTAGACACTCGAAATTTTCTGCACTCCTATTCCTAACATTGCAGGAGGGTAGATTTGTCTTTTGGAGATAACCCTGAAAGACAACTTACATCCATGTCGAATACTACCGGAAGTTCAGCTCCAACCCGGAACACAAACCGGGAACATCATCTCAAATCCGGAACACACACCGGGAGTGTCATTTCCAATCTCAGAGATAACCCCGAGATGTGCAGATCAAGAGACCGATAACAACACCGGAGAGGACAGTCATATCTCGGCGATAACACTGCGACATTCAGTTCCAGTCCCAGAGACAACACTGGGAGTAGCAACCCCATCCTTGGTGATAACCCTAAGGGATGCCATTGCAGTTCCGACGATAACCCCGAAAATACTAGTTGCAAACACATGCAATCAGCTTCAATCCAGATGATACTGAGGCATACAAACAAGCAGTCCAATCTCAGTTGTAACACCGAGCAAGGTCTGCTTTCCGCTTAAACCGGCAATAACCCAGTGAGGAGTCAACACGTCATCTTACTGTCTCAACAAGATGATATCACAGCATACCAACAAGTGGTCCAATCTCAGCTGTAACCCTGAGCAACGTCTACTTTCAACTCAAACCGGCGATAACCCCAGCAAGGAGTCACACATCATCTTGTTCCTTCGACAAATGGCACGTCGTCTCAACACTTCATACATATATACATACAACAATGTCCCACAAGAGCCGAGGATTGACAATCCCGAGTGACTATTACGTGTGGCAGTACTTTGGATAGAATTTAAAGCTTGAAGACCATAGGCATAGACCCCTCTTCCTGACTTCGTACAACCTATAATCCATGTCATTACATAACTCTCGACACAAGCGATCGGAAGAAGTACAGATATACTTCGTTTTGATGCTCGGATTGAAGTTCTGCAAGTTCGAGAGGACATTACAGTGCACGACTTCACGTACTACGAGACTACAGGACCCGCGAGGCTCAGATCCACCACGACCAGCCGCAGGTACAACTATGGTTGCCGTAGGTGTACCTGCGGTATACAAGGCTTGGGGTCAGCCATTTGAAGGGAGAGAGAGAACGAAAAAGGCGAAGAAGCCCTGTTCATTTTGCTCTGCATACATATCTTTTGAGTGTTTCCTCTTCTTTAAACACTAGTTAGCTCACATATAGCTACTTTTTATCCCATGAGCCGAGTGTTTATCCATTTAAAGTCTAAGAAGTCTACTTTGGCGTTCTTTAAAGCCTTCTTACATTCTATAAAGCCTCTTTCTCATATATCACACAATCGTTGTACACGTTAATAGTCGTGTGTGTGTGTTTTTCCGGACTTGATTCATGGTTTTCATTTCTGCATACGTATATATATACTAATATATGTATATATTTCATATATATGGACTAACATTATCGAGTTATGCCTCGATTGAGCCTGAACTTGATGCGGCGTTTATCTGCTTATATATATATATATATATATATATATATATATATATATATATATATATATATATATATATATATATATATATATATATATAAATTGTGGTTAGACTATCATTCGATGAGCACGGATTTTACATCCGTATGCGTTTAATTGCTTTTATATATATATATTTATATATAATTGTCATGGAGACATATCGATGAGCTTTGGATTTTACATCCATGCGTTTACTCGCTTTTATATATATACATATATATAATTGTTGTTGGACATATCCAATGAGCCCTTTTTACATCTCAAAGCGTTTACTACTTTTATATATATATTTGTCAATATATATATATATATATATATATATATATATATATATTTTACATTTCACATCGAACACGAGTCTACTTATGGCCTTTTACATTTTATTTACATTCATCTCCTCGCCTCGAGTTTACTTACGTGGCGATTGATCGCTTTTACTGACTTTATTTACACTCTGTCAAGCACGGAGTTTACTTATGTGGCGATTGATCGATTTTACATCTTTATTTACATTTTGTCCCTCCTGGAGTTTACTTCGTGGCGGTTGATCATGTTCATATATATATATTTACCGCTTTTATATATTTATATTTCCGATCCCCCGTGGAGTTGCTTCATGGTGGTTGATCCAATCAGTATATATATATATATATATATATATATATATATATATATATATATATATATATATATTTACTGACTTTTATATATATAACTGCTATCGCTTTCCATACAAATTGCGATGTCATGTGAGCCTAGGAATCATGTGATCACGAGTTTCGATCTCATCAATCTAGATTCGGTTCCCATGATGGAATTTTTTAGTTGTGAGCAGCTTGTACATTATTTTACAGTGTCTGAGTTTCCTTCGATGGTTGTCATGCCCATAAGGAGTTCGGCACTGCTGTATATTATTTTCTCGAGGATGCTTCGCATCTCGAAAATAAAAGGAAACAAGCCGAACATTTAATAAAATGGAAGTATAAAAAGGTCTCAATTCCTATTGAGCACATGGTTTGAAAAACCTCTTTTATAAAACTCCATTGCTATATCTTGGCTAAAACTGAATTTTTCTATAAAATTTAAACCTTGTGTATATAGGTGCGAACGAGGCCTCGCACTACTTTCAAATAAATTGCACATTGATCCACACACACACATTCATATAATAATTTCTTTGAAGAGTGGCGGTCACCATGGTAACACGGATGTCGGGGGGAGCCTAACACCTTCCCTCCGCATAATCAAGCCCCCGAACCCTTAATGAATCTCGATTTCACAGACCCGTTTAGCGATTAACAAATCAACTGGTCAATGTGCTAACCTTTTTGGTTAAAGTTGGTGCAACCAATTAAATACACCAACCAAGACTCTTAAAGTCAATCGTCGACATTATACATGTGGGACCTTTTTCACTTGTTTTTTCAAACAAATCTCACATTAACATGAGAACACCAAAGAACAAGTAACGAAAAGGGACTCCAAAAATCCCGAAGTCGACGGGTGGCGACTCTGCTGGGGACTCCAGTAAGAGGGCTTAAGCCGCTATTACAAGCTTTTCAAAATTGTTATATGCTTGTGTGTGATTGTTGCATTTACATTTCTGATGAATGTGTATGAATGCATCTTAATTATTGCACTACTAAATATCTATCTGTGATATTAGTGCTTCGCACATGTCATCATTTTGCATAAACGGTGAGACACGTTGTATATGAATGTATGTTGTGTGGTCCCTCCACCAGGAGGCTATCCTGTCAGTGTTTGATTACTGGACCCATGGGAAGAATAATTCCCCGGGGTTCGGGAAAGGCACCACTCAGATTCGCTCCAGTTGAAAGACCGGATTAACTTCCCGTCGAGTAGATTGTGATGATCTGGGAACCTTCATGCCGAAAAGCCATGAGAGTAACCCTAAGATAGGTCAACCTCTGATAAACCAAACGCGGAGGAAAGTCTCTTCATTCTTTCCATTTTCAATTACTTGTAAAAGCATTTACTTGTAATTTTATTCCATGTTCATCCATATGTAATGGAAAATATGAAGAATATCTATGCATGACATGTTATCAATTAACAAACCGATTTTGCAGGACAAATTCCTAAAACGGATATGTTATGATAATATTTACATTACCCTAAGACTAAACTACGTAAGTCTTTTATAGGGAAGCAATTGGGCCTGTTACCCGCTCAAAATCCAAAAAGGCCACAAGCTTCTGACCAATCATCATCTTCTTCCTAATGCCTAATCTCGCTTTTCACGAGAAGAATTTGACGAATTGAGTAAACAAATCACAGACTTGGTTGTTTTACTGAAAGAATTACACCAGTCTACTCAGGGTACGAAGATACCTACACATACAAAACCCTTTACACAAGGAGTTCAAGTTCTGGAAAAAACAATTCTAGAACATCAGTTGGATACAACCAACAAAGACACCGAAGGCACCCATCTCCAAGGAGATCCAAACAACGGTGACATCAGGAAGAAAGTCCTTCAAATGGAGGAAACCATTCATGTTCTCAAAAGGATTGGAACTCATGGCAGTATTTCATATACAAACCTTTGCATATTCCCTGGTGTTTATTATCCGGAGAAATTGAAAACCCCTGATTTTGAAAAGTATGACGGATTAAGGGGATCCTTATACACATTTAAAAGTATTCATTGTAGAACTCGGATCTTATGCTGAGAATGAAAAGTTCAGAATGCACTATTTTCGGAAAAAATCATTTGGAGAAGCCCGTTCATGGTATACCAGATTAGACAACTCTAAGATCCATAGTTGGGAAGAGTTGGCCCATGCCTTCCTCACTCAATACAGTTTTCAATCTCAGATGGCTCCTGACCGGTACCAAATTAACAAAGTCAAGAAACAGTCTAATGAGTCATTCAGAGAGTATGCTCAAAGGTGGAGGTTCCTTGCTGCTCAAGTTATTTCTTCCATGACAGAATCAGAAATGGTCATGACTTTCATAGATATATAGGAAGCCCCTTTCTATGAAAGAGTTCTAGCTGGTATTGGCAAGCCATTTTCTGAAATGATCAAACATGGCGAGATGGCTGAAATGGGATTGAAGTCTGGTAAGATTCAAGACCTAGCCGCTCTTAAAGCTGGTGCTGAGCACATCCAGTCCGGATCTTATGGAAACAACCCCCAGAGGGTCCATAAAAAGAAAGAGGAGGATGTTTCCTTGATACTACAAGGGCAAAAAGGCAATCCAAGCATGCCTATGCAGAGGAGAAACTACTCCCCTTTTCCAGCACAATCTTCAAACCCTTCATTACCTAAAAGTGGAGAAGTGAAGCGGCCTCGAACGTTTACACCCTTAGGGGACTCGCTCGAGAATATTCTTCCTCTTCTGACTGCTCAGAGGAAAATTACACATCTTCTTCCACCAGCCAACCCTAATGAGAAGGGTTTTAATGCTACTCGGAAGACATGATACTCAAGATTGTTGGGCCTTTAAGCATAAGATTCAAGATCTAATAGACAATGGTGAGATCGTGGTCACTAAACCCGATCAACCTCACGTTCAAGACAACCCTCTTCCTCAACACAAAAAAGAAGAGGTCAACATGGTCAATTAGAGCACTGGACATGGTTCCAATTCTACTGATGAATCATCCCAACCCATCAAAGACGGTGTTGACAAATGGGATTATGCAAAGTTCCAGTTTACCATGGAACGAAAAATGAAAGCTCTTTGCAAACAAATTGAGCAATTGGCAGAACTGGTGACCCACCATCATCAAGTCACACGCCAATTAATCAGGCAGGAGCAGGCCTATCTACATCCATTTGTTATGAATGTTTCATCAACACCTTCAAAAAGCGAAGCTATGGAGGATAAGGTTGCAAAGCGAGCAAGTGCTAAAACCCGTCAGGATTTCGCAAATAAAAGGGAATTCACCTATTTGGGCCAATCTATGGAGGAGATACTTCAAATGTTGATCAACGAAGGAAGAATCACATTCCTTCTACCTCCAATCAATCCCCGCTCAGGGCGGTTCAATCCTGATGAAATGTGTCAATCATTCACATTCTCGCGGTCACAGCACAGAAGAATGTTGGGCACTCCGCTATCTCATTCAGAATCTTATTGATAGCGGTGTCCTGCAAATAGCGGATGATTACACTGTGCAACTTAAGGGTGGGAATGCATGCCCTACCCAATGGAAGGGATCAGTAGCAGTTATATTCGAAGTGGATGATGAGACTGTCAAAGTATTTCCCATACAACCAATTCATCTCAAAGGAGCTGACAATCCTTTGAAAGTGGCCGCACCAGAGCCAATTCCTTTACCTTGCAAACTACAACATCCTATTGTCAGCTTACACAATGTTTCATGGAATTATGGAGAAGCTGAAGGATCCACGTCTCATACTACTGCTACAGTGTCGAAAGAAAAACCACTATACCTTCCTCAACGGGTTATCAAGCCTACTTGCGAAGCAAAGGGGAAGTTGCCCATGGAGAAGATTGAAAAATTCCTCCGTACTATGGGCCATAACGAAGCCAAAGTGGTTTTACGCTTGCGAGAAGCTCCACACCAGATTTCAATTCTGGACCTGGTTTTCTCTTCCGAGGAGCATCCGAAGATCTTGCTAATGGTTTTGGAAGAAGCCTACCTGCCAAAATCAGTGAATGTAGAAAAATTTCAGCATTTGGTTGATCACATTTTCAACAGCAATGTGATATCCTTCACTGATGATGACATACTTCCCGAAGGGACCGGTCATTGCAAACCACTACACATCGCAGTGTTGTCTTCCGGGTACATGCTAGCTAGAGTATTGATAGATGGAGGTTCATCTCTGACTATCTATCCTTATGCCACCTTGGTGAAGACGAATATCAATCTCAATCGAATCCAAAGTAGACATACGATCATTCGAGCTTTTGATGGATCTCAGCAAAATTCTATTGGAAAAATTGAATTGCCAATTAAGATTGGTCCTAATACATTCAACGTATCCTTCCACGTCCTCAAGATAGATTCAGGATACAACCTGCTATTGGGGAGACCATGGATACACATGGCTAGAGTTGTTCCCTCCACCTTACATCAACAACTCAAATACATCATCAACAATGATCTAGTCATTTGTCAATCTTTGGCCGGAATGTCCTAGATCGGAACTCTACCAATTATCGCCTTCAATTCGTCAAGTTGAGTCGGCGAGCCTCATACTGCGGAAGTGAGTAACACGCAATACCATTCTATTGGAGCGCCACTTTTCGTACCCAAGATTTTTGATGAGGTTATGTCAGCCACTCAAGAAATGATGTTATTGGGTTATCAACCTGGACAAGGGCTTGGTAAGGATCAACAGGATATTAAGCACCCTATCCAAATGTCCAATCAAATTGGGACAGCCGGGCTAGGCTATTCTGTTAGTTCCACTCACAGGAATCCTCACAAGCATAAGCAGGTTCCTCAAACTTCCACCACATGGCAATTTTCTATACCTTTACCGCATGAGTTGATGCAGTCTCCAGTAAAGGTGTCAGCCCATGCTTTGGCTATGCTGTTTCCGAAACCAGTGCCAATCAAAGCTAAAGAGGTGCTGATTCCTGATCCTGAAGCGAAAGAAAAAGAACGAAAACATAAACATGACCTTGCCTTGATGATGGCAGGCATTCGCGTCATTGTTCATGATGAACACACCAACAGATACACCCCAGACGATGATTGCCCAGATGTCATGGTTATCATTCAAGAAAAGGAGGACACTGATGATCCTTCTATCACTGCAGTCCATCAGGACTTTTCCCTCGATAATTGGAGCAGCACTCCATACATTGGTCGACGAGGGTAAAATGGGTAGAAAATCCTCTCCGCTCAGAGATAACTTTAATTGCTTGCTTTCCTTTACAAAGACTAGCGCAGCTTATTTTATCAAGTACATGCTAACACTTTTGTATGATCGAATAGTTGCATATATTAAGTGAAAGCATATTTTTGTTTCAAGACTCTGAATTTAGATGTGCCTGTACTTGCTGAGGAGGTGCCTTCTCTCCACAAGGGCTGTAACTTTGATGCAAAGTTGGACTCAGACTTGATGGACGTCCAAGAGGACATTGAGACACCTCAAGAGATTAAGGAATGGGTCGCCGACAAATCCAAACCCAATCTTGATCAATCCACTCCTTTCAATTTTGGAACCTTAGACAACCCTAAGCTAATCCAGATTGGTTCAGACCTTACCACAAATCAACGGAATGACATGGTTGCACTATTAGCCCAATTCCAGGATGTGTTTGCATGGACTCATGAAGACATGGTGGGATTGTCCACTGACATTGTTCTTCATCGTCTTCCCATTAAAGAAGGATTCAATCTAGTTAGGCAAAAGCTTAGGCGATTGAAACCTGAGTGGAGTTTAAAAGTTAAAGAAGAAATTGTGAAACAATTTCAAGCTGGCATCATCATGGTGTCTACATATCCGGAGTGGAAATCCAACATTGTTCCCATGCCTAAACCAGGGGGAAAGGTGCGAGTTTGCGTGGATTATCGGGATTTGAACAAAGCTTGCCTTAAAGATAGCTTTCCCGTGCAATTTATCCACATTCTCATTGACAATACTGCTCAATATGGCATGCACTCCTTTGCTAATTGCTTTGCAGGGTACCATCAAATTATGGTCGCTGAGGAAGATCGTGAGAAAACTGCTTTCATCACGCCTTGGGGAACCTTTTTCTATAGATGGTTGTCATTCGGCCTCATCATCGCCGGGGTAACCTACCAGCGAACTATGATGACTCTTTTCCATGACTTAATGCACAAAGAGATAGAGATCTATGTGGATGACATCATTGTCAAATCCCGGAAGAAAGATGACCATTTAGACCATCTCAAGAAGCTGTTCAACAAGTTGCGTAAGTACAACTTAAAGTTAAATCCCGCCAAGTGCGCCTTTGGTGTTAAGTCAAGCAAGTTGCTAGGCTTCCTAGTCAGCCACAAAGGGATTGAACTGGATCCTACCAAAATCCAGGCCATCAAGGAAATGCCCATTCCTCGGACGAGAGAAGAAAAATACGGGGATTTTTGGGAAGGATCAACTTCATTAGTCGATTCATTTCTCAACTCTCACGCAACTCAGGAGCTATCTTCAAATTGTGAAGGAAGAACTCCTCCATGAAATGGAATGACGAGTGTCAAAAAGTCTTCCTCAATTTAAGGAGAAACCGATCAACGCTCCTATTTTGGTACCTCACAGGGGATGATGTTCCCTGCTCATGTACCATGTCCATAATGACAATGCTATGGGTTGTATGTTAGGGCGAGAAAAGACAATAGAGGCCAAGAGCGAGCTATCTATTACCTCAAAGAAAAGATTCACAGATCGTGAACACAAGTACACTCGATCGAGAAGACTTGTTGTGCTTTAGCATGGGCTTCCATGAGATTACAGCATTATCTCCATGGTCACACAACCCATCTTATATCCCGCGTGGATCCTCTTAAGTATGTGTTCAGTAAACTCATACTAAATTTTCGACTGTCCAGATGTCAGTTGATCCTACATCAATTTAACATCGTCTACGTGACTCAAAAGTCAGTCAAAGGTCAAGGAATTACAGATCAATTGGCCGCTGCACCTGCAGGGGATTACAAACCCTTAGAAACATACTTTCCTGATGAATGAGTAATGATAATTCAGCTACCACATCAGTACGATACATGTCGTTCATGGAAAATGTATTTTGATGGAGTTGTTAACTCAGAAGGCTCTGGAGCCGGAGCAGTTTTAATATCCTGTACGGGGGAGCAGTATCCCGTCGCCATCAAATTGCAGTTTGTCAACACCAACAACACAGCTGAGTATAAAGGCTGTCATCATTGCGTTCATCAGAAACAATGTTGTTTGTCGATATGGACAACCAGAGGTCATTGTATCAGACAATACTAAAAACCTCAACAACAACATGATGGAGTAATTATGCAGAAAATTCCACATCAAACATCTCAACTCTGTCATCTACCGTCCGAAGATGAATGGTGCTGTTGAAGCGGCTAATAAAAACATCAAGAAGATCATGCAGAAAATGTCCGCCAATCACAAAGGATGACCTAACCTCTTGCCCTTAACTTTATTAGCCTACAGAACTTCAATGCGTGCTTCCACTAGGGCAACACCCTACTTGTTAGTCTATGGGATGGAGGCAGTGCTCCCCATAGAAGTGGAAATAGAATCCCTCAGAGTATTGATGGATGCTCAGTTGGATGAAGACCAATGGGTACAAGACAGGTATCACCAATTGTCTCTAATAGATGAAAGGCGAACCGTGGCTATCTTCCATGGTCAGTTATATCAGCAGAGGATCGTATGATCCTACAACAAAAAAGTCCAACTACGGCAATTCAAACAACATGACTTGGTTTTGAAGAAGATCATTGACAACCACGATCAATCTAAGGGAAAATTCGCCCCTAACTAGGAAGGCCCATTTATTGTCAAAGAAGTATTGACAGAGGTGCTCTCGGGTTTGCAGAAATTGATGGCGATGAATTTTTATGACTTATCAACTCGCATAATCGTGAAATGGTACTATATCTCAAGTAACCATCGAAACAAACATCCTGGTTTTGATCATCCAATCACCAGTCATTCCAGTTTTGAACCCTTTCTCCTTTTTACAAACTCTTCTGCCCCTCAGGGAAACATACACTTCAAACCAGCAGCCTGGTTTTACTCCATTTCAAACTTTTCACACCTGCTTCTCCTGAAGACGAGATTAAACTTTTCACACCTGCTTCTCCTGAAGACGAGATTAAACTTTTCACCCCTGCTTCTCCAGAAGACGAGATTAAACTTTTCACCCCTGCAGTTTATCCTCAAGATAGGATTAAACTTTCTCCATACTTGTAGTTTATCCCCTCTATGGGATTAAACTTTCTTCTCCCCGCAGTATAGCCTACGCATGGGATTTACGCTTCTCTTCACCGCGATTCGTCACGAGGGATTTAACTACGTCGACCGATCTCCCGATACACGGGTACGTAGGCAACCATATTCTATATGGCCCGGTCGTAATAAAGAAAAATAACAAAAACATTTCTGCCATTTCTTCACAAAAACTACAAAAAAATACTTCTACACCCATCTTCCTTCCTCATTCAGTGTTGAACCTCATACATCAGGTTCGACCTACGCAGACTTGATCTCCTCTTCAATAGGAGTACGTAGGTAGCCATTCATGGTGCAGTCTAAACCCTACCAGAACAAATATACTTGTCACACGATACTTGGATCAACCTTTAAATTGCCTCACTTCATCGGTTTTAGATCAAAGGGATGGAATTATCCAACCTCTTCTCACAAATAGAAGATTCGGTGACCATCTAAGCTGCGTCGTGCCTCAGAGAGAAATACCAACCCATAAGAGATGGAATTAACTAGGCTTCTCATAAATAGAAGTACTGGCGACTATCTGTGGTGCGGTCAATCTCAAAGAGGAAGAAACTACCCTCCTCTCCATTTTTCCATACAGATACCAGTCCCAAGACACCAAAGATGGTAGGGATTTTCAGTAATCAATGATCCATTTTGAGAGACCTTGCGATGTCTCAATGTCCATCTATCAAGGATAAGTTCAGAATGCATCAAGATCAAAGGCCCTGGAGAAACAGGCAAACATCAAGCAAGTATCAAGGCATAATTAAAAGGGAAGTGAATCAAAATATATTTCCCTACCATACATAATATTGTTTGATATATACATCTGTGTTGTACATGACAAAATGGCTAAGCTAGTCTGTGCAGGAAAATATAAAGTTATCTACATATCTGTATACATGCGAGCTATCAGATCTAACATAGCATCCCTCTCTGAAGACGGAGGAAGCACTGCAAGCTCCTGCCTAAGGGTATCTACACGAGCTAGCAGATCAGAGGCTAACTGCATGGTGGCATAATGCTCATCAATGTAAGCATTCATGTCGGCCAGACTGACCGTCATCTGGGATCTCACTGAAGTGTTGTCTGCAATGGCCACATCCCTAGCAGATAAGGCGGCATCCCGCTCAACTATCAATGCATCCCTGGTGATCTAGCCTCATCCCTCTCTAATAGGCGGTATCTCTCTCATCAAGAGTCACAACATCGTGGCCCTAGCCCCGATCTCTCTCATAGGTCATCGATGTAAGCTCGCTCCCAAATCTTGTCTTAGAATCTTGAGTAACAGTGGCACTTTTCGGGGTGGGAGAATCTATCACAAATACTGGCAGCCCAGCAGTCATGTCATCGGTGGGAATGGTAGCCTCCTCTATGGGCTCCTCATTGTCGAATCGGTCTCCGTGACTTTGTGGATACTTGCATGACTAATCAAGATCTATCTCCATCCATGCGGAATACTCTGCAGAACGACCTGGATGACTGACAAAAAACTCAACCGACTCTTGCTGATCCCAGCAGGCATACAACCTGGATATGTCCTCCACTGACAAACGGTGTGATGTGAAGCGTTGACTCACTGCCCCGTCATACGGATGAAAATCCTGGAACTGATCAAACTGACACATCACGGCCAGTGGGTGGTAAGTGATCATGCCCCTCAAACCAGCCAGAGGGAGATAATCCATGCCCGGAGCATAAGTAATGAAGCTGTAGGGTGAGCTAAGCCCTGAACACGGCAATATATCAAACGGATCTCCAATCTCTGCCAAGAAAGCAGACTAAGATACAGCATCTGTACACCCCGCAGGCTGAAAGGAGTACGACATGGCTATCTCATGGGTGAAACAAAATCCATGATGTCTAAATGTGTCAATCAGTCTCAAGTGTGTCATGACCCACACATACAGCATGACCGAGCTACCTGTGAACACTTCTACCGAATAAGTGCAGCAGTAATCATTGGTACAATGGTACGACCCGCCCTGAGAGCTCTCACTGCCATAATGACGCCGATATCTAGCTCATCCATGTACCGCGACATGTATGCGTATGACAATACGCATAGAAGCAGTACATCTACTCTGGTTGAACGCCAATGATCCTCCGGTGTGGTAAAATCCCCGAAATACTGTGCATAGTTGTCCTCAGAGCCAAACCTGTCAAACAGGAAATGCTAGGATATAACATGGCCGGATGTAATCTCATCCTGCACTACTCTACGCCTCAATCCTGTGAGAGTCATGAACTTTCTTCTCATGTCTCCCATCGCCATGTGCACGCAAGGTCTGTCCAGAGGCAGCATCGTCAATCGTGCATACTCCTCCAAAGTAGGAGTCAACTCACAGGTCCCAAAGCAGAATACATGACTGTCCGATACCCAATGCTCTAGCATGCCCTCTACAAATCCTGGAGGAACACAGAAACATCAAGAAGGTCATAGTATCTTTGCAAAGAATCATCTACGATCACCATGTCTGATGGTGATATACTATCATACCATGATCGCATACCAGCTACCACCGCAAATGGTGGGGTATGATCAATACGGCTAACTATCAAAGAAGACATCTGTATAGGCCGTGTCATAAGACCATCCAGGGGTCAATGCTGAATATCTCTGAACATTCATACATATGCATAACAATAACATGCATGATATAATAGATGGAAATATGATATAGTGAATGGAAAACTGTGCATACATTCCTAAGTATATCATCATCTAATACATCTCTGTATAGCTAAAATACAGGGAAATGGGGCAAAGCTACCCAACATCTAACAGAGGCCTATCAAAAGATATAGCGAGAATGGGGCGAAGCTACCCAGCAGCTAACAGAGGCCTATCAAAAGAAATACATCAGAAAATGTCAATGGTGTCGATGTCCACATCATCGATGCTGTCCACCTGATGTAACTCCTCCTGAGTCACTGGATCTCTATCTACAGGGATGTCAGGCCTATACAAAGGAGGATCTACGCCGGCAAAACCATATGGGTCATCCGAGGGACCAGTGCCAAAGCTAGAAGGATCAAAAGTATCTACCTCTGCAGGATCTCTGCCCAAATGCTGAATGAAAAGATGTGACCGGTCCAACTACCTCGTCAATCTTTCAATCTGTGTCACATGAGTCGGATCTCTGACACGGCTAGCCAATCCATCGTCATCACAGATCCTGGAACCATATCCCCTATAAACTGTGCGGCGTGGGTCTGAGCTCCAATCGTACGAGGGATCCACCAATTCTGGAACATCTCCTGAGAACAGGGGCCCTCTGACAATGTTAAGACGTCAATCCCCATCAATGGGATGTCACTGATGGGGGACTGCGAAACAGGCCAATAACGCCTGGCTGGAGGCAAGATCGGAATACGAATCTCTCATGTAGTGCTCCTGATAGCACGCTCTCCTAAATAGAGCTCCCATCCTCCATCTGTGAAGAGAGGAATCATGCGGGTGGAAATGATGTACTCTACTCCAGTCGGGTGCCCATCTTCAAAGACAACTCCCAAATGCTCTCCAGAGTAGGGAATCTATGTGATGACATCGGCTGTCAACAACTCCAGCTGTAGGCGACAATTAGTGAAACCCTCAGAATAGGGACCTCCGCCAGTATGGAATGATGCCATCTCCGTCCTCATGGATAGGTATCTAAACCTAACACGCTCACCAGACGCAAACAAGGAAGCCTCTCATAGGCCCAAAACTGCCAACACAAAGGCAAACATCTGCTATCAGTCAACACTCTTAACCCACACATGGGAAAGGACAAGAGAAACACTCACCAGTAAAAATGGGTAGAATCCTAACCACGCCTCGATCAAGCCCTGTGATCGCATGCGCATTCCCCTTAGGAAGTAGGCAAAGGTGTAGGAACCCCAATCATACTCTCTTATACGGTCCACGTGTTGAGTGGCGCTAATCAAAGCAAAGGACACCGTAGAGGAATTATCTGCTATGAAGCATCCCCTAATGATCATCAGGAACAATCGCCGAAGAATGCGATCCCTAACTCTCACATCATCAGGTATAAGCTCACTCAACAACCCATTCATAGCATCTATGCTCAAAGGACCTGTACGAACAGTCCTGCCCTAGAGCGCTTCCGCCGGAACTCCCAACAAGGATCTGACGGCATTAGGGGTGATATCTGCCGTGCATGGCACCGACTCCCCTCCAAACTCCATACCTATGATAAACCGCCAATCCATCGGCGTCATCATCACCTCATGATCCAAAGAATGGAGTGGTGAAGTCAGTGGAACCACCGCTCAGACAATGCCCTGAGGTAACCCCAAGGACAGCGATGGGGTAGAATGGAGAAGAACCTCCCGAATCCCCAACCATGGACGATCGCTCTATAGTCATCATGCAGGGCCTGATACATAGAGTGGATGCTAAACCGTTTCCTCGAGGTCAGTGTGAAGCCGGAACCTACATCAAATGCAGATCAACATCAGACTCCTTGACTCCTCATCAATAAGAAATAAGGAAGATTAAAGATCTAACTTCATACCTCGTTTGCGTACAGGTATAATGAAGGATGCCTACTTAAGTCACCTAGAAGATCTGGGTTTGCCACTTGAATACCTGGCAATTCCCTATGGGGAACACGTACAGCAGGAGCAGGAACCTCAAACGGTACATCCTCCTCCTCGTCCTCGACATTCGGCACCTCAACCCAAATAAGACGTACCACCGCCTCCGCCAAATGACGAGGTTATCTCACAGAACGGCATTGAGGCTCTTCAAAAGCCCTCCTCCATACACCAGAAGTGGTCCTGCGGGAACTGCTCGGCTGATCTGGATCCATAATATCTGGATAGAAAGTCTCCAAATCACCTCAGAAAGGGTGTGGTAATTTCGTACCTAGAGTCTTTTTCAAAATGCATTCTATGATTATATGCATACATGCATTATTTTAACATACATCTAAAGTAGAGTTAAAAATGCTTAATTACTCAATACCTACATTTTGGGAAAATTTTGCCATAGCCCCTTTGTAAATGGGACTATCCACATGCACATAGGCATGACTAGGTGGCCATTCAGTAGCACACCTGTACACAGTCATATACATCCTGTATACATTCATCACATCACAGTAAAAATCCATAAGTGTAATCTAATTACAAGGATTATTTTACTATTCTACCTTTACTCATTTGTCCTCAGATAGGATAAGAAATGACAGTAAAAGGTACCAATTTGACTGCTTTAAAAGTCAAATTTTTTCACATCATTGTGTTCAGCATGGTTTAATACTAACATTTACTATGTTGAATATTTTTTATCAAGTCATATCAGCATGCATATTCACTACTATGTGTCTAAATGTATTTCATGCGATAAGTCATTTTCCAACGGATAAATATTGGAAAAAATACATGCATGTGTTACCAGGACAGTGAAGAACGCTTGTACAGTGGCAGAATATGTAGAAAGTTGCCAGAATTCAGCAGATCTGAAGAAGAGCTCTCGGATTTCCTTCGCTGCGCAACTTGAAAATGACTTATGAAAGTGACCAACCACCTATACATAGGCACGGTTGGCCGCAGGTTAACCTGCGGCTCCTGCATGTACACCTGCAACACCCCTACATGGGTCCCACACCTCCGACTCGCTCCAATTAGAGTTGCAAAGGAGGTCTCACAAGCTGAAAAGGCCAAATCAGGAATAAAAATGCTACGCGATGGAGCGGAACAGCCTGAAATCCTGTTTTCTCGTCGGTCAGAGTTAAACTCCCGTCGTCTCAATGGTATTCGCCTAGATATGGGATATACTATACCAATGAGCTCAGCTTTCATAAACCATGCTCGGTAATACCCAACAAAGGTCTGATGCCGTCATTTGCAGGGTTACAACCCTAAACAATACCCGGCGGGGGTTACAACGCGAAACCAAGAAATATCTAACCTCCCCGGCGGGGGTTACAACGCCGAAGTTATCAAACATCTACACCTCCCCGGCGGGGGTCACAACGCACATCCTTCAAACATCTACATCTCCCCAGCGGGGGTTACAATGCAATGCAACCATTGATACACACATCAATGAAGGTCAACAAGCCTTGACAATGCACCCAGTAGGGATTCATCTGGTGATACACACATCAACGGAGGTCAGGCAACCCTAACAAAGAAACAAAATCATGGCGAGAATTCACGATAGTATGAGGGAACATGTTATACACATCCTCAAAATAGACAGCTTTATTCCCACAGATCTCTTCCACACAAGAGGTACCTCTATGGAGTATAAACCATTGTCTAGGATTCAAGACTTTTGTGGTAGTCCCAACGTCAACATCCTTGAAGACTTTGATCGCATGACCAAGCCATCACTGATTGTCATCCCAGCAAGATTACATGGCAATCATGCATCATGCATTTGCATCATGTTGCTGCATATAGCATCATGTTTATCTTGCTTGCATTTCAAGTGTCTAGGATTCTTTATCCTATCCATGCCTTGCATTGCATGAATATGATAAAGAGGGGCATCTGTAGACACTCAAAATTTTCTGCACTCCTATTCCTAACATTACAGGAGGGTAGATTTGTCTTTTGGAGATAACCCTGAAAGACAACATACATCCATGTCGGATACTACCGGAAGTTCAACTCCAACCCGGAACACAAACCGGGAACATCATCTCAAATCCGGAACACACACCGGGAGTGTCATTTCCAATCTCAAAGATAACCTCGAGATATGCAGATCAAAAGATAGACAACAACACTGGAGAGGATAGTCCTGTCTCGGTGATAACACCGCGACATTCAGTTCCAGTCCCAGAGACAACACTGGGAGTAGCAACCCCATCCTTGGTGATAACCCCAAGGGATGCCATTGCAGTTCTGGCGATAACCCCAAAAATGCTTGTTGCAAACACATGCAATCAGTTTTAATCCAGATGACAGTGAGGCATACAAACAAGTAGTCCAATCTCAGTTGTAACCCTGAGCAACGTCTACTTTCCACTTAAACCGGCAATAACCCCGATGAGGAGTCAACATGTCATCTTACTGTCTCAACAAGATGATATCACAGCATACCAACAAGTGGTCCAATCTCAGTTGTAACCTTGAGCAACGTCTACTTTCAACTCAAACCGGCGATAACCTTGGTAAGGAGTCACACATCATCTTGTTCCTTCGACAAATGGCACGTCGTCTCAACACATCATACATACATACATCCAACAATGTCCCACAAGAGCCGAGGATTGACAATCCCGAGTGACTATTACGTGTGGCAGTACTTTGGATAGAATTTAAAGCTTGAAGACCATGGGCATAGACCCTCTTCCCCGACTTCAGTCTAACCTCTAATCCATGTCATTACGTAACTCTCGACACAAACGATCCGAAGAAGTACGGATATATCGCCGTTCGGATGCTCGAATTGAAGTTCTACAAGTTCGAGCTTTTACATTACAATAATCTGCATTACACGTCTTACTACACGTCTTACTAATATATATATATATATTTCATATATATGGACTAACATTATCGAGTTATGCCTTGATTGAGCCTAGACTTGATGCCCCGAGCGTTTATCTGCTTTTATATATATATATATATATATATATATATATATATATATATATATATATATATATATATACTTATTTATAAATTGTGGTGGACTACATCGATGAGCCCAGATTTTACATCCAGGCGTTTAATTGCTTTTTATATATATATATATATATATATATATATATATTATATATATAATTGTCATGACATATCTAATGAGCCCGGATTTTACATCCTAGGTGTGTTTACTAAACTTTTATATATATACATATATATAATTGTTGTCGGACATATCCGATGAGCCCTAATTTACATCTCAGTGCGTTTACTTACTTTTATATATATATTGTCCATATATATATATATATATATATATATATATATATATATATATATATATATATATATATATATATATATATATATTCGTCAGCTCGAGTCTACTTATTGGCCTTTTACATTTTTATTTACATTACATCTCCGCCTAGAGTTTACTTACGTGGCGATTGATACGCTTTTACGACTTTATTTACATTTCATCTACTTTGGAGTTTACTTACGTGGCGGTTGATCATGTTCATATATATATATATATATATATATATATATATATATATATATTTACCGCTTTTATATATTTACATTTTCGATCCCCATGGAGTTGCTTGCGTGGTGGTTGATCCAAATGTATATAGTACATATAATCGCTTACTACTTTCCATGCAAATTGCAAAGATATCATGTGAGCCTAGGGAATCATGTGATCACGTGTTCGATCTCTTCAATCTAGATTCGGTTCCCATGATGGACATTTTTAGCTGTAAGCAGCTTGTACATTATTTTACAGGGTCTTATTTTCCTTGGATGACTGTCATGCCCATAAGGAGTTTGGCACTGATGTATATTATTTTCTCGAGGATGCTTCGCATCTCTAAAATAAAAGCAAACAAGCCGAACATTTAATAAAATGGAAGTATGAAAAGGTCTCAATTCCTATTGAGCACAGGGTTTGAAAAACCTCTTTTATAAAACTTCATTGCTATATCTTGGTTAAAACTGAATTTTTCTATAAAATTTAAACCTTGTGTATATAGGTGCGAACGAGGCCTCGCACTACTTTCAAATAAATTGCACATTGATCCACACACACACACACATTCATATAATAATTTCTTTGAAGAGTGGCGGTCACCGTGGTAACACGGATGTCGGGGGGTGCCTAAGACCATCCCTTCGCATAATTAAGCCCCCGAACCCTTAATGAATCTCGATTTCACAGACCCGTTTAGCAGTGTCAAATCACTAGGTCAATGTGCTAACCTTTTCGGTTGCGTTGGTGCAACCAGTTAAATACACCAACTGGCGACTGTTAAAGTCAATCGTCGACATTATACATGTCGGACCTTTTTCACTTGTTTTTTCAAACAAATCTCACATTAACATGAGAACACCAAAGAACAAATAACAAAAAGGGACACCAAAAATCCCGACGTCGACATATCCATAGTAGAAATAGTAGAGGAATCTTGAAGAGTAGTAATTTTAAAAGCAAACCTCTTAGGCATAGTCAGAAGTAACTTACAGTTAATCTCACTTTGTGGAATGGATTTGTCAAGTATCTTTAAAGAGTTCAGAAGAACAAGGAACCTTGCTTGAGCCATCTTTATAGTTTCATCTTTCTCGAGTTTGAACATTTCATAATCATTCATGAGCATACTTAGTTTGACTTCTTGAACTTTTGACGTTCCTTCATGACTCACTACTAGAGTATCCCAAATTTCCTTAGCTGTGTTGCATGAGAAAACTTTATAGATCTCGGATTGGACCATGCCACTAAGTAATGTATTCATAGCTCTTGAATCATAGGAAACCATGAAAGTCTCAATTGAATCCATCTCTAGCAAAGTCTTTGGAGTACCGTCATCTTTCCTTGGAATAACTGGTCTATTCTCCATAACCCACCATTCCCAAGGATCTCTTTTAAGGTAGATCCTCATTCAGAATTTCCAGAAGTTATAGTTTTCTGTTCCATATAGCAGAGGAGGTCTTTTGGTTAATTGACGTTCTTGATTGTTATTCCCGAACTGTGTCATGTCAGAATCTTTCCCTACAAGTCACCTTTAAGACCAAGACAAGTAGAACCAAGCTCGTATACCAAATGAAATTCAGATAAAGCACACTTAGAAGGGGGGTTGAATAAGTGTGGGAACAAACTATGACCAATTTTTAAATTTTATACCAAACTACCGAATTCAGCCTACTATATTAATGAATGCAGCTTGCTGAATGAATATGGCCTACCGAATTGACTGTTTGATTTTAAGAAAATATATTGATGAAATTATAACCTAGTGAAAATACTTGGTGTTAATGAATTATCTTTAAATAATGCAAATATTCAAATTTTAATTATTAAGATAATTAACTAACTTTTGTGAGTAATTAAAGTAAAGCAAGTAATAAAATCAACACCAAGATTTATTACGTGGTTCAGCTATTACCTTCTATAATAGCAGCCTAGTCCATGTCCAATACCAACTAGTATTGGTGCTCACTTTTATTTCTTTAAAATCGACTCTTGTTACAAAATATATTCTATCAAATCTTGAATTACAATAATTCACTTGAGCACTTTTGCTCCTTATGCACCAATGCACCCTTTAAACACCTATGCTTCCTTGAACCTTTTTGTAAACAAACCTTAATCCACCAATATTAAATTCCTTTAGACAACACGTAGTCTAAAATATAAGATTACAAATATAGAGGTTTAATGATCAAAGCAAATAAGCAATTTAACCATGCAAGGCCCAGCTAATGAATGCAATGATCAAGTAGTAAGAGAGTTATCATCAATATGAAGCTCATAAAACTTAGCTGAGAAATAATCTGAATATTAATTGCACAGTAGCTGAGAATTTGCACCAAGAATAATAGAATAGCTTTTCAAGTATGTGAGTGCAAAGATTAATTCAAGTGTTGTCGTATATCACTGATACCTCAGTTCTTCTTTTATATCCTAGAATACTACCGTTGCATACTTAAAAAATATTCTATTGTGAAAATCAAACATAATTACCGTTGGAATAAATAATGTAAATATTCAGAAAATAGATATAAGATAGACTATTTCAAAGATAATCCACTAAGATAAGAAGTTCCGTGTAAATCTCATAAAATAATCTATCTGAATAACAAATATCGCCTCATAAAATAAATTTTAAGCGATATCACACTGCCTTTTCAAACTTAAAGGATAATGGAGTGTTAGTTTCGTAAATAATATAAAGTGTAACATAAACTAACTTTCCAAGATAATGATTATGTTATATTTCCAAGATTTATGCATTTAATCAACTAACTGATAGAAATCCTATCTCTGCCGCCACAAGCTAAACAAATTTTAAGTTTCCAACAAAACTGATGCTCATCATCTTACACATGTATCATGCTATATAATATTTTATAGAATTAGGACTCACAAGTAGAGTACTACCCACACATAAAATCTTCTATAATAACACATAGCAGTAAATATCAATTATTCCCGGTTAATGAAAAATAATTAAATTTTAACCATGCATAATAAATTAATCATGTTAAGTGCACACATAAAATGTCCTAGAGCTTTGTATTGAAAAATTAAATATTTGCAATGACCTTACATATTAATCTTAAGACACAAAATGTCTTCAAAGCCTTTTGACCAATGATTCTTTTATCAACTTCCTGAAATTCCACAATAAACAATTTAGTACAAAATATCAAGTCATCATCAAAACAATAAGGTTAGAATATTAACAAGTCAACAGATTATTTGTTTCGCTGCATTTAAACTTGTTTTTTATTGTATTCTATCCGTTTAACACTGTTGAAGGCTAACGATAATTTATTCTACATTATCTTAATATTTCTTACTAGACTAGTTGAGCTCACCCTTTGCTTTCATTATTCTCTTCAGGAAATGAGAACATAACCGGGACTAGTCGGGGAATGGAGTGATGATCCGAGATGGTGGTTATAGTAGTCCTCACTATTTTATAAAATAGTGTGATAATGATTGTAATGAGGACTCTATTTGAGTTTAGATATTGTCTACGAGATAATATTCGTGTTAAAACTCTCAGCTACGTTTTGTCATATTGTATTAATGATGTTTGTATTTGAATTTTGTACCATGTATTTGGCGACTCAGAATGGGTTGTGTATACCTATTTTGGGGGCATCACAGTTGGTATCAAAGACATAAGTAAAGAGCCCTGAGCCTTTATCTGATGACTTCCAAGTCTTGGGAAGCACCAAAGACAGACTTTCTGTAGGTGACGCCATGAATGACAGTGGCAAGTTGATAGGTATCAATATGAGGTGCTATCCAAGTCTTGGATGCGAGTCACAGTTGGTATCAAAGTTTAAAGATATAATCCTTGGCTGAGATATGAGGATAGAATTAGGAGGGGAGAGACGGGTAAATCCTTCGCTAGTATGACCTACCTAAGTTTATTTGATATTTAATTGGTCGGTCAGAATATAATGATACTATGTGGCATGTCAATTAACCCTTATTTTGTGGCAGTGTTTGAAAATGGCATCTAAAAATGTTGAGATAAGCAATGGAGCACATGAGACGATTGAGTCATCGCTGATCAATACCCAGGATAATGTGCATCAAGAAGGTAATAATCCTCTGGTAAACAATAACACCGACCAAATGATGAATGACAGAATGCTTAAGAGCTTTTTGCAATTCATGCAACATCAGGCAAGAGAGACTCTTGTTCAAAATGCAAGTGAAAACACTGGAAACTTACGGATGGTCACTGCTAAGCAATTCAAGGGGCTGGGACCACTGGAGTTTTTGGGAAAGCCAGAACCACTTAAGGCAAAGATGTGGATAAAGCATATCACTGAGATATTTGATGTCTTGGGATGCTCCGGTGAGCAAAAGGTTCCCTTTACCACCTTTATGTTGAGAGGAGAGGCAGATTACTAGTGGGAATATGTAAAAATGTACTCAGCCTGCCGCACTCAAGATGTCTTGGGAGAAATTCAAAGAATTGTTTAACGACAAGAACTTTCCTGAAAGTATTCGTCACATGAAGGAGGTAGAATTCATCAAGCTGGAGCAAAACAATATGACGGTGTCACAATATGAGGCTAAGTTTGCGGAGTTATCTCTAGTTTGCATCCCATTTGTTTGATAATGAGGAGAGAATGACGCGAATATTTCTGCGAGGTTTGAAACTCGAAATACGTCAATACCTCACTTCTCACAAACTTTGTTTGTATTCAGATGTTGTGAATAAGGCTCAATTATTGGAGAGAGATAATGAGTCAACCCAACCAAGAGAGAGTAGCCGGCAAAATGACAATACTAGTGGTAGCAGTCATCGAAACGGTTACAACAAACGTGGAGGAAATCAACATGCAAGAAATGATAACCACTTTAGTGGTAATCCTAGCGAAGACAATAGAAGTGGAAATTTTAAAAAGAGGAGATTCAATAATGATGGAAAGACATCAGCACCAGTACCTATTTTCAAGAAAGGAGAAGGACCACCGGTCGTATGCTACAAATGCGGACAGGAAGGACACATCAGTCCAAACTGTACGCAACAACCCAAAGTATGTTATAATTGCAGAAAAGAAGGTCATTTAGCTTGATTTTGTCATGCAGGGAAGTGAAGTCCAGCTGGGATGGTGGCACCAAAGGTTGTCCCAGACAAGACAAAGCCGGTAGTTCACGGGAGAGCGTTTGTCGTGACCTCCCAAAAAGCAAAGAACTCAAACGAGGTTATCACGGGTAAGCTAATCATAAATTCTTGTAAAGTCTATACCTTATTTGATATCGGTTCTACCCATTCTTTTATTTCTCCTACTTTTGCTCAACGTTTAAATTTGACTCTGAAGAAATTAGACTTTGACTTTTCTGTTGAAACTCTGTTGGGAGAAACCTTCATTACATCCACTGTTTATAAATCTTATTTGATTCAAATCAGCACCCTCACGTTACCTGTCGATCTTATCTCTTTGAAAATACTTGCATTTGATGCGATTTTAGGGATTGATTGGTTAACTACTCATCATGCTAAAATTGATTATTTTCGTAAGGTTGTTAGCTTTCATATTCTTAACCAACCTATTATGCGAATTTAAGCAACCAAACCACTAAAGTCAATCATTGTCATATCAAGCCATAAAGCTATTCGTTTATTGAAAAATGGATGTCAAGCTTTCTTAGCCCATGTCACAGATTTAAACAAAAATACGTCAGATTTGAATGGTATTTCTATTGTTAAAAACTATCCTGACATATTCCCTAAAGAACTTCTTGGCCTACCCCCAAAGCATGAAATCAAATTTTGTATCGACCTTAAACCTGGTACAAAACCCATTTCCAAAGCCCCATATCGAATGCTCCTATTGAACTTCAGGATTTAAAAACCCAACTGTAGGAATTGTTAGACATCGATTTCATTCATCCTAGTATATCTCCTTGGGGTGCTCCTATTCTATTCATAAAGAAGAATGATGGGAGTATACGACTTTGTATTGATTATAGGGAGTTGAATCATGTCACCATCAAAAATAGGTACCCATTGCCACGCATTGATGACCTGTTTGACCAGTTGTAAGACGCTAAATTCTTTTCAAAGATCAATCTTCATTCCGGATACCATCAGTTAAAGATTAAAACTAATGACATTCCAAAGGCTGCTTTCAGAACTCGATACGGACATTACAAATTCTTAGTTATGTCTTTTGGATTAACTAATGCTCCTGTTGCCTTCATGGATATGATGAACCGAGTATTCAAGGAATATTTGGATCATTTTGTGCTCATCTTTATTAATGACATCCTCATATATTCCAAAAGCTGTGAAGATCATTAGCATCACTTGAGGCTGATACTCTAAAAGCTTCGTGAAAACAAGCTATATGCCAAGTTGAAGAAATGTGAGTTCTGGCTTGAGGAAGTAGCATTCCTTGGGCACATAATATCAAAGCACGGAATATCTGTTGACCCGGTGAAGATTGAAACAATTCAAAGCTGGGAGAAACCTAAGTCAGTAACCGAAGTACGTAGCTTTCTAGGCTTAGCTGGTTATTATCAGAGATTCGTGGAAGGATTTTCTCGAATCGATACTCCATTAACTCAGCTGACTCGAAAAGATAAAAAATTCGGTTGGAGCGAGTAATGTGAGAAGTGTTTTCAAGAACTTAAGAGGAGACTTATTTTAGCACCTGTTCTGGCAATACCATCTGGTTCGGAGGGATTTGTCATCTACAAAGACGCTTCAGGCAGAGGGTTAGGATGTGTTCTCATGCAATATGGGAAAGTCATAGCCTATACCTCATGATAACTCAAATAATATGAGAGGAATTATTCTACTAATGATCTAGAGTTGGCAGTAGTCATTTTTGCACTTAAAATCTGGAGGCATTACCTGTACGGGGAGAAGGTAGAGATCTATACAGATCATAAAAGCCTCAAATATTTCTTCACCCAAAAGGAACTCAACATGTGGCAACGACGTTGGCTCGAGCTATTAAAAGATTACGATTATACCATTCAATACTATCCAGGAAAAATGAACGTATTAGCTGACGCGTTGAGTAGAAGATCATATGCGGGTACGAGTGCGATATTGTCAACGCAAATGCCCATTTTGTATAACTTAAAAAAGATGGAGATAGAGTTAAAGACTCCAGGGACCCACGTGATGATGTCAAATATATGAGTAGAACCGATTTTAATCGATAAAATTAAAGTTGCTCAAGCTACAGACCTAGAGCTAATCCGTATGAAGAAGAAAGTGCAAGAAGGTTCTATTCCGGAAGCAAGAATTGATGAGGAAGAAATACTTCCAATCAACTCCAGGATTTTTGTTCTTAACGACTCTGATTTGAAGTATAAAATCATAATGGAGGCACACAACACACCGTTTGCAATCCATCATGGGAGTACCAAAATGTATCTTGATCTTCGATATACATTTTGGTGGAGCAATATGAAAAGAGAGATCGCGGAGTTTATCTCAAGATGTCTAACTTGTCAACGTGTCAAGGCGGAGCATCTAGGGCCAAAAGGTCCATTGCAACCACTTAAAATTCCAGAATAGAAGTGGGAGCACATTACCATGGATTTCGTTACTGGTCTTCCTAAGGTTTCTCAAGGCATAGATGTAATTTGGGTTATTGTTGATAGATTAACCAAGTTTGCTCATTTCATACCTATACGAGATACTTATTCACTTGAACGTCTTGCTCGTATATACATAAATGAGATTGTAAGACTGCAAGGTATGCTAGTATCCATAGTTTCTGATCGAGACCTAAGATTCACTTCACAATTTTGGGTTAGTTTGTAAAAAGCTATGGGCACAAATTTATGATTTAGTTCGGCCTATCATCCTCAAATGGACGGGCAGTCGGATAGGACTATTCAAACTCTTGAAGATCTAGTAAGACTCTATATCCTAGACTTCAAAGGAAGTTGGGATAAGTTCTTGCCATTAGTGGAATTCTCCTACAATAACAGTTATCAAGCAAGTATAGGCATGGCTCCATTCGAGGCGTTGTATGGATGCAAGTGTCATTTTCCAGTATGCTAGGACGAGGTGGGTGAAGCAATGTTGTTGGGACCGGAATTGGTACGCATGACTACGGAAAAGATTCAAATAATCCGATAACGTATAAAAACCTCACAAGATAGACAAAAGAGTTATGTTGATCTTCATCGAAAGGACGTGGAATTCAATATTGGAGATCATGTGTTATTACATGTTGCTCCATGGAAGGGAGTTACGAGATTTGGAAAGAGAGGAAAGCTCAATCCTCGATTTATTGGCCCATTTGAAATCCTCGATCGAGTAGGAACTGTGGCCTATAGACTCGCTTTATCGCCAAGTATGTCTCGTGTTCATAATGTTTTTCACATATCTATATTATGTAAATATGTGGAAGACCCGAATCACATTATTGAATTAGAAGCAGACGAGATAGCGGAAGATTTAACGCATAAAGAGGTACCTATTAAAATCTTTGATAAGAAGGAACATATTCTACGCTCAAAGGTTATACCTTAAATTAAAGTTTTGTGGAGAAACCACGATATTGAAGAAATGACCTGAGAGTTAGAATCTGAAATAAAAATAAGGTATCCTCACCTCTTCGATATACCAGGTACGTACACCAATTTCGAGGATGAAATTTCATAAGAAAGGGAGGATGTAAAACCCCAATTTTTATGAATAAAGATTAATTTTTCTCTAAATATTATTTTGAATAATAAGGTGTGGATTTGTTATAATGTTATAGTTGTGGGTAATATTTATAAATTTTGCAAAGTAAGCAAGTTGTCATAAAATATTCGTTTGGTCGGGAAATATTCATTTTATTAGGGAATATTCGTACGACGGCACAATTATTGGTGGACCCCACAATAAAATTACTGTCGGAGTTAGAAAACGACAGAAATAACTTTTTATAAAAATAACGACAAAGGTTTTACCGTTAACTGTTAAAATATATGGTGATAAAAGTACAGTAATACGCGTGGTTGCATAGTAACACACGTTATTGTACAATATCTTTGATTATTGAAGCTTAAATGAGAAGTCACTCAGTTTTATTCAATTATTACCACAATAATTGCTACATAGTATCTCACGTTATTGATTCAATAATTGTCATAATATTTTATATTATTAAATTAATAATTGAGATGACAAAGTTATTCATGTTATTATTTGCATTATTGACGATGTCTAGAAAGTTCTGTCGAGGAAAGGGGTTTGGTCACCTAATTGCGCGCCAATAAGGAGAAGTCCTTATCGAAAAGCCCCCTCTTTCTTGGGAATGATCTGGTTGTTAATATGTGAGTTATAAATGATGAATAAATGTTATAAAAAATGTGTTTTGAGAAGTCAAGTGAATTGAGATAAATAGAGGGGGGTTTCAGGAAGTATTTGTGGTAAATTTGGCTTATTACATGGACTCTCATTTTTTCAAAATACTAGTAGAAAGTATATATATGTCAAGTATATATATATATATATATATATATATATATATATATATATATATATATATATATATATATATATAAGGTGTGTGTGTGTGTGTGTGTGTGTGTGTGTGTGTGGTAGTGGTGGGTGAAAGTGATGTGTGTGTGTGTGTATATATATATATAGTGTGTGTATATATATATATATATATAAGTTTTATTTTACTTGAATAGTTTATTATTATTTTAAAAATTGGACGTCTGAAGTTTTCATCTGTGATGCTGCAACTGTTGGTCCGTAAAAAAAAATTCTAAATAGTATTCTTCCATTCTCCTATAAATAGGATGCTTAGTTTATAATTGAAAATCACACCAGAATCAGAGAATTCTTCTTTTATAATATTGAGCGTATTTCTTTAGAGTTTGAGAAAGCTTTGAGTGTAGAAAACAGTGCAAGTTTTCTTCAAGAATATCCCCACCATACCAGTCAGAAATACTCTCCTTTTAAGGTAAGGGATATTATTTTTGTTCAATATTCGTAAGAAATAATATTTTCTTCCATACTCTGTAGTATGTAAGTAATAATATTTTATTTCAGATTCTGAATTCTACACTAAACTGGAGGTTCACGTTAACACGTGTAAAATTATGTCAAGAGATGGAAACTTTTGGAGTTGACCATGATATAGCTAATTTCCTTAAGTTACGAACTAAAAATGGACTTTTAAAAATACTAAAGGAAATTGAAAAATTCCAGAAAAATTATTTTTGTGTATGGAATATATGTATATATGTGTGGCCAAAAGATAAAAAAAATAAAAATAAAAATAAAAATAAAAATAAATAAATAATAATAAGTTGGTATTTAAGAATAAATGAGAAAATTAGGTTAAATTGAGTTATAAAACTTAGAAATGTAATTTTAATGATTAAATGATCATGATATGATATAATAAGACTTTATGAGGTATGTTGGTCATTTTAATAAAATGTTATATGAATGGCATGTTATGTATGTTAAATAAATTAAATAATAAAGGATAAACAATTAAATGAAATTATTTATAAATGAATAAAATATTATTAAATAATTAATAATATTATTAAATGATTAAAATATTATTAAATAATTAATAATATTATTAATTGATTAAAAATATTACTAAGTGATTAATAATATTAGTAAATTATTTAAATATTAAAATATTATTAAATAATTAATAATATTAGTAAGTGATTAAAATATTATTAAAGGGTTAATAATATTGGTAAACAATGAAGATATTATTATATGATTAAAGTATTAGTAATTGATTAATAATACTAATAAGTGAAAAAATATTATTAAGATTAATGATATGAAATGAGTTTAAGATGGTAGTAATATTATCAAGGTATGATAATATTACTAAGGACTTAATGTAATATCTAATGTTTATTATGTGGCTAAATGTTAGATAATATGTTATTAAAATAGTAATGTTATGAGATAAAGTATATTATGCTAATTGGAAGATCGATCTTAACAATGATAGGTCTTTTCAATAAAGAGATTATAATAGATTGCGTAGTAGTAATCGACGGACAAGGCAAGTTTTTCCAAACTCGAACTTGAGTTATTATTTTTCAAGTCTGTTGGCAGTTTCGGAAACTTAATTTGTGAAATAAATTTAGCCTTTTTGGGACATGAAAATATATGATATAAAGTTGCTCCTGTCCAAAAATGAGCTCATTCCGACTTAATATGACCAAGTTATGACAATTTCAATTTTAGAATTTTTCGACGAAAATGGCTATAACCGGAGTTTTATAACTCTGATGGCCACGAAATTTAAACAGGAGGTTCACGTTAACACGTGTAAAATTATGTCAAGAGATGGGAACTTTTGGAGTTGACCATGATATAGCTAATTTCCTTAAGTTACGAACTATAAACGAACTTTTGAAAAATACTAAAGGAAATTAAAAAATTCCAGAAAAATTATTTTTTTGTATGGAATATATCTATATATGTCTGGCCAAAAGATAAAAACAAATAAATGATAATAAGTTGGTTTGGTATTTTTCATGCCTATGAATGAGTTAAGAATAAATGAGAAAATTAGGTTATATTGAGTTATAAAACTTAGAAATGTGATTTTAATGATTAAATGATCATGATATGATATAATAAGACTTTATGAGGTTATGTTGGTCATTTTCAATAAAATGTTATATGAATGGCATGTTATGTGTGTTAAATAAATTAAATAGTAAAAGATAAACAATTAAATTAAATTGTTTATAAATGAATAAAATATTATTAAATAATTAATAATATTATTAATTGATTAAAAATATTATTAAGTGATTAATAATATTAGTAAATTATTTAAATATTAAAATATTATTAAATAATTAATAATATTAGATGATTAAAACATTATTAAATGATTAATAATATTAAAGTGTGATTAAAATATTATTAAAAGTTAATAATACTTGTTAATGGTTAAAATATTCTTAAATAATTAATAATATTAGTAAGTGATTAAAATATTATTAAAGGGTTAATAATATTGGTAAACAATGAAGATATTATTATATGATTAAAGTATTATTAATTGATTAATAATACTAATAAGTGAAAAAAAATATTATTAAGATTAATGATATGAAATGAGTTTAAGATGATAGTAATATTATCCGTATGATAATATTACTAAGGACTTAATGTAATATCTAATATTTATTATGTGGCTAAATGTTGGATAATATGTTATTAAAATAGTAATGTTATGAGATAAAGTATATTATGCTAATTGGAAGATCGATCTTAACAATGATAGGTCTTTTCAATAAAGAGATTATAATAGATTGCGTAGCAGTAATCGACGGACAAGGCAAGTTCTAGAAGTGTTCTAAAAAACCTGCATTACAGACCCTTTAGAAGCCACATTGACAGGGGCCAGTACTACGGAAGAGCCCACACATGTCGAATTTGCCAAGTGACTAGATGCACCCCAAAGATCCAAACAGTTCCAAAGACAGTTTAAGTCTCTAAATGATGATGAGGCATTAACTTCCAAGGCTCAGTCGTCGATCATAGAACCTTCTATCCTAGAATTAAACCCTTTGCCCAATCACCTGAGGTATGCTTACTTAGGCAACTCATCCACTTTACCTATAATAATTTCTGCTTCTTTAACCGAGTGCCAGGAAGAAAAGTTGCTACTAGTGCTCAAGAAATATAAAACGGCCCTAGGGTGGTCAATTTCTAATATTAAAGAGATTAGTCCAACACTATGTATGCACAAAATCTTACTGGAAGAAGGGTTTAAGCCATCCATTGAACATCAGAGGCGGTTGAACCCTATCATGAAAGAGGTGATTCGGAAGGAGATTATTAAATTGCTGGATGCGGGCATTATCTACCCCATCTCTGATAGTCCTCAGGTCAGTCCTATCCAGTGCATGCCAAAGAAGGGAGGAATGGCTGTAGTTCCCAATGAAAACAATGAGTTGATTCCAACCAGAACGGTGACTGGATGGAGGGTGTGTATGGATTATAGGAAATTGAACAAATCCACCTATAACGATCACTTTCCTCTTCCATTTATTGATCAGATGCTCGATAGATTTGCTGGGCATGAATTTTATTGTCTGCTGGATGGTTACTCTGGATATAATCAGATTTCAATTGCTCCCGAAGATCAGGAGTAAACTACATTCACATGCCCCTATGGGACGTTTGCCTTTCGAAAAATATCTTTCGGGCTGTGTAATGCTCCTGCAACATTTCAGTGTTGCATGATGTTAATTTTCTCTGATATGATTGAAAAGACCCTGGAGGTGTTCATAGACGACTTTTCGGTATTCGGGAGCTCATTTGATAACTACTTGAGAAATTTGACTCTCGTTCTCCACAGATGTGTTGAAACTAACCTTGTATTAAATTGGGAGAAGTGCCACTTCATGGTTGAGGAGGGCATTATTCTAGGCCACCAGGTTTCTGTTGGCGGCATTGAGGTTGACAAGGCAAAAATTGATGTCATTAATAACCTTCCACCGCCGACATCAGTAAAAGAGGTAAGGAGCTTCCTTTGGCATGCTGTTTTACAGGAAGTTTATCCAGAACTTTTCACGGATAACCAAACCGCTGTGTACACTATTGGAAAAGGACATACATTTTCAATTCGATGAAGCCTGCCTGAGTGCTTTTGATCTATTGAAGAAAATACTTATTTCGGCTCCTATTGTGGTAGCCCCTGACTAGACCTTCCTTTTTGAGCTAATGTGTGATGCAAGCGATTTTGCTATTGGGGTAGTGCTAGGCCAAAGAAAGGATAAGGTATTCCACATAATATACTATACCAGCAAAACTTTAACTGATGCTCAGCTGAATTATACTACCACTGAGAAGGAACTGCTGGCAGTAGTCTATGCGTTTGATAAGTTCTGTTCCTACCTCATCGGAACGAAGGTGATCGTCTACACTGATCACTTGGCAATCAAATACCTGATTAAAAAGAAAGATGCAAAGCCGAGATTAATAAGGTGGGTCCTGCTTTTCCAGGAGTTCGACCTGGAGATCCAAGACAAAAAGAGGATAGAAAATTAGGTAGCAGATCACTTATCAAGGTTGGAAAACCCCCTACATTCAGGAGATGCTAAAAAAGCCATCAATGATTTCTTCCCGGAGAACAACTTTTTGTCGTCCAAAGCAAAGCCCCTTGGTATGCGGACTTTGCTAATTTTATCGCTTGCCAAGTGCTTCCGCCCAACCTGGGCTATCAGCAGAGAAAGAAATTCCTAAAAGATGCCAAACAATATTTGTGGGATAAGCCCTTCTCATTCAAGCAGTGTTCTGATCAAATTCTGCAGAGATGTTTGCCAGAGGAGGAAATTGAAGGTGTGCTCCATCACTGTCATTCTTCAAATTATGGAGGTCATTTTGGGGGTCAAAGAACTGCAGCTAAAGTTCTTCAATCCGAATTTTACTGGCCCACCCTATTCAAAGATGCGCACATATATGTATCGCACTGTGATAGATGTCAAAGGGTGGGAACCATCTCGAGAAGGCATGAGTTGCCCTTGTAGAATATCCTCAAAGTTGAATTATTTGATGTCTGGGGTATTGACTTCATGGGTCCATTCCCGTCCTCTTACAACAATCTCTATATTCTTGTGGCGGTGGATTATGTCTCCAAGTAGGTTGTAGCAGTTGCCTTACCGACTAATGATGCGAAGGTAGTGCTTAATTTCCTTAAGAAAAACATTTTCACTCGTTTTGGCACGCCTCGGGCTATAATCAGTGATGAAGGGTCGCATTTTTTGTAACAAATACTTCGAAGCCCTTCTAGCTAAATATGGGGTGACCCATAAGATATCCACTACTTATCATCCGCAGACTAGTGGCCAAGCAGAGATTTCTAATAGAGAGGTAAAATGTATCTTGGAGAAGATTGTTAAACCCAATTAAAAGGACTGGTCGAAGAAGCTTGATGATGCATTGTGGGCTTACCGCACAGTTTATAAAACGCCTATCAAAATGTCTCCGTATAGGCTTGTTTATGGTAAGGCTTGTCATATTCCAGTGGAGTTGGAGCACAATGCCTATTGGGCTATCCAGAAGCTAAACTTTGATTTAGAAGCAGCCGGTGAGAAAAAACTTTTGCAACTCAATGAATCAGACGAGTTTCGTCTACAAGCGTATGAAAACACTAAGTTGTACAAGAAGAAGACAAAGAGGTTGCACGATAAGAAAATCCTAGAAAGAAATTTTGAGCCGGGTCAAAAGGTGCTTCTGTTCAACTCCCGTCTAAAATTATTCCCCGGGAAATTGAAATCCCGATGGTAGGGGCCATTCATGGTTGCCAAGGTATATCTGTATGGGGCAATAGAGGTTGAGGACCCTCATTCAGACAAAACCTTCAAGGTTAATGGTTAGCGCTTGAAGCACTACTGGGGCGGCGAGGTAAACCAGCAAAATACCTCCATCACCTTGGGAGACCCGGTGTAAGGCGGGATAAAAGTTAAGCCGATGACACTAAATCAAGCACTTAATAGGGAGGCAACCCCATCTCAGTATCAAATAAATTGCTTTTGTTTTTATTCACTTCAGTCTTATTTTGGTTGTCATTAGTTACTGTCTGTATTTCTTAGTATAACCACTAGTTATGTACAGTGCATGTATGTTAGTATGTGTTTAAGGGCTTTTAGTAGTTAGAATATTTGTGAATACAGTGTTTGCTGTCTTTTTGTTGTGTTCATTGCTGATATAAGGTTTGTCCTGTGAAGGAATTTGTGCCTTAGTTTCAGAATTCGATGTCATATTACATGGCGAAAGTGTTAGACTTTGCTTTTATATGCGCGCATGACAAGCTCCATCTTCATGACCTCAATGTTCATGACTGCGGCACCAAACCAAGGAGGTCATACTGCAAATCCACACCGCGATGCCAGTTAATGAGAAACCCTCCACGCCGAAGCGCCATCTCAAGGGGGTGCACACTGGAAATTCGCGCCACAGCACCAAGTTCCCGCGTCGCAGTGCCACAAAATGGGATTTCAATCTAGAAACTCATGCCACAATCTCGAAGTTCCCATGACTATGATGCCATAACAAAACTTGTACCGCTGTCATGAGCGCTAGTCTCCAGCGCACACGGCGCTTGAGATTGGATCTAGGCCCGTGCCACGCTGCAGCGTCACCAATGTGTTTTTGTTGATTTATGAGGCGTATTAGTTCATTTTCACAGTTATTTCTCATCTCTTCTCTCATAATAGTTACGTCTTTCCCCTCTCTTCTGAGCCATTCAAGCAATTCAACTTCTTTGTGCCCTTCTTCGAGTTCCGGTTGTTTGAAAAGGCCAACCGTCCTCTTGATTTACAATTAAAGCGTTGCTTCTGTCTCTCACATACCAATATCTTTAAAAGGAGCGAGAGGTACTGGATTTCACTTATGCTTTTGGATTTCTGCTTAGAGTTTGAGAATTTGGGAGATAGAAACTTTGCATCTTTGGAATTCATTTTCTTATTAATGGGTTCTAAGCGTCAAAGAACCAGTATTGGCCCCCCTCCTCCACCGTCTTCTAGTACCCCTGTTACTCCTTGGGATGCTGTCAAATTCCCAATGGAGGAGGCCTAAAAGCGTTACACTCAAAAATTTTCGTGGAGGAGTCTGGTGCCCGAAAGAGGGCTTAGGCCAGATGACAAGACCTATGGTCAGATGATTGCCATGATCGTCAATATGAAGTGGGTTCATTTTACCAAGCCACCTGAATCGGCAGTGATCTCGGTGGTGAAAGAATTTTATGCTAATGCCAATGCTGATGGCCCCCTGGCGGTACCAGTTCGGGGAAAGTTAATTTAATTTGATAGTCGGGCTATCAATGCAGTGTATGGAACTCCTAACTATGACGGACATGACTATCTAGAACCGGGGCTGCAAAGTTACAATACCGATGAGTTAATTACAAAACTTTGCAAGCCTAAGACTGTCTGGAAGACTAATGAGTACCATGGTGAAAGGACTTCCTTCCCTCAACAGGCTTTAAGTCGTTATGGTAAGGCGTGGCATTCGTTTATTTGTGCGAATTTAATGCCCACACGTCACCTAAGCGATGTGAGCCGGGAGAGGGCAGTTCTGCTGTATGCTATTGTTACGGGCTTAAAGGTTGATGTCGGGGTGCTTATTCAGGAGTCTATCAAAAAGGCCATTCAGAGTAATGTAATGTTGGGGCTCTCTCACCCATCTCTTATCACAGGACTTTGCAAGCAAGCGGGTGTTAAGTGGGAGAAAGAAGATGTAACGTAGCCACCAATGACTGTAATTGATCACACCGTCATAGCCCGTTATGGAGTATGGGAAGGAGCGCCATTACATCCTCGAAGAGAGGGCTTTTTGCCAGCGCCACAACCGCCACCATCTGATGAAGCCGGAACTTCCACGCAAGTGCCTCAGCCTGAGCCCCCAGCATCTGATGCCATTCCTCCTGGGGCCTTAGTAGAAATTTTGAACAGCCTAAATATCCTATACTGCAAGGTTGACACTGTGGCCCAATGGCAGAGCCAATTCCACTACTATCACGCCGAATTTGCGAACACGCTCTCCAATATCCATGTAGCACAGGGAGGAGACGACGCCGACTTCATGCATTTCCAATATCCCGAGCCTCCAGTCTACGCGCCTTATCCGCCACAATTTTTTCCTCGGGAGGAGGCTCGCGAGGAAGAGCCTGTCAACGTGGAGGATGATGAGGATGATGTTGGTGGCGATGCTCAGGATACGTGATGCTGCAAGTTTGGAGGCCATTGAGGACACTGGACAAATTGCAAGTTGGGGGGGGGGGGAGAATTCCTTTTATTTTAATTATATATGAATTGTGTTAATTTAGTATTATTTGAACTACTTTGATGTGTAAGTTTATTTATGTTTATTGTGTGAGGGTTTGAGAGAATCATTTGGGTTGGATAGCCCCAGACTACTTAATTAACTATGTTTTATCTATGTGATTATTATTGTGATTAATGGTTTGTTTTATTTTGGATGCATGCTCTTAGTTGTATATCTTTTGGGATTGTGTAGTTGTCAGGTGATAATTGGGGATATCTTGATTAAATCAGATATTATTTTGTCGATAGCCATAGTTTTTGGGGTTTACACTGATTATTGGTATACTTAATGCCATGTGTTATGGCTTTGCCCTATTTTGACAGGGGTGTTTTATATTTTATAGTTTTTGCCTATTATATGTTGGTTAACTCTATCCGTTGGTCTGTAATTTTTTATATGCTGGGTTAGGGTATTATAGTGCTTAAGTTTTGATTGTGGCTAATGACAAGCGCCAATTAATTATATCATTTTCTTAAAGTAGTGTCAAATCTATCTGAACTAGGGGCATGTTAATTGCATAAGTCAAGACTGTTTTGGATCCATCCGTTTAAGGAGCACTGACCAATTGTCTTTTCTAGTTATGTGTCTAGATTTAGGTTATCTGTTTATTGTGTTAAAAATTTGTACGCTGCTAAAACTCTGTTGATTCCAAGATAATAAAAGATTTAGAGGCTTTTAAACTTTCGAGTCTATAGTTCTATATATAAAAAAACTATTATAATAATAGTATTGTGGTGGGTTGAGATGGAGCGTGGAAACGCACTCGCCCATAAACGCAGGCTGGTAAAATCTATTTTAGACTTATGGTGATTATGTGGCCTTTCTTGCTTGAGTAATTAGATTCATAGGGGTGTTCTACACCTAGTGCCCTAAAATCATCTGGCTTGGGAGTCATTGATCGAAAGATTGCTAATGAGTGCTCTGTTTAGCCTAAAAGTAATCAAGTACTGTCTGAGTCAGAATTTACTTCATTATACTAGAACCTTTTGATCCTTTCTTATTTTTTCTTCTTGTTCTTAATGCTTGTTAATTATGTGAGTTGCAAAGTAAATTTTTTGGGTATCATAGTTAACTGTGTGATCTTAATCTGGGTTATGTCTAGTTAGGATGATTGGTCTGCACACACACAGAATGGATCGATTACAGTCTCATGTTTATTAATAGACATTAAGCCCTCGTTTGTATGCGTGTTTGTCCTATTCTTAGAGGGTGTTTATGATTGTGTTTAGAGGCCATAATATTAGTCTATAGGATTAGTCTTCATTCGTATCTTGCAGTAATGGGGTATGATGTCTGATAGTTTGCTTGAGGACAAGCAAAAGCTTAAGTTTGGGGGTATTTGATGAGTGGGATTTATACCTGCGAATCAGATCCTTGGTGGCTTAAGATGTTGCCTGTTTTTTGTTATTTAGTTAGTTTTTATATATATTTTGTTGTTATTTTGTTTAAAGATCTTTTCCAGCTACCAGGGTCATAATGGGCAATATTGATGTATTGGTATGAAGGCTGTGGATATACTTAGAGCCCGCAAATAGACATGTGCCGTGCCACTTTGAGCATATCGAATCTGGCCATGCAGCAGCCAAGGATTAACTAAGATCCCACACCGCAGCCACCCCCCATCTTATACCGGGCGTTAGCCTCATGGCATGATACTAAAGGCCCTTCATAGAGTCACCCTACAAATATGACCTCCAAAGTTTTTTAAGCTTCGTGGCATCACATACCACTTGTTAGTTTAATCGCTCATGTGCAAGTATGTAGCTCTAGTGTCCAGGCACTAAAGAGCTTTTAATGACCTAAAGACAGGGGGTATTAGTGAGACTTAATACTCAGCCGCCTGCGATAGAAATATTCAGACAGATAGCGTAGACTATAAATATTTATTACAATATTAATTCCTTAGAAGAGAAAGAAGTTGTGTTTCAAGGAGGAAGAGTTATTGCATCCGACAAGAGCTCAGGAGCTACACGAAAAAGAGAAGATTTTGAGACAGAACACTTCCAAACAGGAATTTTCTTATTCTGAATCTCCCATTTATTTGTGTATTACTGAGAATGTGGAATGTATTAAAAAATGTGTTTTAGTACCATGGATATGAACTAACTCCATTTTTAGGATTGCAATGTAACCTTATGTTTAGCTTAATTAACCTTCTCTCCTATTTTATATAATGAATCATTTGTGAATGGGTTGTTGTATTTCTTAATGCCTAATTTCTTGATAGAAAAATTAGTATTGATATTAACGGAGATTGAAAAATGGATGTTATTATCTATCCTTTAAATACAACAACACATGCTATGACCATGCGAATGGAATGTATGCATAAACTACTAATAGGATAGACATATCTCTATTTGCCTTGTGTAGCCTTGAGACTTAGCTTAATGACCTTGGCCTATTATTTTCACCAATAGACATATTGTGATTTATCTAGCTAGGGATGTGCATTTGACCTTCGACAGAAGCTTATGCGTATTTACTGTTCTCGGTTGACCATTCCTTGATTCATTTGTAATGTGGAGAGTTAGGAGATTAGACGACGAACTTTCTTTAAACTTTTTACAACTCAGTACAAAACGGAGCAACTCGACAAATTTGATTCCTACACTAAGTCTTTTTACATCAATTGTCTTTTAAGAATTGTACAAAAGCTATTGGTTTTACAAATATACTTTAATTTCAAACTTCATCATCAAATTTAAATCATGCATAAATCTATTATTAAGATATCTATTTATTTATAAATAATAGGATGGAAGGCGGTTATTTTGTGTTAACAAAAAAAATGTGAATGAAATAACTAAGGTCAAATTCTGAGTCCGTAACAAATCTTGGGTCAAATCTCAAGTCTGAATCGAATCAAATCTATCCAAATAAGGCTTTAAACTATTGTCCCAATAGTATCTCTGTAAGACCCCAAATTTTATGAAATGAAAGTATTCAATTTCCTTAGAATTATTATTTTATTTAGTAAATGGTTAAATTGATAAAAGGTTAAAGTTAAGGGTGATATTTGAAAATTTTGCAAGTAAGCAAGTTGATATAAAATATTCGTTGTGTCGGATAATATTCTTTTTGTAAGGGAATATTCGTTCGACGACACTATCATTGGTGGACCCCACAACAAAATAATTGTTGGAGTTAGAAAACGACAGAAATAACTTTTTATAAAAATAATGACAAAAGTTTTACCGTTAACTGTTGAAATACCGATGGTAAAAATATAGTAATACGCGTGGTTGCATAGTAGCACACGGTATTGATGCTTACGTAAGAAGCCACTCAGTTTACTCAATTATTGTTACAGTAATTGCTGCATAGTATTTCACGTTATTTGATTCAATTATTATCACAGTAACATCTGCATAATATTTTATATTATTAAATTAATAATTGAGATGACAAAGTTATTCATATTATTATTTGCAATATTGACGATGTCTAGAATGTTCTGTCGAGAAAAGGGGTTTGGTCACCTAATTGCGCGCCAATAGGGAGAAATCCTTATCGAAAATCCCCCTCTTTCCTGGGAATGATCTGGTTGTTAAATATTGTGAATTATAATATTAATGATGAATAATTGTTAATAGATTAAAAATGTGTTTATTAAAGACAAATGATTTGTGGTAAATATTTATTCAATTTTTGATATAAATATAAGGATTTGTTATGAGACGTTTGTTGTAAGTTTGACTTAGTATTCCATGGGAAGATTTACTAATTTTATGGACCGTCGATGGTAGTTTTAATAGTTAACCAATCTGGACTATTGATGGTGGTTTTAATAGTTAATCAATCTAGACCATTGATGGTAGTTGTAATAGTAAATCAATCTGGACCATTAATGGTGGTTTTAATAGTAAATCAATCTGGACCGTCGGTGGTGGTTTTAAAAGTAAATCAATCTGGACTATCGATGGTGGTTTTACAAGTAAATCAATCTGGACCGTCGGTGATAGTTTTAAAAGTAAATCAATCTAGATCGTCAGTGGTGTTTTTAAAAGTAAATCAATCTGGATCGTCGGTTGTGGTTTTAATAGTAATCAATATGGACCGTCCGTTCTAATAGTAAATCAATCTGGACCGTTCGTGAATCAGTTACTATTTAGTTTATTCTCCTATAAGTAGAAGCTTAATTCTTCTTTCATTCTAACCAATTCACTGAGATTCACAAGAGACACCATAGAGAGAGAAACTATAAAGAGCAAGAAGAAGAGTATTCTGCTACTTCACTATTGCAGTATCCAGTCTTCTACTAAGGTAAGGGGTATTATTTATTCCGTATTCATAAGGAATACTATTTTTCGTATTCATCCTTTAATATGTCGAATAACTTTTGTCTATCGGATTACGTCATCGCATGACGGTGAAAATCCATTCTTGATTTACAGTATGTTATTTCTTTTCATATTCTTAAATCTAAACTTACTATGGTAAGTATTGTTTTTATAATTCTTGAAATTAGTGGAATATCCTTGAGTTTTGCGCTTCATCCAGTATCGTTTCATTTGAATATTGATATGAACTTTCTTATTAAATATCAATATTTTTCCCAAGGTTACTATTCACGGGTTACTATTCACTCTAGTATTATTCACTCGGGTATTCAGGGTACTTTTCATACTGGGGTACTATTCACGAGTTACTATTCATGGGTTACTATTCACCCAGTTACTATTCACTCGAATATTATTCACTCGGGTATTCGGGGCACTTTTCATATCAGGGTACTATTCACGGGGTACTATTCTTGAAGTACTATTCATAGGATACTATTCACTTGGTTACTATTCACCCAGGGTACTATTCACGACAAAAATTGATTTCTTTTCTGTTCAAAATTATTTTTGATACATGAATATTATTCTTGAATTTTACTCCACAAAGTAGTATCATGTTGACAATTTGGATATTTTTAAACTCTGGATAAATTTAAAGTCTTTAATATTTATCATTGATTTCGTTTGATTAATGCTTATATCATTGTCATCATCCTCGTGCTTATATTGTGATGAAAGTCATCTTCGGCCAAGAGTGCAAAGATGAACTGTTGATTGGTATAATTATGACCAGGGATTATTCGGTATAATCATGACCCGTAATGTTACAAATGATGTGATAAAAGTCCTCATTGGCCCACAATGCATTGATGGACAGTTGTTGGTATGATTATGACCAGGGATTATTCGGTATAATCATGACCATTGGTGAAAACACGAATATTCTTGGCCCGTAGTGCATGGATAATTCGTGGTCGTGATACTAATGAATATCCTTAGCCGTAGTGCAAGGATGATTCGATGATGTGGATTATTTATTAAGCTGAGTCTCAACGATAAAATTAATGATAAACTTTTTAAATCATAGAAGATAGTAGATATCATGCTCTACTTGACCCTTCTAATGGATTGCTTGTTCCGCTGCAGTTGTTGATCTAAAACTTGTTGTCTATTATATTCTATCAGTTGTTATACTGTTAAAGGCTAACAATAGTTTATTCTGCATTATCTTAGTCATAATATTTCTTACTGGGATAGTTGAGCTCACCCTTTTCTTTCATTGTTCTCTTCAGGAAATAAGAATATATAGCTGGGACTAGTCGGGGAATGGAGTGATGGTTCGAGATGGTGGCTATAGTAGTCCTCACTATTTTTATAAAATAGTGTGATAATAATTGTAATGAGGACTCCATTAAGTGTGGATATTGTCTAGAAGGCAATATTCTTGTTTAAACTCTTAGCTATGTTTTGTCATATTTTGCACGACAGTTGTATAAAAGAAGTTTGTATTTGAATTTTATACCATGTATTTGGCGACTCAGAATGGGTGATGTATACCTATTTTGGGGGCGTCACAATTGGTATCAAAGCTTAGGGATATGATCCCTGGCTGAAATGTGAAACTAGAACTAGGAGGGGAGAGACGGGTAAATCCTTCGCTAGTATGACCTACCTAAGTTTATTTGGTATTTAATTGGTCGGTCAGAGTATAGGGATATTATGTGGTATGTCAATTAACCCTTTTTTTGTGGCAGTATTTGAAAATGGCATCTAAAAATTTTGAGATAAGCAATGAAGCACATGAGACCATTGAGTCACCAACGATCAATACCCAGGATAATGTGCATCAGGAAGGAAATAATCCTCAAGTAAACAACAACACCGACCAAATGATGAACGATGGGATGTTCAGAAGCTTTATTCAATTCATGCAACATCAGGCGAGAGAGACTCCTGTTCAAAATGCAGGTGTAAACACTGGAAACTCACAGCTGGTCACCGCTAAGCAGTTCAAGGAGCTGGGACCACCGAAGTTTTTGGGAAAGTCAGAACCACTTAAGGCGGAGACGTGGATAAAGCAGATCACCAAGATATTTGATGTCTTGGAATGCTCAGAGGAGCAAAAGGTTCCCTTCACCAACTTTATGTTGCGTAAAGAGGCAGATTACTGGTGGGAATCTGTAAAACATACCCAGCCTGCCGCACTCAAGATGTCTTGGGAGAAGTTTCAAGAATTTTTCAACAATAAGTACTTTCCCAAAAGTATTTGTCACATGAAGGAGGTTGAATTCATCAAGCTAGAGCAAAACAATATGATCGTATCGCAGTACGAGGCTAAATTTGCGTAGTTATCCCGGTTTTCATCCCATTTGATAGATAATAAGGAGAGAATGACGCGAATGTTTCTGCGAGGTTTGAAACCCAAAATACGTCAATACCTCATTTCTCACAAAACTTTGCTTGTATCAGATGTTGTGAATAGGACTCAGTTATTAGAACACGATAATGAGTCAACCCAACCAAGAGAAAGCAGCCGACAAATCGATAATACCAGTGGTAGTAGTCATCGGAGTGGTGACAACAAACGTGGAGGGAATCAACATGCCAGAAATGGTAACCACTTCGGTGGTAATCATGGCCAAGACAATAGAAGTGAAAATTTCAAGAAGAGAAGGTTCAACAATGATGGAAAGACAGCAGCACCAACACCCATTTTCAAGGAAAGAGAATGACCACCGATCGTATGCTACAAATGCGGTGGAGAGGGACACATCTGTCCAAACTGTACGCAGCAGTCCAAAATATGTTATAATTGTGGAAGGGAAGGTCACTTAGCCCGATTTTGTCGTGCAGTGAAGTCAAGTCCAGCTGGGATGGTGACGCCAAAGGATGTTCCAGACAAGTCAAAATCGGTAGTTTAAGAGAGAGCATTTTTCGTGACTAGAAACCCAAACGAGGTTATCATGGGTAAGCTAATCATAAACTCTAACTAAGTCTATACCTTATTTGATATCGGTTCTACCCATTCTTTATTTCTCCTACTTGCGCTCAACGTTTAAATTTGACTTCAGAGAAATTAGACTTTTACTTATCTGTTGAAACTCCATTAGGGGAAACCTTCATTACATCCATTGTTTATAAGTCTTGTTTGATTCAAATCGGCAACCGCACGTTACCTGTCGATCTTATCTCTTTGAAAATACTTGCATTCGATGTGATTTTAGGAATTGATTGGTTGACTACTCATCATGCTATAATTGATTATTTTTGTAAGGTTGTTAGCTTTCATATTCCTAACCAATCTATTATGCGAATTCAAGCAACCAAACCACTAAAGTCGATCACTGTCATATCAAGCCATAAAGCTATTCGTTTATTGAAAAACGGATATCAAGCTTTCTTAGCCATGTCACATATTTAAACAAAAAATACGTCAGATCTAAATGATATTTTTATTGTTAATAAATTTCCTGACATATTTCCCAAAGAACTTCCTGACCTACCTTCAAAGCGTGAAATCAAATTTTGTATCGACCTTGAACCCGATACAAAACCCTCAAATATTTTTTTCAACCAAAATGAACGTAACATGTGTCAAAGACGTTGGCTCGAGCTGTTGAAGATTACGACCATACTATTCAATATCATCGTGGAAGAGCGAACGTGGTAGCTGACGAGTTGAGTAGAAGATCGTATGTGGTTACGAGTGTGATGTTGTTAACACAAAGACCCATTTCGTACGACTTACAAAAGATGGAGATAGAGTTAAAGACTCTAAGAACCTAAGTGAAGATAACGAATATACAATTAGAACCAACTTTAATCGATAAAGTTAAAGTCGCTCAAGCTACTGACCTAGAGCTGATGAGTATGATGAAGAAGGTTCAAGAAGGCATTATTCTAGAAGCAAGAATCAATAAAGAGAGGATATCTCAACCCTCGATTTAATTGGTCCATTTGAAATCCTCGATCGAGTAGGAACTGTGGCTTATAGTCTCGTTTAACCGCCAAGTATGTCGCGTGTTCATAACATTTTCACGTATCGATGTTACGTAAATATGTGGAAGACCCAAATCATATTATTGAATTAGAACTAGAAGAGATAGCAGAAGATTTAACATATAAGGAGATACCTATTAAAATTTTGGATAAGAAGAAACATATTCTACGCTCAAAGGTTATACCTCAAAGAGTTAGAATCTGACGAGGTATCCTCACCTCTTCGACATACCAGGTACGTACGTAAATTTCGAGGGCGAAATTTCATAAGGAGGGGAGATTATAAGACCCCGAATTTTATGTAATGAAAGTATTCAATTTTCTTAGAATTATTATTTTATTTAGTAAATGGTTAAATTGATAAAAGGTTAAAGTTAAGGGTGATATTTAAAAATTTTGCAAGTAAGCAAGTTGAAATAAAATATTCGTTGTGTCGGGGAATATTCTTTTTGTCAAGGAATATTCGTTCGACGACACTATCATTGGTGGACCCCACAACGGAATAATTGTTGGAGTTAGAAAACGATATAAATAACTTTTTATAAAAATAATGGCAAAAATTTTACCGTTAACTGTTGAAATACCTGGTGGTAAAAATACAGTAATACGTGTGGTTACATAGTAACACGCGGTATTGATGCTTACGTAAGAAGCCACTCAGTTTACTCAATTATTGTTACAGTAATTGTTGCATAGTATATCTCACGTTATTTGATTCAATTATTGTCACAGTAACATCTGCATAATATTTTATATTATTAAATTAATATTTGAGATGTCAAAGTTATGCATATTATTATTTGCAATATTGACGATGTCTAGAAAGTTCTGTCGAGGAAAGGGGTTTGGTCACCTAATTGCGCGCCAATAGGGAGAAATCCTTTATCTAAAAAGCCCTCTTTCACAGGAATGATTTGGTTGTTAAATATTATGAGTTATAATATTAATGATGAATAATTGTTAATAGATTAAAAATGTGTTTATCAAAGATAAATGATATGTGGTAAATATTTATTCAATTTTTGATATAAATATAGGGATTTGTTATGAGGCGTTTGTTATAAGTTTGACTTAGAATTCCATGGGAAGATTTACTAATTTTATGGATTGTCGATGGTGGTTTTAATAGTTAACCAATCTGGGCCATTGATGGTGGTTTTAATAGTTAATCAATCTGGACCATTGATGGTGGTTTTAAAAGTAAATCAATCTGGACCGTCAGTGGTGGTTTTAAATGGAAATCAATCTGGATCGTCGGTGCTATTTTTAAAAGTAAATCAATCTGGAGTACCGTTGGTTGTGGTTTTAATAGTAATCAATATAGACCGTCTGTTATAATAGTAAATCAATAGGGACTCTTCTAATGGATTGCTTATTCCGCTGAAGTTGTTGATCTAAAACTTGTTGTCTATTATATTCTATCAATTGATATACTGTTAAAGGCTAACGATAGTTTATTCTGCATTATCTTAGTCATAATATTTCTTACTGGGCTAGTTGAGCTCACCCTTTTCTTTCACTGTTCTCTTCAGAAAATGAGAATATATAGCTGGGACTAGTTGGGGAATAGAGTGATGGTCCGAGATGGTGGCTATAGTAGTCCTCACTATTTTTTATAAAATAGTGTGATAATAATTATAATAAGGACTCCATTGAGTGTGGATATTGTCTAGAAGGAAATATTCTTGTTTAAACTCTCAGCTATGTTTTGTCATATTTTGCACGACAGTTGTATAAAAAAAGTTTGTATTTGAATTCTGTACCATGTATTTTGCGACTCAGAATGGGTGATGTATACCTTTTTTGGGGCGTCACAATCTTCTTAGGTTATCTTAGTCCACCACAAGCTCACCTAAAAAGTTATGACTGAAGGTACTATTTGTAGTAACGTATTTCCTTATACGCAAACAAAATTTTCTCCTATCTTTCTATAAGAGACTGGGGTGTTACAAACTCCCCCAATTAAATTTATGATATTATTTGATGAGTGAGTTTTATACTCATGAATTGAGTGCGTTTGAGCTTAATCTTTTAGATGTTTTTAAGTGTCTATGTCTATTCATGCATGTTTTACATTATTTTATAGGAATTGGGACAAAAGTTACTTGGATTGACGTTTGGGGTTGCTAGATTCGCATTTTTGGCTTGCCATTTACATAGCAGCTACTTCAGGGCCAATTTCAACATTTCTCTTGACCTTATTTCAAAAACCTTAACGAATGAAAGTTGTAGATCTACGTCTCCTCTTTTCAGAACATCTTCAATCAACAAAATAAAAGTTCAAAAGAAGAAGTTATGGCCATTTTTCCAAAGAATGTCAGAGCAAAAAAATTCTAGAAAGAGAGGCCGTGGGCGAGGCGCCATTTCAAAACCTATTCGGTAATAAGGGCGCTAGGAAGCGATGTTGAAGACCGTGAACAACCTTTCGGGAAGGGCCTGGTCAGGCTTGGACGCATTTTGGGGCGAATTTTGACACGTTTTGACTCCAAATTGGATTGGGTTTCCTCCTAAGCTAAAAATTGGACTTGTAACCTATAAATACATGATGTAAGATGTAAAATAGGGACATGAGATAGATTAGATTAGAAAAAACACTCCAATAGAATAGAATATAAACCCTAGTTTATATTGGATTGTTGGAGATTGAAGCAACTTGGAGATCATTGAAGATCATGAGCAGGAGCAAGAGGGGAGCATCAGATTTGCTGACAATAGATTCTATTATCTTCTCTTATCATACTTTTATCTTTTAATGTCTATTCAGTTGTGGATTCTTGGTTTTAATTCATTAATCATGAACTAAATCTTTTGTTTAAGATTACAATGGATCTTATTGCATAGCGTATTTTAGTATGCTTCTTAATTATTGTGATCTATTATATGGACTGTCTATTATGATTGCTTTTAATTATTTAATTGTCTAGCTAACAATTATCATGATAATTTATATGAATTCGGGAGATGAAATATAGATTTAAATCTGATCATAGTAGCATGTGATTGTGTTTTATGCATGGTGTTGGAATTCATGATTTGTGTTTAGGATAGGGATATGCCTTTACGCCACATGTAATTTGATAGGGAACATGTGCTTTAAATCCTTTTTAATTGTAATTCACATAGGAATATAGTGAATTAGCTAAATAGGGTGTTTAATTCAATTCTATCAACTGTGGATTTGGATTAATATGTTTGTGATGTATCGGAAGGTGGTTATAAATACTAATAAGTTCCTGATTAACAATCCAGAATTGTGAGCATAATTAATAAGAAGTATTTTAATATAAGTGAAACAATAAGTGAATTTGTGATCTTAAATCTCCATAATCTGATTATAAACTAGTGGTAATTAGGAATTAGTTGTATTAATTAATTTAATTCTAAAATCTTAAATCAATTGTTTAAATAAAATTGATTTGGTTAAGAGTTAGTACTTGGTAATTTTTATTAAATAATTCATCGTGAGAACGATACTTTTCTTATCACTTAATTACTTGTTGACCGTGCCTACTTGCACGTATTCATTGATTGCGATATCGATCAACAGATTCTATTATCTTCTCTTATCATACTTTTAACTTTTAATGTCTATTCAGTTATAGATTCTTGGTTTTAATTCATTAATCATGAACTATATCTTTTGTTTAAGATTACAATGGATCTTATTGCATTGTTTATTTTAGTATGCTTCTTTAAAAAATTTAAAAAAATAAAAAATAAAAAATTACATAGCAGATACTTTTGGGCCAATTTCAACATTTCTCTTGACCTTATTTCGAAAACCTTAAAGAATGAAACTTGTAGATCTACATCTCTGCTTTTCGGAACATTTTGAATCATCAAAATCGGAGTTCGGATGAAGAAGTTATGGCCATTTTCCCAAAGGACGTCAGAGCAGAAAATTTCTAGAAAAGAGGCCAGCTCGGGGGCGCCCATTTCAAGCCTATTCGGTAGCCACGGGCGCTAGGAGGCGATGGTCAATGTAAGTGAACAATCTTTGGCAAGGGCACCTGTCGAGAGCTTGGACGCATTTTGGGATGAATTTTGCCACTTTTTTGATTCCAAATTGGATTGGGTTTCCTCCTAAGCTAAACATTAGACTTGTAACCTATAAATACATGATGTAAGACATAAAATAGGGACATGAGATAGATTATATTAGAAAAAACACTCCAATAGATAAGAATATAAACCCTAGTTTATATTGGATTGTTGGAGATTGAAGCAACTTGGATATCATTGAAGATCAAGAGCAGGAGCAGGAGGGGAGCATCAGATTTGCTGACAACAGATTCTATTATCTTCTCTTATCATACTTTTATCTTTTAATGTCTTTTCAGTTGTGGATTTTTGGTTTTAATTCATTAATCATGAACTAAATCTTTTGTTTAAGATTACAATGGATCATATTGCATAGCTTATTTTAGTATGCTTCTTAATTATTGTGATCTATTCTATGGATTGTCTATTATGATTGCTTTTAATTGTTTAATTATCTAGCTAACAATTACCATGATAATTTATATGAATTCGGGAGATGAAATATAGATTTAGATCTGATCGTAGTAGCATGTGCTTGTGTTTTCTGCATGGTGTTGGAATTCATGATTTGTGTTTAGGATAGGGATATGCCTTTACGCCACATGTAATCTGATGGGGAACATGTGCTTTAAATCCTTTTTAATTGTAATTCACATAGGAATATAGTGAATTAGTTAAATAGGGTGTTTAATTCAATTCTATCAACTGTGGATTTGCATTAATATGTTTGTGATGCATCGGAAGGTGGTTATAAATACTAATAAGTTCCTGATTAACAATCCAGAAATGTGAGCATAATTAATAAGAAGTATTTTAATATAAGTGAAACAATAAGTAAAGTTGTGATCTTAAATCTCCATAATCTGATTCTAAACTAGTGGTAATTAGGAATTAGTTGTATTAATTAATTTAATTCTAAAATCTTAAATCAATTGTTTAAATAAAATTTATTTGGTTAAGAGTTAGTACTTGGTAATTTTTATTAAATAATTCCTCATAGGAACAATACTTTTCTTATCACTTTATTACTTGTTGACCGTGTATACTTGCACATATTCATTGATTGTGAAATCGATCAACAAGTTTTTGGCGCCGTTGCCGGGGAATTAATTTAATAATATTTGCCAATATTAATTTTTGTCAAATTAGTTTTAATTTAAACGTTTTTTTTTATTTATTTTTGTCTTATTTAATTCTCTTTCTATTATTTTTCTTTCTTTTCAGGTACCATGGCGGAATGTAATTATCAATGGTCGTATACGAAAATGACTCAGCCAAGGGGAGCGGAGATTGATGGACTCGCGGCACTTTCTGCATTGTCAGCACAGATTGAGATACTTTCGAGGAGGTTAGACGTTTTTGCAGCACAACGTCGACAAAGTGTGGCAGTTACTTGTGATTATTGTGCTAGAAATCATGTGAGTCATCAATGTACCACCAGTTTCGAGCCGTTACCGTATGGTGGTGATTACCCCAACAATTATGTCTATCCCAACAACTATTATCAGGATTAGGGGTATCACCCAGATTTTTCATGGAGCCATACTCATCAAGATCAATTTTATGCTCCAAGTCCAATATACCCACCGGATTTCTCGTGTCCACCTCCACTACAACAGGAGGAACATTCAAATTTGGAGGAAATTTTGTCCAAGTTCATAGCTTCAAGTGAGGAGAGAAGGATTAATCAAGAGATATTGAGTCAAAATTTTGTGAACCAAATGGAACAACTAATCAATGCCTCGAACATTTGTCCTCAATACACTTGGCCCTATGACATGGATTCCAAGACTGATGATGAACCCGAACCAAATCTACAACCGGATGTGCCAAATGATATAGATGTGGATAAGAGAGGAGACACTTGGGGACCAAGAAAAGGAGATCGGCGAAGATCTAACTTTGAGTACCAACGAAGATGAGCCGATTTTGATAGTGTCCCATGTACCTTCCCCACCAAAGTTCAAGGATTCAGGCTGTTTTTTAAGACCGTGTCCAATTGGTAGTCATATCATAGGCAAGGCTATATGTGATATGAGAGCTAGGACAACTTTAGAGCCAAGGTGGGATGAGAAAGGGAGGATAGAAGAATACCTTGTTGTGTTTGACAAGCTTTCATGCCACAATTTGATCACAAACATAATGGGAAAGCACCTAGTGGTTTGTCGTACTTAATAGGGATCCTATATGAAAAGATCATGCTAGGTGACTTAGATTTAATGGCCATTACTAATGGGAACCTCCCAAAAGAGACATTGCTTCTGATGGATGGAGGGTTCCTCAATTTTCGTAGGGGAATTGGATAGAGAATTGAAGAAGTCAGGCTGAGACTATAAAACAAGCGCTTATTGGGAGGCAACCCAAGTTTAATTTTTATTTTTAATTTTTATTAGGTTTCATATTAGTTGATAGATTTTTTTCATTTTTTTAGTATTTAATAAGCTTGCTTCTTTTGTGTTCACATGTTAGTTAAGTCCAACTCAAGTGTGGTGCCTTATTCATTCCAATGTGCCTAACCTATTCTTCAAACTTCGCAGACAAGGAGATAAATTGTTATATGTCAGGGAAGTCCTCTCTTTTAATTTTTCCTATCTTAGCCATTGAGGACAATGTCTGTTTTAAGTTTGGGGGTATTTATCATGTTTAGTATTTACTTGGGCAATATTTTGATTGAATTTGATTTTGGCCAATGATAAGTGGGTGGTTGATATTGTTAACTCTTGGAGAATTAATGAGCATGCTTAGTCAATATTTTAACTCATTAGTTGGTTTTCACATTACTTGCGAAATTTTTGAAAAATTTTACACATTCATTTGTTTAGCCAGTTGGGATTGACATTTTTTTGGCTAAATGCTTATGAAAGATACCATTGCAACTTGAGAAATCTTATTTGAGCATCCTTCAAAGTGAAAATTAGGCACTAACATAAGTTTTGGGGAAATCTTGGGGTATTTTTGAAAAAAAAATATTGGAACCTTCCCGAGTTGAATAATTGAAGCATGTGGTGGGTCGAGATGGAGCGTAAAATGCACTCCCCATAAACACAGGCACGAGATGGAGCGTAAAACGTACTCGTTCAATGAGAAGTGAAAAACGAGATGGAGCGTAAAACGCACTCGTTCAATGAGAAGTGAAAAACGAGATGGAGCGTAAAACGCACTCATTCATGAAAAGTGGAAAGTGAGATGGAGAGTAAAGTGCACTCACTAAATAGAGAAAAGAAAATATGTATGTTTGAAATACTTGGGAAGGGTTCATATGTGCTTAAAAGTTGAATATCCGGTTGATCCTCAAGAAAAAAAATGTGTGCTTTGTCTATTTTAGTGGTGATTGATGTGATAAGAAGTTTTGAGAATTGTTTTGAAAATCTTTTATGAGTGTTGGTTGATCTTAGCTAAATCATGACTAGTTTGAACATATGGATGCACACACGCACTTAAAGGATCATGAATAGATGTGAAGCTAATGAAAGTTGTTGAAATTTTAGACATGACATTGTTTTGAAATTTTCTGCGGGTTAATATTTGTTGTAACCTTTGAGGCCATTGTGCGAATTCATATTGATTCATTGTTTGGGTGGATCATTGCTAGAGGATGAATTTTTCTAAATTGTGTTTTTGCTTGAGGACAAGCAAATGTTTAAGTTTGGGGGTATTTGATGAGTGAGTTTTATACTCATGGATTGAGTACGTTTGAGCTTAATCTTTTGGATGTTTCTAAGTGTTTGTGTCTATTCATGCATGTTTTACGTTGTTTTATAGGAATTGGGACAAAAGTTACTTGGATCGACGTTTGGGGTTGCTAGATTCGCATTTTCGGCTTGTCATTTACATAGAAGCTACTTCAGGGCCAATTTCAACATTTCTCTTAACCTTATTTCGAAAACCTTAAAGAATAAAAGTTGTAGATCTACGTCTCCTCTTTTTGGAACATCTTTAATCATCAAAATCGGAGTTCGAACGAAGAAGTTATGGCCATTTTTCCAAATGACGTTAGAGCAGAAAATTTCTGGAAAAGAGGCCAGCGCGAGGGCGCCCATTTCAAGCCTATTCGCAGCGTCAGGGCGCTAGGAGGAAGTGGTGCAGCATCGTGAACAGCGCTGGGGAAGGGCCTGGTCAGGCTTGGACGCATTTTGGGGCAAATTTTGACACTTTTTTGACTCCAAATTGGATTGGGTTTCCTCCTAAGCTAAAAATTAGACTTGTAACTTATAAATACATGATGTAAGACATAAAAAAGGGACATGAGATAGATTAGATTAGAAAAAACACTCCAATAGAATAGAATATAAACCCTAGTTTACATTGGATTGTTTGAGATTGAAGCAACTTAGAGATCATTGAAGATCAAGAGCAGGAGCAAGATGGGAGCATCAGATTTGCTGACAACAGATTCTATTATCTTCTCTTATCATACTTTTATCTTTTAATGTCTATTCAGTTGTGGATTCTTGGTTTTAATTCATTAATCATGAACTAAATCTTTTGTTTAAGAATATAATGGATCTTATTGCATAGCTTATTTTAGTATGCTTCTTAATTATTGTGATATATTCTATGGATTGTCTATTATGATTGATTTTAATTGTTTAATTGTCTAGCTAACAATTACCATGATAATTTATATGAATTCGGGAGATGAAATATAGATTTAGATCTGATCATAGTAGCATGTGATTGTGTTTTCTGCATAATGTTGGAATTCATGATTTGTGTTTAGGATAGAGATATGCCTTTACACCACATGTGATCTGATAGGGAACCTGTGCTTTAAATCCTTTTTAATTGTAATTCACATAGGAATATAGTGAATTAGCTAAATAGGGTGTTTAATTCAATTCTATCAACTGTGGATTTGGATTAATATGTTTGTGATGCATCGGAAGGTGGTTATAAATACTAATAAGTTCCTGATTAACAATCCAGAAATGTGAGCATAATTAATAAGAAGTATTTTAATATAAGTGAAACAATAAATGAAGTTGTGATCTTAAATCTCCATAATCTGATTCTAAACTAGTGGTAATTAGGAATTAGTTGTATTAATTAATTTTATTCTAAAATCTTAAATCAATTGTTTAAATAAAATTGATTTGGTTAAGAGTTAGTACTTGATAATTTTTATTAAATAATTCCTCGTGGGAACAATACTTTTCTTATTACTTTATTACTTGTTGACCGTGTATACTTGCACGTATTCATTGATTGCGAAATCGATCAATGTAATGCCCCGGAAAATCGAACAATTATAAATACTTTTAATAATGAATAAAATAATATTATTTATTATTATTATGTGTTGATAAGATGAATGTCGTTCTATAACTTAGAAACGTTAGAATGTCGTAGTATTTTAACTACGTGGGAGAATTAAAGTGTTTGAATTTCTAAGACGAAAATAAAAGCTTTCCGAGAAATTTTCTGAAAAACACTATTCAGCGATTTCTGCTCGGAAATTATTTTTGAATTTCCGAGAAATACGTAACGTTATAATATCAACGTGATATCGATTATGTAATAATAATCTAAGTATGGAAAACCTAATATTTCGCATGCGGACTTAATTTGGGAACGTTAGGTTTATTAAGAGTTAAAGGAAGAAAGTTGTGATCGTATAATGTGTATTCATTATATGAAGGTAATGAATGTAAGTATAATACGACGTATTGTACTATTATGTATGAAGAATGAGATAACGTATATTAAGAATTAATATACGAGCTAGCATACGAAGATTATATGTGGGGTATATATGTTAAGTTGTTTAATAAGAGGTAATGGACTTGTAGGATTATTAGCCTTATGAAGGAAGTCCAATAGAATGTGACAATCAAGCCCAAGAGTTTGATAAGTTATGAGTCCAAACTATGGTAGTACAAGCCTAATAAGGAATTAACTAGATTAATTAGCAAGCCCAATGTTAAGCCATGATCCATGGGGCAATCCAAGTGTAAAGTGGGTAGTCTTGATGGGCAAATAATATGTGTGGTGACCAAGTGATGTGATGAGCAAGGAATGAATAGTAAGGAGGTGGAATGAAGAGGTGGAATGAGTTACCCTAGCTTTGAGTGGCCTATAAATACCAAGCTTCATTTCAATTTTTGTTGCTTGATCAAATTTCATCCAACTCCTCTCAAATATAAGCTACTTATTTGGCAGAGCAAATAAACACTTTTAAGTCAAAGTTAGATTTTCCAAGAAGAAGAAGTTAGACTTCAAAGGTAATGATCTTGTGTCCAATTTTCTTTCATCTCTATTATAATAGGATGATAAGGGAAGTGTTATTAATGAATATGTATTCTAAGATCATGTAATAGGTTAATAAGGAATGAACTTAAGCCGAATAATTTGGATAAGCAACTTGAACATTAATAAGTTGCTAGAACCATGAAGAACTTATCATATGTTGTCATATGATGTTAATATGTTGATTATAGCATGAGAACATTGATTGATGGACTTAAGTTCATAGAAAGTCATAAGCATGAGGAATTATAGTTCATAAGTTAAATAAGTTATTGACTTATGAGAATAAGTCAAAACCTACTTTGATTATAAGTTGGTGTAATAAGTAACTTGTAATGATCTTATGTTGATTAAAATCCATTTAGAATCATTAAGAATATAGTTTTTCCGGAATTCACACGATTGGACGATTATCGTCGAATTCGTAATATTCTCGAAATGGAAGTCGTATTTTGTGTTTGAAGTCGAAAACATTAATTTTCGATGGAGACAAGTAATATTTGGCATTATAGAGTTGCGGACTCGAAAATGACCGAATTCTGACTTAGAACGAAGAAACGAGCGTTGAACGTTCACGAACGTTTATCGTTTTCGTTAAAAATGAACTCATAGGTGAAATTTTAGCAAATGAAGTCAAATAGATAAAATTCTTGCATGAACGCATAGAGTATGTAATTTGTGAACCGTAGGCTTTTGAACGGACCAATTCGGACTTATAACGAAGAAGTTATGCGTCTGGGAGTTTCGTGAAATTTTTAAAATTTTGTAAACTATCTGAGGCACGATGCATGCATGGCGCAACTCACGACCTAAAAGCCCGCGCCCACAACATAAGGCTAGAACTGCGTATACCTTGCTAACTCTCATGCAAACAGACGAGATGCAGAGTTAAGTGTGGTAGCGCATGCCTTGATCCTAGAATTTTGATGGACAAGAATGTTTACAAGTATAGAATGAAAGAGAACTTTTGGTAATGAACTAAGGTGTTAATATAACATTGTTAAGGCATTGTTAGACATGTAATGTATGATGATTAAGAGTTAATAATCAATTGAAAGTGAACGTAATGTGATTAACATAATGAAAAGTCGGAAACCATAATAACATATTTAAGTCAGGATTTAGATTGAGATGAAGGGTAAGATATAATAATATACCTACTTGATTATATAAAACCTGATGTGGTACGTTATATGATCATGTATTGTAGAGACTTAGAGACCTAAAGTGTACGTGTGATAATCAGTAAGCAGACGCTGAAGGAAAGTATTCTAACCCTTGATCCAGTTCAGTCTGGACAAGTTTTGTAATTCATGTATTCTTTCACATAAAGTTTTGAACGATGAAATCTAAAGCCAATTCTTTCGGTTAGACTTATATTATGATTCTGTCAAGCATGATTTATGTTTACCGAGTTATATTGGTATGGTTTTCAATTGAAGACCAAGTATGCTAAAATGTTTTTGTCGTTTAACGACAGACACGTGAGGTTGCCACAACTTAAACGTATACATGTTTAATGAATGTAGTGTTGATCAACATAGAGTACTTATGGGTGATCACCCGTAAGTGCTCGTAAGCTATCTTTGGGACTTACGGACTTAGTCTTTGGGTTGTCCTTTTCAAAAGAAATTATGAACCGCTTTCATAGTTAGGAGCCTTAGTTGATATTCTACCAATATTGTTGTTGGAAAACGTTTTGAATGAAAAGAAGTGCTATTTTGAATTATCGATAGTACTTTTGTAACTATTGTTCGATTCTTCAAGATATATGAGTTCTATGTTTCAAGCATGTTGTTTATTAGAATTATAGTACTTCTTTGAGCTAGTCATGCTCACTCTTGCTTGAACCATATGAACACATCTAAGATCGAGCGAATCAAGGCTCGAGGCGAGGACAAGGGCAAAGCGAAGACGAACCCTTAGATTGCTTATGTAATAGAATAGTTGAGCGATTTGTAATATATTTGATATTATGACAAGAACAAACGAATGGGTTACAAAGAACCTGGGGAATGTAATATTATTTTGGATATATAGAAGTTATATTGGTCCTTTTGAGACTATTTCATGGAATGAATGAATGAATGGTAGTACCGTGTAGCACCATCTGTCGGGTTGGAAGATACCTGGATTTGGGGGCGTCACAATCAACATCCCCTTCAGAATTGATCACACACACGGTCCACAAATCTTTGCCTCTCTAGTTATTGTGGGATAATACTGGTTGATTTCGTGTCCCCACCTTTGGACTTCCTTCTCTTCATTGTAGGATAATACCACCAGCCATCGTGTTCACACCTTCGACAACCCAATCGGATGACCCGACCCGAGCTTTCGAGAGTCAACTCTGATATCATATGAAACAACCCGAGTCAAATTTCGAGTCCGGAACAAATCTCGTGTTAAATCTCAAGTCCGAATCGAATCAAATTCCAAATCTCAGGTCAAATCCCAAGTCTCAATCGAATTAAATTCATCCAAATAAGGTCTTAAACTACTGGCCCAATAATATTTTTTTGGGCCATCTTAGCCCCCACAGGCTGACCTAAAAGATCATGACTGAAAATATTATTATTAGTAACTTAATTCTTTATATACATAAAATTTTTTCCTATCTTTTAATATGGGACTGAGGTGTTATAATGAAACTTTTTTTTGTGTTTTTCTTTTTATCCATAAAACAAATTGAAGTGATAAAAAGAAAAATTAATACTACCTCCGTTCTTAAAATATTGTCGTTTAAGATTTTTGCACATGGATTAAGAAAGTATCATTTACTAAGTAAAATTTGTTTAAAATTATATCACTACCCCTTTATGGGAAGTTGAAAACTATTAATATAAGGAAGATAATTTTTTTGGACAATAAAAAAAAGTAGGGGTAATATAGAAAAGTAAATAATTTATTCTCCTCGAAAATTATAAACGATAAACATTTTAAAATAAATTCTTTCTTCTAAAACGATAATCTTTTAAAAAATGAGACAGTATTATAATTTTAGTTAAACTGCATCTCCACGTCCCTTGCTAGTTATAATTCATTCCAACTTCTCCTCTTGCAGCTCATTTCTGACCGTTTGCGCATAATACAGTTTTCAATGAGAAAGTAAATTTTAAGTGAATTCACTCTCATTATTTTACCCAAAACCATGATTGATACTCTTGAAGAAACCTTTTCATCTCATGCCAATTCTCACACACTTTAATATCTTTTTCTCTAATATACATGTGTAGATGACTAGATAGGGGGTAAAAAGCACATGGGTTTACTCATTCGAATCACATTTATTTACCTTAATTTGGTAATGAAAGGTATTTTGATCATCCATCTGTTTTACTTGTTATTATTTTTTGTGTAATTATATTTTGTTATATTATTTACCTTTTATATACTTATTTTAAATTTAATTATAATTTTTTGTTTACACGCATCGCCTATATATATTAGTATAATATTAAGCGGGAGAACCTAGGGTGTAAACAATTTTTTTGAAGCTTTTTGCCTTTTTTTTTAAAATGCCCTTCACTTTTAATGTAATTTTTATTTTATTTTTTTATATTAATCTTTTTTAACTATTTATTTAATCTTTCGTATATAATTTAGACAAGTAACGCAACTACTAATAATAACTTAAAATATCACGTATTATATTTTAGATGGTTAACCGTTATTATCCAAATCTTGTTAAGTATTTTAGGAAAAATGAATTCTGTCCCCTTTATTAATACTTTAAATCGAAAAAATAATAAATTAGTCAATTATATAAAATAGAAAAAGTTGAAAAGTTTCCCGTCGACATAATTTTGTTATATAGCAAAAGCTAAATAAATTTTACTTGCAAATAAATAAATTTTTTTATTATTATTATAAATTTTTCATATAAATTTTTTTTTTTAATCGAAATTTTAAATATTCTTTTTATTGGTTTAATCGATATTTCTAATTTTAATTCAAAAATAATATTATTATAAATAATTTTATTATTTCGGTTAAAAGAATTTCGAATTCAAGATTCTTTTATTGGTTTAATCAATGTCCTCAAAAACTTTTCTTCCTACTTCTTCCGCCCACGCCTCTTACCCTTTCTTCACGCTTCTTTCAAATCTCCGTAAGAAAAATTAAATTCGTTCAAATAGAGATGAAGATTTCTGATCGATGCTACACAGTCTTCAATTATTTTGATATTCACAACCAAATTCGAAGATTCGATCAAGAGAATACGGAGATCAAATTTTTCAAGCGAGTTTGATTGAATCTTCTAAACAGGTATTTATCTTCATTCATTGTAATTTCTTGAATCGTGTTTGAAATTTTATGTGAATTCGTTGGATTTGGCGATTTTGTGTGTATTGGGTAATTCGTTTAGTCACCTATCGAATTGGGTAACCCTGAACTAGATCAAACAATCACAGGTAGATTAGTGTGGTTATCATCCAAAATTATGCATGAGAAATTTAGAAACTTGGGTGTAAAAATTTTCTTCGTTTTACAGGTTTTTGCCATCGAATTTGGTAACCCTGCTTGGCGTTAAAATATTGAACAACTTAAATGTTTGATCACCCACAGTCATTGATCACCTTTTAAATTTTATCTAGAACTAGAAATATTTTTGTAGGATACCCAATGAATGCTCAGGGCTGGATCTAGAAATTATGGTCACTTCAAGTGAGTTTTCAGGTTCAGGTGAGGTGTTCAATGGTGTTGGCATTTAGTTTACCTTCTCAATTAGGCATCGCATCCTAATTACATTTTTTTTGACAAATGGCCAAGGAATTTCATGATTGAATAACTAATATCTTTAGAAACTTTAAAAAAAAAATTATACTGCATGTTGTGTCCATTGTTAATCCATAGTCACTTATCGAATTAGGCAAGTCTGAGCTATATATAACAATCACGGGCAGATTAGTGTGGTTTTTATCCAAATCTGCATGCAAAATTTAGAAACTTGGCTATAAATTTGTTTCTGTTTTAATAGGTTTTTGTCATCAATTATGGTAACCCTAATCCGGGTTAAAAATTTGAACGACTTAAATGGTATTTTCCATCTTGTGCACCTGATCACCCACAAGTCACTGTCATTAATCACCGTAAAATGGTTTTAACTAGAAATATTTTCTCAGAATACTCATGGAACTCATTGGAGGGTACTGATATTTCAAATCTGTAGGTCAAAGTCATTATAGTTTTAATTCTACCAAATCAGCTACTAAAACTTTTAGATTTTCTATTCATTATAAATGAATTGAAGTCGAGTATTCTACTCAGTTGTGCAATACCTTGGTTATGGATTCTTGGCGGGTCCCATTGAAGTCGGGCACAGGAACATTTTTAAAGTGGTTGTACCAGGACCATACTATTATATGATTATTGGGGGGCCTTCAATCAGCAATACTCGATTTAACATATGGATTCGTTTGGCCACATTTTTCTACAATTGAATAATGCTGGTCATCCAGAATTTTCTACTAGAGTTTAAACGCCATTTGATGTAGCACTATCACATTATATCACCACATCAACCACAAATAGACAATGTGGTTGATATTATTAATATAATTTTTTGAGCCTTAACAAATTTGAAATCTCTCGCATTACTCTTTCTAGTTTAAGAGCCGTGGAGTCTTCTGGTTTATCACATATAGGTTGATAAGCTTGTAGACGTTTTGATTTAAATATGAGTGTATACTGTTGCATGTCCTGAGTGATCCTTATCATATATGCTTCTATCTTTTAATTCCCTTTTTCTGGTTAACTGATGATAATTTTCTTTGTGGTTCAGGGCCTGTTTTTATATTCTGCTTGGTTTTGGCCCTATAGGGTATTATCAAATTATAGGCTGCCAAACAGAATTGAGCTATATATATGAAAAATTAGGTTCACCATGATGGATTTAATTGTTTTGGTAAGATTGCTTTCCAGCTCAGATTCTTATGGTCCAATTGTTGGATGTCTGGTTACGGGCTCATTTGGACTTTTAGCCATCATATATGCATTTCTTAAGTGGCAGAGAAATACATCTCTTAATTGGGTTAAAGCAGCTGCTAGAGAGAAAAAGAAAGCCTGGAAGAAGCTAAAAGTTCCACTATCACGCCATACGTGGATGGAAGATTTTGCTTATGGTGGGCAGCCATCTACATGCTGTGTTTGCCTAACTTCCCTAGTATCTCCACAGACCATGAGTACAAAGTCCACTTCTCATTTTCCAGTACATCGCTGCTCTGTTTGTGGCGTATCAGCTCATTTTAATTGTTCCCAGTTTGCAGCAAAAGATTGCAAGTGTGTTGCACAAGCTGGTTTTAGCCATGTACTACACCATTGGTCAGAAAGATGGATTAGCATGGATGAAAACTCTGAAATGTCTGCTTTCTGTTCTTATTGTGATGAACCTTGTGGTATACCTTTTCTTGATGTCTCCCCAACATGGCACTGCTTATGGTGTCAGCGTCTTATACACGTCAAGTGTCATGCCAAAATGTCTGAAGAGTCTGGCAATATTTGTGATTTGGGTTCTCTTAGAAGGGTTATCCTTTCTCCTATATGTGTAAAAGAAATTGAATGTGAGAAAAATAGAGGTGGTATGCTGAATTCTATCACGGAAGAAATTATTGCTTCTTCTGTTCGTAGTCAAATTAGAAGAAGGCGGTACCGAAACAAACACGGAGGCAGTCATTCTGTTAACAGCAAGCTAAAGGATAGTTCTGCTGCTAATACAGCACTGCAATATGTTCTCAATGGCATTGCTGGTTTGAAGGATGGCGGGGTTCTCAGTAAAAGGGTGCACAAAATGGGATTATCCATAATTATCAGGAACTTTCTGGCCAGGGTCAATTCAAACAGTATACACTAATGGACTTGCCCGCAGATGCAAGACCTCTTCTGGTCTTCATCAATACCAAGAGTGGAGCTCAAAACGGGCCATCTCTTAAGAGGAGATTGAACACGCTCTTAAACCCTGTGCAGGTAAGTGTTATATTACTCTTTTGTACCAATTAATCCTCATGCGGATTACATAGAGCAGTGTTTTTACACTTTTCGCCATTTACGCTCCCCCTTAAAGAGTAAACAAAGGAGAAAACGCCCAAGAACAATGACCGATGACCGATGACATTGAATAATATCTTTGTCTTAAGACAAATAGTTACTTTGGTTTTGGATTATTTAGCACAAATTTTAATGTGTCAAAAATATATTTATTACATTATAGAATCAGTATGTTTTTAATATATATATATATATATATACACACACACACACACACACACACACACACACACACACACACACACACATTTATTACACGTGTTTTAGGCACGTCTTAAATCCATGTTGAAAAATCCCAAAACAAAGTGACTATTTTCGTAGGGAGGAGGAAGTATTATAATCATTTCAATCTTTTTATAAAGAACATCGATGTTAGTTCAGTGGTCAGTAGTTCCTCTTTGAAGGTCTGGTTGAGGGTTCACCACAATAGCAATGATCTTTCATGGGAGACTTCAAACCCTTTGTGTTTGTAATTACCTAGGATGTGTTGGATTGGGGAAGGGGGGAGGGGGGAGTACACATATCTGGGTTTTACAATGTAGCCTTGTTAGTTAAAAAAAAGGGTTAATTGCAAGTGTCCCTCAAAGCATCACAAAATTCCATTTTTTTTGCCCCAAAGTACCAATTTTCTCAATTGTGTTCCTTCAAGTTTAAATTTTTTACAGAATTGTTTCCTTTTAACATATTGGTGAAATTATAGGTTAGAATCCTTCAGATAATGTCTGAAATCATTGGTAATTATATTATTTACGTTTCATATAACGTACATATTGTTGTATTTATATGTTTGGAATGGTTCAAATGTATATTCAACTATAAAATATGAGTTTTAACCTATAATTTTACTAGTATATTAAAAGGGAATAGTTTATAAGTTGAATTTTGTGGAACTTTGAGGGACACTTTTGTAGTTAACCCAAAAAAAATCCTTCTTTTACAAAGATTTAGTAGAACATGAAGCTGGCATGATTCTCTGTGGCTGTTACCTCTAAATTTTTCAGCATATGTAACTTTCAGTATGCATTCCCTGCCTTTTTTTGGGCTTCTTCAACTACAAAACTATTTATAGCCCTAAATTCTATTTTAAATGAAAATGCTTTATATTATGTGATTTTTTATACTTCATGTCGTGTACACTGTTGATACAAGTGATATTACTGTTCTAATGATCTGGTTAATTGAACTTGCACGACCTCATGTTTTTCAAGTTCTCATCATCTTCGTCTTCTTGCCCTTCCACATACTTGCTTTAAGATTAGGATTTGTTCTATTACTAGCGTTTGCAGCAGTAGTGTTTGGTGCAGTTGGACCTGCATTTAAATGCACCACATCATTTTAGGTGTGCTGCATTTGAGCCCCAAACTCTGCATTTGTAAGTTAAATAAGTTTGCGTTTGAAATAAGCTACCTCGAGACAAACAAAATTTTCAAGTGCGTTTGGATCCAAACGCTCCTAACACTACGTAAACAAACATGCGCCAAGTGTTGTTCATTACACAAAAACAAAAATGCAACCTCTTTCATGTGCAATTTATCATTACAGGTGTCTTTCGCGTATTAAGTTCCCACCAAAATGTTCTTTTCAATTCCTGCTCTAATAACTGGTCAATTTAGAGTGTTTCTTATATCCTAGTCAGGGTAGCTAAGTTGGGCCATTATCTGTTGCAGGTGTTTGAACTCAGTTCCTCCCAAGGGCCTGAGGCTGGTTTAAAGCTGTTCAGTAATGTGCAATATTTTAGAGTTTTGGTTTGTGGGGGAGATGGAACTGTTGCCTGGGTCCTTGATGCGATTGAAAGCCATAACTTTGAATCGCCTCCACCTGTTGCTATTCTTCCACTGGGAACAGGAAATGATTTGTCAAGGGTTTTGAAATGGGGTGGAGGATTCTCGACAGTGGAAGGACAAGGTGGCGTAAGCACTCTTCTGTATGACATCAACCATGCAGCCGTTACAATGCTAGATCGTTGGAAGGTTAACATTATAGAAGAAAAATGTGATGGTGATTCAGATAAAGTACAATCCAAATTCATGATGAACTATTTAGGTACATATACCATCCTAGGAAATGCCGACTTTTATATGAATCTCTCTCTCTCTCTGTGTCTCTCTTTTTTGGATATTGCGAACTCTGAATTATTTTCTCACTATTCTTTGTATTTTTTAAAACTTAAAATGTTTTTCATTACCTGTTCATTTCTTATTTCATAGGTATTGGATGTGATGCCAAGGTTGCATATGAATTTCACATGACCAGGGAAGAAAACCCTGAGAAATTTAACAGTCAGGTAGCAATACCTTTTGACTTATGTTTTTAGTAGTTAATCAGCTTGCAGTTATTGATAGCATGTCATTTCAGTCTTTTTGTCGAATGGTTCTGATACTCATTTTACCATTTGCATGCTTTATTTTATCTAACCTGGTAACAGAGAAGTGGAAGTTTGACAAACACCATTAAGTAGTTCTTTTGATATTATTATAAAAATATTTTTTTATTTCTTTATATTGATTTTTATTATTTTGACCTGGACTGGGTATGCTTGAGTGGGTTGGGTTGGGTTTTGGAATAGCAGCCCGTGTAATTGATGGGTTTAGGTTGGGCCATAAAATCCCTGTTACTTGCTCACTTATTTTTCTCTGAGAATCCGTTAGAAAGGGATGAAATAGTTTGAGTTTATCCTCAATGAGAAATGGGAGAGGCCTCGAGGAAGAACCTCGAGGTCACTGGTTCCATTCCCCACAATTGGGGCAATATTACTAATAGAAAAGAATAGTTTGAGTTAGATAAAGCTTATATGGATGGGTTAAAATTTCTCTCTCATCCCACTTTCTATGTCTAATAATTTTCTCTCATCTTTCACTCTCTTTAAAAATTTTCACTTTTCTTCACTTTATCCCTTTAAAATCTAAATGTGAACACCTTGCTAGCTTTGATACAAAATTTGCATCATTTTTATGAGGCCAATTATGATTTCTTTTTCCTTCATCTACATCTGTCATTTTGCTCCTATTGTCAATCTGTATTTCTTTTCCAGCACATATCTCTTCCCACCTCCTATCACATGAGCTTTCAGATTACCCCCCTATGAATAAAATCCAGGTTCAGGTAATCATTCTGGTACCAAAATTGGTTGATGCTGCTCCATATGCACCTATTATGTCCGCCCATTTACAGCCCTGTAACTTTAGCCCACATAAGCCAAACCCATTTCAATCCCAGCCCATTTTTATCCACCCAAGACCTCCATTTTCCAGGCCTAATGCTGACATGTATACAGATATTGGAATATAAAAATGCTTCACTCATGGTTTACATTTTCTTTTGCCTGGATAAATATGTGCACTCACGCATGTTAGATATTGCTTTTAAATTCTGAACCTCTTTCTAATTTAATCTTTTTGGTCTCATTATATTCCTTGCAGCATACTTATTAGATTTACTTGTTCTCTTTATTTGCTGGGGAAGCATTTAAGTTGTGTTAACTAATGGTTCTGGAACAGTTTGTGAATAAATTGCGATATGCAAAAGAGGGTGCCAGGGATATAATGGACAGAACATGTGCCGACTTACCATGGCAAGTTTGGCTTGAAGTTGACGGAGAAGATATCCAGATTCCAAAGGTACCCTATTAAGTAGCAACGGAGGATAAATAAAAACTAAATTCCAAATTGTACCCTAAACTTTAACCCTAAAATTAATTTGCACCATAAACTTAATTTTTTGAATTAAATGCATGCCCTCAAAACAATTTGCACCCTTTGAATTAAATGCACGCCCTCAAAACAATTTGCACCATTCTACTAAAGTTTAGGGTACAAATTGTTTTGATGTGAGGGCAAGGGTGTATTTAGTTTTCTCACCAATTTAGGGTGTATTTAATTCAAAATAAAGTTTAGGGTGTAAATTAATTTTGGGGTTAAAGTTTAGGGTACAAATTGAAGTTTAGTCATAAATGATAAATGAACTTTTCCTTATTACAGTTTCATAATTTTCGTTACTTAATCTTTGTTTTCCATTTTCCCCAGGATGCTGAGGGTCTAATTGTGCTTAATATAGGCAGTTACATGGGTGGAGTAAATCTTTGGCAAAATGATTACGAGCATGATGATTATTTTAATCTTCAGTATATGCATGATAAAATGCTAGAGGTTGTATGCGTTTCTGGAGCATGGCATCTTGGCAAGCTTCAGGTGTGAGATCTCCTTTCCTTTTCTCTGTTGGTCTGTAGGTTTATGACTCAATGGATTTGGATTTTGGCTTAAATCAATGCCTTCCATTGCTGAATTGCTTCCGCTGTAATACTTATCCATTTCTTGTGTTTTCTATGTGGTGTATTTTATTGTTATCAATCACTTGCATAGACTTGAAATAGTTAAAAAATTAGTGACCTCTATGTGGAAATATTATTAGAAACGTCGAATCAAAGAGCATTGCAAGAGAATTTTTGTGACTATTCTCTTGAAAGTTAGTTGGGATTATCCACCAAGGATAAGTGCAAATACTTATGACAATGAGCATGGAGATCCCAGTTTTTTTGCTTCATCTTTAAATTTATAGTACTGTACTTTGAACAATAGAATACTTCTTTTGTGAAGAATCTAGCATATGGTTATAACCTTAAAATGGCAACTTATAATCAAATCTTCTTTTGTGCATAAAATATAATTATGTTGACTTTACATTACAAACAGTATACTATTTTACATTTTGTAAGGGAGAATGTGATTTATGCATATGGTGTATTGTATGATACTTGACTATGCTTTATGTACTTGCTTATTTGCTAAAAGCTCCTCTGCTGATATCATGTAGGCCTTCGGTACCTTCCGGATAGTCTTAAGCAAAAAAAAATCTGAATTGGAGGATTATTTTTGCTTAAGCCATACGAGGAAATGAGCAAAAGAAATTAATGCTTTTGTTTGCATGAATTACCATTACACAGAAATTGGTCACGGAATTTAGATTAGCACTTGTTTGTTTTACAGGTTGGACTTTCACGGGCAAGGAGGCTAGCCCAAGGAAAAACCATAAGAATACATTCTTCAAGTCCTTTTCCAGTTCAAATAGATGGGGAGCCCTTTATTCAACAACCAGGATGTTTAGAAATAACACATCATGGACAGGTATCATATATTATCATCATGGATTTTTTTATTATGTTTTTGTGAAGTAGTGGTATGATAATCAAAAAGAGTCACCATGTACAAAAGGAGTCTCAAAAATCAGGCAAAAAGCCACACCGCCAAAACACAAAACCTAAATTCCGTTCAAAGACTAAACTCCAACAAAATATCCACAAAAGTAACACATTCCACAAAAAAACAGCTCTCTGCCAGTTCAACATGTCTAGAATTCTGCTCTTGCCACAACAACCACCATAAGCAATATCACATAGAGCACGTCTCCTTTTTGAAACATTCACCCTCTCCAACCAATCCCCCTCGCCAAAGAATACAAATTCACCTCTGATCTAGGTATCACCCACCTCGACCCCCTTATGGATTATATCGACGACCAAGAAGGCCAACACAATCACAATGAAGAAGCAAATGATCAACTGATTCCTAATCCTTCAAAGTACCACCTATTAACCAAAAACATACCACTCATCCATAATGATTCTCGAGTCAAAGTGTTCCCAATAACTGCTGTTTATGTGAAGGCGGCCACCTTATGAGGTAACCGAACCCTCCAAGTACTCTGCCATGGAAAAGTCAATGCACCAAAACCACAAAGGACTCCAATAACACTACTTATCAGTAAGTTGTCCACTACTGTGATGTTCCAAACACAGAATCTAGATGAGCTAGTGACTGCTTCACCTCCTCCAAAATCAAAGTTCTGTGGGGAAGTCGGAAAGATGACTGTTGATTTGGTAGTAGGGATGGAAATTTGAAAGCAAAAGGAAATTGAACGGACGGACTTTCTGTTTTCTTCCCTATGGAATGGAAGCTGCCTTCCATTGTGTTGTTTCTAGAATTTGATAGAAGGCCACTTAGAAAATCCCTTCCACGCTCACCATGGGGATTTACACTTCCTTAGTAACTATTTAGATGTGAAGAAAATAACTTGCTACAAGTGTTTAAATGTTAACCAGTGTAGTATATATTATTAGATTCCAATTACCCTACAATATTTGTCCCTGCTTCATTCGTTTGTTCATTCAAATTATCAGGTGTTCATGTTGAGGAGGGCTTCAGGCTCAGAGGAGCCAAGAGGTCACGCTGCTGCTATTATGACAGATGTTTTGGTTGATGCAGAGTGTAAAGGGGTTATTAATGCATCTCAGAAGAAATTGCTTCTCCAGGAGATTGCTCTTCAGCTTTCCTGATTTCATTACCTTTTTACTGCCTGCGTTTGCTCATCACACCATTGAAGTTTTGCTAACTCGACCTAATTCAGATGCTCATACTTTCATTTCTTTTCTTTTCTTTTTTCACAAAAAAAATGAATGTTAGTACCGAGAAACCAGCATTTGTTGTAATAATTAGAGGGACAGTAGTGATATAGGAGGCATCATGCTGATGATATGTAATTGAGCATTTGTTGTAATATAAGAGGGAGAGAGTAGTGATATGTAATATAGGAGGCATCATGCTGGTGATATGTAATTGAGTGATATTTTTTGAATTTGGAATGAATCCAATGTTTCCGCTGAGATTTATTTTACCCATCTTGTAACATTCTCTCATCAAATACACAATAAGGATATTATATGTTGGTTGAGCATTGGAATCTATCTTTACTACTTCCTCTATTCTTAAATAAATGACGTTTGAAAGTTTTCAAATTTATTAAGGAACTCATTTATTTCTCTAATTTTTCGATTTTATTGCCTTGATCCATCTTCTTATAATTAATGCTTTCTAGTTTGACCATTTCTTTTCTTTGGTTCGCCTTTTCTTCAATCCATCTTCTTCTTCTTTTTTGTTACCTTTTGCTTTTCCTATGTAATCAACTTCTATTATTAATCAAAATTTATACTACAAAATTAGTAGTACAATTTTACAATCATCTTATATAATATTAATTTATTATTTTTATTAAAATATATATATATATATATATATATATATATATATATATATATATATATATATAGAAAATGATCCATAATTATTTGTTATATTATTATAGATCAAAAATTAACATACACCATCTCTATCATACATTATAGAAAGGAACGGACATGACTAAATTTGGAAAAATTAGCTCTAACGGACGTGTTTTTTGTTCATTGCATACGAATTTGGTCCAATTTTGCCCTTGATGCCAACGGAAATTTTAAATGGTCCGCTAATTCTCGCTAAACATACTACTCTTGGTGTCGTTCTTGTAGTTAGAATTATTGGTGTATTGGAGCTTGCCGTCAAGATAGAACTCTCCTCCATTCTCCTCTGCCATCTCTCTCCACCGACTTTTGCAAATATTATTTTGTTAGCCAAATCGATAGCAGGTCGGGGTTTAAGAAGCTTTGAGGAGCTACTATTCTGATATGTCTGCTACAAATAATAGCGGGTACTTTTTTTTAACCCATCCCAACATTGACTAGGGACAGTTAAGTAATTATTCCGTCTGCTACTAGGGGCAGTTAAGGAAGAACGAAGTTAAACGTTACCAGGGGTCCCAGTCTTGACTAGGATTTTATATATATATATATATATAACTGTTGGGTTATAATTATTTAGGCCCGAATTGTGTGGTGGACCATAATCCACGTGGAGTTATTTAAACTCGTATAGGATTCTATTTGGGCAGTGAAGAATTTTAAAGAATCAAGAATTCCTAATTATAATTGGCTTTTAATCACTAAGAAAAGTGTCGGGTTTTAAATCGACTTCATTTCCTTAAGGGAATTATATTTGTTCCCATTAAGGTATCTTACCTAATAAGGACTTCCAATTCTATACGGGAAAATGACTCTATGGAGGTGGTGAGATCATTATAAATAGCAGACTTTACTCTAATTCTAAGGTACACACTCATAATTATTATTTTTCAGCACTAGAGGTTTAAGCCTCCATTGTTAACCTTATTTAGCATGTACTTATTCTCACACTGGAGCTATCCCCCGACGGCCCAAGCAGTCAAGCTTTTGGTGTTTATCCGTTTTTGTGCAGGATTGGACGTGCTTTGATGATTAGAACGCGTGGACAGATCTTGGCGTTAACATTGGCGCTAGAATGAAGGCTTTCTAGTGTTGCTGTTTTTCAATCACAACAGTAGTTTTTGGGTGTTATCATGGTGAATAGTAAGACAGGTTTACGGCATAGGAAGTCAATCGGGACGACGGCCTACCCAAATTGAGGTTCTATTAAGAGATAGGTTGGTCCCGTCCAGAAGTATCCAAGATAGGCTCGGGCCCAACAATCACTCGGTAGGACAAGGAGGTAATGACAGGGCAGAGGACCCTCGGCGAAAATTATTCTCAACTGTCAGCCGGAATGCCGATCATGGGGGACGTGTCGAGGATGCACCGTCCCGATTGCGTCCCCACGACGTCTGCCATGAAGAAAGGAGACGGATTTTATCTAAAAAAGCTCAGGAGATGGATGATGCCTTGAAAACCTTGCTCTTGCAACGACAGGAGATTGACCAACAGATGGTATTTGTTAGTTCCCAGAGGCACAATAGTTATCTAGAAAGGGGGGTTGAATAGATATTTAAAAAACTTTTCGTTTTAACTAGTTAGTTTTGATAGTGATTAAAACATAGCGGAATGAGTATTTGTTTAATCTCCTTTTAAATATCTTGAATTAATAGAGTTAAGCGATTATGGCGATTATAGCGATTATAGCACAAATATAATAGACACATCGGTTTTAAGTGGTTGAGCACTTAAAGCTCTAATCCACTCTTCTACTCCTTGGTAGGAAATCCACTAAGGATGTACATTACACTTTACGAATCTCACGATTCCTTTTAGACCAATGATGCTGAAAGGCACTTCTTAGTTCACTCTTGAACTCTTCAAGTCCAATGACTTGGTTCTTCACGATTCACTTAGAACTCTTCAAGTCCTTCCGACTTGGAACTCTTACTTGATTGGTTGGTAGTTGTTGAGTTAAGTGATTGATGCTACTCGATTCTGATTAAGCACTTGTTGAAAGGATCGAGTAGCTGAGCAAGCTTCCCCTTTTTCTCAGATCGTACACTTGAGCGTTGAGTGTTCTTGTGTGTTTTTGTCCAAAGCTTGCTTAGTATTCCTCATCTGCATATGTTTTGTATATATGTGATTCTTGAAATCTATCCTTTGAAGCCTTTTGTTGAAGCATTAAATGCGTTTGACATTTCTGAACTTTGATGGAGACTTTTCTACACACCTTCCGATTGCATTACATTGCCCACCAATGACTGCTTCATTGTCTCACCTAACACCAAAATGTGTTTTCCTCCATCTCTATGGTCCTTTCCTTAGCTTCTTGTATACGTTTCTTTTGTTGAATACTAAGGATATTATTTGTACCGTTGGGACTGGAGAGGACTTCAACGTTTCAAACCCATTCCACTTTTGTTGGAATTTGTCTTTAAATAAAAGTAGGGCTCGATGCTTCTAACATAAGGCAGATGATACTCTACGATCCATATCGTGGTGTCTTGTCATATTGGTGCTTGGTCTGAAGAGAACACTACAATTTCTCTCAAGGATTTGCACACTACGATCTTCACTTGCTCGTTTTGCAGACTCTACATTTCCGAAAGCACTCTACGATCTTTGAGTTAGCTTCGGCAAACGTCTGGACCACTCTACGATTTTTGGAGAGGCCCTTCAAGGCAGATACACTACGATCTTCTAAGTTCTACAATCCTGCCTTAGCTTCTGCATATTGTTGATCAGCTTGATAGACTGCGATTCTTTTCAAGGCCTATCTATTTCTTTCAAGTCATAGATCAACCTTACATCTTTGATCTCTTTATCTATACATTCGTTTATAGAATGATGAACATTAAAAGCTAAGATCAACCTAACAATTTTGATTTATCACTAAGTCCTTGTACATATATTCCTTGAAGGACTTTACATATAATCATTAACATTTACTTTAAACATCAAATCAAAATATGCATTCTTCCAACAATCTCCCCCTATTTGATGTTGACATAACCAAGGAGATTTGTTGTCATGATTATCAAATTCTATATGCAATTCAAAAAAGTAAATATGACTCGATATTTCAAAGGAAGAATCGAAATTTCTAGAGAATAAGCATGAATTTATTGATGTATGAAGATAGATATTACATTTAAGTTTGACTACATCAATAAGAATTAAAATTCAACTTATCTCTATTTCTTCGGCCTTTTTCTTCTTGGAGGATTTGCATATTCCTCAGCTCTCCTTTTTCTACTTGCTTCGTCTCTCCTGGCTAGATCTTCCAGCTCACTTGGGCTTAGTCTTGGATTGTGATCATGCCTATTCATGAATGCAGGATCTCCAATTGGCATTCTTAGGCCTGTTGTTGTCACCTCATGAGAGCTGGGAGAAGGCCTTTGACTTCTTAATGGTTGAGCCATTAAAACTTCCTGCTGATCAGATCGTTGAGTCTAATGGCTGGATCGTGGAGTCTGTTGGTGGAATTGCCTTGCAGGGGGATTCTTTGAAGTTTGGGATTGACCTCTTCCCTTGCCTTGAACTCCTTTCCCTTTATTCTCCCCCTTTATGTCAGCATCAAGGGTTCGAATGTCCTCTAAAAGGCGAGTTACTCCTTGGACAAGATCGTTGAGTTGACTCTGAGTTTGAGCAACATCCTCTCGATTTTCTTGAATCAGCACATTAGAACGAGCTTCCCGTTGTTGAAGAATGGCCAGTATGTTGTCAGTCTGCTGTCCTTGGCTGACGTAAAATTATTGGAACTCTTTTACGCCAGTTTGCAGATTGAGGAAGTTCTCCATCATCAGTTTATTTTGAGCTTCCTGAGTATTTTGCAAAATAAGAACAACATCTCTATGTCCTTTGGCTACTAGAAAATGAATGTCATCCCTGTCCTTTATGCTCTGAATCATTTTCTTGATGAGCTCTTTAAGTTTCTTAGTGAGCGTAGAGCTTAGGGAGCTTGGGAGATTATTTGCAGCATTGATCATTGTAGTTAATCTCATCTGAATGAGTTCAGTGTGTTCTTCAAGACTCTCATCGAGTTCGTTGATCACTTTCTTGGACATGGCTGACAAATCAGTTTTGGTGGGTAGCTCTGACAGAAGTTCATTGAGATGGGGAATTTGTGAAGGAGGTGGTGTGCTCTTGAATTGATCTTGAAATGAGTAGAGGGCAAGATCAAGGTTGAAGTATTCGTTGCTAGATGAGGAGGGAATATCGGATGGAGGGGCCTGTGTTTGTGTGTGTGTAGTAGGTGGCTCTCTGAGTTGGACTTGGGACTCTATCTTTGGGGTTAGAGTGCATAATCGTAGAGGCGATAAGAGGTGGGGCGATTATAAAGTTGGTCAAATTTGGTTCATCGATTCATGAATTTTGGGATTACTGACGGAATTGATTTATGGATGTAGAATCACTTCCATCCATCGTGGGAATTCATAAAATTGACTAAATGAGGATGATGGAAAGTGATTAACTCTGAAGAGGGTTGGGATAGACAGTACCTCATGTTCATTCTTTGAAGAGGAGTTATTTGTGAGCAACTTCTTGGCAAAGTTGAAACTTCTTGGGAATCCATGAGCTAGCACAAAGATGGCTGGATATTCTTTGAAACTCCAAAACATATGATTCCAGGAGTTTAGAATTTGAGCTTAATGGAAAGGCATCATGGGTTGATAGGAAAACAGTTGCTCATAGTTAGCTTTTCTGTACCCATCAATGCCCACAACTATGATCTCGACCTCATCATCTTCATCCTCTTTTCTGTTTTCGTTTGAGGATTCCATTATATCAATGGCCTCATGATGTTCTTGCACTGGTTCTCTGTGACAACCCGAGAATTTAGACAAGATATTAAAATCTTAAATGATTGATTTAAGGTGAAATAATAGACTTAGAAAGAAAATAAGTGTATGCGTTTGATGTTATTAGGATGGAATTTTGAGGATTTCAAAATTCTGTGAAGGATTTAGGTGAATTATTCAGGATTAAGGATTTATGTGAATATGTGTTGTGTTTATGGTTATGTATGTGTTCGTAATGTGGTTAAGGGTCAAGGGTGACCAGATTAATTATATATGTGTCAAACCCAATCGTATATTAAGAACGCCAACGTTCAGCTTAGAAAACCCTAACGTCGATAAGAAACCCTAGAAATCAGTTACGAAACCCTAGTTTGATTACGGTAGTCCAAAACCCTAATTGGTATCTGAAAACCCTAGATTGGGAATTGATGCAAAGTATAAAACTAAATGTTATTAGTTATAACTTAATTAGGGAAAACCACGATGATTTATTTGAAACCCTAATTGATTATTAAGAAAACCCTAATACCAGATCTGAAAACCCTAATTTCAGATCCTGGTAAATTGAAACCCTAATCTGGGAAGATAATGGAGAATTTTAAGGCTTTGGTGCTATTAATTATATATTAATTAGGGTAACGCTTAATTAATTAGCAAACCCTAATTTCAAATTATCGAACTTTAAATTGTTCCGTCAGGAACCCTAATGTACAGTTGTGGATTTAATTGCCAAATTAGCAATATTAATTAGGAATTATAAATCCTAATTTTCAAGATATTAGAAACCCTAATCTGATTAGGAAATCTAGTTTCTAAATTTAAAAGATTATTTTCTATTCAAAACCCTAATTTATGGGTTATAAATTATAATGTACAAATTTGACCCTAAGTGCTAAATTAGCAATTTTAATTAGGATAAATTAGTGCTAATTAGCAAAGATTGATTTATGATTAGGAAATTAAGATATAATTAGGAAGCTCTAATCATAATTCAAAAATCATGATTTTCTATTTTAAAATCTAATTAGAAAATCTTAGAAATCCAAGTTGCTAAATCTGTAAGGGTTAAACCCTAAACCCTAAAGGGTTAAACCCTAAACCCTAAAGGGTTAAACCCTAAACCCTAACAAACACTAAACCCTAAGGGTTTGTAGCACATACCAATTTTAGAATTAAAATAGCATGGAAATGACCAAAATGCCCTTATGTCACATTTTATATTAGGTTGCTTGCAAATCTTGTTAAATCCTTGGTTGTTCAACAGCTACAACCACTCCTTATGACAGCAAATCAGCTAACAACAACTCCCATCAGCCACATTCATTGAATTCCATAAATATATAAGACTAAAAGAGAGAGAAAAGTTCATTCTTTATTTTCATTTTGTCCAAGCCACTTCTCTCTCTAGAAATTCGGGAGTTAGTAAGATAAAGAGTGATGAGATGAAGCATGATCAGTTCATAGAAAGCCAAGAACATAAATCAAAAGGCAGAAATCAAAATCAAAGCATAAAAGGTATAAAAACCCTAATTCTAGAAATCCTTTGATTTGATGTTATATGTTATAATGGATTGGTTAAAGTTGTGTATTAGGGTGTCATTTGATGATCTGGGTTGTAAAAACCTAGATCCATAACATCAAAGTTCACGAAATTGCATTTTTATGAAATCTGGAAAAGTGAAAAAAAGTGACCTGACAGTCGAATGTCAGAGGCTTTATATCTGTATGTTTTTGATGATTTGTGTATGTGATGTTATAAATATGTTCTATGCCATGTGGTCTTTCATCTCCAACTTGAATCAGGTTCAGATCTTGTGTAGATCGCAGTTATGAGCAGTCGAAAGATATTGATCGATCACGATTTACGGAATTACAGGCAAACCCGAAACCCGGATCGCTGACAACGTTTTCATGCTCTTGATCTTGTTGTGGTTTAAGTGTTGGGCGAAGTGGTTGTTTTTATGTTGTTTTCATTATATGGACTACATAAATAAGCTTTTAGATCACTTAGATCATAACCGGGATGAAAGTTATAATAGGTTAAACATGCGTTGACCACCGACTTTGAAGAAATTCAGGAAACCCGAAATTGACGAAGCGATTTTTGTGGCTTAGTTTGGGCCTACCAGATTTTACATATGTGATGTTTTTAAGTTAATATTATGTGATATAATGATACCTTGACATCTGGACTACAAAATAGAACCCCTAGATCACATAAATCGAACATAGAATGAAAGTTATAAGGACCCAAAGTAGGTACCTTTGATTCTGTTAAACCCAGAAAGTTGAAGAACAGGTCTGACAAGTAGTTTGAGAGCTTAGATCTCTCAGCTGTGTTGTTATTTGACCATGAAACTTGATTGCAGTTGTAGAATTACATGAGCACTACAATCTGAAAGTTTTAACCAACTCATAAAGCAACAAGAACACTATTTTAATTATGGTCAAACCACCCAAGACGTCATTTGCCTTGTCAGTGTTCTTGAGGCTCAAGAACACCTAAGGCGACGGTTGTCTGTCGCTAAAGGCTTTAGCGACGGTTTTAATTATTTTTATTTTCTGGAAATTCTGAAAATGAATTAAAAATTAGAAAAAATTAGATTTTAATTATTAAAAATACATAATAAATTCTGAAAAATTATTTTAAAGTCCGAAAAATAGTTTTTAATTATTTTAAGTATATTTCATAAATATTTAATATTTTTGGAATATAAATGGTATTTAATCTATTTAATTATAATATTAAATAAATTATTTAAAAATATTTTTAATTCATGAAAAATCATGAAAAATTATATTATGGTGTTAGAAAATATTTTAAGTTATTTTTGATGACTTTTAATATTTTGTGATAAAATTCATTAATTAATCAATATTAATGATAATTAGTTTATTTAATAATTATATTAAATAAATTATGGAAAAATAGAATTAATGTTTTAAAAATCATATAAAATGATTTAAGTGTTATAAAAATATTTTAAGTTATAAAATATAACTTTTGATATTTTGGCATGAAAATATTAATATTTTAATAGTAATATCAATTATCGGATAATGGATTTAAGTGTTTAAAAATCATATAATTATTATTTTAAGGTATTAAAATACTTTGATATATTATAATTATATTATAATATTATGTTGTGATTTTTATTAATATTTTATATTAAATGAATATTAATGATTAATGAATTATGTGGTATTTAATTCATATAAATACGATATTAATGATTGGAAAATCATGATAAATGGTAATAATTATCCGAAAAGTATTACGAGCCTAGGAAAAATGATTTGACTGATAAGAAATTATCTGTGATAATTGTTAAGTGTTTAGGAAGTGTTTAATTGAACTTAAACTCGATATTCGTCCGACTAGACCGTCGGGATGATAGAATTGTGTCGGTTTCAACTCAGACTTAAATAGTTTGACTTGATACTATGTCTTATGTGTTGTATAGACTGATAGGCTTATGTGTTATGTGTTTAGGTTATTTTGTGTATATAAATATAACAGTATTATACTGTGATGATATTATTCTAATATTGGAGATCTATATTACTAATATTAGGTCTTCGAGATAATGCGTTATAAATTGCGTTGCGGTAATCAATGGTTCAGGCAAGTTTCATTTTACTTAACTCTACTAAGAGTGTTTTATTCAAGCTTATGGTTAATCATTGTTGGTTGCCACGAAAATTGTACTCTGTACATCTTGCATGTATAAGTCAGGTATGAAAGGCTGATCACCTTCATTACCAGTTGGTTCGAAATGTTTGTTCATGTTTAAAACTTGTTCACCAAAAGTTGTTACGTCTTTAGTTCTCAATTATATTGATGAATTATAGCGACTTATTATTATACTCTTCAATCATGATATATCCTCAAATTGTATTTAAACTTCTTTGAAGCAACTTTCATGCTCACCCTTGCTATATCATGATAAACATTGCGAGATAAAGGCGAATGCGTTCGGATACAGGAAAAGGTTAAGGCCAAGTTCAGTTGGTGATCAAATGTCTTGGCTATTTTGGGGAAAAGTGTGTAAGTTTAATGTATAAACAATTTATGTTTATATCTTCCGCAGTTATATAGAATGATTAGTGTCCGAATCATGACAATTTGGGGCCCGATTTGGGGATGCTACATTCTCCTCATTTTTGCGAGAACCTCTTCTTCCGTCGTGGGGATGTCATGAGTCTCCCCCCAAAGCATGATCATCCTTACGACGATTGGTAGCTCCCCTCACCGGAGCATTTTCTAGGATGAGAGCTTGAGGCATCTCCTCTCATTTGGCGTATTCTCTATGAGTAGAACTTGGTGTCTCCCCTCGGCTTGAGCTCATCCTTTTGGCTTTCTTTGGGCCGGTTCCTTTTCGAATGACCCGACTCTTTGTCTTCCTTTTTTGAGTACTCCTTCATTAACAAGGATATACTTCTTAACCGTTTTCTTCTTTCTAGGCTGAGTCACATCCTTAGGACTTTCTTGAGCTTGACTTTGTCCTGTTGATCGGCTAGAACATCGATCTGGCTGACTTGATTGTTCGATCTGGTCTCTACGATCGATAGAGACTCTACAATCGAAGAGACATATGGTCTCTTGGATTTGTGGATGATTTTATTCTTCTTCAGCAGCTGTGATATGGTAGCTCTATCTTCTTCTGCCTCAGCCTACTGTTGCTTCCTTCTCAGGATCCTTAGAGTCTCAATGTCAGAGGACTCTACAAGTTTATCGATTGTGGATCCCTGGGGTTCTTCTGCCATTCTAGCCTTTAGCTTTATTTTGCCCTTGCTTTTTCTGATCAGGGCAGTGGGTTCTTCCTTATTAGTTTCTTCTTCTTTAGTCTCCCTGACAACTGACATATTCCCTGGTATTCCTGATTCCTTCGCATCAGCAGTCCTACCACTGGACTCAGACATCATTCACACGTTTTTAGCTAGATTCCTTTTCTAGTTCTCAAACAATTGCTGGGTCATTCTTATGTTCGGATTTATTTGTTCACCTTCGTCATCCTCAATTTTATCGCTCAAGGCGGACTGTAGAATAATGCTGATGAATCGCCCATAGAGCATCTTCCCAGTACTTTTTGATTTCTTCGAGCTGAGAATCCATTTTTCAATCCATTCAAGTAGAAGAGCTCCATAGTTAAGTTGTATTCCACAACTTAAAGCAGTCATGAGTTTGAGTTATACCTCATTTACAGAATCGTGGCCTGAGCTTTTGCAGCATATGCATTTTCTGACAATGTCAGCTAAAAATTCGTACATCTGAGGAAACTCCTTGTATCCTTTAACAGAGGGGAATTTCCTATGATGCATCCTTTTAAGTCCCTCATGGAAATCTATGCCATCTATGAACGAGTACCCTTCAAGTTTGAAACCTAGGGCTAGGTTGATATCCTCAGCCTTCAGCTTGATTTCCACATCCCTGACTTTAGTGGTGATGACGTCATTTTCGAACAAACTATTGCTGTAGAATTCTTTCACTAGCTTAGGGTAGATCAATGTGGCCGTACCCAGAGCTTCTTCGAGACCAGCCTTCTTTATTAATGATAGAGTTTTGTGAAATTTGGGTTCAGTATTGGGTAAAATCTATATACGCACAACACGCAAGTATACGTGGTCAACAAGTAATAAAGTGATAAGTAGAGTATCGTTCCCACAGAGAATTATTTAATAAAAATCACCAAGTACTAACTCAGTAACCAACTCGAATCTTATTTAAGCGAATGAATTTCAAATTATATAAATTAAACTACTATTAAATTCCACTAATTAAATTAAGACTATGGAGATTTAAGATCACAACTTCACTTATTGCTTTATTTAAGTTAACACACTTTTCATCAATTATTCTCTATCCCGAATTGTTAATCAAGAACACTAAAGTAGTATTAACCATCTCTCGATGCACTAATACCGTATTAACGTCAATCCACAATTAAGATAAAAATCTGTTAAACACCTTAATCAACTAACCCACTATATCTCTATGTGAATTACAATTGAAGAAGGTTTAAGAATAAGTTCTCTATCCGATTACATGCGATGTCAAGCATATCTCTACCTTAACACTCATCAAGTTTAAGCTATTAACAAAATCCTGAACACATGCTATCATGATCAGATCTAAATCTATACTTCATCTCTCGAGTTCATATAGATTATCACGGTAATTGATGGCCAATCAATTAAACAATTAAGTCCAAATCACAATAGACAATCCTCACAATAGAACATAATAATTGATAACGAAGCATATTAAAATAAACTACACAATAAGATCCATTGTAATCTCAAACAAAGAATTAGTTCATGATTATTGAATTAAAACTAAGAATCCACAATTGAATAAACAATAAAAGACACAGATAGAAGAAAATGAGAAGATATAATCTATTGTCTGTAGATTTGATGCTCCCTCCTTGCTCCTACTTTGAATCTTCAATGGTCTCCAAGTTGCTTCAATCTCCAAAACTCATTAGAACTAGGGTTTTGATCTAATTTACTCTAATCTAATCTAATGGAATTCTTCCAAAAAATTCATCTAATCCTTGTAAATCTTCTCCTTTTATAAGCCTCCTTATATGTCTTTAAGTCCTCTTGGAGTCCTTGAATCAAACAACTCGAAACAATCCTTATCGAACTCAAATTCGGACAAAAACTACTCATTACAAGCATAGGCAAGCCCCAAGCTTGCCTTTTCCCTTGTAAATAGCAAGCCCTGGCTCGCTAGTGGCCTGCTATTCTTCCCAGATCCCCAGCCCCGGCTGGATCCTAAGGCACAAAAGAGCAAGCCCCGACTTGCCCCCAATCTGCCAATTATTTTTCTACTGCAGCGTCTTCTGGTAAAATGACCATAACTTTTGATTCGGGAGAAATTACGGGGCCTGCCACCTAATAAATCGAAGATATCGACGAGATCTACAACTTTCATTCTTTGAGTTTTGAGAAATAACGAACAGATGAAGGTCGAAATTGGACTGGAAGTGGCTGCTATGCAAATGGCCACCCAAAATAATGAAGTTCAACGATGTCCGTTGGTAGAAATATCATAATTCATTCATTTGAACTCCGATTCGAATGATTCAAGATGTTCCGGAAAGCTAAGAAGAAGCTCTACAATATAGTCTAAGTTCCAAGCGAAGAACATGAAAGACCAAATGATGTCCGGATTGCTTTTCTTTGCATTTTTTGTGCTTTTCCTTACCAATAGTCGCTCACACCGCTTCCAAACGTATAACCTACAAAATGAAAACAAAATGCATGAAAAGTAACTAAGACACATGAATAGAAGCAACTAATTCAAGTAAAAGATACCGGATAAGTAGGTATAAAACCTACTTATCATTCAGCAGTTTTGAACTCATCAAAACAGAGTCTATAACCAGAGATGACATTGGAGGTTGCCATTGATTTCTTTGCAGAGTGTATGGTTGATTGAGCTTTCTTGATAGTTTAGGGTTTCTTCTTACTAGATAAGGAGAGAGATAAGCTTTTGAACTTCTGATTTCAAAAAGGCGCCTTCAAATGGTACAAGTAACTTCCCTCTCTCCATTTTTCTTAGTGGGACAGGTGTTGAATTCTGCTTGGCTCTATGAATCTGACTGAAGAGGATTGTACTGAATTGCCCTTATCTCTTTCTAAGCTAATACATTTTTCAGGAGGACTACGATCGTTGAGATGGTCCTTGGAATAGTCGAGTTTGTTCTACATTTGTCGAGTCTATTCATCCATCGTTGAGTCTGTTCAGCAGTCGTCGTGTCTGAGCTGCAATCGTTGAGTCTGACATGTGATCGTCGAGTCTGAATAGCAATTATCGAGTCTGACCGAGTCCTTTTGACTTAGCATTCTTCTTGGTTTAAGGTACCTTAGGAAGGGCCAACCACATTGAATGAATCAAGGGTTAGGTTTGTCCCTGAGACACTTATTAGAGAGATTGCTTTGTTTTGTACTTTATCATCATAGGGTGCTCCTTTGGTTTTGTTGATGAAGCTCTACTATCGTTGAGTCTGCACCGCGATCGTTGAGTCTGTATTGCGATCGTTGTCTTTTATGACACTTCAGCCTCTACGATCGTGGACTTCTTTTGATCATGTCTATGATTTCGAACATAGCCTTTAAATCTGTATAGTTAGTACAAACTAGAGCATAATTTTCATGGTTGTAAGTTAAGGTTTCCTAGCTCACTTATTAACTTGTTAAATCTGGATTCATCTAGAGGTTTTGTAAAGACATCAACAAGTTGGTTTTCAGTAGGGATATATTGTAAAGATATAGTTTCATTTTTCACATGATCCCTCATGAAGTGATACCTTATTTCTATATGCTTAGTCCTAGAATGCATGACAGGATTATGAGTTATTGCAATTGCACTTGTGTTATCACAGTGAATAGGTATGGATTTGAATTCAAACCCATAATCTGCTAGTTGATTTTTAATCCATAGGATCTAAGCATAGCAGTTGCCAATAGCAACGTATTCAGCTTCTGCAGTTGAATTAGATACTGAATTTTGTTTCTTGCTAAACTAGGACACAAGTCTGTTTCCTAGCAATTGACAGGTGCCACTGGTACTCTTTCTATCTATTTTGCGACCTCTGAAAATCAAAATCATCCGTATCCTGTTAGTTCGAATGAGGACTCCTTGGGATACCAAAGCCCCAGTGAGGTGTACCCTTGAGATACACGAAAATCCTCTTTCTGATGTTAAATGAGATTCTTTAGGATTAGCACGAAATCTTGCAGATGCATGTTGCAAACATTATACCGAGTCTCTTGGCGATTAGATATAATAGAGAGCCTATCATACCTCTGTATTAAGTTATATCAATACTTTTACCTTTTTCATCTTTGTCAAGTTTAGTAGCAGGAGCAATTGGAGTTTTCATGGGTGAGGCTGATTCCATGCCATACTTCTTAAGTAAGTCTTTAATGTACCTGGCTTGGTTTATGAAGATTCCTTCATCAGTTTACTTTACTTGCAGTCCAAGGAAGAATTTCAGCTCTCCCGTTATGCTCATTTCAAACTTGCTCTACATAATCTTGGAGAATCTCTTGCATAACTTTTCATTAGTAGATCAAAAAATAATGCCATCAACATATATTTGAACTAGTAAGACTTTAAATTTATGCTTTCCAAGAAATAGTGTGGCATCTACTCTACCTCTAGTGAACTCATTTTCAATAAGAAAGTTAGTTAGTGTTTCATACCATGCTCTAGGTGCTTGTTTAAGACCATACAAGGTTTTGTCTAATCTAAAGACATAATTAGAAAGAGATGGATTGATGAAACCTGGAGGTTGCTCTACATAGACTTCTTCTAGAAGTTCACCATTCAAGAATGCACTTTTGACATTCATCTGAAAGACCTTGAATTTCATGTGAGCAGCAAAGGCAAGGAATATTCTGATGGCTTCTAGTCTGGCAACAGGTGCAAATGTCTCATCGTAGTCAATGCCTTCTTCTTGAGAGTAGCCCTTGGCCACTAGTCTTGCCTTATTCCTGGTTATTACTCCATCTTCATCCATCTTATTTCTGAAGACCCACTTGGTTCCAATAACAGGATGATTCTTTGGTCTTGGCACCAATCTCTATACTTTGCTTCTTTCGAATTGATTAAGTTCTTCCTGCATGGCCTCTATCCAGCTGGAGTCTTCCATAGCATCATTTATCTTCTTTGGTTCCATTTGTGACAAGAAGCTTAGATAAAAGCATTCATTTTGGGTGGCAGCTCTTGTTTTGACTCTTGCACTCGGATCTCCAATAATTAGATCTCGAGTGTGATCTCTTGCCCATCTGCTTCCTGTTTGGACATCTGTTCTTATGCCTTCTTGTCTTAGATCTTCAAGATCTATTTCTTCTTCTTGGTGTGGAGGTTCATTGTCTGTCATAGGCCTCTCTATGATCTCATTTCCTTGCTCAACAATTTCACTATCTGGTACTACGATCATAGTGTTGAGCTCGACGACCTCGTTCATAGTGTCTGAACTATTGGTCGTAGTGTCTTAAAGCACAATTTTGTCTAAGTCTGTCTCATCAAAGATGATGTGAATCGAGACTTCAACACTCAGTGTTTTCTTGTTAAACACTCTGTAGGCCTTACTGTCTGTAGCATATCCAAGAAAGATTCCTTCGTCTGACTTTGTTTGAAATTTTGTCAAGTACTGCTTTCCATTATTGAGAATATAGCATGCACAGCCAAAAACATGAAAGTAGCTGACACTTGGCTTTCTTCCTTTCCACAGTTCATAAGGAGTCTTCTTAATGGTAGAGTGTATGAGCGATCTGTTCTGAGTGTAGCATGCACGGTGTTGTGACTGCCTTACGCCCATAAGTATTCAGTAGATGGGTCTTTGCTAGTAGAGTTCTTCCAGCTTCTATCAGTGTCCTGTTCTTTCTCTCAGCTATTCCATTTTGTTGGGGAGTTCGTGGAGCTGAGAAGTTGTGATTAATGCCATTGTCTGTGCAAAACTGGTCCATTTCTGAGAAGTTGAATTCTCTGTCATGATCAGTCCTTATAGCCTTGATTTTCTCACCTTTCTCGTTCATCACTAGCTTGAACATCTTGATCAGTTGAGAGCTTATTTCATCCTTTGAGGTTAGAAAGAACATCCCCCAAGGCTCATCGTTGGAATTGGCCCAAACAGATCTATGTGTAGCAACTGCAGAGGCTTGTCAATTGAGTTGGCAGTTTTGCTCTTGAATAAGCTTCTAGTCTGCTTTCCAAGTTGACAGGCATTGCACGACCTTTCTTTAACGAAGTTGAACTTGGGTAAGCCTGCAACTAGATCTTTTGAAGCTAATTTGGACATATTTTTAAAGTTGAGATGAGATAATCTTCGATGCTATAACCAGCTCATTTCTTCAGATGCTTTAGCCAGAAAGCATATAGTCTCGTCTAAGCTTAGTTGTCCAAGGTTTACTGTGTAGACATTTCCTTCTCTTGTTCTGGTTAACTTTACAGTAGATGTCTTCAGGTCTCGGACTTGACATTGATTGTTGAGGAATGTTACTTGATGACCCTTGTCGCAGAGTTGGCTAATGCTTAGAAGATTGTCTTGCCACATAGGCCACTTTATTGAAGGATACTGCACCATTTCCGGCTGAGCCATAGCCTCTTGTCTTGCCAGAGCTGTTGTCTCCAAAGATGACCGAGGGACCCTCTTTCTCTATGTAGTTAGACAAAAGGGCTTTGTTCCCTGTCATGTGCCTTGAGCATCCACTGTCCAGATACCAGGTTGTGATCGTGGAGCTCTTTTCCTGTAGTAACATTAAACCTTCATTTTGGTACCCATACTTGCATGGGTCCTACTTTGTTAGAACCCTTGGTGACCCAAATCCGCTTGATTTTGGGTCTCACATGCATGGAATTATAATGACATTTTGTAGCCATGTAGCCAACTCTATAGCACACAAAATATTTGATATGATGCATGTTTGTGTGTGTGTGAAAGTTCTTCCTCCATTTGGACTTTTGTGGGTTATTGGTCATCCTCCTGTTAAGCTGATATTCCTTCTTCCATGTGTTCTCGTGTTTCATGATTTGTGAGGAGTATATCTTACTTCTACTGTACCTTCCCAATTGGTTCGTAGAGTGATCTTATTTGACTCTACGATCCTTCGAGGTTGGTGAGTAGTGGCTAGGTTACTCTTCTCTTACGAAAACCTGAGGGCCCATATGAGATCCCTTCTCAGGAATATGAATTGAATCAATGAAAGGTGGTTTGACAGCTTGTCCTTACATGAGGATTTCATAAATATAATGCCTCTACTAAAACTTGAGGCATTACTAGTGTTAGTTTCCTTTATTTTTTCCACACATGGCTCTGAGGTAGATTCCTCAAAGCCTAACCCTGTTCTGTCAGAGACACTTCTCTAGCTAGTGATTATGGAGTCCATGGATGGAGAGGATTTATTCCATGTAGAGATTGTCTTTTCTAGATCCTCAATTTTAGAGTTTAGACTTGACTCTCTTTTAGCATTGAGCTCATTTGTTTATTTCAAGAGCTTATTCTCAGCTTCAAATTTGGAGAGAGAGAGTCAGTACTGAGAAGGGCTGTTTGCAGTTCTTCTTAAAAAATTTCTTTCTCCTTTTGAAGAAGTGAATAATCTTTAGACAAAACTCTAAACCACTTCATGTATTGATGCATATCAGATGTTATGCCATGCAGTGCAGTTCTTAGGTCATCAATATCTACATCAGGAAAGTTGAAGTCAAATACCTCATCGATACTTACTTCATGTATGTTAGAGTTCTGTTTGTCCCTTGCATTTTTGGCCATTAGGCAAAGATTTGCTATTTGAGGATCTTCATCATCTCCAGATTCTGGAGTTGAGTCATTATCTGAGTCACTTCACGATCCTCCAGCTACAAGGCCTTTGTCTTTCTTCTGAGGCCTTTTATTGCCTTTATATTCCTTCTTTGAATGTGATTTCTTCTTGAGTTCTTCTTTGAGAGGTTTGTTGCAGTTGGCAATGAAGTGGCCAGGTTTCTTGCAATTATAGCATATATCATTCATTTGCTCCTGGCTCCTGTAGTTGCTGACTTTTCTTGGCTTGCTGGTTTTGCCTTGTCGCATGAACTTTCTTAATCTTTTCACCAGCATTGCAAAGTCCTCATCATCATCTTTATCGTAGTCAGAATCAACTTCAATGTTGACTTTGGAGGTGTTTTCAGTTGCTTTGAGAACAACACCTTCATCCTTCTTTCTTCCTTCAGACAAGGTTTCTACTCGTTGAGTCAGCTCTAGTTCGTATGTGAGAAGGTTGCCATATAACTGTTGAACAGTCATTTCATGTAGATTCTTTGTCTCTCTAATGACAGTTGTTTTGGCATCCCACTTGCTGGCTCTCATGAACTTTATGATTAGATCTTTGTTTAGATAGATCTTTCCATAGGCTCGTAGAGAGTTGAGCAGAACATTAAATCTCGTAGGTGGCAGTGACGTTCTCTCCTTGAACGTGAGCAAACATCTCATATTGTTGAGTCAAGAGAGATTGTTTGTTTTCTCTGACTTCTTCTGTTCCTTCATGCATAATGAGTAATGCTTCCCAAACCTCCTTTGCTATTTTGCTGTTAACCACGTTTTCAAACAGATCATCTTCTAAGGATTGGAATAAGATGTTCTTGGCCTTTTTGTCGAGTTGGACAACTCTCTTCTCGTTTTTTGTCCTTTCTCTTTTGACCTTGATCTGTATTCTATTTGGGTCGTCTGTAGTTGGTGCAAGATTTGTAGGAATATAGGGCCCATTCTAAACAGTTTCAAATAGATCTTCATCTATTGAATCCATGTAGGCTTGCATCCTAACTTTCCAGTTAGCAAATTTATCTTTGTTGCACATAGGTGGCTTGCTGCCTCCTCCAGTCTTTGATTCGCTTGGTAAGTGTGCCATTGGATCTACTCATGCTTTGTAGGCTATATTATAGAACCTGCTCTGATACCAATTGTTAGTTCTTGGAGGCACAATAGTTATCTAGAAGGGGGGGGGGGGTTGAATAGATATTTAAAAAACTTTTCATTTTAACTAGTTAGTTTTGATAGTGATTAAAACACAGCGAAATGAGTATTTGTTTAATCTCCTTTTAAATATCTCGAATTAATGAGAGTTAGGCAGTTATGGTAGTTATAACAGTTATAGCACAAATATAATAGACACATCAGTTTTAAGTGGTTCAAAGCACTTAAAGCTCCTAATTCACTCTTCTACTCCTCGAGTAGGAAATCCACTAAGGATGTCTGTTACACTTTCTGAATCTCACAGATTCCTTTTAGACCAGCAGTCTAGGCACTTCTTAGTTCACTCTTGAACTCTTCAAGTCCAGTAGACTTGGTTCTTCACAGTTCACTTAGAACTCTTCAAGTCCTTCTGACTTGGAACTCTTACTTCAGTTGGTTGGTAGTTGTTGAGTTCGTGATTGATGCTACTCAGTTGCAGTTAAGCACTTGTTCAAAAGGACTGAGTAGCTGAGCAAGCTTCCCCTTTTTCTCAGATCGTACACTTGAGCGTTGAGTGTTCTTGTGTGTTTTTGTCCAAAGCTTGCTTAGTATTCCTCATCTGCATATGTTTTGTATATATGTGATTCTTGAAATCTATCCTTTGAAGCCTTTTGTTGAAGCATTAAATGCGTTTGACATTTCTGAACTTTGATGGAGACTTTTCTACACACCTTCGAATTGCATTACATTGCTACCGACACGGCTGACTCTTGTCTCACCTAACACCGAAAATGTGTTTTCCTCCTCATCTATGGTCCTTTCCTTAGCTTCTTGTATACGTTTCTTTTGTTGAATACTAAGGATATTATTTGTACCGTTGGGACTGGAGAGGACTTCAACGTTTCAAACCCATTCCACTTTTGTTGGAATTTGTCTTTAAATAAAAGTAGGGCTCGATGCTTGACGACATAAGGCGAGATGATACTCTATCCATATCGTGGTGTCTTGTCATATTGGTGCTTGGTGCAGAGAGACACTACAATTTCTCTCAAGGATTTGCACACTCGATCTTCACTTGCTCGTTTTGCGGACTCACATTTCCGAAAGCACTCTACGATCTTTGAGTTAGCTTCGGCAAACGTCTGGACCACTCTACGATTTTTGGAGAGGCCCTTCAAGGCAGATACACTACGATCTTCTAAGTTCTACAATCCTGCCTTAGCTTCTGCATATTGTTGATCAGCTTGATAGACTGCGATTCTTTTCAAGGCCTATCTATTTCTTTCAAGTCATAGATCAACCTTACATCTTTGATCTCTTTATCTATACATTCGTTTATAGAATGATGAACATTAAAAGCTAAGATCAACCTAACAATTTTGATCTATCACTAAGTCCTTGTACATATATTCCTTGAAGGACTTTACATATAATCATGAGCATTTACTTTAAACATCAAATCAAAATATGCATTCTTCTAACAGTATTATTATTCGGGGGAAACGAAGAAGGTGCCTCCAGCCATAGCCGAAGGCGGGGGTGGTCCCCAAAAGCTCAGTTCAGCACACATCGTCCAGACTAATCTAGGTGAACCGAGAGCAGACTTTGAAGACGCTCTCGGAATAGGAGCAGATCGGGGGAGTGGTCACCCAGGAACCAGTCCAGGACACATCGTCCGGATGGCTCTCGACACACTAGGAACCGGCACCAAAGTCACTCCCGGGCAACAAGTTTTGAAAGCAGAGGGCAAACAAATTGCAAGAGACGGGATCTATCTCCTGCTAGAAGAAGACAGGGTAGAAGAGATTATTCCCCTTGACTAAGGAGTTGGTAAAAAAGGTGGCCAAATTGGAGAAACGGTTAGCCAAGGGGAATCAGAGTGTTACGACCCCGATCAAGTCTTCATCACCGTTCTCCCAAGAGATTGAGCAGGAAAAGGAAAATTCGAGTAAGAAGCCCCCTCACATGGAGAGTTATGATGGTTTGGGGGATCCTTATGAGCACAATCAGGCTTATGATCGGATGATGGACTACTACGACTACTCGGATGCTGCTAAATGTCAAATGTTCATGACCACTTTGAGGAAAGATGCTCGACAATGGATGATGACGTTGGCTCCGAACTCAATTTCCTCTTGGACAGGGCTCTATGGTAAATTCCATGCATGGTTCGGCAGTAACAAAAGGAGAGGAAAGCCGACCGGTTCACTGTCCCGGATTAAGCAGTATTTAAATGAAACATTGGGTCAATACATGAAGTATTTTTGAGAAGTAGTGGGTCAGGTCTCGGATTTAGATGACCTTCAGGTGGTGGGACTCTTTCAGAATGGTTTTGACCTTATAAAGTCTATGAAGTTGTTAAAAGAACTGATGTTCAACCACCCGCAGAGCTTGGCCGAAGCCTTTGACAAGGCTGAAGGATTTATCGTATTAGAGGAGACGATGAATAGTCTGAACCCGAGCTCATAAGAAAAACTGAAGGATAAGGAAAAGGATAATAATGGCAGGTCAGAGAGATATCAAAAGAAGTATGGAAACAAAATGGCGGTTCGGGTGGAGGACGTCTGCCCTTTTCGAATCAGAGAGTCAACAAGGTCTACACTATGCTGAACTTTGATCGGGCTACTATACTGGAACATATAAAGGATAAGCCTTATTTTGAACTAGCCAAGGATAACATCAAGTTTAGCAGAGGGAATATGAACAAATATTGTGATTATCATGAGTGTGTTGGACATTCTACGGAGACTTGTTGGGGTTTGATGGACCTGATTGATAAAAATGTTTAGAATGGGTCGTTGGTTCATGCGTCGCGGGGATCAGATCGACACTTCGAGGGCACATCGGTGAACAACACCCGATGTGAATCCGACCCACCCAAATTTCAACAACAGATCGAGATCTAGGCAACGCGTTGGGTGGTAGATGTGATCACGGGTGGGTCAGTTGGAAAGCTTGCGGGGAAGAAGAGGTGAGGATTCCAGGATGCGGTACTAACAGTGTCTGATCAGCCTATTAGGCATGAAAGTGTTAGGTTTGTAAGATTCATGAACGCAATCAAATTGCACAAAATAAGCGGAAACTTGATAAAATAGAGTTTTAAAATTTTACTATTCATATACTCGAATCAACCTTTATGCACAATTATTAATTAAATGAAAAGATAAAGAACAAGAATCATACTCTTGAAGATTCGAGATTCCTCAGGTACAAGTTCACCTCTTAATCTTTTCGAGTTCAAATTGAATCCACCGGGTTTGGTTCCTTCCTTTGATCAATGTTAGCCACCCAAATTTTTGGCCTCTAGAAGTGATCCACCAAGGAAGAAGAAAGATTCAAGAAGATGGGTGTTTGGCAAAATCCTAGTTTTTCTATCTCTCATAGAAAAGGGTGTACTCTCCCAAGTATTGAAATTACGTATTCACGTGTGTTGTGAAAGTGTCAACCACCCTCACCCATAATAAGACTCATCTTATTTATAGATGTGGGCAATCCTCCTTAACAATTAAGGAATTGAGTTTTATTTTAATTAATTAAACTCCTTTTAATTAATTTAACCTCCTAATCTTATTAGGAATATATGAGAGTACTTTTATTAATTAATTCCCAAACTCCTTTAGGAATTAAATAATAATAATAGTAATAATAATAATAGGACTCCTCTTATTAATTTATATTTAATATTTCCAAAATATTAAATGATAAATATTAAGCTATTTAATTTATTCTATCATCATAGATTAAATTAAATTTACTTAACTTATTATTACGATTATGCAATTAACTTCTTAAATAATTATTCTTCCTTTTATGGTGTGACCCTTTAGGTTCTCCATATTAAACCGGTTGTGAATAAATCAATTAGAACAATTCTAATCTTATTTAAATAAATAAATTAAACAATTAATTTATTTAAATAAATAATATTTATTCTACAATAGGGATAAGCCTCCCTAGCGATTAACGACTTTCTAGATAATATAGATTTCAACATTAATCATAAAAGAACCTTTGAGTAAATAGTTATCGTACAATTCAATCCTTCCACTATACAATGTCCCAATTAAATATAAGACATGGAATTACTGTCAAGTCTTATTTTATTTAATTATATGTTTTTCGATTCTTAAATGCACAACACCAAATTATGCAAATTAGAAACTCCTTTCTAATTTCATTCTTCATTGGCAAATGACTAATGGGTTGTCATTTATTGAATCACATAGGACATTTATCTTCTTTTACTAGAAGCGGTAGATTCTTTATTGTTCATACATTATCTCCATGTACGACTTATTATACCAAAGTATACCCTTTGATATACCCTAAGGGTCTTAAGGAATAAGTCAAAGTATAATTCTTCATACACAAGATACTATGATGATCTCAAGTCCAAGGATCATTTGTACTACTATCACTATAGGAATTCCTATTGGCAGGCAAGTAAAACACCATTAGGTATTCCTTAGCGAGCCATATTCAGTGAACTTATTCTCTAATAAGCACTTACATACTTGCTTTAGTGTCTCCACACAAATGATCATGAGATCAATCATCCTCATTCAATGAGCAAGTAACGTATGTACCAATCCGGATTCACTAATTCCCAATTTAGTAATCCAACGATTGGGAACTATTTTAGTTTTAACCTTCTAAGAATTTAGATCTCATTAGAATGATCATCATCATTATTCTAAAAGCATTGCTGAAAACTATGGGTTTATCACATATTATAAAGCAGCATAATATAGATAATTAAAAGCCTTTAATAAATTAATACTTTTTATTAATAAATAAATAAGATTGTTACAAAGTATATGCTTTATCATCAAACATGATTGGCTTGTGTGCATACTACTTTTAATCTCCCACTTGTACTAAAGCCAATCGTCATGGTATCTCATACCCTTCTTCTCTAAGTGACGACTATCCTGTTGTTGGATAAGCTTTAGTTAATGGATATGTAATGTTGTTCTTGAGAGTCCACTATCTCTATAGTGATATCTCATCTTTCAATGATTCCTATAATCAAATGAAAGTGCCACAACATATGTTTATATCCAAGATGAGACTTAGGAACTATTCCTAGTTCTCTAATGAACTTTTCATCCAAACAATCAACTTGTAGCTTCATTTATAGCTATATACTTTGTCTTTATTACTAAACCAACAACTCTTTGCTGTTTAAAACCTTTCTAATTCACTGCACCACTGTTCAAGGTAACCCTTTACCTTAAACTGGATTTTTTGTCGTCTTAGTCTGTCTGAAAAACTTGAGTCTGTTAAGCCCTCTAGTTTTAATTTAAACCCACCATAAATTTTAATCACATCCTTAGTGCCGATTAAGTACTTTAAGATGTTTTTCATTGTCTTACAGTGATCTGCTCCAGAATATGACCGATCATCATTAGGTCTCGTATATTTCATTGTATACATGATTGTTACTCATGCGATCTCTCTTTTCAGGAGTGTATGGGGACTATTAAGAGAGATACACTTCATGGCTCATCAACATGAGACATCTCTTGGATTTTGCCATGCTAAATGACTTTAGCATCAAATGAATATACGTTCTTTAGGTTAAGTCGAGCATCCTCTTAAATCTATCTATATAGATTTTTATCCCCAATTACGATACTCTTCCCAAATCATTCATGGAGTAATGTTTAGACAACTTTATCTTTACTGATTGTAGCATTAGTATGTCATTCCTTATCAGTAATATATCAATATATAATACTAGGAATGCCATTACGCTACCACCGACCCTTTTGTACACACTAGGTTCATTCTTGTTTTTGATAAAATCAAACTCTTTTAATTATTTCATCAAAACGAATGTTCCATTTTTGAGAATCTTGCTTCAATCCATTTCTCTAAGTGTCTACAACTCTTACATCATCGTATGTAACTGGATCATCATCTTCTATGATACATACTTCATCATCATCATCCATGATGAATCCATACCTCCCAGGTATCTTCGGTACTATTCCAGATTTACGATTCAATTGTGGAACAATAATTCTATCTACAGGTTCCTCTTATTTGACTTATAGTATTTTGTGGTTCTTGAACTCTTTAAGATCTATTAGCCTCACACTAGTGTAAGACCCCAACTTTTATGAATAAAGAATAATTTTTCTCGAAATATATTTTTGAATATTATGGTATAGATATGATATAATGTTATAGTTGTGGGTAATATTTATAAATTTTGCAAAGTAAGCAAGTTGTTATAAAATATTCGATTGGTCGGGAATATTCGTTTTAACAGGGAATATTCGTACGACGGCACAATCTTTGGTGGACCCCATAACGGAAGTATTGTCATAGTTAGAAAACAACAGAATTATCTTTTTATAAAAATAACTGCGAAAGTTTTATCGTTAAACTGTTGAACTACCTAGTGGTAAAAGTACAGTAATATGCGTGGTTGCATAATAGCACACGATATTGATTATTGATGCTTACATGAGAATTCACTCAATTATTGCTACAATAATTGCTGCATAATATCTCTTATATTATTAATTCAATTATTGTCACAATATCAATATTTTATATTATTAAATCAATAATTGAGACAACAAAGTTATTCATATTATTATTTGCAATATTGACGAAGTCTAGAAAGTTTTGTCGAGGAGAGGTTTAGTCACCTAATTACGCGCTAATAGGGAGAAATCCTTATCAGAAAGCCCCCTCTTTCTTGGAAATGATCTGGTAGTTAAATATTGTGAGTTATAATATTAATGATGAATAAGTTCGTGTTGATTAAAGATGAAATTGATAGTTCTATTGTGTTGGGATTATTAGTGTTAGTGGAAATCGACATCTATTTCGATAATAATTGATGTCTGGAGGATATATTGACCAATCGGGTAATTAATCGGATAAATGAGCAATTAATTGCTATTAATTCACATGCTTATAACTATTTGTTCATATGTGTGTACTATTGATTCACATGCACGTACTATTAGGGGATGTGGTGCAAGATTGATAATACTTACATGTTAGGTTTGTAATATTCTTAGACGCAATCAAATTGCACAAAATAAGCGAAAGTATGGATAATCAAAGTTTAAAAATTATACAAACCATATACCCAGATCATCCTTTATGCACAATTATTAATTAAACAAAAAGATAAAGAACAAGAATCATACCTTTGAAGAATCGAGCTTCCTCAGGTACAAGTTCACCTCTAAATCTTTTTCGCGTTCAACTTAAATCCACCGGGTTTGGTTACTTCATTTGAATAAAGTTAGCCACCCAAGTTTTTGGCCTCTAGAGGTGATCTACCAAGGAAGAAGAAATATTCAAGTAGAAGGGTGGTTGGCTAAACCCTAGTTTTCTATCTCTATAGAAAAAGAACGTACTCTCCAACAATTGGAATCATGTCTGTTGTGAAAAAATCAACAACCAACTCACCCATAATAAGACTCCTCTTATTTATAGATGTTGGCAACTCTCCTTAACAATTAAGGAATTAAGTTTTATTTTAATTAATTAAAATTCTTTAATTAATTAGCCTCCTAATCTTATTAGGAATAAATGAGAGTACTAATATTAAATTAATTTCTAACTCTTTAGAAATTAAAATAATAATAATTGTAATAATATTAATAAGACTCCTCTGATTAATTTATATATTTAATATTTCATAAATATTAAATAAAAATATTAAGCTATTTAATTTATTCTATCATCATAGATTAAATTAAATACACTTAACTATATTATTACGATTATGCCATTAACTTCTTAAATAATTATTCTTTCTTTTATATAGTGTGACCCTTTAGGTTCTCCATATTAAACCTATTGTGAATAAATCAATTAGAACAATTCTAATCTTATTTAAATAAATAAATTAAATAATTAATTTATTTAAATAAATAATATTTATTCTCTGAATAGGGATAAGCCTCCCAACTAGCGATCAACGACTTTCTAGATAATATAGATTTCAACATTAATCATAAAAGAACCTTTGAGTAAATAGTTACCGTACAATTCAATCCTTCCACCATACAATGTCCCAATCAAATATAAGACAAGGAATTAATGTCAAGTCTTATTTTATTTAATTATATGTATTTCAACTCTTAAATGCACAACACCAAATAATGCAAATTAGAAACTCCTTTCTAATTTCATTCTGCCTTGGCCAAGGACTCTTGGGTTGTCATTTATCGAATCACATAGGACATACTAGAAGTGGTAGATTCTTTATTGATCATACATTATCTCCTTGTAAAACTTATTATACCCAAGCATACGCTTTGGTATACCCTAAAGGTCTTAAGGAATAAGTCAAAGTATAACTCATCATACACAAGATACTATGATGATCTCAAGTCCAAGGATCACTTGTACTATTATCACTACAAGAAATCCTATTGACAGGCAAGTAAAACTCCATTAGGTATTCCTTAGCGAGCCACATTCAGTGAACTTATTCTCTAATAAGCACCTACATACTTGCTTTAGCGTCTCCACAGAAATGATCATGAGATCAATCATCCTCATCCAATGAGCAAGCAACGTATGTACCAATCTATCCGGATTCACTAATCCCTAATTTAGTAATTCAATGATTGGGAACTATTTTAGTTTTAAGCTTTCTAAGAATTTAGATCTCATTAGAATGATCATCATCATTATTCTAAAAGCATTGCTGAAAACTATGGGTTTATCACACATTATAAAATAACATCATGCATATAATTAAAAACCTTTAATAAATTAATACTTTTTATTAATAAATGAATAAAATTGTTACAAAGTATATGTTTTATCATCAAACATGATTGGCTTGTGTGCATACTACTTTCAATCTCCCACTTGCACTAAAGCCAATCGTCATGGTATCTCATACACTTCTTCTCTAAGTGATGATTATCCTGTTGTTGGATAAGCTTTAGTTAATGGATATGTAATGTTGTTCTTGAGAGTCCCCTATCTTTATAGTGATTTGTCTTCTTTCAATGATTCCTATAATCAAATGAAAGTGCCACAACACATGTTTAGATCCAAGATGAGACTTAGGAACAATTCCTAGTTCTTGTAATAAACTTTTCATCCAAACAATCAACTTGCAGCTTCCTTTACATCTATATACTTTATCTTTATCACTAAACCAGCAACTCTTTGCTGTTTGGAACCTTTTCAATTCACTTCACCATTGTTCAAGGTAACGCTTTACCTTAAAGTGGATTTTCTATCGTCTTGGTCTGTCTGAAAAACTTGAGTCTGTTAAGCCCTCTAGTTTTAATTTAGACCCACCATAAATTTTAATCACATTCTTAGTACTAGTTTAGTACTTTAAGATGTTTTTCACTGTCTGATAGTGATCTTCTCCAGAATATGATCGATCAACATCAGGTCTCGTATATTTTATTGTATACATGATTGTCACTCATGCGATCTCTATTTTCAAGAGTCTATGGGGACTATTAAGAGAGATACACTCCATGGCTCATCAACATGAGATAACTCTTGGAGTTTGCCATGCTAAACGACATTAATATCAAATGAATATACGTTCCTTGGGTTAAGCAGAGCATCCCTTTAAATCTATCTATATAGATTTTTATCCCCAATTACGATATTCTTCCCAAATAATTCATGGAGGAATGTTTAGACAACCTTATCTTTACTGATTGTAGCATTAGTATGTTATTCTTAATCCATAGTATATCAGATATAATATTAGAAATGTCACGGTGCTCCCACTGGCCCTTTTGTACACATTAGGTTCATTCTTATTTGTGATAAAATCAAACTCTTTTGATTTGTTTCATCAAAACGAATGTTCCATTTTTGAGAAGCTTGCTTCAATCTATTTCTCTGAGTGTCTACAACTCTTACCTCATCGTATGTAACTGGATCATCATCATCTATGATGCGTACCTCATCATCATAATCTATGATGAATCCATACCTCCCAGTTATCTTCGTTACTATTCCAGATTTACGATTCGGTTGTGGTATAATAGGTCTATCTACAGGTTCCTCTTATTTAACTTATAGTGTTTTGTAGTTCTTGAACTCTTCAAGATCTATTATCCTCCCACTAACCCCTTCAATGATAAACACCTTTATCTTAAAAGGTAGTGTGTTTCACAACAAACACCTTTACTAAGTAGGATTATATAACATATACCCTAAACTTACTTTAGGATATCTCACAAATCTGTACCTGTCAAATTTTATCCCAAGCTTATCCTTTGAAACCCTTTTTACATAAGTTGGACAACCCCTTATCTTAACATACTTAAGATTAAGAATCCTCCCTGTCCATAACTTTTATGGAGTCTTGGGGATGAATTTTGAGGTTACCTATTCGTAGATATGCAGCCATTTATTGGACATTACCCCAGAATGATACTGGAATGTCGGTAAAATCATTATGGGTTGCACCATGTCCAACAAGGTACGATTTTTCTTTTCAGATACATCAATCAATTATTGCGTATCCGAAGGCGTTCATTGTGAGAAAACCATTTGAGATAATCTAGAAACTTATTGGACAAGTATTTATTCCTCGATCTAATCAAAGAATCTTAATACTTTGCCAATTTGTTTCACTTCTGAATTCTTTGAACCTTTCAAATAATTCACACTTGTATTTCAGCAAATACATACATTCAACTCTTTGAATGATCATCTCCTTTTCTTATACTAATTTGTTCAATATGAAAAATTATTTTCACGTAAGTCAAGTATATAAAATCCATTAAGTAATATTCCAGTTCTATACAAAATATTATTATTATATATAGAACAATAATTGTTCTTAAATATAATACCAAAGATTTTATTGTCTAACAACAAATGGAAATAATGTTTAACAAGTACTGGAATACAATAACAACTTATTGACTTAATAGATTTGCCCGTAGGCAATGCTAAACTATAAGTTTCTATGGCTAATGCAACAACCTTTGCTTCATTCCCCACACATAGTATTACTTATCTTTGTTTATCTTTCTACTTCTGCTTGGTCCCTTCATAAATCTATATTTATCATAACCAAAGTCAATATCCAATACCCAAATAGAACCTTAACTTAAAGAAAAATTTAATTTAAATCATGAACAAAATTGTATTTGTAACCGAAACTTCACTAAACTTCTTCTGGTTAGCCTCTGTAAGATGCTTCTTACAGTTTCTTTTCTAGTGTCCAGGCTTATTGCAGTGGAAGCAAACTCCTTTGCTATCCGTATTAGTTTTGTTCTTATTATCCTTTATTTTTGCCCTCTCTATTTACCTTCTTAGAATCGTTCTTCTTTTCACAAGATCATTTGGCCCCTACCAGTAAGACATGGTTTTTCTTGGTTGGAAAGTGACTCTCAATATTTTTCAACATGTTAAGCAAATCAGCGAAGCTGACATCTAGCTTGTTCATATGAAAAATTCACAATAATTGTGAAAGGAGTCCGGGAGTAAGTGTAAGATCAATCAAATTTTGGCTCAACTCTCCAGCCATTACAAAACCAGTTATCTTAACTGTTTAATTAAATTGATCATCATTAGGACATGTGTCTGTACTGTAGTGCCTTCGGTCATTCTAGATCGGAAGAGCTCTTTAGATATATGATATCTATTAGTCCTACTTTCCTCACCATCAACTACTTGACGTGCAAGAGTATAGTATAAGCATCCATAGTTTCATGCTGACGCTGAAGCTCGTTACTCATGGATGCGAGCATGATGCATTGAGCCAACTGTGCATCATCTTGCCACTTTCTAAAAGTATCAATTTCTTCCTCAGAGGCATTGTCTGCAGCCATTGCAGGGATATGCATATTAAGGACATAAGATAACTTTTCAGCCATGAGAACTATTCTTAAATTCCTTAACCAATTCATTTAATTCCGCCCGGTTAAATAGCATCAATAGGCTTCGCAGTGATAGTAATTTAGATATTATAAAATTCTGTAAATAAATTTGTAATTAACAACATTTTAACATACATTCTTTTATTAATTACCAAAATAAATTAGGTCTTGTTTTAAATTGGTATCTCCCACTATTTTCATCAAACTATATTACCCTCACTTATATAGCTCGACAAAATCTAATTAAAGATATGCTAGTGAGAATAAGGATCCCATTTCAAATGTATATAGCCTTGTGTGTGCACAACAAACTATATATAAATAAATAGGTAGACAACTCTTGTCAATTACATCAACTATGCAACTCCTTGTATTTTACCTCTTAAATCATAATGGTCAAGTGTGTGCACATCCGAACTAAAATAATTTAAGTTAAGTCAGACCCAGCATTTCAATATAAGTGAAGAGAAAACTACAACCCTTGTGTATGCACAACAAAGCAGTAATGTTCAATTCCTTATAAACATCATATGTAATAAAAACAACACCTTAAATATTTAATACTTGCCTTGTGTGTGCACAACAAACTCATATTAAATATTCAATATTCTATTGTTTCTATCATGCTAGAAGGCGATGTTCGATATTTCAAATATCTTTGAACATTACAACTTAATATAAAATATTTGAGGGGTTATGTTATTAATTTGTCTCATCTTGTTTAGCATGCACACACACACACACACACACACACACACACACATATATATATATATATATATATATATATATATATATATATATATATAAAATACGCGTCATATTAATTAACATGCGAAGCTTGTTTGCATAATATATAATATATATATAGTATAAGCATTCACATATAGAATATTATATTATACCCGGATTGATTATGAACTTTTATTCTAATTTGGTTCACTAGAGCCACCAAGTGAACCAAAAGGTCAATCTCTAGGGGTGCAAGAATTAATATTTAAATATAACTATTATATTTAAACTCAAGCTCCATTACAAACGGGTCTTCAAGCGCTCCTTGCTCCTTGATCTCTAATTCTTCAAAATAATTCTAACTATTCCTATTACAAAACTATTTAAAATAAATAGAAACCTTAATCAGCAATCAAGGAGAAGTACATAGGAGGGAGATAGAATTTACATTAAGAAAAATTAGAGAAGACGAGGTACGCAGACCCTATTTAATAAAACCCATACATTCATGCATCCAACTAAAATAAATCCAATTACATTGGTCAATAGTCCATAATCAATCCCATTTATTATCATACATATCACCACATGCATTAATAAATAATATTCATCTCATGAATAATAAACATTCAATATATATATTGATATCATTTAATGGGCAAATTTAGTTAGCATAAAATCTAATTTTTAATCAAAATAAACTCCACTATTTTAATCCAAATTTAAATCAAAATAAACCTCTTTTATTTTAATTTATCTAATTTTGAATAAAATATACTATTTTATTTTAATCAAAATCTTTAATCAAAATAAACTCATTTATTTTAATTAATTATGGAATTCAATTCCAAGTAAAAAAAAAACTCCTTTATTTAAAGGAAACATGGATTCTATTTCTTATTCACAAATAAACTCATTTATTTTGAATAATATGAAATCTTATTCCATATCTAAATAAACTTCTTTATTTAAGGAAATACAGATTCTCTTTTCTATTCACAAATAAACTCCTTTATTTTGAATAATATGAAATCTTATTTCATATCTAAATAAACTCTTTTATTTAAGGAAACATGGAATCTAATTTCAACTCCAATTAGTTATCATGGAATCAAATTCTAACTCTAATTAGTTAGTATGAAATCCAATTTTAAAATTAAAATAATTTTTTTTATTTTAAGATTAAAATAAATTTATTATTTTAAGATTAAAATAAACTTTTTATTTTAATTATAAAATAATTATAAACCGTAACTTATATTTATAATATAATCGTATTATATATATATATATAATATCTATATATAATATATAATATTCATATAAATGAAGTTGCAGAATTCACAAAAACACGGAATTACAAAAAATGTTTCGCGACGTTTTTTTTTCAATAAATTTTATGCAACAAATTATGCACAATTAAATTATTCTAAACACATGTCAATATACATATCAAATTAAGACAATTAATAATTTGCATAAAGGTTTGGCTCTGATACAACTGTTAGGTTTGTAATATTCTTGGACGCAATCAAATTGCACAAAATAAGCGGAAGCATGGAAAATCAGAGTTTAAAAATTTTACAAACCATATACCCGGATCATCCTTTATGCATAATTTTTAATTAAACGAAAAGATAAAGAACAAGAATCATACTCTTGAAGATTCGAGCTTCCTCAGGTAAAAGTTCACCTCCAAATCTTTTTCGCGTTCAACTTGAATCCACTGGGTTTGGTTAATTCTTTTGATCAACGTTAGCCACCCAAGTGTTTGGCCTCTAGAGTTGATCCACTAAGGAAGAAGAAAAATTCAAGAAGAAGGGTAGTTGGCTAAACCCTAGTTTTCTAGCTCTATAGAAAAAGAACGTAATCTCCAACAATTGAAATCACGTCTGTTGTGAAAAAGTCAACAACCACCTCACCCATAATAAGACTCCTCTTATTTATAGATGTGGGCAACCCTCCTTAACAATTAAGGAATAGAGTTTTATTTTAATTAATTAAAATCCTTTAATTAATTAGCCTCCTAATCTTATTAGAAATAAATAAGAGTACTAATATTAAATTAATTTCTAACTCTTTAGAAATTAAAATAATAATAATTGTAATAATATTAATAAGACTCCTCTCTTATTAATTTTTGTATTTAATATTTCCAAAATATTAAATAATAAATATTAAGCTATTTAATTTATTCTATCACCATAGAGTAAATTAAATACACTTAACATATTATTATGATTATGCCATTAACTTCTTAAATAATTATTCTTCCTTTTATGGTGTGACCCTTTAGGTTCTCCATATTAAACCGATTGTGAATAAATCAATTAGAACAATTCTAATCTTATTTAAATAAATAAATTAAACTATTAATTTATTTGAATAAATAATAGTTATTCTACAATAGGGATAAGCCTCCTTAGCGATCAACGACTTTCCAGATAATATAGATTTCAACATTAATCATAAAAGAACCTTTGAGTAAATAGTTACCGTACAATTCAATCCTTCCACCATACAATGTCCCAATCAAATATAAGACATGAAATTACTGTCAAGTCTTATTTTATTTAATTATATGTATTTCGACTCTTAAATGCACAATACCAAATAATGCAAATTAGAAACTCCTTTCTAATTTCATTTTGCCTTGGCCAAGGACTCTAGGGTTGTCATTTATCAAATCACATAGGACATACTAGAAGTGGTAGATTCTTTATTGATCATACATTATCTCCATGTAAAACTTATTATACCCAAGCATACCCTTTGGTATACCCTAAAGGTCTTAAGGAATAAGTTAAAGTATAACTCATCATACACAAGATACTATGATGATATCAAGTCCAAGGATCACTTGTACTACTATCACTACAGGAAATCCTATTGATAGGCACGTAAAACTCCATTAGGTATTCTTTAGCGAGCCACGTTCAGTGAACTTATTCTCTAATAAGCACCTACATACTTGCTTGTGTCTCCACACAAATGATCACGAGATCAATCATCCTCATCTAATGAGCAAGCAACGTATGTACCAATCTATCCGGATTCACTAATCCCTAATTTAGTAATCCAATGATTGGGAACTATTTTAGTTTTAAGCTTTCTAAGAATTTAGATCTCATTAAAATGATCATCATCATTATCCTAAACGCATTGCTTAAAACTATGGGTTTATCACACATTATAAAACAACATCATGTAGATAATTAAAAACTTTTAATAAATTAATACTTTTTATTAATAAATGAATAAGATTGTTACAAAGTATATGTTTTATCATCAAACATGATTGGCTTGTGTGCATACTACTTTCATTACATGACTAAATTAAAAATTGAGATATACATGAAGGTACTATACTTTAACTATTTTTTTCACATGTATAGAACTATTGATTCACATGAATGTACTATTAATTCACATGATGTACTATTAGGGGAGGTGGTGCAAGTTTGATAATACTTGCATAACTAAATTAAAATAAAGGAAAAGATGAAGGTATTAAACTGTAATATTTCGAGCCCCAAAATGTGCAATTATTGAAACTATATTTTTTTTTATAAATAGAAGCTCATTCTTTTTTCATTCTCACCAATTCACTTAGACTCACAAGAGAAATTATAGAGAGAAGCTATAGAGAGAGAAGCTATAGAGAGAAAGAAGAAGAGAAATCTGCTACCTCACTATTCCAGTATCCAGTCTTCTTTTGAGGTAAGGGATATTATTTTTGTTCAGTATTCATAAGGAATAATATTTTCTTCCATACTCTATAGTATGTGAGTAATATTATTTCATCTCGTATTCCTAATTATACCCTCATTTTATTAATGTATTACTTCTATACTCCATGAAATTTGTAGAATATCCTTGAAATTTACGCTTCATCTAGTATCATTTCACAAGGATATTTTCTGCACATTCTTGTTAAATTTTAAGCTTTTCATGCCGGAGTACTGTGCATGAGTACTATTCATTTATATGGTACTATTCACAAAGTACTATTTACCGGTACTATTCATAAAGTACTACTCACGAGTACTATTCATAAAGTACTATTCATGAGGTACTATTCCCGAAGTATTATTCATGGGGTACTATTCACCCGGAGTACTATTCATGACAAAAATTAATTTCTTTTCGGTCCAAATCATTTTTTGATACAATATCATTCTTGAATTTTACTCCACAAAGCATTATCATGTTGGCTTTGAACATTATTGAATTCTGGATAAATTAAATTATAAATCTTTAAAATTTATCCTTTGCTTTCTTTTAATTGAATTCTTATATCATTGTCATCATCCTCATGCTTATATTGTGATGAAAGTCATCTGTGGCTTACGTGCATAGATGGACTATTGATTGGTATGATTATGACCAGGGATCATTCGGTATAATCATGACTCGTAATGTTACAAATGATGTGGTAAAATTCCTCATTGGCCCGTAGTGCATTGATGGACAGTTGTTGGTATGATTATGACCAGGGATTAGTCGGTAAAATCATGACCATTAATGATTACATGAATATCCTTGGCCCATAATGCAAGGATGATTCGATGATGTGGTTTATTTATTAAGCTGAGTCTCAGCGATAAAATTGATGAAAAACTTTTTAAATCATAGAAGATAGTAGATATCATGCTCTACTTGACTCTTCTAATGAATTGCTTGTTCCGCTGCAGTTAAACTTGATGTTTGTTGTATTTTATCAGTTTAACATTGTTGAAGGCTAATGATAATTTATTCTGCATTATCTTGGTCATAATATTTCTTACTGGGCTAGTTGAGCACACCCTTTTGCTTTTATTGTTCTCTTCAGGAAATGAGAACGTTGCCGAAACTATTCGGGGAACGGAGTGATGGTCTGAGATGGTGTTATAGCATTCGTCACTATTCTATAAAATAGTGTGACAATAAATGTAATGAGGAATCCATTTGAGTTTGGATATTGTCTAAAAGATAAATATTCGTGTAAAAACTCTCAGGTCATGTTGTATAAGTATGTTTGTATTTATATTCAGTACCATGTATTTGGCGACCCAAGATGGGTGATGTATATCTATTTTGGGGGCTTCACAGTTGGTATCAAAGCTTAGGGATATGATTCCTGGCTGAGATGTGACACAAGAAATAGGAGGGGAGAGACGGGGAATTCCTTCGCTAGTATGACCTACCTAAGTTTATTTGGTATTTAGTTGGTTGGTCAGAGTATAGGGATAATATGTGACATATCAATTAACCCTTATTTTGTGGCAGTGTTTGAAAATGGCATATGAAAATGTTGAGATCAGCAATGAAGCACATGAGACCGTTGAGTCACCAACGATCAATACCCAGGATAATGTGCATCAGGAAGGCAATAATCCTCAGGAAAACAACAACACTGACCAAATGATGAACGATGGGATATTCAGAGGCTTTATGCAATTCATGCAACATCAGGCGAGAACGACTCCTGTTCAAAATACAGGTGGAAACACTGGAAAATATCGGACGGTCACCGCTACATAGTTCAAGGAGTTGGGACCACCAGAGTTTTTGGGAGAACCAAAACCACTTAAGGCGGAGACATGAATAAAGCAGATCACCAAGATATTTGATGTCTTGGGATGCTCCAAGGAACAAAAGGTTCACTTTGCCACCTTTATGTTGCGAGGAGAGGCTGATTACTGGTGGGAATCTGTAAAGTGTACTCAACTTACCGCACTAAAGATGTCTTGGGAGAAGTTCCAAGAACTGTTCAATGATAAGTACTTTCTCAAAAGTATTCGTCACATAAAGGAGGTAGAGTTCATCAAACTAGAGCAAAACAATATGATCGTGTCACAGTACGAAGCTAAGTTTGCCAAGTTGTCCTGGTTTAGGTCACATTTGGTTGATAATGAGGAGAGAATAACACGGATGTTTCTAAGAGCTTTCAAACCCAAGATACGTCAATACCTTATCTCTCAAAAATTATGTTTGTATTCAGATGTTGTAAATAGGGCTCAGTTATTGGAGCGCGATAATGAGTCAACCCAACCAAGAGAGAGTAGTTGACTAGTCGATAATACCAGTGGTAACAGTCATCGAAGCGGTGACAACAAACGTGGAGGTAATCAACATGCCAGAAATGGTAACCACTTTGGTGGTAATCATGGCCAAGACAATAGGAGTGGAAATTTCAAAAAGAGAAGATTTAACAATGATGGAAAGATGTCAACACCAACACCCGTTGATAAAGAAGGAGAACGACCACCGATCGTATGCTTCAAATGCAGAAGGGAGGGACACATCAGTCCAAACTGCGTGATGCAGTCCAAAGTATGTTACAATTGTGGAAAAGAAGGTCACCTAGCCCGATTTTGTCGTACACCAAAGTCAAGTCCAGCTGGGATGGAGGCATTAAAGGCCGTCCCAGACAAGACAAAACCGGTAGTTCAAGGGAGAGCGTTTGTTGTAACCTCCCAAAAAGCTAGGAATCCGAATGAGGTGATCACGGGTAAGCTAATCATAAACTCTAGCAAAGTCTATACCTTATTAGATACCGGTTCTACCCATTCTTTTATTTCTCCTACTTGTTCTCAACGTTTAATTTTAACTTCAGAGAAATTAGACTTTGATTTATCTGTTGAAACTCCGTTGGGAGAAACCTTCATTACATCCACGGTTTATAAGTCTTGTTTGATTCAAATCGGTAACCGTACGATACCTGTCGATCTTATCTCTTTGAAAATACTTACATTTGATGTGATTTCAGGGATTGATTGGTTAACTTCTCATCATGCTAAAATCAATTGTTTTCGTAAGGTTGTTAGCTTTTATATTTCTAACCAATCTATTATGCGAATTCAAGCAACCAAACCACTAAAGTCAATCACTGTCATATCAAGCCATAAAGCTATTCGTTTATTGAAAAACGGATGTCAAGCTTTCTTAGCTCATGTCATGGATTTAAATAAAAATACGTCAGATTTGAATGATATTTCTATTGTTAATAAATTTCCTGATGTATTCCTTGAAGAACTTCCTGGCCTACCCCCAGAGCGTGAAATTAAATTTTGTATCGACCTTGAACCCAATACAAAACCCATTTCCAAAGCCCCATATCGAATGTCTCCTATTGAATTTCAGGAGTTAAAAACCCAACTACAGGAATTATTAGACATCAGTTTCATTCGTCCTAGTACGTCTCCTTGGGGTGCTCCTATTCTATTCGTGAAGAAGAAAGATGGAAGTATGCGACTTCGTATTGATTATCGGGAGTTGAATCATGTCATCATCAAAAAATAGGTACCCGTTACCTCATATTGATGATCTATTTGACCAGTTGCAAGGCGCTAAATTCTTTTCAAAGATTGATCTTCGTTCTGGATATCATCAATTAAAGATTAAAACTGATGACATTCCAAAGACTGCTTTCAGAACTTGGTACGGGCATTACAAATTCCTAGTCATGTCTTTTGGATTGACTAATGCTCCTGCTGCCTTCATGGATATGATGAACCGAGTATTCAATAAATATTTGGATCACTTTGTGGTCATTTTTATTGATGACATCCTCATTTACTCTAAAAACCGTGAAGATCATGAGCAACACTTGAGGTTGATACTCCAAAAGCTTTGTGAAAACAAGATATATGCCAAGTTGAAGAAATGTGAGTTCTGGCTTGAGGAAGTAGCATTCCTTGGGCACGTGATATCAAATCACGAAATATCTGTTGACCCGACAAAGATTTAAGAAATTCAAAGTTGGGAGCAACCTAAGTCAGTGACCGAAGTACGTAGCTTTCTAGACTTAGCTGGTTATTATCGGAGATTCGTGGAAGGATTTTCTCGAATCGCTACTCCATTAACTCAACTAACTCATAAAGATACAAAATTCGGTTGGAGCGAGGAATGTGAGAAGAGTTTTCAAGAACTCAAGAGGAGACTCATTTTAGCACCTGTTCTGACAATACCATCTGGTTCGGAGGGATTTGTCATATCTGACGATGCTTGAGCAAAGGTTTAGGATGTGTTCTCATGCAACATGGGAAAGTCATAGCCTATGCCTCATGAAAACTCAAAGAATATGAGAGGAATTATCCTACTCATGATCTAGAGTTGGCAGCTGTCGTTTTTGCGCTTAAGATTTAGAGGCATTACCTGTATAGAGAGAAGGTGGAGATCTATACGGATCATAAAAGCCTCAAATATTTCTTCACTCAAAAGGAACTTAACATGCGGCAACAACGATGACTTGAGCTGTAGAAAGATTACGATCATACCATTCAATACCATCCTGGAAAAGTGAACGTAGTAGCTGACGCATTGAGTAGAAGATCATATGCGGGTACAAGTGCGATATTGTCAACGCAAAGACCCATTTTGTATTACTTACAAAGGACGGAGATAGAGTTAAATACTTCCAGGACCCATGTGATGGTGGCGAATATACGAGTAGAACCGACTTTAATCCATAAAGTTAAAGCTACTCAAGCTACAGACCTGGAGCTGATGTGTATGAGGAAGAAAGTGCAAGAAGGTGCTATTCCGGAAGCAAGAATCGATGACAAAGAAATACTTCGAGTTAACTCCAGACTTTGTGTTCCTAACGATTCTAACTTGAAGTATAAAATTATGACGGAGGCACCTAATATGACGCCCCCAAAATTAGGTATACATCACCCATCTTGGGTCGCCAGATACATGGTACAGAATTCAAATACAACTTACTAATACAAGCTGTAGTAGTACAATCGACAAAACATAAACTGTGAGTTTAAATACAAATATTGTCTACTAGAGATTATACAAACTCAAAAGGAGTCCTCATTACAATTATTATCACACTATTTTACAGAATAGTGAGGACTACTAATGCTATCCTCTGGACCATTACTCCGTTCCCCGACTTGTCCCGGCTATATTCTCATTTCACGAGAAAGCGTGAAAGAAAGGGTGAGCTCAACTAGCCCGATGAAATATTATGACTAAGATAATGCGAGAATAAATTATCATTAGCCTTCAACAATGTTAAGCGATAAAATATAATAAACATCAAGTTTAAGCTGCGGTGAACCAACGAATCCATTAAAAGAGTCAGTAGAAAATAAAATCTACTATCTTTTATGATTTAAATGGTTTTCATCATCAACGTTATAAATTTGAGACTCGACAATAAATATTCCACATCATCGAATCACCCTACGCACTACTGACTAAGGATATTCTTTAGTATCACGACCACAATTATCCATGCACTACGGGCCAAGAATATTTGTGTATTCATTAATGGTCATGATCATGCCAACAACTGTTCATCAATGCACTACGGGCCAATGAGGACTTTTAATTTTCACATCATTTGTAACATTACGGTCATGATTACACCGAATAATCCCTGGTCATAATCATACCAAGTCCGTCTATGCACTACAGGCCACAGATTACTTTCAACATAATATAAATATGAGGATGATGACAATGATATAAGAATTCAATAAAACAAGTTCAAGAATTAATTTATCCGGAACCAATAACATCAAATCATCAACATGATACTACTTTGTAGAGTAAAATTCAAGAATACTTAGAAGAATATTTCCATGAAAGGATCTTTGGATGAAGCGCAAATATCAAGGATATTCCACTAATTTCATGGAGTATAGAAGTCAAAGTTTTAACCACCTGAGTATAACAAAGAATGAAACAACAAAAGAAATCACCATGCATGCGATAGATCGCATGCAGACGAGTTATTCAACGAAATAATAAATAACGGAACCAGTCCGCGTAGTAAAATGCCGCATGAGGATATTCCAACGAATAATAAAGAATGGAACCAGTCCGGCGTAAAGCACACGCAGACGAGGATGTTCCAATGAATAATAATAATAAAAGCGGAACCGGTGCAGTGTAAAACACACGAGACGAGGATGTTCCAACAGAATAATAATAAAGATTTTAACCAGTCCGGTGTAAAACATATCTGAGCGGATGTTCCAACGAAATAATAGAAGAATGTCACCAAGTATAGGGTAAACCGCGTATATCAAGTTTATTCCAATGAGAATAATAAGCAATGAAATAATAGCGAGTTCTCTTCATGAATAAGAAAGAATAACACCCTTACTTTAGTAGGAGATTGAATACTACGATAGTGTAATGTGCGAATACTCTTCTTCTTTCTCTCTTATTCTCTCTATACTTTCTCTCTCTATAGCTTGAATGAATTCGTGAAAAATAATGAAGCACTAGGCCTCTATTTATAGAAGATTTCTAGCTTAGCACCTTCCATGTGAAAAGGCAAGTGGCTTGACGACTGGTGATGTGAAAAGAAAAGTGGTTTGACGCCTGTAATGTGAAACGACAATTGGTTCGACGCCTGTAATGTGAAACGACAATTGGTTCGACGCCTGTAATATGAAACGATAATTGGTTCGACGCCTGTAATATGAAACGACAAGTGGTTTGACGTCTGGTAAAGGTAATTACAATTGATGAAGGTAATTACTATTCACAAAGGTAATTACTATTTGACGAAGGTAATTACTATTGACGAAGGTAATTACTATTGACGAAGGTAATTACTATTGACTAATGTAATTACTATTGACTAAGGTAATTACTATTGATGAAGGTAATTACTATTGATGAAGAGACTCTTAGATGATGACATATAGGCCCCCCATAAAATAACCAAACTTACCACAAACGTCTCATAACAGACTCTTTATATACATTAAGGATTGAATAAATATTACCACAAATCATTTTATTTTTAATCAACACATATTTAATCTTTCAACAATTATTAATCATTTATAACTTGTCGTCTCAATTATTGATTTAACAATATAACATATTATCTGAGATGATCTTGTGACAATAATTGAATCAATAATATAAGAGATATGATCGACAATTCTTCGTAGCAATAATTGAGTATAGGTGAGTGACTTCTCACGTAAGCATCAATAATCAATCTACCGTGTGCTACTATGCAACCACGCCAGACATCACTTATTTTTTACTACCGGGTAGTTCAACGGTTTTAATCGGTAACACCTCCGTAGTTATTTTCATAAAGTATTTTTGTCGTTTTCTCAATCCGATAATAATTCCGTTAATAGGGTCCACCAATTATTGTGCCGTCGTACGAATATTTCCCGACAAAAAGAATATTCCCCGACCAAACAAATATTTTATAACAACTTGCGTACTTTGCAAAATTTATAAATATTACCCACAACTATAACATTATATCAAATCCACACCATAATTTAAAAAAATATTTCGAGAAAATTAAATCTTTATTTATAAAATCTGGGGTCTCACACCTAACACTGTTTGCAATCCATCCTGGGAGTACCAACATGTATTGTAATCTTCGACTTATATTTTGGTGGAACAATATGAAGAGAGAGATAGCGGGGTTTAGTGTCTAACTTGTCAACGAGTCAAGGCGGAGCATCAAGTGCCAAAAGGTCCATTGCAACCACTTGAAATTCTAGAATGGAAGTGGGAGCACATTACCATGGATTTTGTTACTGGTCTTCCCAAGTTTTCTCAAGGCATAGATGCGATTTGGTTCATTGTTGATAGATTGACCAAGTCTGCTCATTTCTTACCGATACAAGAAACTTATACACTTGAACGTCTTGCTCGTATGTACATAAATGAGATTGTAAGATTGCATGGTATGCCAGTATCCATAGTTTCTGATTGAGACCCAAGATTCACTTCAAGATTTTGGGTTAGTTTGTAAAAAGCTATGGGCAAGGATTTACAATTTAGTCGGAGAGGACTATTCAAACTCTTGAATATTTATTAAGACTCTGTGTCATTGACTTCAAAGGAAGTTGGGACAAGTTCTTACCATTGGTGGAGTTTTCCTAAAACAGCAGTTATCAAGCAAGTATTGGCATGGCTCCATTTGAGGCGTTTGTATGGAAGAAAGTGTCATTCTTCAGTATGTTGAGATGAGGTGGGTGAAGCAACATTGTTGGGACTAGAGTTGGTACGTATGACTATGAAAAAGATTCAAACGATCCGATAACGTATAAAAACCTCACAAGATCGACAAAAGAGTTATGCTAATCTTCATCGAAAGGACGTGGAATTCAATATTGGAGATCATGTGTTGTTACATGTTGCTCCATGGAAAGGAGTTACGAGATTTGAAAAGAGAGGAAAGCTCAATCCTCGATTCATTGGCCCATTTGTAATCATTGATCGAGTAGGAACTGTGGCCTATAGACTCGTCTTACCACCAAGTATGTCTCGTGTTCATAACGTTTTTCGCATATCTATGTTACGTAAATATGTGAAAGACCCGAACCACATTATTGAATTAGAACCGGACGAGATAGCAGAAGATTTAACGTATGAAGAGGTACCTGTTAAAATCTTGGATAAGAAGGATCATATTCTATGCTCCAAGGTTATACCTCAAGTCAAAGTTTTGTGGAGAAACCACAATGTGGAGGAAATGACCTGGGAGTTAGAATCTGAAATGAAGTTAAGGTATCCTCACCTGTTCGACATACCAAGTACGTACCCTAATTTCGAGGGCAAAATTTCATAAGAAGGGGAGGTTGTAAGACCCCAACTTTTATGAATAAAGAATAATTTTTCTCAAAATATATTTTTGAATATTATGCTGTGGATATAATATAATGTTATAGTTGTGTATAATATTTATAAATTTTTCAAAGTAAGCAAGTTGTTCTAAAATATTCGATTGTTCGGGGAATATTCGTTTTAACAGGGAATATTCGTATGATAGAACAATCATTGGTGGACCCCACAACGAAAGTATTGTCATAGTTAAAAAACGACAGAATTATCTTTTTATAAAAATAACGACGAAAGTTTTACCGTTAAACTGTTGAACTACCCGTTGGTAAAAGTACAGTAATATGTGTGGTTGCATAGTAACACACGATATTGATTATTGATGCTTACGTGAGAAGTCACTCAGTTATACTCAATTATTTCTACAGTAATTGCTACATAATATCTCTTAGATTATTGATTCAATTATTGTCACAATATCAATATTTTATATTATTAAATTAATAATTGAGATGACAAAGTTATTCATATTATTATTTGCAATATTGATGATGTCTAGAAAGTTCTGTCGAGGAGAGGTTTGGTCACCTAATTGCGTGCCAATAGGGAGAAATCCTTATCGAAAAGCCCCCTCTTTCCTGGGAATGATCTGGTTGTTAAATATTGTGATTTATAATATTAATGATGAATAAGTTTATGTTGATTAAAGATGAAAATGATAGTTCCATTGTGTTGGGATTATTAGTGTTAGTGGAAATCGACATCTATTTTGATAATAATTGATGTCTGGAGGATATATTGACCAATTAGGTTATTAATCGGATAAATGAGCAATTAATTGCTATTAATTCACATGCTTATAACTATTTGTTCACATGTGTGTACTATTGATTCACATGCATGTACTATTAGGGGAGGTGGTGCAAGATTGATAATACTTGCATGAATAAATTAAAAATGGAGGTATAGATAAATATACTATACTGTAATATTTCGAGCCCCAAAATGTGTAATTATTAAAACTATATTTTCCTATAAATAGAAGCTCATTCTTCTTTCATTCTCACCAATTCACTAAGACTCACAAGAGTAAGTATAAAGAGAGAAGCTATAGAGAGAAAGAAGAATAGAAGTCTGCTACCTCACTATTCCAATATCCAGTCTTCTTCTAAGATAAGGGATATTATTTTTGTTCAGTATTCGTAAGGAATAATATTTTCTTCCATACTCTATAGTATGTGAGTAATATTATTTCATCTCGTATTCCAAATTATACCCTCATTTTGTTAAATTATTGCTTCTATACTCCATGAAATTAGTAGAATATCCTTGAAATTTGCACTTCATCTAGTATCATTTCACAAGGATATTTTCTGCACATTCTTGTTAAATTTTAAGCTTTTCATGCCGGAGTACTGTCCATGAGTACTATTCATTTATACGGTACTATTCATAAAGTACTATTCACGATTACTATTTACAAAGTACTATTCATGAGGTACTATTCCCAAAGTACTATTCATGGAGTACTATTCACCCGGAGTACTATTCATGACAAAAATTGATTTCTTTTCGGTCCAAATCATTTTTGATACAATATCATTCTAGAATTTTACTCCACAAAGTAGTATCATGTTGGCAATTTGAACATTATTGAATTTTGGATAAATTAAATTATAAATCTTTAAAATTTATCATTTGCTATCTTTTAATTGAATTCTTATATCATTGTCATCATCCTCATGCTTATATTGTGATGAAAGTCATCTGTGGCTTACGTACATAGATGGACTATTGATTGCTATGATTATAACCAGGGATCATTCTGTATAATCATGACCCGTAATGTTACAAATGATGTGGTAAAAGTCCTCATTGGCCCGTAGTGCATTGATGGACAGTTGTTGGTATGATTATGACCAGGGATTATTTGGTATAATCATGACCATTGATGATTACATGAATATCCTTGGCCCATAGTGCAGGGATGATTCGATGATGTGGTTTATTTATTAAGGTGAGTCTCAGCAATAAAATTGATGAAAAACTTTTTAAATCATAGAAGATAGTAGATATCATGCTCTACTTGACTCTTCTAATGGATTGCTTGTTCCGCTGCAGTTAAACTTGATATTTGTTATATTTTATAAGTTTAACACTGTTGGAGGCTAATGATAATTTATTCTGCATTATCCTGATCATAATATTTCTTACTGGGCTAGTTGAGCTCACCCTTTTGCTTTCATTGTTCTCTTCAGGAAATGAGAACGTAGCCGGGACTAGTCGGGGAGCGGAGTGATAGTCCCAGATAATGTTATAGTATTCCTCACTACTATTCTATAAAATAGTGTGACAATAAATATAATGAGGACTCCATTTGAGTTTGGATATTGTCTAGAAGATAATATTAGTGTAAAAACTCTCTGCTCATGTTGTATAATTAAGTTTGTATTTATATTCAGTACCATATATTTGGCAACCCAAGATGGGTGATGTATACCTATTTTGGGGGCGTCAAAACTAGCCCCTTTAATGATAAACACCTTTATCTTAGAAGGTAGCGTGTTTCGTAACAAACACCTTTTGCTAAGTAGGATTATAGAACATATATCCTAAACTTACTTTAGGATGTCCCACAAATATGTACTTGTCAAATCTTATGCCAAGCTTATCCTTTGGAACCTTTTTCACATAAGCTGGATAACCCCTTATCTTAACATACTTAAGATTAGGAATCCTCCCTGTCCATAACTCTTATAGTGTCTTGGGGTCGAATTTTGAGGTTACCTTTTTATTAGATTCTGACCATTTCTAGGGCATGACCCCAAAGGATCTTTGGAATGTCAAGATATAATCATTATGGACCACACCATGTCCAATAAGGTGCGATTTTTCCTTTCGGATATATCAATCAATTATTGCTTATTAGGAGGCGTCCATTATGAGAAAATCATTTGAGATGATCTAGAAACTTATTACACAAGTATTTATTCCTTGATCTAATCAAAGAATCTTAATACATTTCAAATTAGTTTTATTTACAGATTCTTTGAACCTTTCAAATAATTAACAATTGTATTTTAGCAAATACACACATTCAACTTTTTGAATTATTATCTCTTTTTTCTTATACTAGTTTGTTCAATTTGCAAAATAATTTTTTACGTAAGTCAAGTACACAAAATCCATTAAGTAATATTTCATTTCTATACAAAATATTATTATCATAAATAGAACAACAATTGTCCTTAAATATAATACAAAAGATTTCAATGTCCAACAACAAAATGGAAATAATATTTCTAACAAGAACTGGAATACAATAACAACTTATTGACTTAATAGATTTTCCCGTAGGCATTACTATACTATAAGTTTCTATGGCTAATGTAGCAACCTTTGCTTCATTTCCCACACATAGGATTACTTATCTTTGTTTAGCTTTCTAATTCTGCTTGGTCCCTTCATAAATCTATATTTATGATAACCAAAGCTGGTATCCAATACCCGAGTAGAACCTTGACTTAAAGAAAAATTTATTTTAATCATGAACAAAAACTATATTTGTGTAGAAGCTTCACTAAAGCTTCTTACGATTAACCTCTACAAGATACTTCTCATGATTTCTTTTTTCGATTATTTCGGGCTTATTGCAATAGAAGAAAACTCATTTTCTATCCGTATGTCGGTTTTTTTTCTTATTATCCTTTGTTTATGCCTTTTCTAATTACCTTCTTAGAATCGTTCTTCCTTTTAGAAGATCCTTTGGCCCCTACCAGTAAAGCTTGGTTTTTCTTGGTTGGAAAGTGACTCTCAACATTTTTCAACATGTTAAGCAAATCAGCGAAACTAATATCTAGCTTGTTCATATAAAAATTCATAACAATTGTGAAAGGAGTCCTGGGTGAGTGCAAGATTAAATCTTGGCACAACTCCTCATCCATGACAAAACATGTTGTCCTAATTGTTCAATCAAATTGATAATGTTAAGGACTTTTGTCTGTACTGTAGTGTCATCGGTTATTTTAGATCGGAAGAGCTCCATAGATATCTGATATCTTTCACTTCTACTTTCTTCACCATCAACTACTTGATGTGTAGGAATATTGTAAGAGCATCCATAGTTTCATGTTGACGCTGAAGCTCGTTACTCATGGATGCGAGCATGATGCATTGAGGCAACTGTGCATCATCTTGCCACTTTCTAAAAGTAGAAATCTCTTCCTCAGAGGCATTGTCTGCAACCATTGCAGGGATAGGCGTATTAAGGACATAAGATAGCTTTTCAGCCGTGAGAACTATTCTCAATTTCCTTAACCAATCCGTTTAATTCGGTCCGATTAATTTAGCATCTAATATGCTATGTAGTGATAGTAATTTAGACATTGTAAAATTTTGTAAATGAATTTGTTCTTAACAACATTTTAGCATACATTCTTTTATTAATTATCAAAATAATTTAGCTCTTGTTTTAAATTAGTATCTCCCACTATTTTTATCAAACTATATTACCCTCACTTATATAGTTCGGCAAAATCTAATTAAAGATTTGCTAGTGAGAATAAGGATCCCATTTTAAATGTATATAGTCTTGTGGTGACACAATAAACTATATATAAATAAATAGGTAGACAACTCTTGTTAATTACATCAACTATGCAACTCCTTGTATTTTGCCTCTTAGATCATAATTGTAAGACCCCAAATTTTATGAATAAAGAATAATTTTCTTGAAATATTTTTTTTGAGTATTAAGGTGTGGATTTGATATAATGTTATAGTTGTGGGTAATATTTATAAATTTTGTAAAGTAAGCAAGTTATCATAAAATATTCGATTGGTCGGGGAATATTAGTACGACCGGCACAATCATTGGTGGACCCCCAACGGAAGCATTGTCGGAGTTAGAAAATGATGAAATATCTTTTATAAAAATAACGGACAAAGTTTTACCGTTAAATTTGTTGAAATACCGGTGGTAAAAGTCTACGATGTCTGGCGTGGTTGCATAGTAACACATGGTATTATGCAAAGATCATTGATTATTGATGCTTACGTGTTAAGCCACTTAGTTATACTCAATTATTGTTACAGTAATTGCTGCATAATATCTCTTATATTATTGATTCAATTATTGTCACAATATCATCTGCATAATATTTTATATTATTAAATCAATAATTGAGACGACAAAGTTATTCATATTATTATTTGCATTATTGATGATGTCTAGAAAGTTCTGTCGAGGAAAGGGGTTTGGTCACCTAATTGCGTGCCAATAGGGAGAAATCCTTATCGGAAAGCCCTCTCTTTCCTGGGAATGATCTGGTTGTTAAATATTGTGAGTTATAATATTAATGATGAATAAGTTCATGTTGATTAAAGATGAAATTGATATTTCTGTTGTGTTGGGATTATTAGTGTTGGTGGAAATTGACATTTATTTAGATAATAATTGATTTTTGGAGGTTAAATTGACCAATCGGGTAATTAATCGGATAAATGAGCAATTAATTTTTATTAGTTCACATGCATATAACTATTTGTTCACATGAATGGAACTATTGATTCACATGCATATACTATTGATTCACATACATGTACTATTATGGGAGGTGGTGCAAGTTTGATAATATTTGTAGGACTAAATTAAAAATGAAGGAAAAGATGAAGGTACTATACTGTAATAATTCGAGCCCCAAACCATACAATTATTGAAACTATGTTTTCCTATAAATAGAAGCTCATTCTTCTTTCATTCTCACCAATTCATTAAGACTCACAAGAGCAATTATAGAGAGAGAAGCTATAGAGAAAAGAAGAAGAGTATTACATTACTTCACTATTCCAAAGATATCCGGTCTTCTTCTAAGGTAATTAGTATTATTTATTTTATATTATATTAAGGTGTGGATTTGATATAATGTTATAGTTGTGGGTAGTATTTATAAATTTTATAAAAGTATGCCATTTGTCATAAAATATTCAATTGGTCGGGGTATATTCGTTTTATCAGGAAATATTCGTACGACGACATAATCATTGGTGGACCCCACAACAGAAGTATTATCGGAGTTAGAAAACAATCGAAATATCTTTTTATAAAAATAACGGTGAAAGTTTTATCGTTAAACTGTTTAAATACCCGGTGGTAAAAGTACAGTAATACGCGTATTGTATAGTATCTTTGATTATTGATTCTTCCGTGAGAAGTCACTCAGTTATACTCAATTATTGTCATAGTATCATCTACATAATATTTTATATTATTAAATCAATAATTGAGACGACAAAGTTATTCATATTATTATTTGCAATATTGACGATGTCTAGAAAGTTCTGTCGAGGAAAGGGGTTTGGTCACCTAATTGCATGCCAAAAGGGAGAAATCCTTATCGGAAAGCCCCCTCTTTCCTGGGAATGATCTGGCTGTTAAATATTGTGAGTTATAATATTAATGATGAATAAGTTCGTGTTGATTAAAGATGAAATTGATATTTCTGTTGTGTTGGGATTATTAGTGTTGGTGGAAATTGACATTTATTTCGATAATAATTAATTTTTGGAGGTTAAATTGACCAATCGGGTAATTAATCGGATAAATGAGCAATTAATTTTTATTAGTTCACATGCATATAACTATTTGTTCACATGAATGGAACTATTGATTCACATGCATGTACTATTATGGGAGGTGGTGCAAGTTTGATAATATTTGTAAGACTAAATTAAAAATGAAGGAAAAGATGAAGGTACTATACTGTAATAATTCGAGCCCCAAAACATACAATTATTGAAACTATGTTTTCCTATAAATAGTAGCTCATTCTTCTTTCATTCTCACCAATTCACTAAGACTCACAAGAGCAATTATAGAGAGAGAAGCTATAGAGAGAAAGAAGAAGAGTATTCTGTTACTTCACTATTCCACTATCCAGTCTTCTACTAAGGTAAGGGATATTATTTCTTTCGTATTCATAACAGATATTATTTTTGTTCAATATCTGTATGAAATGATATTTTCTTCGATACTTTGTAGTGTGTAAGTAATATTATTTTGTTTTAAATTCCGAATTCTACACTTATTTTGTTAAAGTATTGCTTTTATACTCTGTGAAATTAGTAGAATATTCTTGAAATTTGCGCTTCATCTAGTATCTTTTCACAAGGATATTTTTCTGAATATTCTTGTTAAATTTTAAGCTTTTCATTCAAGTACTATTCATATGTACTATTCATTTATACAACACTATTTAAACATACGATCTTATTCACAAAGTACTATTTATGGGCACTATTCATAAATATAGTACTATTCATATATACTGGTACTTTTCATAAAGTACTATTCACGATATAATTCACAAAGTACTATTCATGGGGAGTACTATTCACGGTACTATTCAAAAAGTACTATTCTTGAAGTACTATTCATAGGATACTATTCACCCGAAGTACTATTCATGACAAAAATTGATTTCTTTTCGGTCCAAATTATTTTTGATACAATATTATTCTTGAATTTTACTCCACAAAGCAGTATCATGTTGATAATTTGGATATTATTAAATTCTGGATAAATTAAATTATAAATCTTTAAAATTTATCCTTGCATTCATTTAATTGAATTCTTATATCATTGTTTTCATCCTAATGCTTATATTGTGATGAAAGTCATCTGTGGCTTACGTGCATAGGTGGACTGTTGATTGGTATGATTATGACCAGGGATTATTCGGTATAATCATGACCGTAATGTTACAAATGATGTGGTAAAAGTCCTCATTAGCCCGTAGTGCATTGATAGACAGATGTTGGTATGATCATAACCATGCATTTTCTTCGACCAAGGGTACAAAGATGAATTGTTGTTTGGCATGATCATGACCATTGGTGAAAACATGAATATCCTTGGCCCGTAGTGCATGGATAATTCGTGGTCATGATACTAATGAATATCCTTGGCCTGTAGTGCATGGATAATTGATGAGTAGGTTTTTAACCTACGATTTATCTTCAGTTAGCTTGTTATATTGTTAGTTTTTTTAAATATTTCATGTTGCTTTTGATGGGTTTTTGTTTTTGTTTTAGGATATGAAGTGAGCACATCAAAATGCTAGCATTGGAAGAAAATTCGAGCAAAATTTACATATTCTGTAGGACCAGCGTGGGGTGCGCCATGATGCTGAGTAAAGTGGTGCGGGGCATGTCGTGGCATGTGCAGTTACTGATCAAGCGGCGTGGGCCGCGCTATCTTAGAGCTAAATCCGGTTGACTTTTATTTGCTGGAAGCTAAGTGGTATTGGGAGATATAACTTCTTTATGTAATATGCTTCTATTAGGAGTGTGTCAATGAGTTTATTTCATGATTAATTGGGACTCTATGTCCATAAACTTGTTGGGGTTGACTTGGAGTTTGATTTCCATTAGAATTCTTATGTGATGAGTTTGAGATGGAGTAGAATTGAAGTGATGGAGTGAGAGTGAGTTTATTAATTTTTAATTGTTGCAGATATCAATGGACATACACTGAGAGACATACAATTGAAGAGCAAGAATTTGGAGGAACATGAAAAAGAGGTGATTTCACGAAGATTGCATTTTTGAAGGGCGAGAAGGGTGGTGTACTACTATTCTTCTTTAATCTCAATTTGTGTAATCAGGATGATGATTTCTTTTATTTATTTAGTATTTAATTCATTAGTTATGAACTAAATTACTTTTTAGGCTTGCAATGGATCTTTAACGTTGAATGACAATTATTATGCCGTTATTTAAGTTTAATAAATTATTAATTCAGTTTATCTATTGTGATTTGTGATTAATTTATGAATTACTTGATCACCAATTTTATGTGGAATTGTATGGATTCGAGAGATGAGGTATGATTCTAGACCTAGTCATAATAGCACGTGTTCATGAATTTTGTGATTGAATAGATTCTTGATTTATGTTAGGGTAGAGATATGTCTAGCATCGCATGTAATCTGTAAAGAACTTGGAATTAAATCCTTTTTAATTATAATTCACATTGAGATATAGTGAATTAGTTATTTAGGGTGTTTGGCTTAATTCTATCTAAATTATGGATTTAAGTTAATATGGTTTTAGTGCATTGAGAAATGGCTAATTCTACATGAGTGTTCTAATACATTGAGATAATAAATTAAATTATAATAAGGTGTGATAATTGGAAGGATACTTAAAGTGAAGTTATAAAGCCTAATTCTCCATTAATTGTTTGAAATTAAGATTTTTAAGTTATGTTGGTTGATTAATATTCTTAGTTTATGAGTTTTATTAATTATCACTTTTAATTTGGTTTAGTTTAATAAAATTGGGTTAATATAAAATTGATAATTGTGAAGGTTAATTTCTTGTTATTCTCTGTGAGAACGATACTCTACTTATCATTATATTACTTTTTGACCACGTATACTTGCGTGATTGTGCGTAATTAGATTTTACCCAACAAGTTTTTGGTGCCGTTGTCGGGGAACTAGTATAGATTTTAATAATTTTTTAATATTAGTTTAATTAGTTCAGTTTTACTTAAACATTTTTTCTTTTTGTTTTGTTCATTCTTATTTCAAGTTATTGAAGTTGGTTTATGTAAACACGATCCAAAAATCCAGACTTGCTTCCTTTTTAGGACGACATTGAGAAACGGTTTCAAAGGCTAAGTAAGTAGATTAAGGAGAGAAGAGAAAACTTCGAGAATTCAGAAAAAGAAGAAGCAATGGCTGCCGAAGACTAGAAAACATTGAGAGATTTTGCTACACCTAAGGTTACTAAGCTACAGTTGAGTATCACCAGGCCTGCTATAGCTGCAAATACATTTGAGATTAAGCCTGGGACTATTCAGATGATCCAGAATTCGGTTCAGTTTGGGGGACTAGCAAATGATGATCTGAATAAACATTTGGTCAGCTTCTTGGAGATTTGTGACACCTTCAGGTATAATGCGGTGTCGGATGACGCAGTTAAACTTCACTTGTTCCCATTCACTTTGCTGGACAAGGCGAAGAGTTGGCTACACTCTCTGCCGCCGGGATCAATAGTTACATGGGAAGACCTCGCTAAAAAATTCTTAGCAAAATTTTTCCCACCAGTGAAGACTGTAAAAATTAGGAATGAGATAACTATGTTTGAACAACAACATTGGGAATCACTGTATGAGGCATGGGAAAGATACAAAGAGTTGCTCAGAAAGTGCCCACATCACGGATTACCCAAATGGCTGCAGATGAACACATTCTACAATGGGTTGAATGAAAATCTCAGGACCAATATAGATGCGGCTTCGGGTGGAGCTTTTATGGAAAAGAGTTATGAGGAGGCGTATCAATTGATAGAGACAATGGCAGCTAACAACTACCAGTGGCCCACGACAAAAATGACACAACCTAAAGTGGCTGGGGTGTTAGAGGTAGATGGAGTGACAGCATTAGCAGCACGCAAATTTCAGCGCTATCGAAGAAAGTGGACGCTTTGTCAACGATACAGACTCAGCATGTTGCAGTTATTTATGAATTGTGTGTGGGTGAACATCCTACAGATCAATGTGCAATTAACCCAGCGTCTGTGCAATTTGTGGGTAGTTACAACAGAATTCTACAGAATATTTAGCAGAATGCATATAATCCCGGGAATAAGAATCACCCAAATTTGTCGTGGAGTAATAACCAACATCAACAAGCTCCAAGACCATCTTATCCCCCAGGATTTCAGAATCAGAATCAACAAACAGCTCAACATCAGGATAGAAAATCAGATTTAGAAGAGTTATTGTCGAAGTATATAACCAATAACGAGGCAGCTATGAAATCTCAAGCAGTAGCCATCAAGAATTTGGAAAATCAGATGGGACATATAGCTTTTGCCTTGAATAATAGACCTCAAGGAACTTTACCCAGTTATACAGAGAAAAATCCAAAAGGTAATCATGAGCAATGTCAGGCAATTATGTTAAGGAGTGGAAAATAACTTGAGGGACAGAAAATTTAAAATTTGACTGCAAAAGATGATAACAAAGAAGGAGAAAACAAAGTGGTTGAGGACAATCATACGGAAGAAAAGCAAGAGAATAAGGGTAAAACAGATAATGAACCAGTTGTGTATCCTCCACCGCCATTTTCGCAAAGAATTAAGAAACAAAATCTAGACAAGCAATTTAGCAAGTTTTTAGAAGTTTTTAAGAAACTCCAAATAAATATTCCATTCGCAGAAGCCTTAGAGCAAATGCCAAGTTATGCTAAATTTATGAATAGAATTTTGTCAAGGAAAAAGAAGTGGGAAGATTTTGAAACGGTAGCTTTAACGGAGGAGTGCAGTGCAGTTTTATAAAGGAAGTTACCGCCAAAGTTGAAAGATTCGGGGTGTTTCACTATTCCATGTACACTTGGGAATATAGCCTTCCAAAAGTGTTTATGTGATTTGGGGACAAGTGTAAATCTCATGCCGTTATCAGTATACACCGAATTGGGTTTACTAAGTCCAAAAAACAAACCAATATTTCTCTCTGATTGGCATATAGGTCACCACGTGCAGGAGGAATTGTGGAGGACATTTTGGTTAAAGTGGATAAATTTATATTCCCTGCTGACTTCATAAATCTAGAATACGAGGAAGATAAAAATATCCCAATCATCCTAGGAAGACCATTCTTGGCTACGGGTAGAACCCTTATCGATGTGCAAAAAGGAGAACTCACAATGAGGGTCCAAGATCAGGAAGTCAAGTTCAATGTATTCAAGGCCATGAAGTTTCCTACAAATGAAGAAGAGTGCTATCGGGTGGATGTCATTGATCAGATAGTTAAGGAAGACATGGAAAAGAGTTTGGTCAATGATCCATTGGAAATTACATTGTTCGAAGATGAGGATATGGATGACCCAGAATTTTTGGATTATTTGCATATGCTAGATTCTTTGCCATGAGCTAGCAGATTCAAAGCACCAGTTGAACCATTGCACACAGAGGAAAGAGCCACGACAAGGATGAAACCTTCATTGGAGGAGCCACCTACACTTGAGCTTAAGACACTACCTAAACACCTCAGGTATGCATATTTAGGCCATTCTAATACTTTACCTGTTATTAGTTTTGCTGCGCTTAACGAATTGTAGGAAAATAAGTTGTTGAGAGTGCTTAGAGAACATAAATAGGCTATAGGATGGACAATTGCAGATATCAAGGGAATCAGTCCATCCTTTTGCATGCAAAAAAATCTTATGGAAGAGGATGCAAAGCCAATAGTGGAACAACAAAGACGGCTAAACCCAATCATGAAAGAGGTAGTGAAGAAAGAAATTTTAAAGTGGTTGGATGCGGGAATCATCTACCCAATTTTAGACAATGTGTGGGTTAGTCCGATTCAATGTGTGTGCCAAGAAGGGAGGAATGACCTTGGTGAAGAATGAGGATAATCAATTGATTCCAACAAGAACAAAGAACTAGTTGGAGGGTTTGCATGGATTATAGGAAGTTGAATAAAGCGACCCACAAAGACCATTTTCTTCTACCTTTCATCGATCGATGTTGGATGATTAAGCGGGTCATGAGTTTTATTGCTTATTGGATGGATATTCGGGGGTATAATTAAATAGTCATTGCCGCAAGAAGATCAAGAAAAGACTACTTTCACGTGCCCATACGACACCTTTGCTTTCGTGGAGAATGTCTTTTGGCTTGTGTAATGCACCATGACTTTCCAACGGTGTATGATGGCCATTTTCTGGACATGGTGGAAAAGAATGTGGAAGTCTTCATGGACGATTTCTGCATCTATGGAGATGATTTTGATGCTTGCTTGGAAAACTTGGTGATGGTTTTAAAGAGATGCGTGAGAGACAAACTTGGTGCTTAATCGGGAAAAGTGTCATTTCATGTTCAAAGAAGGAATAATCTTGGGGTACAAGGTTCCAAATGAAGGATTTGAGGTTGATAGATGAAGTTAGAAATAATAGAAAATCTTCCACCTCCAACTACGCTTAAGGGAATCCGTAGTTTTTTGGACATCTTTGGATTTTACTTTGAAGGTTTATAAAAGATTTCTCTAAGATTGCGAAACCATTATGCAGTCTCTTAGAGAAAGACGCAGTTTTCAAATTCGATGAGAATTGTAAGACAACATTTGATTTATTAAAGAAAAAGTTAACTACATCACCAGTTATTGTCGCACCAGATTAGAACATGCCTTTTGAGTTAATGTGCAATGCAAGCGACTATGCGGTAGGAGCTGTTTTGGGTCAACGCCGAGAGAAGATATTCCACGCCATATACTATGCAATTAAGACACTTACGGAGACCCAAATGAATTACACAACTACAGAGAAAGAGTTACTTGTAGTAGTATATGCCTTTGAAATATTTCGAACATATTTGATTGGAACAAAGGTAGTGGTGTATATGGATCACTCGGCAATTCGGTATCTAATCTCGAAGAAGGATGCTAAGCCACGACTTATAAGATGGATACTCCTCCTACAAGAATTTGATTTGGAAATAAAAGATAGAAAGGGGACAGAGAATCAAGTAGCATACCATCTTTCAAGGTTAGAAAGTCCAAATAAAGATGGGATAGATAAATGTTTAATCAACGAGTCATTTTCGGATGAGCAGCTGTTTGGGGTTAACACAGAATTTCCATGGTATGCTGACTTTGTAAATTATTTGGTGAGTAACATCTTTCCCCCTGAACTGACACGTCAAAAAAAGAAGAAGTTCCTACATGACGTCAAGTGGTACATGTGGGATGAGCCTTATTTATTCAAATAGTGTGCAGATAAAATGATTCACCGATGCGTGCCATATAGCGAAATAAAAAATATCCTGCACGAGTGTCATTCATCTGCATATGGGGGACATTATAGGAGTGAAAGGACAGCGGCCAAAATACTTCAAGTAGGATTCTATTGTCCTACTATATTCAAGGATGCTTACCAGTTCATGAAGAGTCGTGACATATGTCAACGGATGGGCAACATCTCAAAGAGGAACGAAATGCCACTCAATACAATCATGGATGTAGAAGTCTTTGATGTATAGGGAATGGACTTTATGGGGCCTTTTCCTCCATCATTCAATAACCTATACATTCTCCTTGCGGTGGATTATGTAACAAAATGGGTGGAAGCTGTAGCACTCCCTATAAATGATGCTAAAGTGGTCCTAAAATTCCTACCAAAGAACATATTCACACGATTCAACACACTAAGAGAAATCATAAGTGACAAGGGAAGTCACTTCTGCAACAAAGCATTCACAGCTCTCTTGGAAATATACAGATTTAATCACAGGGTTGCAACAACATATCACCCCCCAGACAAGTGGGCAAGTTGAGGTCTCCAATAGGGAGGTGAAGAGAATTTTAGAGAAGGTAGTAAATCCGAACAGAAAAGACTGGTCTCTAAAGTTGGATGACGCATTATGGGCTTATAGGACATCATACAAGATGCCAATTGGGATGTCATCATATCAATTAGTTTACGGTAAAGCGTGTCACCTACCTATAGAGCTACAACATAAAGCCTACTGGGCAATTCTGAAGCTTAACTTCGACCAAACAACAGCAAGAGAAAAGAAGCTTCTTCAATTGAATGAACTTGATAAATTCAGACTACAAGCCTATGAGAATTTGAAGTTGTATAAAGAGAAGGTCAAGAAATGGCACGACCAAAAAATCTTACAGAGAAAGTTTGAACCGGGGCAATTGGTACTGTTGTTTAATTCAAGACTGAAACTATTTCCCGGAAAGCTCAAATCTAGATGGTCTGGTCCATTTACTATTAAGATAGTCTTACCATATGGAGCCATTGAGATTTATAGTAGAAATCCACTCCAAACCTTTAAAGTCAAAGGGCAAAGGCTAAAGCATTACTGGGGTGGCGACTTCGACAATGAAGCCATTGCAATCACACTTGCAGATGCACCGTGAAATAAGAGGCACCGTCGGGCTTACGACGTTAAAACTAGCGATACTTGGGAGGCAACCCAAGCTCTAATCCTTTTCTATTTTAGTTATTACGTACATTTTTAGCTTATAGTTTAGCTTAGAGAACTCTTTTTCTTAGAATAATGACTTCATGTTTATATGTTTGTAGGGAATGATGGAAAAACAAAGTCTCCAAGACACTGCACAAGAGGCACGGGCTACGCCACTTAAAGCATGTATCCAGCGCAGGGTACACCAATTCGCCGAGTACATTCTGATCCCCCAGCGCGGGGCGCGCCACATCAAGCACACAAACGGCGTGGGGCACGCTACTACACCAGTAGGTACTGATCACCCAGCGTGGGGCGCGCCACATAAGGCATACACATGGCGCAGTATGCACTACCACCATACCAATATACACCTTGACCTATAGCGCTGGTAGCATCATCTCAGAACCTACACTGGCATGTCAAGGCATTGAAAACGCTAGGCACTAAAGTTGATCTAATTGCATCATACGCGGCAACAACCATCTAATAACTCCTCCTTACACCCAAACTCCCCATTTCTCTTACAACTCAAACTCACCCACTACCCTATAACTCCTATAACTTCCATAATTCCCACTACACTACTTCTCCTTTCCAACTTCTTCTAGAATGAGGATTGAAGCTAGATGCTAACTTGGATGGTGATATGGCTCTAATGATTATGAAACAAAATTGGTTTTAGTTAGTGGAGCAACCACTTCCAGTAGTGATCAATATAGTGAAAGAGTTTTATGCCAATGCAATGGAGCATGTCAATCACGTAGTCATGGTTTGGTGAAAACCGGTGTCCTTTCATGCTGATGCTATTAACGAGTTCTTTGGGCTGGAAACACCAAATGATAGACGATATGAAGATGGTTTGCCCAACTTGGATGAGATAATTGTAAGATTGTGCAAACCTGGAACACAATGGGTTACCCGAGCCGGAACGGATGAAAAGATAAGTTTTCCTCACTCAGCGCTAAGTAGGTATGGTAAAGCATGGTATGCATTCCTTTATGCCCGATTGATGCCCACACGCCACTAAAATGATGTAACTAAGGAAAGGGCACAACTACTTTATGGGATTGTGCACCACCATTACCGTGTGAAAAATTCTATTGTGTTCTACAATGTGGATGTGGGTGCGTGTATTCAGAAGTCCATTGATGCACTACGGGGAAGTACTACGGGGGGGGGGGGGGCCTTTTGCATGAATTTCTAATAATTAATTTATGCCGCAAAGTCGGGGTGCAATGGCATCCGTCTGAACCTGTCCAACAACCAATGGCTATAATAGATCATGCTACAATTGACAAGTTCAAGGCATGGGAGGGGACGAGGTCACATCCAAAAGGACAAGGCTATATTATGATTCGCCAACCCTCACCCCCAGTTGCAGTGGCACCAATGGACGAGCAACCACCACGTAATTCAAGGAATCAATTTTTGTGGCTGGCTCAATGACAAGACTTAATGTATCAGTACAATGAAAATGGTTTCGATATGCTTGCTGATGCATTTTCTCGCTACAATCCTAATGCAAATCCGGTGGTTATGTCTGTTCCTCCTGTCCTTCCAGCATACCCTCCTTCAGACGATGATGAGCAGTAACTCATCTTTCAGGGAAGTCCTCCTATTTTTATTGATTTATTTTGAAGTAATGAATTGCTTTAAGTTTGGGGCGGTTATGTTTCTACCTGGTTAATTTGTGAAAATTCTATAAATCATGTTAGTTAGTTTGGCTAGTTTTTTTTAAAATTTTTATTTGTTTTTTTTCATGTCAATTAGTTTTAAAAAGATATTGTGTGCATGTAGTTTAAATTTCATGAATCTAGTAATTAGATAGTAAAGGTTTATTCTTGATCAATGATGAAATTGGAATTATGTAGACATTTACAGTACCAAATATGAGATCTTCGATGTAATTTTTTTATTATGAATTGGATCTTTGGCTGTTTAAAAGTGGTATAAAAAGGTTAGCACAATAATAACACCTATGAGGACTAATTAGTTCAAATTGATACATAAGGAATTTCTAGAGGAACTAGTTTAAATGAAAGAATGACTAGGATAGGCAGTGAAGACGAAAAATTAGACAAGAACCTAAGTTTGGGGGAAAAAGCTGGGGTATATAAGCTTTATAAAAAATAGAGACTATATATATATATATATATATATATATATATATATATATATAAATTGTGGCTAGTCTTGTTTCGGGGCCTTTGTTACTTGAGCAAGTACGCCCGAGGGAGTGTCTCTACACCTAGCGCCCTAAGGTCTTTTATGGTGTGGGAGTCGTTGGTCGAAAGCTCGCTAAGGGTTAGCAGTGTTAGCCTAATGGAATGAGTCATTGCACAGTCATGGTTATAAAAAAAGAAGAAGAATAAAATAGGAAATAAGAGCAAAAAGCCCCTGTAATATTTTTTAAAAGAGTATATAAAGCATAAGTACCCTATGTGATCTTTTAATATTGGCGATTGTTTGGTTTTAGTTGGATCTTGTCTGTTTTTGAAATTCTTAAGTTTAAATTGTATGATGCCTTATAAGAGACTTGTTATGTATTAAATTTGAAGTTGTATCAGTTAGCGTGGATGTTACACACACACACACACACACACACACACACACACACTATACCAGTAATAATGGTTTAAGATTTGAGGATTGATAAGGAATTATTGATTGGTGTTTAGTATGAAGTATTGTGGTGTTTGCTTAATTTTTTTGAGGCCATATGAGTAGTCTATGTCTGTCTTAATACTGGATTCTAGTGTTAGTGTAGTTAGTTGCATTGCATTGTATTTTGCTTGAGGACAAACAATTTTTCAAGTTTGGGGGAATTTGATGAGTATGTTTTTAACCTACGATTTATCTTTAGTTAGCTTGTTATATTGTTAGTTTTTTTAAATATTTCATGTTGCTTTTGATGGGTTTTTATTTTTGTTTTAGGATATGAAGTGAGCACATCAAAATGCTAGCATTGGAAGAAAATTCGAGCAAAATGTACATATTATCAGTAGGACCAGCTTGCGGGCGCCATATGATCTTGAGTAAAGTGGCGCAGGCGCTGCTTATGGCGCGTCGATTCTTGATCAAACAGCAGCAGCCGACTGTTTTAAAGATAAACCTAGTCTTGGTAGCGCTAGTATGGGTCGAGGCTGCGTTGACTTTTATTTGCTGGAAGCTAAGTGGTGTTGGGAGATATAACTTCTTTATGTAATATGCTTATATTAGGAGTGTGTCAATGAGTTTATTTCATGATTAATTGGGACTCTATGTCCATAAACTTGTTGGGTTTGACTTGGAGTTTGATTTCCATTAGAATTCTTATGTGATGAGTTTGAGATGGAGTAGAATTGAAGTGATGGAGTGAGAGTGAGTTTATTAATTTTTAATTGTTGCAGATATCAATGGACATACACTGAGAGACATACAATTGAAGAGCAAGAATTTGGAGGAACATGAAAAAGAGGTGATTTCATGAAGATTGCATTTTTGAAGGGCGAGAAGGGTGGTGTACTACTATTCTTCTTTAATCTCAATTTGTGTAATCAAGATGATGATTTCTTTTATTTATTTAGTAATTAATTCATTAGTTATGAACTAAATTACTTTTTAGGCTTGCAATGGATCTTTAACGTTGAATGACAATTATTATGCCGTTATTTAAGTTTAATAAATTATTAATTCAGTTTATCTATTGTGATTTGTGATTAATTTATGAATTGTTTGATCACCAATTTTATGTGGAATTGTATGGATTTGAGAGATGAGGTATGATTCTAGACCTAGTCATAATAGCACGTGTTTATGAATTCTGTGATTGAATAGATTCTTGATTTATGTTAGGGTAGAGAAATGTCTAGCATCGCATGTAATCTGTAAATAACTTGGAATTAAATCCTTTTTAATTATAATTCACATAGAGATATAGTGAATTAGTTATTTAGGGTGTTTGGCTTAATTCTATCTAAATTGTGGATTTAAGTTAATATGGTTTTAGTACATTGAGAAATGGCTAATTCTACATGAGTGTATACACTGAGATAATAAATTAAATTATAATAAGGTGTGATAATTGGAAGGATACTTAAAGTGAAGTTGTAAAGCCTAATTCACCATTAATTATTTGAAATTAAGGTCTTTAAGTTGTGTTGGTTGATTAATATTCTTAGTTTATGAGTTTTATTAATTATCACTTCTAATTTGGTTTAGTTTAATAAAGTTGGGTTAATATAAAATTGATAATTGTGAAGGTTAATTTCTTGTTATTCTCTTTGAGAACGATACTCTACTTATCATTATATTACTTGTTGACCACGTATACTTGCATGATTGTGCGTAACTAAATTTTACCCAACAATAATTCAGTGATGTGGATTATTTATTAAGCTGAGTCTTAGCAATAAAATTGATGGTAAACTTTTAAATCATAAAAGATAGTAGATATCATATTTTACTTGACTCTTCTAATGGATTGCTTATTCCGCTGTAATTGTTGATCTAAAACTTGTTGTCTATTATATTCTATCAGTTGTTATACTGTTGAAGGCTAACGATAATTTATTTTGCATTATCTTAGTTATAATATTTCTTACTGGGCTAGTTGAGCTCACCCTTTTCTTTCATTTTTCTCTTCAAAAAATGAGAATATAGCTAGGACGAGTCGGGGAATGGAGTGATGGTCCAGGATAAGTGGCTATAGTAGTCCTCATTATTCTATGAAATAGTGTGATAATAATTGTAATGAGGACTTCATTGAGTGTGGATATTGTCTAGAAGGCAATATTCGTGTTAAAACTCTCAGCTTAAGTTTTGTCGTATTGTACACGATAATTTTATAATTAAGTTGTATTTGTATTCTGTACCAAGTATTTGGCGACCCAAGATGGGTTATGTATACATGTTTTGGGGGCGTCACATTTGGTATCAAAACTTAGGGATATGATCCCTGGCTGAAATGTGAGACTAGAACTAGGAGGGGAGAGACGGGTAAATCCTTCGCTAGTATGACCTACCTAAGTTATTTGTTATTTAATTAGTACGTTAGAATATAGGGATAATATATGGCATGTCAATTAACCCTTGTTTTATGACAATAAAATAATATCTAAAAATGTTGAGATAAGCAATGGAGCACATGAGACCGTTGAGTCATCGCTGATCAATAACTAGGATAATGTGCATCAGAAAGGCAATAATCCTCATGTAAACAACAACACCGACTAAATGACGAACGACGGTATGTTTAGGAACTTTTTAGAATTCATGCAACACCAAACGAGAGAGACTCTTGTTCATAATGCAGGTGGAAACACTGGCAACTCACGGCTGGTCACCGCTAAGCAGTTTAAGGAGCTGGGATCACCGGAGTTTTTGGGAAAGCTAGAACCACTTAAGACAGAGACGTGGATAAATAAGATCACCAATATATTTGATGTCTTAGAATGCTCAGAGGAGTAAAAGGTTCCCTATGCCACCTTTATGTTGCGAGAAGAGGCAGATCATTGGTGAGAATCTATAAAACGTACTCAACCTGCCGCACTAAAGATGTCTTGGGAGAAGTTCCAAGAATTGTTCAACGACAAGTACTTTCCCAAAAGTATTCGACACATGAAGGAGGTGGAATTCATCAAGCTGGAGCAAAACAATATGACCGTGTCACAGTACGAGGCTAAGTTTGCCGAGTTATCCCGGTTTGCATCCCATTTGGTTGATAATGAGGAACGAATGACGCAAATGTTTCTACGAGGTTTGAATCCCGAAATACGTCAATACCTCATTTCTCATAAACTTTGTTTATATTCAGATGTTGTGAATAGAGCTCAATTATTAGAACGTGATTATGAGTCAGCTCAACCAAAAGGCGACGACCAACAACACGATAATAATCTTACCGGTGGCAACGACCATCAGAACAACGATAACCATCGTGAAGGAAATTATCATGCCAAAAATGGTAACCACTTTGGTGGTACTCATGGACAAGATAATAGGAAAGGTGAACTAAGTGAAAACAACTTCAAGAAGAGAAGGTTCAATATTGATGGAAAGACAGCAGCACCAACACCTATTTCAAAGGAAGAAGAACGACCACCGGTCGTATGTTTCAAATGCGGACAAGAGGGACACATCCATCTAAACTGTACGCAGCAACCCAAAGCGTGTTTCAATTGCAGAAGAGAAGGTCATTTAGCTCGAATAGTACATGCATGTGAATCAATAGTACATGCATGTGAATCAAACTTGCACCACCTCCCCTAGTAGTACATGCATGCGAATCAATAGTTCCATTCATATAAACAAATAGTTATATTGAGTAATATTATTTTGTTTTGTATTCCTAATTCTACACTCATTCTGTTAAAGTATTACTTCTATACTCCGTGAATTTAGTAGAATATTCTTGAAATATGTGCTTCATCTAGTATCGTTTCACAAGGAAATTTTTCTAAACCTTCTTGTTAAATTTTAAGTTTTTCATACTGGAGTACTATTCATGGGTACTATTCATTTATACGACACTATTCATATATACGGTAAGAGTACTATTCATAAATACGGTACTATTCATAAGTACGGTATTATTCACAAAGTACTATTCATGGGGTACTATTCACAAAGTACTATTTATGGGGTACTATTAATGAAGTACTATTCACGGGGTACTATTCACAAAGTACTATTCCTGAAGTATTATTCACAAAGTACTATTCATGGGATACTATTCACTCGGGTACTATTCACCCGGAGTACTATTCACGATGAAAAAAATTGATTTTTTTCGGTCCAAATCATTTTTGATACAATATTATTCTTGAAATTTACTCCACAAAGAAGTATCATGTTGACAATCTGGATATTATTGAATTCTGGATAATTTAAATTTTAAATCCTTAAAATTTATCCTTGCTTTCATTTAATTGAATTCTTATATCATTGTCATCATCCTCATGCTTATATTGTGATGAAAGTCATCTTTGGTTGTAGTGATTATATGGACTGTTGATTGGTATGATTATGACTAGGGATTATTCGGTGTAATTATGACCCGTAATGTTACAAATGATGTGATAAAAGTCCTCATTGGCTCATAGTGCATTGACGTTGAATGACGATTATTATGCCGTTATTTAAGTTTAATAAATTATTAATTCAGTTTATCTATTGTGATTTGTGATTAATTTATGAATTGCTTGATCACCAATTTTATGTGGAATTGTATGGATTTGAGAGATGAGGTATGATTCTAGACCTAGTCATAATAGCACATGTTTATGAATTCTGTGATTGAATAGATTCTTGATTTATGTTAGGGTAGAGAAATGTCTAGCATCGCATGTAATCTGTAAAGAACTTGGAATTAAATCCTTTTTAATTATAATTCAAATAGAGATATAGTGAATTAGTTATTTAGGGTGTTTGGCTTAATTCTATCTAAATTGTGGATTTAAGTTAATATGGTTTTAGTACATTGAGAAATGGCTAATTCTACATGAGTGTATACACTGAGATAATAAATTAAATTATAATAAGGTGTGATAATTGGAAGGACACTTAAAGTGAAGTTGTAAAGCCTAATTCTCCATTAATTGTTTGAAATTAAGGTCTTTAAGTTGTGTTGGTTGATTAATATTCTTAGTTTATGAGTTTTATTAATTATCACTTCTAATTTGGTTTAGTTTAATAAAGTTGGGTTAATATAAAATTGATAATTGTGAAGGTTAATTTCTTGCTATTCTCTTTGAGAACGATACTCTACTTATCATTATATTACTTGTTGACCACGTATACTTGCATGATTGTGCGTAACTAAATTTTACCCAACAATAATTCAGTGATGTGGATTATTTATTAAGCTGATCAGCCCGGTATGCCTTGTATTGATCAATACTACATACAAGAAGGATATTTTCATCCAGCATATCCGCCTTAGGCGCATAAAATTTTCCCATATTTGGGATGTTCATACCAGTCTAGAATCTGAACCAAAATAATTCGGTTGGATAACAATAAAGTTCTATCTTGTTCAATCATATTTTAAAGTTTGTGTCTACCCGGATCAATTAGCTTAGACAGCTTTTAAGTCAACGTTTACATACTGGAAATCAATAAGTATGTATCAACATGTGATAAAATATAATGATTATCCAAGTGAGTACACTTGTATAAGCATGCTTTAGAAATTAACGAACATAATATATATCTTGATCAATAATAACAGAACTAATAAACTTGTACAACAAATTATAATCTAATAACATACTTATTCAGAATTATTGCACAAGTATATACATGGGTTAAGACATTTGAAAAATGAAAAAGAATAGTACAGATATTAGCTTACACATATCCATTGCATAAAGTAAATGCAAAGGGATAGATACTTTTCTTATGCATTGCTGCACAATACACAACTTAGTTTTATCTTTTATATCAAGCCCTATCATTAATAAGATCATTTATTCGATTAGAATAATATAGCATATCATATAGCATTGCTATTTACAGTCAGCACATAACCTAATCACATTATCACATAGTTATATCATTCATTGGACCACAAACAAACATTAATACAGTCAAACTATCTAAGTCCAGATCAATTTCTGAAATATTTCAGTCTACCGACGGCTTTATCGGGTAATTATCGAGTCTAAGACTCTATACCGAAGTTCAATATAACTTAAACATCGGTAAATTTATTTTTAATTGACTTATAATAAATTTTAAACAATTATTATAATTTATCATAATTTTTCAATCATAGGAATCATTATTAAATGATTTAAATGTTAAATAATTCTATTATTATTAATATTTAATTAATATTAAACTATTAATGAAACAATTGCCAAAATATTAAAGTTATTTTTAATAACTCAAAATATTTTTGAAGTATTAATATTACACTTAAATAATTTTTCAAACAATTAAAATCATTTTTAAATAATTACCATTAATATTTAAATATTAATGCATTATTTATCAAAATATTAAAAGTCATTAATTATAACTTCAAATATTTTTAATTCATTTATATCCTTTTTAAATGATTTTAAAATAAATAAAATCATTTTTAAATTACTTATTTAATATAATTAATAAATAAATCTAGTATCATTAATATTAAATTATTAATGAAATTATCCTTTAAATATTAAAAGTTATATTTTATAACTTAAAATATTTTTAAACACTTTATTTTTATTTAAAATGATTTTATAATATTAAAATCATTTTCATTAATTTATTTAATATAATTATTAAATAAATATAAATATCATTAATATTAAATAATTAATGAAATTTACTTTAAAATATTAAAAGTTATATTTTATACCTTAAAATATTTTTAAATACCTTATTATCATTTAAAATGATTTTTAATATAACAAAATCATTTTTAATTAATTTATTTAATACATTTATTAAATAAATTAAATATCAATAATATTTAAATAAATACTAATATTTATGAAAAATATACCAAATTATTAAAAGTTAATTTTCATAACTTAAAATAATTTTTAAAATTACTTTTGTAATTTTTAGAAATAAATTTCTATTTTTAAATGATTTTTCAGAAATTAAAATAATTAAAATTATGAAATTTGTCGGTAAAGACTGCCTATAGCGACAGAACCGTCGCTATAGATGTTCTTCATGTTCTTCACCCAAACCCATAACATTCATGTCAGTTTCGAGTGGGTGGGTTTGACCAAGTGTAATTCAGTGTGTATTATGTTTCTGGTCAGGTTGTTGGTCAGATCTTATAGTAATAGTGCAAGACTACATGATCTAATAACAAACATGGTCATAACATACATCAAATGATTAAAGGCCTAAAATGGTTGTCAGAGCTGTTCTTCTTTTCTGGGTTTGCCCAGAAAAGAAGAACAGTTCGACTGTTCATATTTGGGCTCCCACAACTTGTGGTTCATGTAATGGTTTAGTGATTTAAAAGTCCCAGATTGTAGACAACATGTAGGTGTACAGATATATTACATAACATCATCCTAATAACAATAAATCGAGCAGATAAGGTCCAGTCAAAGCCATGTCGTAACAAGTGTTCTTAAGTTTTTCTAGGTTACCCGTAAAACCGCAATCGTGATCGCTCAGGCTAGTTTGACCATCAATTAAATCAAATCCGTATGTTATTTAGGTGATCTATAAGCCTTAATCAGAGTCCATATACCATACAACAATCTTGTTACAACAATGAAACAAAACAATAAACAACTAACAGATCAAAGCTCATGAACTCATTTGTCCGGACCAACTGGGGAAATGCAGGTTACCCGTAAATCTCACGGTCAATGCCGGTCAACGTTTGACCACGAATAACATGAAATATGTCCTTGTTCTGACCTTAATACAAGTTCCGGTTAAAGACCTCATAGCATAATACAGGATCAAAGCTTAAAACAACCAAAAACATAAATAGGTAATGATTTACAAGGTCTGACATTACGTTGTCAGACACATAAAAATAATTTCCCAAATTTTTGAAAATTTCAATTTTGAGCACTTAGGTGTTATGGATCTACAAGATACTAACCCAGATCTCTTAAATAGACTACAAAAAACATGTTTTGACATAAAATCATAACATCTAACATAGCAACTGAGATCAGATTTCAATTAGGGTTTATACCTTCATAATCAAATTACGATTCAAGGCTACTTGATTTTGTTATGGGTGTTAGTCTGTTGGTTTTGGGGACCTTGAATTGCCAAAGGATTTAAATGGGTTTTGAGTTGAGAGAAAATGATTGAGTGTTTTATGCAAAATGAGCTAACAATTGATATTTTCTCTTTCCCAATCTATTTATACAAGTCTTAGATGCATGTATTAGCTGATAATGGACTAATTGTTGGCATTATTTAAGTCACAAAGTCAAATAAGTTGGTCACCCACTCCATCTTTGGTTAGATACACAAGCAAGCTTAATAAAAAAATGTGACAAAGGGTATTTTAGTCATTAGGCTTGAAATTTTAATGGTACTTTGGTCATTTGGCAAACCCTTAGGGTTTGACCCTTAGGGTTTAACCCTAAGATTTTTCCAAAAATAAATTTCTAGGTTTTCATTTAGGGTTTAAAATAAAAATAAAATTAGTTTCTAAAAATAGAAAATTAGGGTTCGTTAATTAGTTAGGTTTTCTAATTACATTATACAGGAACATTAGGGTTTAATTGTTTACTAATTATAATTAACCTTGCTAATTTAGCAATTAGGGCTCCAATGATCAAATTAGGGTTCCTAATTTCACGATTAGGGTTTCTAACAATTAGGGTTTTCCTAATTAATGTTAATTGTCATAAATCACATATCACAATTTCTTACCAATCGAAAACTCCGATTTGAGTTTTAAATTAGAGTTTATAAAAATATTGCTAGGGTTTTCTACTGGTATACCATAACTGATCAACCATTAACTGTTTATACATACATTACATAAAAATAATATTATATTATTATTCTCATGCATTGATCCAAAATGGATTCCACATCTGATTTATTTTATAATAATTAACTTTACTAATCTGAAATAATTAATTACAAATGATGTGGTAAAAGTCCTCATTGGCCCGTAGTGCATTGATGGACAGTTGTTGGTATGATTATGACCAGGGATTATTCGGTATAATCATGACCATTGATGATTACATGAATATCCTTGGCCCATAGTGCAGGGATGATTCGATGATGTGGTTTATTTATTAAGGTGAGTCTCAGCAATAAAATTGATGAAAAACTTTTTAAATCATAGAAGATAGTAGATATCATGCTCTACTTGACTCTTCTAATGGATTGCTTGTTCATTACCGCAGCTAAACTTGATATTTGTTATATTTTATAAGTTTAACACTGTTGGAGGCTAATGATAATTTATTCTGCATTATCTTGGTCAAAATATTTCTTACTGGGCTAGTTGAGCTCACCCTTTTGCTTTCATTGTTCTCTTCAGGAAATGAGAACGTAGCCGGGACTAGTCGGGGAACGGAGTGATAGTCCGAGATGGTGTTATAGTATTCCTCACTATTCTATAAAATAGTGTGACAATAAATATAATGAGGACTCCATTTGAGTTTGGATATTGTCTAGAAGATAATATTAGTGTAAAAACTCTCTGCTCATGTTGTATAATTAAGTTTGTATTTATATTCAGTACCATATATTTGGCAACCCAAGATGGGTGATGTATACCTATTTTGGGGGCGTCAAAACTAGCCCCTTTAATGATAAACACCTTTATCTTAGAAGGTAGCGTGTTTCGTAACAAACACCTTTTGCTAAGTAGGATTATAGAACATATACCCTAAACTTACTTTAGGATGTCCCACAAATATGTACTTGTCAAATCTTATGCCAAGTTTATCCTTTGGAACCTTTTTCACATAAGCTGGATAACCCCTTATCTTAACATACTTAAGATTAGGAATCCTCCCTGTCCATAACTCTTATAGTGTCTTGGGGTCGAATTTTGAGGTTACCTTTTTCATAGATTTACAGCCATTTCTAGGGCATGACCCCAAAAGGATACTGGAATGTCAGTATAATCATTATGGACCACACCATGTCCAATAAGGTACGATTTTTCCTTTCAGATATATCAATCAATTATTGCTTATTAGGAGGCGTCCATTATGAGAAAATCATTTGAGATGATCTAGAAACTTATTACACAAGTATTTATTCCTTGATCTAATCAAAGAATCTTAATACATTTCAAATTAGTTTTATTTCTGAATTCTTTGAACCTTTCAAATAATTAACAATTGTATTTTAGCAAATACACACATTCAACTTTTTGAATTATTATCTCTTTTTTCTTATACTAGTTTGTTCAATTTGCAAAATAATTTTTTACGTAAGTCAAGTACACAAAATCCATTAAGTAATATTTCATTTCTATACAAAATATTATTATCATAAATAGAACAACAATTGTTCTTAAATATAATACAAAAGATTTCAATGTCCAACAACAAAATGGAAATAATATTTCTAACAAGAACTGGAATACAATAACAACTTATTGACTTAATAGATTTTCCCATAGGCATTACTATACTATAAGTTTCTATGGCTAATGTAGCAACCTTTGCTTCATTTCCCACACATAGGATTACTTATCTTTGTTTAGCTTTCTAATTCTGCTTGGTCCCTTCATAAATCTATATTTATGATAACCAAAGCCGGTATCCAATACCCGAGTAGAACCTTGACTTAAAGAAAAATTTATTTTAATCATGAACAAAAACTATATTTGTAACCGAAGCTTCACTAAGCTTCTTCTGATTAGCCTCTACAAGATACTTCTCGCAGTTTCTTTTTCAGTGTTCAGGCTTATTGCAATAGAAGAAAACTCATTTTCTATCCGTATCAGTTTTTTTTCTTATTATCCTTTGTTTATGCCTTTTCTAATTACCTTCTTAGAATCGTTCTTCCTTTTAGAAGATCCTTTGGCCCCTACCAGTAAAGCTTGGTTTTTCTTGGTTGGAAAGTGACTCTCAACATTTTTCAACATGTTAAGCAAATCAGCGAAACTAATATCTAGCTTGTTCATATAAAAAATTCATAACAATTGTGAAAGGAGTCCGGGAGTGAGTGCAAGATTAAATCTTGGCACAACTCCTCATCCATGACAAAACATGTTGTCCTAATTGTTCAATCAAATTGATAATGTTAAGGACTTTTGTCTGTACTGTAGTGTCATCGGTTATTTTAGATCGAAAGAGCTCCATAGATATCTGATATCTTTCACTTCTACTTTCTTCACCATCAACTACTTGATGTGTAGGAATATTGTAAGAGCATCCATAGTTTCATGTTGACGCTGAAGCTCGTTACTCATGGATGCGAGCATGATGCATTGAGGCAACTGTGCATCATCTTGCCACTTTCTAAAAGTAGAAATCTCTTCCTCGGAGGCATTATGCGCAACCATTGCGGGATAGGCGATTAAGGACATAAGATAGCTTTTCGATAGTGAGAACTATTCTCAATTTCCTTAACCAATCCGCTTTAATTCGGTCCCATTAATTTAGCATCTAATATGCTATGCAAATGATAATAATTTAGACATTGTAAAATTTTGTAAATGAATTTGTTCTTAACAACATTTTAGCATACATTCTTTTATTAATTATCAAAATAATTTAGCTCTTGTTTTAAATTAGTATCTCCCACTATTTTTATCAAACTATATTACCCTCACTTATATAGTTCGGCAAAATCTAATTAAAGATTTGCTAGTGAGAATAAGGATCCCATTTTAAATGTATATAGTCTTGTGGTGACACAATAAACTATATATAAATAAATAGGTAGACAACTCTTGTTAATTACATCAACTATGCAACTCCTTGTATTTTGCCTCTTAGATCATAATTGTAAGACCCCAAATTTTATGAATAAAGAATAATTTTCTTGAAATATTTTTTTTGAGTATTAAGGTGTGGATTTGATATAATGTTATAGTTGTGGGTAATATTTATAAATTTTGTAAAGTAAGCAAGTTATCATAAAATATTCGATTGGTCGGGGAATATTCGTACGACGGCACAATCATTGGTGGACCCCACAACGGAAGCATTGTCGGAGTTAGAAAATGACAGAAATATCTTTTTATAAAAATAACGGACAAAGTTTTACCGTTAGACTGTTGAAATACCAGGTGGTAAAAGTACAGTAATACGCGTGGTTGCATAGTAACACATGGTATTGTACAGTATCATTGATTATTGATGCTTACGTGTTAAGCCACTTAGTTATACTCAATTATTGTTACAGTAATTGCTGCATAATATCTCTTATATTATTGATTCAATTATTGTCACAATATCATCTGCATAATATTTTATATTATTAAATCAATAATTGAGACGACAAAGTTATTCATATTATTATTTGCATTATTGATGATGTCTAGAAAGTTCTGTCGAGGAAAGGGGTTTGGTCACCTAATTGCGTGCCAATAGGGAGAAATCCTTATCGGAAAGCCCTCTCTTTCCTGGGAATGATCTGGTTGTTAAATATTGTGAGTTATAATATTAATGATGAATAAGTTCATGTTGATTAAAGATGAAATTGATATTTCTGTTGTGTTGGGATTATTAGTGTTGGTGGAAATTGACATTTATTTAGATAATAATTGATTTTTGGAGGTTAAATTGACCAATCGGGTAATTAATCGGATAAATGAGCAATTAATTTTTATTAGTTCACATGCATATAACTATTTGTTCACATGAATGGAACTATTGATTCACATGCATATACGATTGATTCACATACATGTACTATTATGGGAGGTGGTGCAAGTTTGATAATATTTGTAGGACTAAATTAAAAATGAAGGAAAAGATGAAGGTACTATACTGTAATAATTCGAGCCCCAAACCATACAATTATTGAAACTATGTTTTCCTATAAATAGAAGCTCATTCTTCTTTCATTCTCACCAATTCATTAAGACTCACAAGAGCAATTATAGAGAGAGAAGCTATAGAGAGAAAGAAGAAGAGTATTCTGTTACTTCACTATTCCAGTATCCAGTCTTCTTCTAAGGTAATTAGTATTATTTATTTTATATTATATTAAGGTGTGGATTTGATATAATGTTATAGTTGTGGGTAGTATTTATAAATTTTATAAAGTATGCCAGTTGTCATAAAATATTCAATTGGTCGGGGTATATTCGTTTTATCAGGAAATATTCGTACGACGACATAATCATTGGTGGACCCCACAACAGAAGTATTATCGGAGTTAGAAAACAATCGAAATATCTTTTTATAAAAATAACGGTGAAAGTTTTATCGTTAAACTGTTTAAATACCCGGTGGTAAAAGTACAGTAATACGCGTATTGTATAGTATCTTTGATTATTGATTCTTCCGTGAGAAGTCACTCAGTTATACTCAATTATTGTCATAGTATCATCTACATAATATTTTATATTATTAAATCAATAATTGAGACGACAAAGTTATTCATATTATTATTTGCAATATTGACGATGTCTAGAAAGTTCTGTCGAGGAAAGGGGTTTGGTCACCTAATTGCATGCCAAAAGGGAGAAATCCTTATCGGAAAGCCCCCTCTTTCCTGGGAATGATCTGGCTGTTAAATATTGTGAGTTATAATATTAATGATGAATAAGTTCGTGTTGATTAAAGATGAAATTGATATTTCTGTTGTGTTGGGATTATTAGTGTTGGTGGAAATTGACATTTATTTCGATAATAATTAATTTTTGGAGGTTAAATTGACCAATCGGGTAATTAATCGGATAAATGAGCAATTAATTTTTATTAGTTCACATGCATATAACTATTTGTTCACATGAATGGAACTATTGATTCACATGCATGTACTATTATGGGAGGTGGTGCAAGTTTGATAATATTTGTAAGACTAAATTAAAAATGAAGGAAAAGATGAAGGTACTATACTGTAATAATTCGAGCCCCAAAACATACAATTATTGAAACTATGTTTTCCTATAAATAGTAGCTCATTCTTCTTTCATTCTCACCAATTCACTAAGACTCACAAGAGCAATTATAGAGAGAGAAGCTATAGAGAGAAAGAAGAAGAGTATTCTGTTACTTCACTATTCCACTATCCAGTCTTCTACTAAGGTAAGGGATATTATTTCTTTCGTATTCATAACAGATATTATTTTTGTTCAATATCTGTATGAAATGATATTTTCTTCGATACTTTGTAGTGTGTAAGTAATATTATTTTGTTTTAAATTCCGAATTCTACACTTATTTTGTTAAAGTATTGCTTTTATACTCTGTGAAATTAGTAGAATATTCTTGAAATTTGCGCTTCATCTAGTATCTTTTCACAAGGATATTTTTCTGAATATTCTTGTTAAATTTTAAGCTTTTCATTCCGAAGTACTATTCATATGTACTATTCATTTATACAACACTATTTAAACATACAGTACTATTCACAAAGTACTATTTATGGGCACTATTCATAAATATAGTACTATTCATATATACGGTACTTTTCATAAAGTACTATTCACGAAGTATAATTCACAAAGTACTATTCATGGGGTACTATTCACGAGGTACTATTCAAAAAGTACTATTCTTGAAGTACTATTCATAGGATACTATTCACCCGAAGTACTATTCATGACAAAAATTGATTTCTTTTCGGTCCAAATTATTTTTGATACAATATTATTCTTGAATTTTACTCCACAAAGCAGTATCATGTTGATAATTTGGATATTATTAAATTCTGGATAAATTAAATTATAAATCTTTAAAATTTATCCTTGCTTTCATTTAATTGAATTCTTATATTATTGTTTTCATCCTAATGCTTATATTGTGATGAAAGTCATCTGTGGCTTACGTGCATAGGTGGACTGTTGATTGGTATGATTATGACCAGGGATTATTCGGTATAATCATGACCGTAATGTTACAAATGATGTGGTAAAAGTCCTCATTAGCCCGTAGTGCATTGATAGACAGATGTTGGTATGATCATAACCATGCGTTTTCTTCGACCAAGGGTACAAAGATGAATTGTTGTTTGGCATGATCATGACCATTGGTGAAAACATGAATATCCTTGGCCCGTAGTGCATGGATAATTCGTGGTCATGATACTAATGAATATCCTTGGCCTGTAGTGCATGGATAATTGATGAGTAGGTTTTTAACCTACGATTTATCTTCAGTTAGCTTGTTATATTGTTAGTTTTTTTAAATATTTCATGTTGCTTTTGATGGGTTTTTGTTTTTGTTTTAGGATATGAAGTGAGCACATCAAAATGCTAGCATTGGAAGAAAATTCGAGCAAAATTTACATATTCTGTAGGACCAGCGTGGGGTGCGCCATGATCTTTGAGTAAAGTGGCGTATGCGAATGTCGTGGTGGCATGTCAAACTCTTGATCAAGCCGTGCGTAGGCGCTATCTTAGAGCTAAATCCGGTTGACTTTTATTTGCTGGAAGCTAAGTGGTATTGGGAGATATAACTTCTTTATGTAATATGCTTATATTAGGAGTGTGTCAATGAGTTTATTTCATGATTAATTGGGACTCTATGTCCATAAACTTGTTGGGTTTGACTTGGAGTTTGATTTCCATTAGAATTCTTATGTGATGAGTTTGAGATGGAGTAGAATTGAAGTGATGGAGTGAGAGTGAGTTTATTAATTTTTAATTGTTGCAGATATCAATGGACATACACTGAGAGACATACAATTGAAGAGGAAGAATTTGGAGGAACATGAAAAAGAGGTGATTTCACGAAGATTGCATTTTTGAAGGGCGAGAAGGGTGGTGTACTACTATTCTTCTTTAATCTCAATTTGTGTAATCAGGATGATGATTTCTTTTATTTATTTAGTATTTAATTCATTAGTTATGAACTAAATTACTTTTTAGGCTTGCAATGGATCTTTAACGTTGAATGACAATTATTATGCCGTTATTTAAGTTTAATAAATTATTAATTCAGTTTATCTATTGTGATTTGTGATTAATTTATGAATTACTTGATCACCAATTTTATGTGGAATTGTATGGATTCGAGAGATGAGGTATGATTCTAGACCTAGTCATAATAGCACGTGTTCATGAATTTTGTGATTGAATAGATTCTTGATTTATGTTAGGGTAGAGATATGTCTAGCATCGCATGTAATCAGAAAGAACTTGGAATTAAATCCTTTTTAATTATAATTCACATTGAGATATAGTGAATTAGTTATTTAGGGTGTTTGGCTTAATTCTATCTAAATTATGGATTTAAGTTAATATGGTTTTAGTGCATTGATAAATGGCTAATTCTACATGAGTGTTCTAATACATTGAGATAATAAATTAAATTATAATAAGGTGTGATAATTGGAAGGATACTTAAAGTGAAGTTGTAAAGCCTAATTCTCCATTAATTGTTTGAAATTAAGATTTTTGAGTTATGTTGGTTGATTAATATTCTTAGTTTATGAGTTTTATTAATCATCACTTTTAATTTGGTTTAGTTTAATAAAATTGGGTTAATATAAAATTGATAATTGTGAAGGTTAATTTCTTGTTATTCTCTGTGAGAACGATACTCTACTTATCATTATATTACTTTTTGACCACGTATACTTGCGTGATTGTGCGTAATTAGATTTTACCCAACAAGTTTTTGGTGCCGTTGTCGGGGAACTAGTATAGATTTTAATAATTTTTTAATATTAGTTTAATTAGTTCAGTTTTACTTAAACATTTTTTCTTTTTGTTTTGTTCATTCTTATTTCAAGTTATTGAAGTTGGTTTATGTAAACGCGATCCAAAAATCCAGACTTGCTTCCTTTTTAGGACGACATTGAGAAACGGTTTCAAAGGCTAAGTAAGTGGATTAAGGAGAGAAGAGAAAACTTCGAGAATTCAGAAAAAGAAGAAGCAATGGATGCCGAAGACTAGAAAACATTGAGAGATTTTGCTACACCTAAGGTTACTAAGCTACAGTTGAGTATCACCAGGCCTGCTATAGCTGCAAATACATTTGAGATTAAGCCTGGGACTATTCAGATGATCCAGAATTCGGTTCAGTTTGGGGGACTAGCAAATGATGATCCGAATAAACATTTGGTCAGCTTCTTGGAGATTTGTGACACCTTCAGGTATAATGCGGTGTCGGATGATACAGTTAAACTTCACGTGTTCCCATTCACTTTGCTGGACAAGGCGAAGAGTTGGCTACACTCTCTGCCACCGGGATCAATAATTACATGGGAAGACCTCGCTAAAAAATTCTTAGCAAAATTTTTCCCACCAAAGAAGACTGCAAAAATTAGGAATGAGATAACTATGTTTGAACAACAACATTGGGAATCACTGTATGAGGCATGGGAAAGATACAAAGAGTTGCTCAGAAAGTGCCCACATCACGGATTACCCAAATGGCTGCAGATGAACACATTCTACAATGGGTTGAATGGAAATCTCAGGACCAATATAGATGCGGCTTCGGGTGGAGCTTTTATGGAAAAGAGTTATGAGGAGGCGTATCAATTGATAGAGACAATGGCAGCTAATAACTACCAGTGGCCCACGACAAAAATGACACAACCTAAAGTGGCTGGGGTGTTAGAGGTAGATGGAGTGACAAAGATTAAGCGGACAAATTTCAAATATTATCGAAGAAAGTGGACGCTTTGTCAACGATACAGACTCAGCATGTTGCAGTTATTTATGAATTGTGTGTGGGTGAACATCCTACAGATCAATGTGCAATTAACCCAGCGTCTGTGCAATTTATGGGTAGTTACAACAGAATTCTACAGAATATTTACCAGAATGCATATAATCCCGGGAATAAGAATCACCCAAATTTGTCGTGGAGTAATAACCAACATCAACAAGCTCCAAGACCATCTTATCCCCGAGATTTCGTAATCGAGAATCAACAAACAACTTTCAACATCGGGATAGAAAATCGATTTAGAAGAGTTATTGTCCGAAGTATATAACCAATAACGAGGCAAACTATGAAATCTCAAGCGGTAGCCATCAAGAATTTGGAAAATCGGATGGGACATATAGCTTTTGCCTTGAATAATAGACCTCAGGAACTTTACCCAGCTATACGAGAGAAAATCCAAAAAGGTAATCATGAGCAATGTCAGGCAATTATGTTAAGGAGTGGAAAATAACTTGAGGGACAGAAAATTTAAAATTTGACTGCAAAAGATGATAACAAAGAAGGAGAAAACAAAGTGGTTGAGGACAATCATACGGAAGAAAAGCAAGAGAATAAGGGTAAAACAGATAATGAACCAGTTGTGTATCCTCCACCTCCATTTTCGCAAAGAATTAAGAAACAAAATCTAGACAAGCAATTTAGCAAGTTTTTAAGAAACTCCAAATAAATATTCCGTTCGCAGAAGCCTTAGAGAAAATGCCAAGTTATGCTAAATTTATGAATAGAATTTTGTCAAGGAAAAAGAAGTGGGAAGATTTTGAAACGGTAGCTTTAACGGAGGAGTGCAGTGCAGTTTTACAAAGGAAGTTACCGCCAAAGTTGAAAGATTCGGGGTGTTTCACTATTCCATGTACACTTGGGAATATAGCCTTCCAAAAGTGTTTATGTGATTTGGGGTCAAGTGTAAATCTCATGCCGTTATCAGTATACACCGAATTGGGTTTACTAAGTCTGAAATCGACCAATATTTCTCTACAGTTGGCATATAGGTCAGTCACGTACCCGAGAGGAATTGTGGAGGACATTTTGGTTAAAGTGGATAAATTTATATTCCCTGCTGACTTCATAATTCTAGAATACGAGGAAGATAAAAATATCCCAATCATCCTAGGAAGACCATTCTTGGCTACGGGTAGAACCCTTATCGATGTGCAAAAAGGAGAACTCACAATGAGGGTCCAAGATCAGGAAGTCAAGTTCAATGTGTTCAAGGCCATGAAGTTTCCTACAAATGAAGAAGAGTGCTATCGGGTGGATGTCATTGATCGGATAGTTAAGGAAGACATGGAAAAGAGTTTGGTCAATGATCCATTGGAAATTACATTGTTCGGAGATGAGGATATGGATGACCCAGAATTTTTGGATTATTTGCATATGCTAGATTCTTTTCCATGAGCTAGCAGATTCAAAGCACCAGTTGAACCATTGCACACAGAGGAAAGAGCCACGACAAGGATGAAACCTTCATTGGAGGAGCCACCTACACTTGAGCTTAAGACACTACCTAAACACCTCAGGTATGCATATTTAGGCCATTCTAATACTTTACCTGTTATTAGTTTTGCTGCGCTTAACGAATTGTAGGAAAATAAGTTGTTGAGAGTGCTTAGAGAACATAAATAGGCTATAGGATGGACAATTGCAGATATCAAGGGAATCAGTCCATCCTTTTGCATGCAAAAAAATCTTATGGAAGAGGATGCAAAGCCAATAGTGGAACAACAAAGACGGCTAAACCCAATCATGAAAGAGGTAGTGAAGAAAGAAATTTTAAAGTGGTTGGATGCGGGAATCATCTACCCAATTTTAGACAATGTGTGGGTTAGTCCAGTTCAATGTGTGCCGAAGAAGGGAGGAATGACCTTGGTGAAGAATGAGGATAATCAATTGATTCCAACAAGAACAGTAACTAGTTGGAGGGTTTGCATGGATTATAGGAAGTTGAATAAAGCGACCCACAAAGACCATTTTCTTCTACCTTTCATCGATCAGATGTTGGACAGATTGGCGGGTCATGAGTTTTATTGCTTATTGGATGGATATTCGGGGTATAATTAAATAGTCATTGCCCGCGAAGATCAAGAAAAGACTACTTTCACGTGCCCATAAGACACCTTTGCTTTCAGGAGAATGTCTTTTGGCTTGTGTAATGCACCCGCAACTTTCCAACGGTGTATGATGGCCATTTTCTCGGACATGGTGGAAAAGAATGTGGAAGTCTTCATGGACGATTTCTCTGTCTATGGAGATGATTTTGATGCTTGCTTGGAAAACTTGGTGATGGTTTTAAAGAGATGCGTAGAGACAAACTTGGTGCTTAACTGGGAAAAGTGTCATTTCATGTTCAAAGAAGGAATAATCTTGGGGTACAAGGTTCCAGCGAAAGGATTTGAGGTTGATAGAGCGAAGTTAGAAATAATAGAAAATCTTCCACCTCCAACTACAGTTAAGGGAATCCGCAGTTTTTTGGGATATGCTGGATTTTACTGAAGGTTTATTAAAGATTTCTCTAAGATTGCGAAACCATTATGCAGTCTCTTAGAGAAAGGCGCAGTTTTCAAATTCGATGAGAATTGTAAGACAACATTTGATTTATTAAAGAAAAAGTTAACTACATCACCAGTTATTGTCGCACCAGATTAGAACATGCCTTTTGAGTTAATGTGCAATGCAAGCGACTATGCGGTAGGAGCTGTTTTGGGTCAACGCCGAGAGAAGATATTCCACGCCATATACTATGCAAGTAAGACACTTACGGAGACCCAAATGAATTACACAACTACAGAGAAAGAGTTACTTGTAGTAGTATATGCCTTTGAAATATTTCGGACATATTTGATTGGAATAAAGGTAGTGGTGTATATGGATCACTCGGCAATTCGGTATCTAATCTCGAAGAAGGATGCTAAGCCACGACTTATAAGATGGATACTCCTCCTACAAGAATTTGATTTGGAAATAAAAGATAGAAAGGGGACAGAGAATCAAGTAGCATACCATCTTTCAAGGTTAGAAAATCCAAATAAAGATGGGATAGATAAATGTTTAATCAACGAGTCATTTTCGGATGAGCAAATTATTTGCTTGGGGTTAACACGTAATTTCCATGGTATCTTGACTTTTGTAAATTATTTGGTGAGTAACATCTTTCCCCCTGAACTGACACGTCAAAAAAAGAAGAAGTTCCTACATGACGTCAAGTGGTACATGTGGGATGAGCCTTATTTATTCAAATAGTGTGCAGATAAAATGATTCACCGATGCGTGCCATATAGCGAAATAAAAAATATCATGCACGAGTGTCATTCATCTGCATATGGGGGACATTATAGGAGTGAAAGGACAGCGGCCAAAATACTTCAAGTAGGATTCTATTGGCCTACTATATTCAAGGATGCTTACCAGTTCATGAAGAGTCGTGACATATGTCAACGGATGGGCAACATCTCAAAGAGGAACGAAATGCCACTCAATACAATCATGGATGTAGAAGTCTTTGATGTATAGGGAATGGACTTTATGGGGCCTTTTCCTCCATCATTCAATAACCTATACATTCTCCTTGCGGTGCATTATGTAACAAAATGGGTGGAAGCTGTAGCACTCCCTATAAATGATGCTAAAGTGGTCCTAAAATTCCTACAAAAGAACATATTCACACGATTCGACACACTAAGAGAAATCATAAGTGACAAGGGAAGTCACTTCTGCAACAAAGCATTCACAGCTCTCTTGGAAATATACAGATTTAATCACAGGGTTGCAACAACATATCACCCCCCAGATTTAAATACAGATTTTGCATTATCTTAGTCATAATATTTTTCTTACTGGGTTAGTTGAGCTCACCCTTTTCTTTCACTGTTATCTTCAGGAAATGAGAATGTAGCTGGGACTAGTCGGGGAATGGAGTGATGGTCCAGGATAAGTAGCTATAGTAGTCCTCACTATTATGTGAAATAGTGTGATAATAATTGTAATGAGGACTCCATTGAGTGTGAATATTGTCTAAAAGATAATATTCGTGTTAAAACTCAGCTATTGTGTTGTCTTACTTTGCACGACAATTGTATTAATTAAGTTTATAGTTGTATTCTGTACCATATATCTGGTGACCCAAGATGGGTGATGTATACCTATTTTGGGGGCGTCACAGTTGGTATCAAAGCTTAGGGATATAATCCCTGGTTGAGATGTAAGGCTAGAACTAGGAGGGGAGAGACAGGTAATTCCTTCGCTAGTATAACCTACCTAAGCTTAATTGTTATTTATTTGGTCGATCGGAATATAGGGATAATATGTGGCATGTCAATTAACCCTTATTTTTTGACAGTATTTGAGAATGGTATCTAAAATTATTGAGATAAGCAACGGAGAACATGAGACTGTTGAGTCACCGCTGATCAATAACCAGGATAATGTGCATCAAGAAGGAAATAATCCTCGTGTAAATAACAACGCCAACCAAATGACGAATGATGATACGTTTAAGAGTTTTCTAGAATTTATGCAAAACTAAATGAGAGAGACTCCTGTTCATAATACAGGTAGAAACACTGGCAACTCACGGCTGGTTATCGCTAAGCAATTCAAAGAGCTTTTGGGAAAGCCAGAGCAACGTAATGCAGAGGCATGGAATAAGCAGATCACCAAGATATTTGATGTCTTGGGATGCTCAGATGGGTAAAATGTTCCCTTCGCCACCTTTATGTTGAGTGAAGAAGCAAACTACTGGTGGGAATCTGTAAAATGTACTCATCTTTCCGCACTAAAGATGTCTTGAGAGAAGTTCCAAGAATTTTTCAACGATAAGTACTTTCCCGAAAGTATTCGTCACATGAAAGAGGTTGAATTCATCAAGCTGGAGCAAAACAATATGACCGTGTTGCAGTACGAGGCTAAGTTTGCGGAGTTATCCCAATTTATGTCCCATTTGATTGATAATGAGGAGCGAATGACGCAAATGTTTCTGCAAGGTTTAAAACCCGAAATACGTCTATACCTTATTTCTCATAAACTTTGTTTATATTCAGATGTTGTGAATAGGGCTCAGTTATTGGAGCGCGATAATGAGCCAACCCAATTAAAAGGCAACAACCAATAACACGATAATAATCGTACCGGTGGCAATGACCATTGGAACAACGATAACCGTCATGGAGGAAATTATTAGGCAAGAAATGGTAAACCACTTCGGTGGTAATCATGGCTAAGATAATAGGAAAGGTGAACTAAGTGGGAACAGGTTTTAAGAAGAAGATTCAAGATATATATATATATATATATATATATATATATATATATATATATATATATATATATATATATATAAATAAAAAAGCCACGAATGACCGATCAGCATACTGCACACAACACGACTCTCAACGTGAATAACTATGTGTGAATAAAAGTGGAGAAAGGCTTTAAGAAATGTGAGATGTCTTACAATGGGCTGCCAAGAAGACTTCAGATAGCTTTAAATGAATGAATACTCGGTTTCCACCGGTAAAATGTAGCAAAGCACAAGCTCACAAGTGTTTAAAAAGAGAAAGCACTCAGTTTATAGTGTGTACAAAGTAAAATGGACAGGGCTTCCTTGCCTTTTTTCTCTTGAAAATGGCCCCCCAAGCCCTCTACTTATAGAGGGGGGAGCCGCAGGTGTACTTACGGCAGCCGCAGGTCCACCTGTGGCTGCCCAGGGTTCCCCAGGCTCTGTGGTCCCCGTCGTCTCGAAGTACGTGCATGCATACAACGCGTTGTCCGCTCGAACCTTCATGACTTTTAATTCGGGCATCCAATTAAGGCGTATAATACCTTTCCAGAATGTTGTTGTTAAGAGCTACAAAATGACATGGGATAAAAGGTCGTATGAAGCCGAGAAGATGGGTCTATGACCAGATCTTCAGGTCTTTAAATTATATCCGATGTGCTGTCTTGTGCAGTAGTCACTCGGGATTTTGAGCTATGGTTCTTGTAGGACACTTCTATGTAAAATGTGTGTTGAATTGTTGTTGAGATGGCATGAATGTGGGATCAAGGTGGCAAAATGATGATTTTACCCTTCATCGGGGTTATCTCCGGTTCTGGGATAATTTAGCTGCTCAAGGTTATCTCTAAGATTGGGCTGCTGTAGGTACTGAATATCCTCAGGGTTATCTCTGAGGTGTCCCTAACCTCCCGGGGTTATCTCCGGGGTTGGAACTGAGCACCTCGAGGTTATCTCTGAGGTTGAAGCTGACTTCTGGGGGGTTAAAATGACCTTTTTCGGGGTTATCTCCGGAACTGCAACTGCATTCCTCGGGTTTGCTTCCGAGGTTAGAACTGAATCTCCCAGGATTGTCTCTAGGATGGTAATGACTAAGTATCTCGGGGTTGTGACGCCCCCAAATTCAGGTACTTGAAACCCGAACTCGGTGCTTCACGATACCATTTCTATGAGCGAAATAATACTAATAATAATAACAATAATATAAATATCAAACTTAATTTACATAATTATCAGAGTCTAGTTCCCAAGTACGTAACCCTTAAACATTCATTACAATACATGATAGATAATAGTTAACATAGTCTTAGTAAAGTTAATCTATTACATAGGATGGCATAAAAACTCATTCCGCAACCTTCCCTTTTCCATTGTTCTTAGCAGAGCCTTCAAGTTGTTCACACTTAGCTGAAAACATTTAAATTAAGCAAGGATGAGCATTTGAGTGCCCAGCAAGTAATAGCAATCAATAATAGTTAGCTAAAAGGATTAAATATTTTCTTTGAACGATACTTCTACAATGAATCAACAGTTGTGAAGTAAGTTGGACCAATAATAAACAATATATCATTTTGATTTTAATTTTTTAAAACTACGTACTGACTATAAATGAGAGTCAGTCGACAGACTTTGAACATTGTTTTCTATTTTCGAAAAGGTTAAACAGAACTTCATCTATAAAACGTCATAACTTACGGGCACAGGGGGTGATCAGCCTGTTATGCCTTGTATTGATCAATACTATATACAAGAAGGATATTTTCATCCAGCATATCCACCTTAGGCGCATAAAATTTTCCCATATTTGGGATGTTCATACCAGTCTAGAATCTGAACCAAAATAATTCGGTTGGATAACAATAAAGTTCTATCTTGTTCAATCATATTTTAAAGTTTGTGTCTACCCGGATCAATTAGCTTAGACAGCTTTTAAGTCAACGTTTACATACTGGAAATCAATAAGTATGTATCAACATGTGATAAAATATAATGATTATCCAAGTGAGTACACTTGTATAACCATGCTTTAGAAATTAACGAACAGAATATATATCTTGATCAATAATAACAGAACTAATAAACTTGTACAACAAATTATAATCTAATAACATACTTATTCAGAATTATTGCACAAGTATATACATGGGTTAAGACATTTGAACAATGAAAAAGAATAGTTCAGATATTAGCTTACACATATCCATTGCATAAAGTAAATGCAAAGGGATAGATACTTGCCTTGTCTGCTGCTTACAATACACAACTTAGTTTTATCTTTTATATCAAGCCCTATCATTAATAAGATCATTTATTCGATTAGAATAATATAGCATATCATATAGCATTGCTATTTACAGTCAGCACATAACCTAATCACATTATCACATAGTTATATCATTCATTGGACCACAAACAAACATTAATACAGTCAAACTATCTAAGTCCAGATCAATTTAAAAATATTTTCGATTATTAAATTTAAAGCGACTTTATCGGGTAATTATCGAGTCTAAGACTCTATACCGAAGTTCAATATAACTTAAACATCGGTAAATTTATTTTTAATTAACTTATAATAAATTTTAAACAATTATTATAATTTATCATAATTTTTCAATCATAGGAATCATTATTAAATGATTTAAATATTAAATAATTCTATTATTATTAATATTTAATTAATATTAAACTATTAATGAAACAATTGCCAAAATATTAAAGTTATTTTTAATAACTCAAAATATTTTAAAGTATTAATATTACACTTAAATGATTTTTCAAACAATTCAAATTATTTTAAATAATTACCATTAATATTTAAATATTAATGCATTATTTATCAAAATATTAAAAGTCATTAATTATAACTTCAAATATTTTTAATTCATTTATATCCTTTTAAATGATTTTTAAATAAATAAAAATCATTTTTAAATTACTTATTTAATATAATTAATAAATAAATCTAGTATCATTAATATTAAATTATTAATGAAATTATCCTTTAAATATTAAAAGTTATATTTTATAACTTAAAATATTTTTAAACACTTTATTTTTATTTAAAATGATTTTATAATATTAAAATCATTTTTCATTAACTTATTTAATATAATTATTAAATAAATATAAATATCATTAATATTAAATAATTAATTAAATTTACTTTAAAATATTAAAAGTTATATTTTATACCTTAAAATATTTTTAAATACCTTATTATCATTTAAAATGATTTTTAATATAACAAAATCATTTTTAATTAATTTATTTAATACATTTATTAAATAAATTAAATATCAATAATATTTAAATAAATACTAATATTTATGAAAAATATAACAAATTATTAAAAGTTAATTTTCATAACTTAAAATAATTTTTAAAATTACTTTTGTAATTTTCGTAAATAAATTTCTATTTTTAAATGATTTTTCGTAAATTAAAATAATTAAAATTATGAAATTTGTTTCAGAAGATCGCTTTATATGCAGCAACGTAACTGTCGCTATAGATGTTCTTCATGTTCTTCACCCAAACCCATAACATTCATGTCAGTTTCGAGTGGGTGGGTTTGACCAAGTGTAATTCAGTGTGTATTATGTTTCTGGTCAGGTTGTTGGTCAGATCTTATAGTAATAGTGCAAGACTACATGATCTAATAACAAACATGGTCATAACATGCATCAAATGAAAGATCTAAAGGCCTAAAATGGTTGTCAGAGCTGTTCTTCTTTTCTAGGTTTGCCCAGAAATGAAGAACAGTTCGACTGTTCATATTTGGGCTCCCACAACTTGTGGTTCATGTAATGGTTTAGTGATTTAAAAGTCCCAGATTGTAGACAACATGTAGGTGTACAGATATATTACATAACATCATCCTAATAACAATAAATCGAGCAGATAAGGTCCAGTCAAAGCCATTTCAGAATCGTGTTCTTAAGTTTTTCTAGGTTACCCAGAAAACTGCAATCGTGATCGTCTTGGCTAGTTTGACCATCAATTAAATCAAATCCGTATGTTATTTAGGTGATCTATAAGCCTTAATCTGTAGTCCATATACCATACAACAATCTTGTTACAACAACAGAAACAAAACAATAAACAACTAACAAATCAAAGCTCATGAACTCGCTGTCAGACCAACCTGGGGAAATCTGGGTTACCCAGAAATCTAACGGTCAATGCCGATCAACGTGGTTTGACCACGAATAACATGAAATATGTCCTTGTTCTGACCTTAATACAAGTTCCAGTTTAAAGACCTCATAGCATAATATAGGATCAAAGCTTAAAACAACCAAAAACATAAATAGGTAATGATTTACAGGGTCTGACATTACGTTGTCAAACACATAAAAATAATTTCCCAAATTTTTGAAAATTTCAATTTTGAGCACTTAGGTGTTATGGATCTACAAGATACTAACCCAGATCTCTTAAATAGACTACAAAAAACATGTTTTGACATAAAATCATAACATCTAACATAGCAACTGAGATCAGATTTCAATTAGGGTTTATACCTTCTATGATCAAATTCTGATTCAAGGCTACTGATTTTGTTATGGGTGTTAGTGCGACTGGTTTTGGGGACTGAATTGCCAAAGGATTTCGTGGGTTTTGAGTTGAGAGAAAATGATTGAGTGTTTTATGCAAAATGAGCTAACAATTGATATTTTCTCTCTCCCAATCTATTTATACAAGTCTTATATGCATGTATTAGCTGATAATGGACTAATTGTTGGCATTATTTAAGTCACAAAGTCAAATAAGTTGGTCACCCACTCCATCTTTGGTTAGATACACAAGCAAGCTTAATAAAAAAATGTGACAAAGGGTATTTTAGTCATTAGGCTTGAAATTTTAATGGTACTTTGGTCATTTGGCAAACCCTTAGGGTTTGACCCTTAGGGTTTAACCCTAAGATTTTTCCAAAAATAAATTTCTAGGTTTTCATTTAGGGTTTAAAATAAAAATAAATTTAGTTTCTAAAAATAGAAAATTAGGGTTCGTTAATTAGTTAAGTTTTCTAATTACATTATACAGGAACATTAGGGTTTAATTATTTACTAATTATAATTAACCTAGCTAATTTAGCAATTAGGGCTCCAATGATCAAATTAGGGTTCCTAATTTCACGATTAGTGTTTCTAACAATTAGGGTTTTCCTAATTAATGTTAATTGTCATAAATCACATATCACAATTTCTTACCAATCGAAAACTCCGATTTGAGTTTTAAATTAGAGTTTATAAAAATATTGCTAGGGTTTTCTACTGGTATACCATAACTGATCAACCATTAACTGTTTATACATACGTTACATAAAAATAATATTATATTATTATTCTCATGCATTGATCCAAAATTAGGGTTTGGATTCCACATCTGATTTATCTTTCATATACATACCATTATTAATTAAGTTATAATAATTAACTTTACTAATCTGAAATAAATTCATATAATAAAATAAAATAATTATCATAATTATTCTATAATCATTTCATATATTATTTAAATAATATAATAATCATATTTTCATGGAAAATAATTAAGAAAATATTTTTATTACCAATTTAATTTATTATAAGATTATAATTTATAATGATCATTAATTCTAAAATAATTATTCATGTAATAAATATATTTTTATTTATCACATAAATACATACGCATTGACTTATACATATTCCCCACATTTAAATAAAATAAAATAAAATTTATACACAAAATTTTTGATTTAATTTTATAAAAAATCTTGGGTTATTACAGGGGTTGTCTCTGAGATGGGACTGACTTCTCCAGTGTTATCTTCGGAACTGGAATTGTATTCCTCAGGGTTGTCTCCGAGGTTCAAACTGAAACTCCTGGGATTGTCTCCAGGATTGAGCTGAGTTGACCTTCAGGGTTATCTCTGGAAGACTATTCTACCCTCCTACAAGGTTAATAACAGGAGTGCAGAAATTTCGAGTGTCTACAACTAGATTCCACGCTTTTTGATAAGTTGAACAGAGCGAAAAAGAAACCTAAACTTGGAGGAATTTTCAATTCATGGCAGAAGGCGAGGAAAGAGGTTAGGTAAATGTAGGAATTTGGCATCAGCTGTGCGAATCCAGTACCGATCAACCCTAAAAAGGAAGAGATGAATTCGGGTAGAGGAAGTCGGATGCCATATTTGAAGGCATAAAGTGGTGCGGCAACCCATTCTCCTTGTGGGCATCAGTACATCATTTCGTTTTGGAGAGGAGCTCGGATGGAATATTCTGGAGGTATCTGGTATTGTTTACGAATGGAATCCAATTGATCGTCTTGAATGGAAGATTGGGTGTTCATATAAGGGTAAGCTTTGGAGGATTCGTATTCCTTTCAAATATGTTCCCCAGGAGCTTCGGGGATGCCATTGTTTTTGAGCTAGGAGTTAAGTATGATGGAATTTATTTGAAACCTGGGGTTTCGATGATGTTTGCTGTGGGAACTTTGACTCAGAGGAGGTCGTCGATATTTATGGTTGAATGAGGGATGGTTAGAGTGGATTTGTTTGGGGAAGCCATTGTTGTAAGTGGAGGTTTTGGTGGAATGTCTGGTTAATGGGGATAATCGGTTGCAGAGAGTTTTTGGGAGTAGAGGTTTGAGAAATGGTGGTTGTTTTGATGAAAGGGTTTCTTTTGAATAAGTGGCTTTTCAACTTTTCTCGATTACGTGAATACGATGCACTTATTGCGACTGCAATGATGGTGGATATGGGCGTAATGTGGGGGCCTGTTATGGGGGTTGATGAGGAATATTGGGCCTTGATTGTTGCAGTGATCTTGGGATTTTATTAAGGGACTCTTCAATTAAATGTGTAATTCAACCGAAGATTAGGGGGCAATTTTGGGTTATGATTATTTAGGCTCGAATTGTATGGTGGGTCATAATCCACGTGGAGTTATTTTAACCCATGTAGGATTCTGTTTGGGCAGTGGAGAATTTTAAAGAATCAAGGATTCCTAATTATAATTGATTTCAAATCCCTAAGGAAATTGTCAGGTTTTAAAGTGACTTCATTTCCTTAAAGGAATTATATTTGTTCTCATTAAGGCATCTTACCTAATGAGGAGTTCCAATTCTATATGGGGAAGGACTCCATGTAGGTGCTGAGATCATTATAAATATTAGGATTTATTCTGTTTCTAAGGTACACACTCATAATTATTATTTACCAGCATTAGAGGTTTTAACCTCTATTGTTAACCTTATTCACCCTGTACTTATTTTTATACCGCAGTCATCCCCCGACAGTCCAAGTGATGAATGGGTAATATACCCATGAATTGGATATATTTGAGCCTAATTTATTGTTCTTTTCAAGTCTTTTAGAATAGTTTTTATGTGTTTATTTGTGATTTTGCAGTTTGAGGTTGAGCAGGGGAAAAATGGAGATGTCTGCATCATTAAGGGATAAAGTGTCATTGACTGCATAAAGACCTAGCGCCGGGGCACTCTAGACTACCCTTAGCGCCGGGGCGCTGAGGTCCAGATTTGGTTGGCCAGGGCGCGTGTAATGCAAAAGTTGACAAGCGATAGGACTTTATTAAGTGATGAGGAGAATTTAAGGAGGAATTAGCTGGAAATTGGGCAATTAACAATCATAGCTGGAGGTTAATCAGGAATCAATAGAGAATTGTGGAGAAGAATTCCAATTGAAGATTGAAGCCTGATGATTTCTTTTAGAGTTTATTCTTCTTCTTTATTTTCAATTGTGTAATTCTATTGAGATGATTTTTATGGGATTGTTGGTTTTATTTTTCAGTATGAGCTAAATTTTTAATTAAGACTACAAATTGAACCTTTTATGTTTATGAATTAATTATTCAATTTAATCCAGTTATTTATGTCAAGGTGAATTGTTCATCGTGTCTTGTGCTTATTGATTAATTATTTGGCCAATAATTACTGTGTTACACTAGAAAGATTCGAAAGATGAAATCTAGGGTTAGAACTTGACATGTTAATTATTTTCATGAGATGAATAATTAGGGTTGTGAATTGAATAGGAATATCGTTTCACTGCATGTAACAATTGGGAATTGGAAATTAATGGGTTTGATTTAATTATTTTTGGATAGGAATATCGCAGAATTAATTGAATTAGATATATGTTATCTGATCACTTGGGAAAAGGCTTTTAACAACTAGAATTCCTGTTAACAATTTAGGTGACGAAATAACTGGAATAATTGGATAATTGATTTTTAGTTCATAATTAGGGATATTGTAGTCTTAACCTTTATTTATTTGAATTAATTTCAAGAGTAATCCAGTTTTAGTTAGTTAATTTGGTTTTCTTAATTAGAAAAAATCACAAATTGTGGTTGTTTAAATAAAATTGAATTGGTATAGTACTAGTAGTTGGAGTTTATTGATTGGAATTCTCTGTGGGTTCGACACTTAATTTTACCACTTTATTACTTGTTGACTGTGTATACTTGCATAAATAATTGATTGTGAAATCAACCAACAAGTTTTTGGTGCCGCTGCTGGAGAATTCTTTATTAATATTATTTCCATATTAGTTATAATCAATTCGGTCTTAATTTAAACGTTATTTACTTATTTTTCTTCTTATCCTTCCAGAAATTCTTTGTTAGTGTATGCACACTAGATCAAAGGGTAAAGAGGAACTTTTGCCTTACACAGACGATATTGAAAGAAAGTTCCAAAAATTAAGGTTGACTAGTGAGGTTATACCATTGGAAGAAGATCTGGCAGAACAAGAAATTCCAGTCATTATGGCAGAGGGAGAACAAAAATCCCTCAAGGATTACATCATACCAACAATGGATGACATATACATCCGATATTCGAGAGATCGGTAATTAATGCAAAAGCTTTGAGATCAAACCGAACGTCTGTATGATACAAAATGCAGTTCAGTTTGGGGGTAGTTCGACTGATGATCCGAACAAGCACATCTTCAGTTTCTTGAAATTTACAACACCTTCAAATTCAATAATGTTTCAGAAGACGCCATAAGGTTGAGGTTTTTTTTGTTTACATTGAAGGACAAAGCTCAGAGTTGGTTACACTCATTTCCGCCCGGTTTAATCACCGCTTGGGATGATTTAGCTCAAAAATTCCTAGCTAAGTTTTTCCCACCAACAAAGTCGGCAAAACTGCAGAATGATATTTACACTTTTGCATAGTTCGACTCAGAAACATTATATGAGGCCTGGGAAAGATTTAAGGATATGCTCCGCAAATTTCCACATCACGGAATTTCACAGTGGATACAGGTTGGAATATTTTGTGATGGTTTGCATGCGTCCACAAGAGCCAGTATTAACGCAGCAGTAAGTGGAGCGATCATGGCAAAGAATTTTGATGAGGCTTATCAACTGTTAGAGACGATGGCTAATAATAATTATCAGTGGCCAATGACAAGGTCTAATCCTCCGAAAACACCGGGAAAGCTTGAATTAGATGCAGTGACATCGTTGACAGCACAGGTTTCAGCGTTAACTAAGAGAATTAAAACATGGGGTCCACCATCAGTACCTGTTGGTTGATTTCGTAATCATTGAATTTGTGCAAGTGTACACAGTCAACAAGTAATAAAGTGATAAGATAGAGTGTCGATCCCACTGAGAATTCTAATCAATAAATTCCAACTACTAGCACTATATCAATCCAATTTTATTTAAACAACCATAAAGTGTGATTTTTCTAAATAATAAAACTAAATTAAGCAAGTAAAATAGATTATTCTAAAATAAATCAAATAAATAAAACTACGATTTTAACGATTGAATTCAGATAAATAAAGATTAAGACTTCAATATCCCCAATTATGAACTATAAATTAATTATCCAATTATCCCAATTATTATGCCTACTGAATTGTTAATGGGAATTCCCAGTGTCAAAAGCCCTTTTCCAAGTGATCAATTAACTTCTATTTAATCCAATTAATCTTGCTATATTCCTATGCAAAACAATTAAATTAAATGCATTAAATTCCAATTCCCAACGTGTTACATGCAGTGAACAGATATTCCCATTCCATTCACAACCCTAATTATTCATCATGCAAATAAGCATACATGTTATCATGCCCAGTTCTAACCCTAGATCTCCTATTCCAATTCCTTCTAGAGTAACAAGGTAATTATTAGCCAAATAATTATCAATAAGCACAAGACAAGATAAACAATTCACTATGACATATATAATGGGAATAAATCGAATAACTAATTTATAGACATAAAAAGTTCAATTGAAATCTTAATAAAAGAATTAGTTCATTGTCACTGAATTAAAATCAAGAATCCACAACTGAATAGACATTAAAAGATAAAAGTATGATAAGAGAAGAGAATAGAATCTGTTGTTAGCAAATCTGATGCTCCCCTCTTGCTCTTGCTCTTGATCTCCAGTGTTCTTCAAGTTGCTTCAATCTCCAAAACTAATAAGAACTAGGGTTTATGTTCTAATCTAATGGAGTGTATCTCTAATCTAATCTATGCAATCTCTCCTATATTTTATGCCTTACATCATTTATTTATAGGTTACAAGTCCAATTTTTAGCTTAGGAACAAACCCAATCCAATTTGGAGTCAGAAAAGTGTCAAAATTCGCCCTAAAATGCGTCCAAGCCTGACCAGACCCTTCCCCAGCTCCCCAGTGCTGAAAATGAACTACAAATGGGCGCCCCGACACTGGAACATTTTTTGAAATTTTCTGCTCTGATGTCCTTTGGGAAAATGGCCATAACTTCTTCGTCCGAACTCCTATTTTGATGATTCAAGATGTTCCGGAAAGAGGAGATATAGATCTACAACTTTCATTCTTTAAGGTTTTCTAAATAAGGTCTAAAACAATACTTAAATTGGATCTGAAGTGACTGTTGTGTAAATGGCAAGCCGAAAACGTGAATCTAGCAACCCCAAACGTCGATCCAAGTAACTTTTGTCCCAATTCTTATAAAATAATATAAAACATGCATGAATAGACACAAACACTTAAAATCAACCAAAATATTAAGCTCAAACGCACTCAATTCATGTGTATAAAACTCACTCATCAAATACCCCCAAACTTAAACATTTGCTTGTCCTCAAGTAAAAAAATAAAAGAACTAAAAATAAACAACGTAACTCGACTACATGAATGCATATGCATGATCTACTTCATAATATACCTACAAACTCAGTATTAAATTAGTATGATATATAGCAATAGGCCTCAAAGATACCAATGATACTCAAACACTATATCCAATCAAGTCAAAATCCATAACTCTAACCAATTAGTCAATCCAAACCTGTCATCACCCATATTGTGTGTGTGTGTGCTTGTTAACCATTCTAATCAATCACAGTTCAAGATAATCACATAACAAGCTTCTTAGAAGGAAAATTTTAGTTCCAATTCAATTACTTTTGTGAACATGACAACTCCAGTTAAAACTAAGAAATTACCAAGTCTAAGGGTAAATACAAGATTTATTTATACTTTTATTCAACCACGAAGGCATTTTTTCTCTTTCTCATGTTTTATTCGTTTTTTATTTTTCTCATGGCTGTGCAATATCTTATTCCCTTAGGCTTTTCAATGCTACCTTAATGTCTTTACTCCCAAGCCATTAAGACCTTAGGGCGCTAGGTGTAAAGACAATCCCCTCGGGCTTACTTACTCAAGTAGCAAAGGCCACAAAACTAGATAAGCATGCCACGGTGTTTATTCTCTTCTCTTTTTTTTTTCTCTTTTTTTTTCTTTTTTTTCTTTTTTTTTCTATTTTTTTTTCTTTTCATCATTTCTTTTTTTTTCATTTTCATTTTGTATATATATATATATCCCATAGATTCCCCCAAACTCAAGCTTTTACGTCTTTCCAACCTTTATCGTCAGTTCACTAATTTCCTTAAATTTAAACCAAGATTTTCCCTCAGAAACAAATTATGCAACCCTTGAACCAAGTGGATTAAAACAGTTAAAATTTAAGTGCTAACCGGTTACATAAGTTGCAGACAGGCTTAGATTATCATCATGATTAAAATTACAACTCATCATCAATTATCAACACTGTTCAAGTTAACATGCAAAACCAATCTTATCATAGGCCGAGCTAAGACCACACCAACCTATCACACAGATTCATGCAAAAAAAAATTGTAATTATACTACATGAACACATACTAATGCGACACATATATGAATATGCAAATAACTACCATGTATTATATGCAACCTAAAAAAACACAATGCTAACACAAAAAAAATGAACTATTATGCAGATAACTAACTATATGCAATACGACACTAAAATGCCCCCAAACTTAAACTAGACATTGTCCTCAATGGCTGAAATAGAAAAAAGTAAAGCAAAGGACTTCCCTGAAAATATAACAATCTTCCTCCTTGTCCACTAAGTTTGGAGAATAGGCTAAGCACATGGAACAAATTGGGCACCACACTTGAATTTGACTTGAATAACCTGTAAACCATGATAGAAACAATTTTATTAAATTCTAAATAAATGCAAATTCAAAACTACTAATATAAAACCTAATAAAAACTAAATATAAAAATAAAACTTGGGTTACCTCCCAATAAGCGCTTATTTTATAGTCTCAACCTGACTTCTACAATTCTCTATCCAATTCCCCTACGAAAATTGAGGAACCCTCCATCCATCAGTAATAATGTCTCTTTTGGGAGGTTCCCATTAGTAATGACCCTTGAATGAAAGTCACCTAGCATGCTCTTTGTAGATAGGTTCCCTATTAAGAACGTCCAACAACTATGTGTTTTCTCCATTATGTCTATGATCAGATTGGGGGCATTGAAGCTTAGTAAACACAATGTGATCTTCCTCTATCTTCTCCTTTTCAACCCACCATGACTCCATAGTTGTACTAGCTCTTATGTCAAAAAGAGCTTTGCCTACGACATGACTGCCAATTAGGCAAGGTCTTGAAAAATTACCCGAATCCTTGAGCTTCGGAGGTAACTTATTCTGGATAATTGTGCTGCACTCTTCGGTCAACGCCACCATTTTAAAATCACCCAATTTCCTCTTTTTCGATAAGACCTCCTTCATGAACTTGGCGTAACTCGGCATTTGTTCCAAGGCTTCGGCAAATGGGATGTTGATATGCAGGTTTTGGAAAATATCCAAAAATCTTGAAAATTGCTTATCTAGCTTGGTTTTCTGAAACCTATGCGGATATGGTATGGGAGGCATTGGGATGGTTGGTTCCGGTGTTTTCTGCTCTAAAGTCTCATCCTGATGTTTTCCGATTTCCACTACTTCCTCTGTTTCACCTGTTGCGTTGCCCCTCTTTTCCTTATCCTTGATTGTCTCTTGCAAATCCTTTCCACTACGTAGAGTCACAGCCTTGCAATGCTCATCTCTGCCCGGATTTATCTCTGTATCACTAGGGAGTGTTCCAAGTGGTCGGTTATTTAGTACATGTGTTATCTGCCCCATTTGATTTTCCAGATTCTTTATCGACGCACCTTGGCTTTTCACATTCATATCTACTTGATTCAATAACTTTTTTTGTTCATCGATCCTTTTGTCAGTAGCTAAAATGAATTTTTCCAAAGCTTCTTCCCAACTTGGTTTTCTCTCTGGCTGTTGTTGAGTCTGATTTTGAAATCTGGATGTGTTTTGTTGTCTAGGCGCTTGAGCTTGATTGGTACTCCATGAAAACCCCGGGTGATTTCTCCAACTTGGATTATATGCGTTTTGATTCGGATGTGGTTGGGTTGATTGACTGTAGCTCCCTACGAACTGAGCTGATTCAGCATTTATGGTACATTAATCTGTAGCATGACTCCCAGCACATAACTCACAAACCATAGCTACTTGCTGTGCGAATGGCAGACTCCATGTTTCCATTTTCTTAGCTATTGCAGACACATGTGCTGCCAATGCTGTCATTGGATCCACTTCATACTTTCCCGGTGTTTTCAGAGGGTTAGACCTAGTCATGGGCCACTGATAGTTGTTGTTGGCCATCGTTTCTAGCAATTGATAAGCCTCATCAAAATTCTTAGACATGATTGCTCCACCTGCTGCTGCATCAATACTGGCTCTTGTGGACACGTGCAATCCATCACAGAATATCCCAACCTGCATCCACTGTGGAATTTCGTGATGTGGGCATTTCTGAAGCATGTCTTTGAATCTCTCCCACGCCTCATATAATGTTTGTGAGTCGAACTGTGCAAAGGTGTGAATATCATTCTGTAGTTTTGCTGACTTTGCTGGTGGGAAAAACTTAGCTAGAAATTTTTGAGCTAAGTCGTCCCAAGCTATGATTGAACCAGGAGGCAAGGAATGTAACCAACTCCGAGCTTTATCTTTCAATGGAAACAGAAACATCCTCAACCGTATAGCATCTTCCGATACATTATTAAACTTGAAGGTGTCGCAAACTTCCAAGAAACTCAAGATGTGCTCATTAGGATCATCTATCGAACTACCCCCAAACTGGCATGTATTTTGGAGCATCTGAATTGTTCTCGGTTTTATCTCAAAATGGTTCGCATTAATCGTCAGCCTCCTAATACTCGACTGTATGTCTATAACATTCGGCATGGCATACTCCCTAAGTGATTTTTGTTCTTCCCCTGCCATGTTCACTGGTATTTCCTGTTCTGCCAGTTTTTCTTCCTCAGGTGACACTGCACTAGTCAACTGCAATTTACAGAACTTACTTTCGATATCGTCTGTTTAAGGAAAAAGTTCCTTTTTAGCCCTTGATCTAGTGTGCATACACTCACAAAGAATTCTTGCAATTACAAGAAGAAAAATAAATAACGTTTAAATTAAGATTGAATTGATTATAACTAATATGGAATTAATATTAATAAAGAATTCCCCGGCAACGGCGCCAAAAACTTGTTGGTTGATTTCGCAATCATTGAATTTGTGCAAGTGTACACAGTCAACAAGTAATAAAGTGATAAGATAGAGTGTCAATCCCACAAAGAATTCTAATCAATAAATTCCAACTACTAGCACTATATCAATCCAATTTTATTTAAACAACCATAAAGTGTGATTTTTCTAAATAATAAAACTAAATTAAGCAAGTAAAATAGATTATTCTAAAATAAATCAAATAAATAAAACTAAGATTTTAACGAATGAATTCAGATAAATAAAGATTAAGACTTCAATATCCCCAATTATGAACTATAAATCAATTATCCCAATTATTATGCCTATTGAATTGTTAACGGGAATTCCCAGTGTCAAAAGCCCTTTTCCAAGTGATCAATTAACTTCTATTTAATCCAATTAATCTTGCTATATTCCTATGCAAAACAATTAAATTAAATGCATTAAATTCCAATTCCCAACGTGTTACATGCAGTGAACAGATATTCTCATTCCATTCACAACCCTAATTATTCATCATGCAAATAATTAAGCATACATGTTACCATGCCCAGTTCTAACCCTAGATCTCCTCTTCCAATTCCTTCTAGAGTAACAAGGTAATTATTGGCCAAATAATTAATCAATAAGCACAAGACACGATAAACAATTCACTTTGACATAAATAATGGGAATAAATCAAATAACTAATTTATAGACATAAAAGGTTCAATTGAAATCTTAATAAAAGAATTAGTTCATTGTCATTGAATTAAAATCAAGGATCCACAACTGAATAGACATTAAAAGATAAAAGTATGATAAGAGAAGATAATAGAATCTGTTGTCAGCAAATCTGATGCTCCCCTCTTGCTCTTGCTCTTGATCTCCAGTGTTCTTCAAGTTGCTTCAATCTCCAAAACTAATAAGAACTAGGGTTTATATTCTAATCTATTGGAGTGTATCTCTAATCTAATCTATGTAATCTCTCCTATATTTTATGCCTTACATCATTTATTTATAGGTTACAAGTCCAATATTTAGCTTAGGAACAAACCAAATCCAATTTAGAGTCAGAAAAGTGTCAAAATTCGTCCCAAAACGTGTCCAAGCCTGACCAGACCCTTCCCCTAGTGCCCCAGCAACATCTGGGACATGCGGGTTTCTATAGACGATTTATTAAAGATTTTTCCAAAATTTAGAAACCCTTGTGTTCCCTCTTGGATAAAGATGTGTTGTTTAAGTTGGATCAGTCGTGCTTAGACGCTTTCGAAACATTGAAAAAGAAATTAGTCACAGCTTCAATCATAGTGGCTCCCGACTGGACTTTACCATTTGAGTTGGTGTGTGACGCCAGTGACTACGCAGTTGGAGTAGTATTGGGACAATGTCGAGATAAAATCTTTCACACTATATACTAATCCAACAAGACGTTGACGAATGCTCAGTTGAATTACACTACCACGGAAAAAGAATTACTTGCGGTAGTGTTTGCCTTCGACAAGTTCAGAGCATATCTAATAGGAAAAAAGGTAATCGTCTACACTAATCATTCCGCAATAAAGTATTTGATTAAGAAGAAGGATGCCAAACCACGATTAATACGGTGGGTCCTTTTGCTGTAAGAATTTGATTTAGAGATCAGAGATAGAAAAGGTACCGAAAACCAGGTAGCGGATCATCTTTTATAATTACAAAATGCGGAGATTCAAAAAAAAGATGAAGCCGTGATCAATGAGACGTTTCCCGATGAACAACTTCTTCAAGTTACAAAGACAGTGCCATGGTATGCAGATTTCGTGAATTATCTGCTTAGTAATGTGTTACCTCCAGACTTAAACTAACAACAACGAAAATGTTCCTCCACGATGTTCAACAATACTTTGGGAAGAACCTTTTTTGTTTAAGACGTGTGCGAATCAAATGATTCGATGATGTGTGCCACATGGGGAAATGGATAGTATATTAAGTCACTACCACTCATTAGATTACAGAGGTCACTACATAAGTGATAGGACAACAGCCAAAGTGTTGCACTCGAGATTTTTCTAGCCTACCTTGTTCAAAGACGCATATCTCTATGTATTGAAGTGTGATCGGTGCCAACGAGTAGGAAATATCTCAAAACATAATGAAATGTCGCTTAATATAATTCTTTAGGTTGAGTTATTTGATGTGTGGGGAGTAGACTTCATGGGACCTTTCCCATCATCCTTCAATAATCAATACATCCTGTTGGCGGTGGATTATGTTTCAAAATGGGTAAAAGCCGCAGCATTACCCACTAACAATGCCAAGGTGGTACTATGGTTCTTGAAGAAAAATATTTTCACACGATTTGGTACACCGAGAGCTATAATTAGTGACGAGGGAACTCACTTTTGTAATAAGCACTTCACTAAATTGCTCACCAAGTATGGGGTTCGACATAAGATTGCGGCAACATATCATCCCCAAACCAATGGCCAAGCGAAAGTCTCAAATAGGGAAGTCAAATGCATTTTAGAGAAAGTTGTAAATCCGTCACAAAAGATTGGGCAATGCGATTAGATTATGCCTTATGGGCATATCAAATAACTTACAAGAACCCTATCAGCATGTCACCTTATAGGATGGTTTATGGAAAAGTGTGTCATCTTCCAGTAGAGTTAGAACATAACGCATACTGGGCTATTCGTAAGCTAAATTTTGACTTACACGCAGTTAGTGAGAAACGGTTACTACAACTAAATGAGATTGATGAATTCTGGCATAACGCTTATAAGAACGCCAAATTGTACAAAGAGAAAGTCAAAACATGGCATGATAAGAAAATCCTTGATCAGAAATTTGAACAAGGAAAACACGTATTCCTTTTTAACTCTAGATTGAGATTATTTCCCGATAAATTGAAATCCCGCTGGTCAGGGCCTTTCGTGGTTGTATTTTTCACTCCACACGGGGCTGTTGAAGTAGAAGAACCTAATTCGAAGCGAACATTCAAGGTCAACAGCCAACAGCTTAAGCATTATTCGAGGGGACCCATCAATCGCAAACCTACGGCAATGCATCTTTCTGATCCAATGCCCAATTGAGCAATACAGTAAAGTCGAGCTGACGACGATAAACCAAGCGCTATGGTGAGGCAACCCCAAGGGTTTTTCTGTTATTTTTAATGTTTTATTTTATTTTATTTGACTTTTTAGTATTCACGTTCTTTCAATTTTGTAGTATAACATTGTAATAATAATAATCATAGAATTTTTGTTAGTTCACTGCTGAGTATAAATCTGCTTAATGTGTTAAACAGGGCAGTCAAATGGCACCAAGGATCAGGGTAATGCACCCCAATGCCCAACTAGTGAGTGTAACCAGCGCCCTAGCGCTGTCCAACAGAAAGTTATTGCATCTCCAGCGCCCCAGCACTCCCTGCTAGCACATTCACAGTGCCCCAACACTAAGGACATCTGCCAGACACTGCATAGCAGCGCCCCGATGCTCTTCTATAGGCCAAATCCAGCGCCCCGGTGCTAGGATTTGTTCTCGCCTCGATACTTACCACCCCAAAGACTCATTAGATTAAATCCAGTACCCGTGACTGAGAGACCATTTGAAAATAAAATATGTGCTAGCCCTTTCACTTCACAATCCTTAACCCATTTAACTTCCTCCACCACTTACACATGTTTTAACCATTTAACTGCATTATTCCGTATCACAATAAATAGACTGCATACCTTTTGATACAGCACACTTTGATTCAATCACTCCCTTCCTACTTGAGTTCAGTCTATTCTTTCAAGATCCAAGGTATGTTCTACATCTCCTCTAAATCTATGATGCTCGACCTTCTCATTCTTGTTATTCTGTGCTTTTCATATATGGTAAGGCATGGCACTAATATGCTTATGGACTTATGATTTTTCATGCTAAAGCATATGGTGTTAGAGAAGTTAATATAATGCCCTCTAGGTGTTTGATATATTGCCTAAGTGAAGTTTTGTTACTATTTTTCAACCTAAAGGCATGCGAACCATTACATTTACTTGCACATTCATTCTCCCATAATTGAATGTATATGATTCGAGTAGTATCTCATAAAAGTTTGGAATGACTTCTATAGCACCCTTAGCCCTTATCAGTGTTCACACATGCATTGTGCTATGGTTCAATAGGAGATACACCTAAGTTGTAATGGCACATCATGCATAGTCTTTCTTCATTGTAGCAATATTGAATGTGTTAAGTGTTTGATAGCATGTTTGTGTGCCATTATTCTGGTAGTTCACATGGAAACTATTAGACAACTTCACAATTTGCCTATGTTAATGATATTTCATGTTCTTCGATTGAAATTGTGAAGCTTCACGCTAATGTATGCCTAACCACACCCCAAATCCCTATTACACACAGCAATACTACTTCATAGTTTGGGGGTCGTGGTATGATTAGAAGATTCCTTATAACCCTGAACCAAATTCTAACACGTGTGTCTTTTTTTTCCAATTTTAGATTACTCTAATGGCTTCAAAGCGTCAAAGAGGAGAGGGTTTTGGTTTTGCATCGGCTCCACCAAAATTTGACAGTCATAGGTTCATGAGTGTCGCGGCCCAACAACGCTACAACCGTATGGCAACACGATCACTAGTACCAGAACGAGGTTTAAGGCCCAACCAATCAAAAGATGGGGACATGCCTGTCATGATTGCTGTGCGAAATTGGTTCACACTCACTGAACAACTTGACCCGACGGTTATTGCAGTGGTTAAAGAGTTCTACGCCAACGTTTCTGAGCACTTCCATTATGGAGTGTATGTGAGAGGTAAAACAGTTGAATTTGGCGATTAAAATTAAAATTCCATTAAAACTAGATACTTGGGATATGCAACTAAACACACAAAAACATATATTAATCACTAAAATGCAAAAAAATTAACTGCATACTTAACTTAACACATAAATATGCAAAATTATACTAAACATGAAATTAACTACATGCACTACACTAATAAACACCCCAATACCCCCAAACTTAAACTATTCATTGTCCCCAATGAATGAAGGTAAAAGGTTAAAAGGAACTCCCCTAATTATTAGCAATACCACCCTCCTCTTATTCATTTATTAATAAAAAGTATTAATTTATTAAAGGCTTTTAATTATCTACATTATGTTATTTTATAATATGTGATAAATCCATAGTTTTAAGCAATGCTTTTAGAATAATGATGATGATCATTCTAATGAGATCTAAATTCTTAAAAAGCTTAAAACTAAAATAGTTCCCAATCGTTGGATTACTAAATAGGGGATTAGTGAATCCGGATAGATTGGTACATACGTTGCTTGCTCATTGGATGAGGATGATTGATCTCGTGATCATTTGTATGGAGACACTAAAGCAAGTATGTAGGTGCTTATTAGAGAATAAGTTTAGTGAACGTGGCTCGCTAAGGAATACCTAATGGAGTTTTACTTGCATGTCAATAGGAATTCCTGTAGTGATAGTAGTACAAGTGATCCTTGGACTTGAGATCATCAAAGTATCTTGTGTATGATGAGTTATACTTTGACTTATTCCTTAAGACCCTTAGGGTATATCAAAGGGTATGTTTAGGTATAATAAGTTGTACATAGAGATAATGTATGATCAATAAAGAATCTACCACTTCTAGTAAAAGAAGAGAAATGTCATATGTGATTCGATAAATGACAACCCAGTGAGTCCTTGGCAATGAGAATGAAATTAGAAAGGAGTTTCTAATTTGCATTATTTGAAGTTGTGCATTTAAGAGTGAAATACATATAATTAAATAAAATAAGACTTGTGATAATTCCATGTCTTATATTTAATTGGGGCATTGTATGGTGGAATGATTGAATTGTACGGTAACTATTTACTCAAAGGTTCTTTTATAATTAATGTTGAAATCTATATTATCTGGAAAGTCGTTGATCGCTAGGGAGGCTTATCCCTATTGTAGAATAAATATTATTTATTTAAATAAATTAATAGTTTAATTTACTTATTTAAATAAGATTAGAATTGTTCTAATTGATTTATTCACAACCGGTTTAATATGGAGAACCTAAAGGGTCACACCATAAAATGAAGAATAATTATTTAAGAAGTTAATGGCATAATCGTAATAATAAGTTAAGTATATTTAATTTAATCTATGGTGATAGAATAAATTAAATAGCTTAATATTTATTATTTAATATTTTGAAAATATGAAATATAAATTAATAAGAGGAGTCTTATTATTATTATTACTATTACTATTTTTTAATTTCTAAAGGAGTTTAGGAATTAATTAATAAAAGTACTCCCAAAATATCCTAATAAGATTAGGAGGCTATTTAATTAAAAGAGTTTAATTAATTATTCCTAATAAGATTGGGAGCCTAATTAATTAAAGAAATTTAATTAATTAAAATAAAACTCAATTCCTTAATTGTTAAGGGGGGTTGCCCACATCTATTAATAAGAGGAGTCTTATTATGGGTGGGGTTGACGTTTTCATAGAATACGTGATTCTAATTGTTGGAGAGTACGCTCTTTTTCTATAGAGATAGAAAACTAGGGTTTAGCCAACCACCCTTCTTCTTGAATATTTCTTCTTCCTTGGTGGATCACCTCTAGAGGCCAAACACATGGGTGCTAACGTTGATCAAAGCAAGGAACCAAACTCGGTAGATTCAAGTTGAACGCGAAAAGATTTGGAGGTGAACTTGTACCTGAGAAAGCTTGAATCTTCAGTGGCATGATTCTCGTTCTTTATCTTTTCGTTTAATTAATAATTGTGCATAAAGGATGATCCGGGTATATGGTTTGTAAATTTTTAAAACTCTGATTTTCCATGCTTCCGCTTATTTTGTGTAATTTGATTGCATTCATGAATATTACAAACCTAACAGTGGCATCAGAGCCAAACCTTTATGCAAATTATTAATTATTTTAATTTAATATGTGTTTAGAACAATTTAATTGAGCATAATTTTATTGTATAAAATTTATTTATTAAAAAAAATTGCGAATCCCAATTTTATTTTTGCTGAATTCGTGGTTATTAAAGTTATCAGAGATATCATGGTTAATATCATATATTCCTAATAAGTAATCTTTGAATCCTATAAAGTGAATAAGCGATTCACGTGAAATAAGAATCTCCTGGTCACCTTTTAATAACAAAATCAATGACTACTATGATAACTATTATATATATATATATTGCATTGCGTTAGGATTTCTTTGCGATGAGGATTTCTTTGATAAGCAGAATGGGCATCACTTTATATATATATATATATATATATATATATATATATATATATATATATATATATATATATATATATATATATCCTTAATTATTTTATAATTAAAATAAAATATTTATTTTAATCTTAAAATAAAAGTTTATTTTAATTTTAAAATTAAATTTCATACTAACTAATTAGAGTTGGAATTGGATTCCATGATAACTAATTGGAGTTAAAATTAGATTCCATGTTTACTTAAATAAAGGAGTTTATTTAGATATGAAATAGATTTTATATTATTCAAAATAAAGGAGTTTGTTTGTGAATAAGAAAGTGAATCCATCTTTCCTTAAATAAAGGAGTTTATGTAGATATGGAATAAGATTTCATATTATACAAAATAAAGAAGTTTATTTGTGAATAGGAAAGAGAATTCGTGTTAATAAAAAATTTTTTACATGAAATTGGATTCCATAATTAATTAAAATAAATGAGTTTATTTTGATTAAAATAAAATAGTTATTTTATTCAAAATTGGATAAATTAAAATAAAAGAGGTTTATTTTGATTTAAATTTGGATTAAAATAAAGGAGTTTATTTTGATTCAAAATTAGATTTTATACTAATTAAATTTACCCATTAAATGATATCAATATATATATTGAATGTTTATTATTCATGAGATGATTGTTATTTATTGATGCATAAGGTGATGTGTATGATAATAAATGGGATTGATTATGGACTATTGACCAATGTGATTGGATTTTATTTTATTTGGATACATGAATGTATGGATTTTATTAAATGGGGTCTGCGTACCTCGTCTTCTCTAATTTTTTCTTAATGTAAATTATATCATACTCCTATGTACTTCTCCTTGACTGCTGATCAAGGTTTTTATTTATTTTAAATAGTTTTGTAATATGAATAATTAGAATTATTTTGAAGAATTGGAGATCAAGGAACAAAGAATAAGGAGCGCTTGAAGTGTGAGACCCCAAATTTTATGAATAAATATTTAATTTTCTCGAAATATTTTTTTTATGTTATGGTGTGGATTTGAGATAATATTATAGTTGTGGGTAATATTTATAAATTTTGAAAAGTAAGCAAGAGGTTATAAAATATTAGATTGGTTGGGGATATTCTTTTTGTGGGGAATATTAAATGCGATGGCAACAATCATTGGTGGACCCCTAGGAATTAATTATCCGGAATGAGAAAGCGGCAAAATATCTTTTATGAAAATAACGGCGGAGAAGTTTCACAGTTAATCTGTTGAACTACTAAGTAGTAAAAGTATAGTAAGGCGTGGCGTTGGTTGCATAGTAGCACCTGATATTGATTATTGGTGCTTCGTGTGAGAAGTCACTCAGTTTTACTCAATAATTGTTACGGTAATTACTGTTCAATATTTTATTTTATTGATTCAATAATTTCTGCGTTGATATTTTATATTATTATTGTTTCAATAATTGTCACTACACAGTATGTTCCATTATCAAATCAATAATTCATATTATTTGAATAATATTATTAGATAGCATTATTGGTAATGTCTAGAAATTCTCTCAAGCAGAGGTTTGGTCACCTAATTGCGCGCCAGTAAGGAGAAATCCTTATCGGAAAGCCCCCTCTTTTCTGGGAACGGCTTGGTTGTCATTATTGTGATTCTGTAATATTATTTGTGAATAATTAATTACCGATTTATATGATAAGGAAATATTTATTTTATGTGGACATAAATGATGGATAGGAAAATATTTATTTTATGTGGTTATAAATGAAAGAATTAATGTTGAGGTATTTTATCAGTATTTTGTCGGATTGGAGGTATTAAAAAATCAAATCGGTGTTCTTAAAGCTCTATTGTGTGAGTTATACTTTTAATCCGACCGTTGGATCGTTGTGATTTTTAGATATGTTATACATATATAAGTGGAGTATATGTCCACAAATTTTGAACCGTTAAAAATTAACATATGATTTGTTATGAATTTTAAGAGGTGTTGAAAATTGTCCGTTTGTTGAATTCGGATATTTTCTGTTTGAAATTTAGAAAAACTTTCTTCTGCAACGTTGTAAATAATTCGATTTCGTGTGGAATGGACATAAAATTCATATTTTTCTGATAAAATGGCTATTTATTATGAATTATTGCGGTTTTGAAATTTTTTTTTTTATTTAAATTATGGGTGGGCCCCACTTTTGGTTGTTGGGAAAGATGGGTAATTTCTAGTGGGCCCCACTTGTGGTGGCTGAATTTTTATTCAAAGCATGCATACGTAGAAATAATAATAATATTATTTTATTATTTAGTCTCTTATGACGTTCTAGCATTTTTTTATAAATAGACGCTTAGGTTAGAATTGAAAATCACACCAGAAACAAGTTTTCTTTCTCTCTATATTATCGAGCGTATTTTTGTGAGTATTTAGATACTTTGAGAGTTGCTATTCGGTTGCAAGTTTCCTTGACTTTACATCCGATATTCCGATCGTAATCTATTTTGTTATTTTGAGGTAAGAGATGTTATTTTCTTCGGAAATGATATTATTTTTTTCAATATCATTATGCTGAAATATTGATATGAATTTTATTGCGAAATTTCTATCTTTTTGTGTCGGAGTTACTATTCACGTATACGGCACTATTCACAAATACGACACTATTCACCGAAAAATGAAATTTTCTCTTTTTCGTCCCAGATGTCTATAATGGTTACTATCATTGATTGTATCCATATTTTGATCTTCATTCTATACTCATTTGGTTAAAGTTTTGGCTTCTATATTCCATGAAATTAGTAGAATATCCTTGATATTTGCGCTTCATCCAGTATCTTTTCATGGAAATATTATTCTGAGCATTCTTGATAAAGTTTAACTTATTCATGCTGGAGTACTATTCACAGGTTACTATTCACAAAGTACTATTCACGGGTTACTATTCACTCGAGTACTATTCACCCGGGGTACTATTCATGATAAAAATTGATTCATTTTCGGTCCAAATCATTTTTGGTACAATATTATTCTTGAATTTTACTCCACAAAGCAGTATCATGTTGACAATTTGAACGTTATTGAATTCTAGATAAATTAAATTATAAATCTTTAAAATTTATCCTTGAACTTATTTTTTTGAATTATTATGTCATTGTCATCATCCTCATGCTTATATTGTTATGAAAGTCATCTTTGGCCCGTAGTGCATAGATGGACTTGGTATGATTATGACCAGGGATTATTCGGTATAATCATGACCGTAATGTTACAAATGATGTGATAAAAGTCCTCATTGGCCCGTAGTGCATTGATGGACAGTTTTTGGTATGATTATGGTCATGGATTCTCTTCGGCCAAGGGTTCAAAGATGAATTGTTTTATGGCATGATTATGATCGTTGATGAAAACACGATTATCTTTAGCCCGTAGTGCAAGGATAATTCGTAGTCGTGATACTAAAAAATATCCTTGGCCCGTAGTGCAGGGATGATTCGATGATATTGATTATTTATTAAGCTCAGTCTCAGCGATAAAATTGATGATAAATCTTTTAAATCATAGAAGATAGTACATTTTACGCTCTACTTGACTCTTCTAATGGATTGTTTATTCTGCTACAGTTGTTGATCTAAAACTTGTTGTCTATTATATTCTATCAGTTGTTATACTGTTGAAGGATAAGGATAATTTATTAGTCATTATCTTAGTCATAATATTTCTTATTGGGCTAGTTGAGCTCACCCTTTTGCTTTCATTGTTCTCTTCAGGAAATGAGAACGTAGCCGAGACTAGTCGGGGAACGGAGTGATGGTCCAGATGATAGCATTAGTAGTCCTCACTATTTTATGAAATAATGTGATAATAAATGTATTGAGGACTTCTTTTGAGTTGAATACTGTCTAGAAGACAATATTCGTTTTAAAACTCTCAGTTTATGTTTTTTGTCGTATATGTCATATGACGATTTGTATTATTAAGTTGTATTTGAATTTTGTACCATGTATTTGGCGACTCAAGATGGGTGATGTGTACCTATTTTGGGGGCGTCACGATTAGTATCAAAGCTTGGGATATGATCCCTAATGAGATGTGAGACCGTAACTAGGAGGGAGAGGCAGAAATTCCTTTGCTAGTATGACCTACCTAAGTTTATTTGGTATTTAATTGGTCGGTCCGTAGAGTATAGGGATAATATGTGACATGTCAATTAACCCTTATTTTGTGGCAGTATTTGAAAATGACATCTGAGAATGTTGAGAATAGAAATGGAGCACAGGAGACCGTTGAGTCACCACAGATTAATACCCAGGATAATGTGCAATAGGAAGATAATAATCCTCAGGTAAATAACAACACCGATCAAATGATGAACAATGGGATGTTCAGAGGCTTTGTGCAGTTCATACAACACCAAACAAGAGAGACTCTTGTTCATAATGCAGGTGGAAACAATGGCAACCCACGGTTCGTCATTGCTAAGCGGTTCAAGGAGCTGGGACCACCAGAGTTTTTGGGAAAGCCAGAACCACTTAAGGCAGAGACGTGGATAGAGTAGATCACCAAGATATTTGATGTCTTGGAATGCTCAGAGGAGAAAAAGGTTCCATTCGCCACCTTTATGTTGCGTGAAGAAGCAGATCATTAGTGGGAATCTGTAAAACATACCCAGCCTGACGCACTCAAGATGTCTTGGGAGAAGTTCCAAGAACTGTTCAACGACAAGTACTTTCCCGAAAATATTCGTCACATGAAAGAGGTAGAGTTCATCAAGCTGGAACAAAATAATATGACCATGGCGCAATACGAGGCTAAGTTTGTCGAGTTGTCCCGGTTTGCATCCCATTTGGTCGATAATGAGGAGAGAATGACGCGAATTTTTCTGCGAGGTTTGAAACCCGAAATACGTCAATACCTCATTTCTCACAAACTTTGTTTATATTCAGATGTTGTGAATAGGGCTCAGATAGTGGAGCGCGATAATGAGTCAGCACAACCAAAAGGCAACGACCATCAGCACGATAATAATCATATCAATGGCAACGGCCATCGGAACAACGATAACCATCGTGGGAGAAATTATCATGCCAAGAATGGTAACCACTTCGGTGGTAATCATGGTCAAGATAATAGAAGTGGAAATTTTAAGAAGAGGAGGTTCAATAATGATGGAAAGACAGCAACACTAGCACATGTTTCCAAAGAAGAAGAACGACCATCGATCGCATGTTTCAAATGTGGAAAGGAGGGACACATCCGTCCAAACTGTATGCAGCAACCCAAAGCGTGTTTCAATTGTGGAAGAGAAGGTCACCTAGCTCGATTTTATCGTGTAGTGAAGTTAAGTCCAGTTAGGATAGTGACGCCAAAGGATGTCCCAGACAAGTCAAAGCCGGTAGTTTAAGTGAGAGCGTTTGTCGAGGAACCCGAATGAAGTTATTACGGGTAAGTTAATCAAAACTCTTGCATAGTCTATACCTTATTCGATACCGGTTCTACCCACTCCTTTATTTCTCCTATTTGCGCTCAACGTTTAAATTTAACTCCAGAGAAATTAAACTTTGACTTATTTGTTGAAACTCCGTTAGGAGAAATCTTCATTTCATGTGTTACCCAAGTCTTGGATGAGAGTCATAGTTTTTAAATAATATTTCTAGCGTTAATAAATTTTCTGACGTATTCCCTGAAGACTTCTTGACCTACCTAGAGCGTGAAAGTAAATTTTGTATTGACCCCAGTACAAAACCCCATTTCTAAAACCCTCAAGTATTTCTTCACCCAAAACGAACGTATTATGCGCTGAAGACGTTGGCTCAAGCTGTTAAAGATTATGATTATACCACTCAATAACATCGTGGGATAAGTGAACGTGGTAGCCGACGTATTGAGTAGAGGATCGTATGCGTTTATGAGTGCGAATATACGAACCTACGTGAAGATAACAAATATAAAAATAGAACCGACTTTAAATCAATAATGTTAAAACCGCTCAAGCTACAGACCCGGAGCTGATGAATACGAAAAAGAAGGTTTAAGAGGGCATTATTCTAGAAGCAAGAGTCGATAAAGAGAGGAAATCTCAACCCTCAATTTAAATGGCCCATTTGAAATCCTTGATCGAGTAGAAATTGTGGCCTATAAACTCGCCTTAACGCCAGGTATGTCGCGTGTTTTTCACGTATCGATGTTATGTAAATATGTGGATGACTCGAACCACACTATTGATTTAGAACCGGACGAGATAGCACAAGATTTAACGTATGAAGAGGTACCTCTTAAAATCTTAGATAAGAAGGAATATATTATACGCTCAAAGGTTATACCTCAAGAGTTAGAATCGTGAAGTGTCATCATCATCATTAAACATACCGAATACGTATGTAAATTTTGAGGGCGAAATTTCATAAGGAAGGGAGATTGTGAGACCCCAAATTTTATGAATAAATATTTAATTTTCTCGAAATATTTTTTTTTATGTTATAGTGTGGATTTAAGATAATGTTATAGTTGTGGGTAATATTTATAAATTTTGAAAAGTAAGCAAGAGGTTATAAAATATTCGATTGGTCAGGGAATATTCTTTTTGTCGGGGAATATTCGTACGATGGCACAATCATTGGTGGACCCCACAACGGAATTATTGTCGGAATGAGAAAGCGACAAAAATATCTTTTTATGAAAATAACGGCGGAAGTTTTACCGTTAACTGTTGAACTACTAAGTAGTAAAAGTATAGTAAGACGCGTGGTTGCATAGTAGCATACGATATTGATTATTGGTGCTTACGTGAGAAGTCACTCAGTTTTACTCAATAATTGTTACGGTAATTACTGTTCAATATTTTATTTTATTGATTCAATAATTTTTGCGTTGATATTTTATATTATTATTGTTTCAATAATTGTCACTACACAGTATGTTCCCTTATCAAATCAATAATTCATATTATTTGAATAATATTATTAGATAGCATTATTGGTAATGTCTAGAAATTCTCTCAAGGAGAGGTTTGGTCACCTAATTGCCCGCCAGTAAGGAGAAATCCTTATCGGAAAGCCCCCTTTTTTCTGGGAACGGCTTGGTTGTCATTATTGTGATTCTGTAATATTATTTGTGAATAATTAATTACCGATTTATATGATAAGGAAATATTTATTTTATGTGGACATAAATGATGGATAGGAAAATATTTATTTTATGTGGTTATAAATGAAAGAATTAATGTTGAGGTATTTTATCAGTATTTTGTCGGATTGGAGGTATTAAAAAATCAAATCGGTGTTCTTAAAGCTCTATTGTGTGAGTTATACTTTTAATCCGACCGTTGGATCGTTGTGATTTTTAGATATGTTACACATATATAAGTTGAGTATATGTCCACAAATTTTGAACCGTTAAAATTAACGTTATGATTTGTTATGAATTTTAAGAGGTGTTAAAAATTGTCCGTTTGTGGAATTTGGATATTTTTACATTTGGAATTTGGAAAAACTTTCTTCTCGCAAAGTTGTAGAGAATTCAATTTAAATGTCGAATGGACATAAAATTAGTATTTTTTCTGATAAAAGAGCTATTTATTATGAATTATTGAAGTTTCGTAAATTAAAATTTTTTATTTAAATTATGGGTGGTCCCCACTTTTGGTTGTTGGGAAGATGGTGATTTACGTGGGCCCCACTTGTGGTGGCTGAATTTTTATTCAAAACATGCATGCGTAAAATAATAATAATATTATTTTATTATTTAGTCTCTGTATGCGTTTCTAGCATTTTTCTATAAATAGGCGCTTAGGTTAGAATTGAAAATCACACCAAAATAAGTTTTTTTCTCTCTATATTATCGAAGCGTATTTTGTGAGTATTTAGATACTTTGAGAGTTGTTATTCGATTCTGCAAGTTTCCTTGACTTTACATCCAGATATTTCGATCGAAACTACTTTGTTATTTTGAGGTAAGGGATGTTATTTTTTTAAATAAATGATATTATTTTCTTCAATATCATTATCTTAAAATATTGATATGAATTTTATTGTGAAATTTCTACCTTTTTGTGTCGGGGTTTCTATTCACGTATACGGCACTATTCACAAATACGGCACTATTCATCAAAAAATGGAATTTTCTCTTTTTCATCCCAGATGTCTATTATGGTTACTATCATTGATTGTATCCATGTTTTGATCTTCATTCTATACTCATTTGGTTAAAGTTTTGGCTTCTATATTCCATGAAATTAGTAAAATATCTTTGATATTTGCGCTTCATCCACTATCTTTTCATGGAAATATTATTCTGAGTATTCTTGATAAACTTTAACTTATTCATGTTGGAGTACTATTCACAGGTTAATATTCACGAAGTACTATTCACGGGTTAATATTCACGAAGTACTATTCACGGGGTACTATTTACTCGAGTATTATTCACCCGGGGTACTATTCATGATAAAAATTGATTCATTTTCGGTCCAAATCATTTTTGGTACAATATTATTCTTGAATTTTACTCCACAAAGCAATATCATGTTGACAATTTAAACGTTATTGAATTCTGGATAAATTAAATTATAAATCTTTAAAATTTATCCTTAAACTTATTTTATTGAATTATTATGTCATTGTCATCATCGTCATGCTTATATTGTTATGAAAGTCATCTTTGGCCCGTAGTGAATAGATGGACTTGGTATGATTATGACCAGGGATTATTCGGTATAATCATGACCGTAATATTACAAATGATGTGATAAAAGTCCTCATTGGCCCGTAGTGCATTGATGGACAGTTTTTGGTATAATTATGGTCATGGAGTCTCTTCGGCCAATGGTGCAAAGATGAATTATTTTATGGCATGATTATGACCGTTGATGAAAACACGATTATCTTTGGCCCGTAGTGCAAGGATAATTCGTGGTCGTGATACTAAAAAATATCCTTGGCCCGTAGTGCAGGGATGATTCGATGATATTGATTATTTATTAAAATTTGAGTCTCAAATGATAAAATTGATGATAAATCTTTTAAATCATAGAAGATAGTAGATTTTACGCTCTCTACTTGACTCTTCTAATGGATTGCTTATTCATGGCGATTGTTGATCTAAAACTTGTTGTCTATTATATTCTATCAATTGTTATCTTTGTTGAAGGATAAGGATAATTTATTCGCATTATCTTAGTCATAATATTTTTTACTGGGCTAGTTGAGCTCACCCTTTTTCTTTCATTGTTCTCTTCAGGAAATGAGAACGTAGCTGGGACTAGTCGGGGAACGGAGTAACGGTCCAGATGATAGCATTAATAGTCCTCACTATTCTATGAAATAATGTTATAATAAATGTATTGAGGACTCCTTTTGAGTTGAATACTGTCTAGAAGACAATATTCGTTTTAAAACTCTCAGTTTATGTTTTGTCGTATGTCACACGACAGTTGTATTATTAAGTTGTATTTGAATTTTGTACCATGTATTTGGCGACTCATGTGAGACCCCGAATTTTATGAAATGAAAGTATTCAATTTTCTTATAATTATTCTATTTAGTAAATGGTTAACTTGATAAAAGGTTAAAGTTAAGGGTGATATTTGAATTTTTTTTCAAAGTAAGCAAGTTGTCATAAAATAATCGGTGATAAAAGTACAGTAATACGAGTGGTTGCATAGTAGCACACAGTATTGATTATTGATGCTTACGTGAGAAGTCACTCGGTTTTATTCAATTATTGTCACAATATTTTATATTATTAAATCAATAATTGAGACGACAAAGTTATTCATATTATTATTTACAATATTGACAATGTCTATAAGTTCTGTCAAGGAGAGGTTTGGTCACTTAATTACGCGCCAATAAGGAGAAATCCTTATCGGAAAGCCCCCTCTTTCCTGGGAACGACCTGGTTGTTAAATATTATGAATTATAATATTAATGATGAATAAGTTCGTATTGATTAAAGATGAAATTGATAGTTCTATTGTGTGGGAATTATTAGTGTTAGTAGAAATCGACATTTATTTCGATAATAATTGATGTCTAGAGGTTATATCGACCAATCGGGTAATTAATCGGATAAATGAGCAATTAATTGTTATTAATTCACATGCTTATAACTATGTGTTCACATATGTGTACTATTGATTCACATAATTACTATTAGGGGAGTTGGTGCAAGATTGATAATACTTGAATGACTAAATTAAAAATGGAGGTATAGATGAAGGTACTATACTATAATTAATTTTTTAACATGTTTAGAACTATTGAGTCACATGATTTACTATTGATTCACATGATTTACTATTAGGGGAGGTGGTGCAAGTTTGATAATACTTGCAGGACTAAATTAAAAATGAAGAAAAAGAGGAAGGTATTATACTGTAATATTTCGAGCCCCAAAATGTGTAATTATTGAAACTATATTTTCCTATAAATAGAAGCTAATTCTTCCTTCATTTCTCACCAATTCACTAATTCTCACAAGAGCAATTATAAAGATAGAAGCTATAGAGAGAGAGAAGCTATAAAGAGAAAGAAGAAGCGAAGTCTGCTACTTCACTACTCCAGTATCCAGTCTTCTTCTGAGGTAAGTGTTATTATTTTTATATTCTGAAGAGATATTATTTTTCGTATTCGTATGAATATTATTATCATTCACTATTCATTATATTCGTTTAATATTCGTAAGGAATATTATTTTCATTCAATATTCGTAAGGAATATTATTTTCGTTCAACCACTATAAGTAAGGGGTTTCTGCCAGGGGTAGTTTTATAATTTTTCTGACCCTCAAAAATTCTAGAAAAATTTGAAATGATAATTTGATGAGTTTTCTAGATTGTGTCCAAAAATGGCGATTTTTGGTTGTATAGATTAGGAGTTATGAATTTTATGGAAAAAGACTATTTTAAAAGTAAACCCTCATAACTCTTTGTAGTTAACTCCAAAATTGATAAAATTTTTATTGGAAGTACATCTATAGAACAGCAGTATACCCTGTAAGTTTCAAAAAATTTGGACAAAAATACAATTTTTGATAAATGTCTAAATATTCGGCAGTTTTAGTCATATGAAAAATAGTTCATGAATTTTAAAAATTCTGAGAAAAATATATGTTCAATATGGGACTATATTTTGCTAAATCCCAGAAAAGAAAATTTATTTGTACTGATTTGGTATTTTTCATGAAAATGGACTAGTTGTGAGTAAATGAATTAAATATGTTATGTGAAGTAAGAAAATTGGAAAATAGGATTTTATGGATTGAGAATCCTATATAAGGTATATGCAGATTTTTGATGAAAGTTTTGGTTATTGGTAATGAAATCTTATGAGTTTGACATTTTAGGATGATTAAATGCATTAATTAGTAAAGTGTAAACAATTAAAATAAATTGTTTATAAGTTTAAGAAATGATTAAAATATTGTGGTAATATTAATAATATTATATTATGAGATTATTAAGTGATTTATAACATTTGGATTAAGGTGTTATAAATATTGATATGAATTTTATTGTGAAACTTTATCTTTTTGTGTCGGGGTTACTATTCACGTATACGACACTATTCACGTATACGACACTATTCATGTATATGGCACTATTTGTGTATATGACATTATTTATGTATACGGTACTATGTACGAATATGGAGTACTATTTACGAGTTATTATTCATGAGTTACTATTCACGAGTTACTATTCACGGGGTACTATTTACCCAAAAAATATTTTTTTTTCTGTCCAAATTATTTTTGTACATAAATATTATTCTTGGATTTTACTCCACAAAGCAGTATCATGTTGACACTTTGTATATTTTTAAACTCTAGATAAATTTAAAGTCTTTAATATTTATCCTTGATTTCGTTTGATTAATACTTATATCATTGTCATCATCCTCATGCTTATATTGTGATGAAAGTCATCTTTGGCTTACGTGCATAGATGGACTGTTGATTATTAGTTTTACAATTGTATATCTTTGGCTTACGTGCAAAGACGAATTGTTGATTATTGGTTTTACAGTAGTATATCTTTGGCTTACGTGCAAAGATGAACTGTTGATTGTTGGTTTTACAGTAGTATATCTTTGGCTTACGTGCTAAGATGAACTGTTGATTGATATCTTTGGTCGTAGTACAAAGATGAAATGTTAATTAATAGCTTTGGCCCGTAGTGCAAAGATGGACAGGTGTATGACATGATCATGACCACTTGTGATACTAATGAATATCCTTGGTCGTAGTGCAAGGATAATTCGATGATGTGATTGGCAGAATCATTACCATTAGTTAACAGTTGAATGTCTTTGGCCGTAGTGCACTAACAGGCAATTGATTGGTATGATCATGACCATTGATTTTATAGTTGATTGTCTTTGGCCAGTAGTGCAAAGATAGACAACTGATTGGTATGATCATTGTTATTACATTTGAATATCTTTAGCATTTGGGGTAAGGATATTGAGTAAATGTTCTATTAAGCCTTTGTGGCAAGGAGTAATTGTTGATTCACATTATTATAAACATGAATTGTGAATTTAACTAACATCTTTGGTAGTTCAGGTGAAGTAAGGTGATAAAAGTTCTATTTGTCTTGGGTATAATAAAGAACTGTTGATGAGTATTACAGGGATAAAATTGATGATAAACTTTTAAATCATAGAAGATAGTAGATATCATGCTCTACTTGACTCTTCTAATGGATTGCTTATTCCGCTGCAGTTGTTGATCTAAAACTTATTGTCTATTGTATTCTATCAGTTGTTATACTGTTGAAGGCTAAGAATAATTTATTCTTCATTATCTTTGTCATAATTGTTCTTACTGGGCTAGTTGAGCTCACCCTTTTCTTTTACTGTTCTCTTCAGGAAATGAGAATATAGCTGGGACTAGTCGAGGAACGGAGTGATGGTCTGAGATGGTGGCTATATTAGTCCTCACTATTTTTATAAAACAGTGTGATAATAATTGTAATGAGGACTCAATTAAGTGTGGATATTGTCTAGAAGGAAATATTCGTGTTTAAACCCTCAACTATGTTTTGTCGTATTTTGCACGACAGTTGTATAATTAACTTTGTAGTTAAGTTCTGTACCATGTATCTGGCGACTCAAGATGGGTGATGTATACCTGTTTTGGGGGCGTCACAGTTGGTATCAAAGCTTGGGGATATAATCTCTGGCAGAGATGTGAGACAAGAACTAGGAGGGGAGAGACGAGGAATTCCTTCGCTAGTATGACCTACCTAAGTTTATTTGGTATTTAATTGATCGGTCAGAGTATAGGGATAATATGTGATATGTTAATTAACCCTTATTTTGAAACTATATTCTAGAAAGATACCTGAAATACAGGAGATGAGAAATGGGAAAATCATGATAGAGAGGAAATAACCGGGAAGGTACAATCCGAAAAGAAAGCAAGGTATTCTCATCTCTTGAACTACCAGTGCGTAAATTTCGAGGGGCAAAATTTCATAAGGAGGGAGATTGTGAGACCCTGATTTTATGAAATGAAAGTATTCAATTTTCTTATAATTATTCTATTTAGTAAATGGTTAAATTGATAAAAGGTTAAAGTTAAGGGTGATATTTGAATTTTTTTTCAAAGTAAGCAAGTTGTCATAAAATAATCGGTGTTAAAAGTACAGTAATATGCGTGGTTGCATAGTAGCACACAGTATTGATTATTGATGCTTACGTGAGAAGTCACTCGGTTTTATTCAATTATTGTCACAATATTTTATATTATTAAATCAATAATTGAGACGACAAAGTTATTGATATTATTATTTACAATATTGACAATGTCTATAAGTTCTGTCAAGGAGAGGGTTGGTCACTTAATTACGCGCCAATAAGGAGAAATCCTTATCGGAAAGCCCACTCTTTCCTGAGAACGACCTGGTTGTTAAATATTGTGAATTATAATATTAATGATGAATAAGTTCGAGTTGATTAAAGATGAAATTGATAGTTCCATTGTGTGGGAATTATTAGTGTTAGTAGAAATCGACATTTATTTCGATAATAATTGATTTCTGGAGGTTATATCGACCAATCGGGTAATTAATCGGATAACTGAGCAATTAATTGCTATTAATTCACATGCTTATAATTATGTGTTCACATGTGTGTACTATTGATTCAAATGATTTACTATTAGGGGAGTTGGTGCAAGATTGATAATACTTGCATGACTAAATTAAAAATGAAGGTAAAGATGAAGGTACTATACTATAATTAATTTTTTTCACATGTTTAGAACTATTGAGTCACATGATTTACTATTGATTCACATGATTTACTATTAGGGGAGGTGGTGCATGTTTGATAATACTTGCAGGACTAAATTAAAAATGAAGAAAAAGAGGAAGGTATTATACTGTAATATTTCGAGCCCCAAAATGTGTAATTATTAAAACTATATTTTCCTATAAATAGAAGCTAATTCTTCCTTCATTTCTCACCAATTCACTAAGTCTCACAAGAGCAATTATAGAGATAGAAGCTATAGAGAGAGAAAAGCTATAGAGAAAGAAGAAGTGAAGTCCTTACTTCTTACTCCAATATCCATCTTCTTACGAGGTAAGGGTTATTATTTTTTATATTACGAAGAGATATTATTTTTCGTATTCGTATGAATATTATTATCGTTCAATATTCATTATATTCGTTTAATATTCATAAGAAATATTATTTTCATTCAATATTCGTAAGGAATATTATTTTCGTTCAACCGTTGTAAGTAAGTGGTTTCTGCCAGGGGTAGTTTCATAATTAAATAATAATTATAAGAAAATTGAATACTTTCAATTCATAAAATTTGGGGTCTTACAATCTCCCCTCCTTATGAAATTTCACCCTCAAAATTTACGTACGTATCTGATATTCGAAGAGATGAGAATACCTTGCTTTCTTATTGGGTTGTATATTCCTGGTTATTTTCTCTGTATCATGATTTTCCCATTGCTCATCTCCTGTATTTCAGATATCATTCTAGAATATATCTTCAAAACAAAGGTTAATTGACATATCACAATTTGTCAACTTATCAAGTAAACAATTTCAGCTTAGGTAAGTCACACACTAGCGAAGTATATTACTCGTCTTTCCCCTCCTAGTTCTAGACTCATATCTCCGCCAGCAACCATATCCCTAAGCTCTGATACCATTTGTGACGCCCCCAAAATAGATCCACACGACCCATTCTGTGTCGCCAAATATCATACTATAAAAATCAAATACAAACTTCATTTATACAACTGTTGAACTGTCATGCAGAGTACGACAACAGATAAGCTGTGAGTTTTAATGCAAATATATGTAACTCTCATGGTGCCTCGACCACAACACCTTACAATGGTAATTTATATAAAGGTACAGTCAATAACTGTTTTAGAAATTAAAATCCTTGGAAAATACTCAAGGAAACCTTCGTACATGGGAGGCCATGTGTGTAGGATATAATAGATATCATATGTCCACAAAATTATCCTTGGTTGACCCAATAGTCCCCAAAGAAAAACAAGAAGATTGCTATCATCTTCTTTCCAATGGTGAGTCTTCTCTTGACATATAATTATCTCAAATAAACTCTAAGAGTATATAGGTAGTGCTCATAGATATATTCAGCAAGTGGATGTGCACAACCCTATCTTATGATAACACAAGGTTGTATGTCATTAGACATCTTGTATGATAGTGGCAACACACCCTTCCAAAGTTAGGTTCACCTCACCCTATTCGGTTCACCAAAATTAAATATCAAATGACGTATACAATACGACACACTTACCTAAAGTTCTCAATAAAATTATTTCCATACTATTTAGGGAGAACCTCAACAGCTATAGACCACCGTTTTATTCTCCTGTTACCCCGCTTCACCCAAATACACTCTTATTACCTTAGAAGAAAAGCTGATCTTTGGAATAGTGAGGTAGCAGACTTCTCTTCTTCTTTCTCTCTATAATTTCTCTCTATAAGAATTGCTCTATAGCTTTAGTGAATTGGTGAGAAATAAAGGAAGAATGAGCTTCTATTTATAGGAAAATATAGTTTCGATAATTGCACGTTTTGGGGCTCAAAATATTACAGTACAATACCTTCAACTTTTCTTTTATTTTTAATTTAGTCCTGCAAGTATTATCAAACTTACACCACCTCCCCTAATAGTAAATCATGTGAATTAATAGTTCATTCATGTGACTTAATAGTTATAATCATGTGAAAATACTGAATTACGAGATAGTACCTCCATCTATACCTCCATTTTTAACTTAGTCATGCAAGTATTATCAATCTTGCACCAACTCCCCTAATAGTACATGAATGTGAATCAATAGTACACATATGTGAACAAATAGTTATAATCATGTGAATTAATAACAATTAATTGCTCATTTATTCGATTAATTACCCGATTGGTCAATATAACCTCCAGACATCAATTATTATCGAAATAAATGTCGATTTCCACTAACACTAACAATCCCAACACAATGGAAATATTTTTCTCAAAAATTTCATTTTTGAAATTTTAAAGTTTGACTTTTTCCAAAAAAGTCAATTGTTGACTTTTTTGACCAAAAAGTCAACCCCAGCAAATTTTGTGTTTATAGTCTATTTCTACTAATTTCATCGTTCCAGACTCAAATATCACGATTGCGTCTCCAAAATCAACTCCGAACTCAACTTTGATTTTTAATAACATTCATCATTAATATTATAACTCACAATATTTAACAACTAGGTCGTTCCCAGGAAAGAGGGGGCTTTCCGATACGGATTTCTCCTTATTGACGCGCAATTAGGTGACCAAACATCTCCTTGATAGAACTTCTAGACATTGTCAATATTACAAATAATAATATGAATAACTTTGTCGTCTCAATTATTGATTTAATAATATATAACATATTATGCAGATGATACTGTGACAATAATTGAATCAATAATATGAGATATATGATGCAGCAATTATTGTAGTAATAATTGAGTATAACTAAGTGACTTCTTATATAAGCATCAATAATCAATACTATGTGCTACTATGCAACCACGCGTATTTCTGTACTTTTACTACCGGATAGTTCAACAGTTTTAACGGTATCACTTTCGTCGTTATTTTTATAAAATGATAATTCTGTCGTTTTCTAACTACGACAATACTTATGTTGTGGGGTTCACCAATGATTGTGTCGTCGTACGGATATTCCCCGAAAAAAAGAACATTTTATATCAACTTGCTTACTTTGCAAAAAATTTCACATATCACCCTTAACTTTAACCTTTTATCAATTTAACCATTTACGAAATAAAATAATAATTATAAGAAAATTGAATACTTTCATTTCATAAAATTTGGGGTCTTACACTTTTCTTTCACTGTTCTCTTCAGGAAATGAGAATATAGCTGGGACTAGTCGGGGAACGGAGTGATGGTCCGAGATGGTGGCTATAGTAGTCCTCACTATTATTATAAAATAGTGTGATAATAATTATAATGATGACTCCATTGAGTGTTGATATTGTCTAGAAGGAAATATTCGTGTTTAAACTCTCAGCTATGTTTTGTCGTATTTTACACAACAGTTGTATAATTAAGTTTGTAGTTGAGTTCTGTACCATGTATCTGGCGACTCAAGATGGGTGATGTATACCTATTTTGGGGGCGTCACAACTCAAGATGGGCGATATATACCTATTTTGGGGGCGTCACATGAAGACCCGCTTATAATGGAGCCCGGGTTTAAATGTAATAGTTATATTTAAATATTAATTCTTGCACCCCTAGGGTTTGACCTTTTGGTTCACTTGGTGGTTCTAGTGAACCAAACTAGAATAAAAGTCCATAATCAATCCGGGTAGAATATAGTATTCTATATGTGCATGCTTATACTATATATATATATATATATATATATATATATATATATATATATATATATATATATATATGCAAAACATTCTTCGCATGTTAATTAATATGACGCGAATTTTGTGTATATATGTGCATGCGCGCTAAACAAGATGAGACAAATTAATAACAAACCCCTCAAATTTTTTATATTATGTCCTAAGCGTTCAAAGATATTTGGAATATCGAACGTCGCCTTCTAGCCTGATAAAAATAATAGAGTATCAATTAATTATTATAAGTTTGTTGTGTCACCACAAGGCTTATGTTAATTCTTTGAGATGTTAATTTTATCACATTTGATGCTTATAAAGAAAATTGAACAATGTTATTTTGTTGTGTCACCACAAGGACAATATTTTTCTTTTTTGAATATATGGAGTGCTAGGTTGGACTTAACTTGGATAATTTTTATTCGGATGTGCCACCACTTGATCAAAATAATCTAAGAGGCAAAATACAAGGAGTTGCATAGTTGATGTAATTGACAAGAGTTGTCTACCTATTTATTTATATATAGTTTGTTGTGTTACCACAAGGCTATATACATTTGAAATGAGATCCTTATTCTCACTAGCAAATCTTTAATTAGATTTTGTCGAACTATATAAGTTAGGGTAATATAGTTTAAAGAAAATAGTGGGAGATACCAATTTATAACAAGACCTAATTTATTTTGGTAATTAATAAAAGAATGTATGCTAAAATGTTGTTAATTACAAATTCATTTACAGAATTTTACAATGTCTAAATAACTATCACTGTGAAGCATATTAGATGTTAATTAACCGGACCGAATTAAACGGATTGGTTAAGGAATTTGAGAATAGTTCTCATGGCTGAAAAAGCTATCTTATGTCCTTAATACGTCTATCCTTGCAATGGTTGCAGACAATGCCTCTGAGGAAGACATTGCTACTTTTAGAAAGTGACAAGATGATGCACAGTTGGCTCAATGCATCATGCTTGCATCCATGAGTAACGAGCTTCAGCGTCAGCATGAAACTATAGATGCTCCTACTATACTCCTGCGCATCAAGTAGTTAATGGTGAGGAAAGTAGGACTAATAGATATTAGATATCTAAGAAGCTCTTTCGATCTAGAATGACCAATGACACTACAGTACATACACATGTCCTAAACACGATCAATTTAATTGAACAATTAGGATAACAGGTTTTATCATGGATGGAAAGTTGAGCCAAGATTTGATCTTGCACTCACTCCCGGACTCCTTTCACAATTGTTGTGAATTTTTCATATGAACAAGCTAGATATCAGCCTTGCTGATTTGCTTGACATATTGAAAAATGTTGAGAGTCACTTTTCAACCAAGAAAGACCATGTCTTACTGGTAGGGGCCAAATGATCTTCTAAAAAGAAGAACAATTCTAGGAAGGTAATAGAAAAGGCATAAACAAAGGATAATAAGAACAAAACTGATACGGATAGCAAAGGAGTTTGCTTCCACTACAATAAGCCTGAACACTAGAAAAGAAACTGCAAGAAGCATCTTGCAGAGGCTAACCAAAAGAAGCTTAGTGAAGTTTCGGTTACAAATCCAATTTTGTTCAAGATTTAAAATAAATTTTTCTTTAAGTCAAGGTTCTACTTGCGTATTGGATACCGACTTTGGTTATCATAAATATAGATTTATGAAGGGACCAAGCAGAAGTAGAAAGCTAAACAAAGATAAGTAATCTTATGTGTAAGAAATGAAGCAAAGGTTGCTGCATTAGCCATAGAAACTAATAGTTTATCATTTCCTACGGGCAAATCTATTAAGTCAATAAGTTGTTATTGTATTCCAGTACTTATTAGAAACATTATTTCTATTTTGTTGTTGGACAATGAAATCTTTGGTATTATATTTAAGAACAATTGTTGTTCTATTTATAATGTTTTGTATAGAACTGGAATATTACTTAATAGATTTAGTATACTTGATTTGCATGAAAATAATTTTGCACATTGAACAAATTAGTTTAAGAAAAGGAGATGATCATTCAAAGAGTTGAATGTGTGTATTTGTTGAAATACAAGTGTGAATTATTTGAAAGGTTCAAAGAATTCAAAAGTGAAATAAATTGGCAAAGTATTAGGATTCTTTGATCGGATCAAGGAAGGAATACTTGTGAAATAAGTTTCTAGATTATCTCAAATGGTTTTCTCATAATGGACACCTCTTAATACGCAATAATTTATTGATGTATCTGAAAAGAAAAATTGTACCTTGTTGGACATGGTACGGTCCATAATGATTTTACCAACATTCTAGTATCCTTCTGGGATAATGTCCTAGAAATAGTTGCATATCTACAAAAAGGTAACCTCAAAATCCGGCCATAAAACTCCAGAAAAGCTATGGACAGGAAAGATTCCTAATTTTAAGTAAGTTAAGATAAGGGGTTGTCCAGCTTATGTGAAAAAGGTTTCAAAGGATAAGCTTGGGACAAGATTTGACAAGTATAGATTTGTGGGACATCCTAAAGTAAGTTTAGGGTATATATTCTATAATCCTACTTAGCAAAAGGTGTTTGTTGCGAAACATACTGCCTTCTAAGATAAAGATGTTTATCATTGAAGGGGCTAGTGGGAGGATAATAGATCTTAAAGAGTTCAAGAACCACAAATTACTATAAGTTAAATAAGAGGAACCTGTAGAATGACCTATTGTAACACAACTAAATCGTTAATCTGGAATAGTATCAAAGATACCTGGGAGGTATGGATTCATCATAGATGATGATGATGATGATCCAGTTACATACGATGAGGTAAGAGTTGTAGACACTCAAAGAAATAGATTGAAGCAAACTTCTCAAAAATGGTACATTCGTTTTGATGAAACAAATCAAAAGAGTTTGATTTTATCACAAATAAGAATGAACCTAATGTGTACAAAAGGGTCAATGGAGCACCGTAACATTCTTAATATTATATGTTGATATACTATGGATAAGGAATGACATAGCAATGCTACAATTAATAAAGATAAAGTTGTCTAAACATTCCTCCACGAATGATTTGGGACGAGTATCGTAATTGGGGATAAAATCTATATAGATAGATTTAAGAGGATGCTCGACTTAAAAAAACATATATTCATATGATGCTAAAGTCGTTTAGCATGACAAATTCCATGGGAATTCTCATGTTGATGAGCCCTGGAGTGTATCTCTCTTAATAGTCCCCATAGACTCATAAAAGAGAGATCGCATGAGTAACTATCATGTATGCAATGAAATGTACGGGACCTGATGTTGATCAGTCATATTCTAGAGAAGTTCACTGTGAGTCAGTGAAAAACATCTTAAAGTACTTAACCAACACTAAGGATGTGATCATATTCATGGTGGTTCTAAATTAAAACTAGAGGGCTTAACAAACTCAAGTTTTTCAAACAGACCAAGACGACAGAAAATCCACTTTAGGGTAAAGTGTTACCTTGAACGATGGTGCAATGAATTGGAAAGGTTCCAAACAGCAAAAAGTTGTTGGTTTAGTGATTAAGATAAAGTATGTAGCTGTAAATGAAGCTGCAAGTTGATTATTTGGATAAAAGTTCATTACAGAACTAGGAATAATTCCTAATTCTCATCTTGGATCTAAACATGTTTTGCGGCACTTTCATTTGATTATAAGAATCATTGAAAGATGGGAAATCACTATAGAGATAGTGGACTCTCAAGAACAACATTACATATCCATTAAATAAAGCTTATCCAACAGCAGGATAATCGTCACTTAGAGAAGAAGGGTATGACATACCATGACGATTGGCTTTAGTGCAAGTGGGAGATTGAAAGTAGTATGCACACAAGCCAATCATGTTTGATGATAAAGCATATACTTTGTAACAATCTTATTCATTTATTAATAAAAAGTATTAATTTATTAAAGGCTTTTAATTATCTACATGATGTTATTTTATAATATGTGATAAACCCATAGTTTTAAGCAATGCTTTTAGAATAATGATGATAATCATTCTAATGAGATCTAAATTCTTAGAAAGCTTAAAACTAAAATAGTTCCCAATCGTTGGATTATTAAATAGGGGATTAGTGAATCCGGATAGATTAGTACATACGTTGCTTGCTCATTAGATGAGGATGATTGATCTCATGATCATTTGTGTAGAGACACTAAAGCAAGTATGTAGGTGCTTATTAGAGAATAAGTTCACTGAACATGGCTGGCTAAGGAATACCTAATAGAGTTTTACTTTCCTGTCAATAGGAATTCATGTAGTGATAGTAGTACAAGTGATCCTTGGACTTGAGATCATCATAGTATCTTGTGTATGATGAATTATACTTTGACTTATTCCTTAAGACCCTTAGGGTATATCAAAGGGTATGCTTGGGTATAATAAGTTGTACATGGAGATAATGTATGATCAATAAAGAATCTACCACTTCTAGTAAAAGAAGAAAAATGTCTTATGTGATTCGATAAATGACAACTCAGTAGTCCTTGGCCAAGGCAGAATGAAATTATAAAGGAGTTTTTAATTTTCATTATTTGGAGTTGTGCATTTAAGAGTCGAAATACATATAATTAAATAAAATAAGACTTGACAGTAATTCCATGTCTTATATTTAATTGGGACATTGTATGGTGGAAAGATTGAATTGTACGGTAACTATTTACTCAAAAGTTCTTTTATGATTAATGTTGAAATCAATATTATCTGGAAAATCGTTGATCGCTAGGGAGGCTTATCCCTATTGTAGAATAAATATTATTTATTTAAATAAATTAATAGTTTAATTTATTTATTTAAATAAGATTAGGATTGTTCTAATTGATTTATTCACAACCGGTTTAATATGGAGAACTTAAAGGGTCACACCATAAAAGGAAGAATAATTATTTAAGAAGTTAATGGCATAATCGTAATAATAAGTCAAGTATATTTAATTTAATCTATGGTGATAGAATAAATTAAATAGCTTAATATTTATTATTTAATATTTTGGAAATATTAAATATAAATTAATAAGAGGAGTCTGATTATTATTATTACTATTATTATTTTTTTAATTTCTAAAGGAGTTTAGGAATTAATTAATAAAAGTACTCTCAAAATATCCTAATAAGATTAGGAGGCTAATTAATTAAAAAAGTTTAATTAAATATTCCTAATAAGATTGGGAGCCTAATTAATTAAAGGAATTTAATTAATTAAAATAAAACTCAATTCCTTAATTGTTAAGGGGGGTTGCCCACATCTATTAATAAGAGGAGTCTTATTATGGGTGGGGTTGACGTTTTCATAGGATACGTGATTCCAATTGTTGGAGAGTACGCTTTTTTTCTATAGAGATAGAAAACTAGGGTTTAGCCAACCACCCTTCTTCTTGAATATTTCTTCTTCCTTGGTAGATCACCTCTAGAGGCCAAACACATGGGTGGCTAACGTTGATCAAAGGAAGGAACCAAACCCGGTGGATTCAAGTTGAACACGAAAAGATTTGGAGGTGAACTTGTACCTGAGGAAGCTTGAATCTTCAAGGGTATGATTCTCGTTCTTTATCTTTTCGTTTAATTAATAATTATTCATAAAGGATGATCCGAGTATATGGTTTGTAAATTTTTAAAACTCTGATTTTCCATGCTTTCGCTTATTTTGTGCAATTTGATTGCATTCATGAATATTACAAACCTAACATTCTTTAGCATTAGCATAAAACTCTCAAATAATCCCCATGGGTGCAAGCATAGGAGTAACAGTCACTCCAACCCATCCTCTTTCACATATCATGTTCCATAAGTGGCCATCTTATTTTTCAGGCTTGAACCCATGTTCCCTCACAAATGTCTTAGCCACTATTCTGTAGTATTCCATTTGGGCCTCAAGTCTGACAAATTTTGTAAGGTCAACAATGTCCTCACTTTGGCTGCTTGATGAAGATGAGTCTGGAGTGCGAGAACGTGCTCTCTTTGGCCCCATTGCAATTGATGAAGAAAACCCTAACTGAAGAGAAGAATTTTACTGAGAAAATGTGTGCTCTGTATTCTATCACCCCCAAACTTGTTGTCTTGATGACTCTCACAAACCCTAGTTTATATGTGACTATATGGAAGATGTTGCATCCTTTTTAGTCTAACAAAAAGGTCTAACTCATGAAAGTATACATGGGTCAACAAGTAGTACAGAGTAAGAAAAGTATCGATCCACGGAGAAAGTTATTAAATCTAAATTATCATGCAACAACCTTATCCCTATTTTTATATGCTTAAACGATCATCTCACACTTAAATTTTGATTCTAAATTAATTTATAAAATAAAAATTATAATGACTAAGTGATGTAATCGAATTGGAGAACAATGGGATTCTAATTTCATTTAATGTTTCATCTAAACTTCAACCCTTAAGCAATGCTTAAATTTTTATCATGGATAACTAGTCAAGAGGACAAAAGTGGACATGACCATTTTTCAATGAACTATGACCAATTCACATAATCTCCACATTTTATAGAAATTATGTAAGCATCACAATTACCAAAATCACTATATTTCTATGTGAGTTTAAAGCAAATATGATTTAAATGCAAGGTCTTTTAATGACTACACATGATGAAACAGTATATGTCTATCCGGTCCATGAATCACAAAGCTTAAACAAATCAGCCTCATGAACATATGCCATTATGATATAATCTATACTTATATTTCATTTTCCAAATCCATATAAGCAATTAGTGTGAATGGTGATCAAGCATTCAAGCATTATGCATAATCATAATGGGTAATCCAACGATAAATATACAATAATACATTCAGATATACTTATTTAAACTACACATCAAAATCCATTAGAATCCTATAATGGAGTTTAGTTCATTTCTGAACCAAAAGCCATTATGGGATCAAAGCAAAACATGGAATTAGAAATGAAACCAAAAAGTTATGAAGAAATGAGAGAATTAAATCTGCAAATTCCTTATGCAAGTTATGTTCCAAGCTTGTCCAAATCACCCACAATCTCCAGAAATGAAAACTAGATTTTATTTAGTATCTAGATAAAGAGAGGAGATAGAATGTATCAAAAATGATCAAAAACCTCTCTAGAATAGCTAAAACCTAAGAACCCTAATGATAATATGAAAACTAATAAAAAAAGACTCCCAAAAACCACGTCTAGTGCCAACCATATCGTTTAGTTGAGCCAAATGTGCTCAAATTTCAAATTGCAAAAAGTCAGCAAACTTTACTGTAGAAGACTCGCGCGGCCGCGTGAGCTTATAATGCAATACGGACGTGGGCGCGCTACGTGCATATATATCGAGTGTATAGCGCGGGCGCGCCATAATCCTTCGTTGTCAATACGCGGTTGCGCAGCTATATAATTTGTCTCTGCCTTGCCTTAAGCGCGGACGCGCCATGTTTATTCTTTAAGGCAGCGTGGTTGCGCTACCACTGCTTCATGTCTTCTACTGTCTGGCTATTGCTGCTTTTTTTTGTTGCTTGCTTGCTCTTCATTCCTTTTCTTTTGCACTGCATTCCTCCACTGCTCTAGTTCCTCCTCTACTCATGTTCACCTTGTCATGCTTTTGCTAGCTTCATGCAACCATGCTTTTCCATGCCAATTCATTCCATATGTTGCTAAGAGGGGTTCCAACTACATTTACTGCAAAACAAACATAAAATGCAAATAAAACATAATAAAACTACTTAAGTTGAGCATAATTCTCGTGAGTTAGTAACCAATAAGTAGGTATAAAACCTACTTATAAGAAGATAAGGAGAAGAGTTTGAACATGGGAAGGATATCTAAATGCGTAGAATGCGTAGTGGGGTGAAAAGTTAGGATTTGAAAAGGAACCGTAGGAGGTGGAGAGATAGGCGTCAGTTTTTAAAGGAGATGTGGAGATGCACATTTGAGAATGTAACTTATATAAAGAGATGGAATGAGACACGTTGTTAAGAACTTAAATTTTTTCTAACTCGATCTCTAAGGCCACGACGACATGATTTTTTGCTACTACTTGTGGCGCGGCCGCTTCATCGCCATGGCACAAAGCGCATCAGAGATTAGTATGGAAAGAGCGCAGGCGCGCTTTGATCTAGAATATATAGAAGTCAGGCGCGGGCGCGCCTTGTTTAAACTGCTCAACCACGCGGTCGCGCTACCCTGTACCCTGACCAAAAACTAATCTGTATCTTGAAATAAAAATAAATAGTTACTGACCTTCTGCAAAGCACCTGCACATACAACATTTACAACTATTAGATATACCAATTCCCCAAGATCAAAACATTAACTAAGTAACATACATGAATGAATATATCCCAACAGAATGCTCTATATGTTACTCCTAATCAAAATGATATGCACAATCAGTTCTAACCAAACTTATATCAAAAATTCTATGCTATCAAGAACTAAACATGCAGATGAGAAATAGACATGATTTAAAAAGAATTAAACAAGAGGTAAGGATAGAAATAATGGGGTGTCTCCCATTAAGCGCTAAGTTATAGTCAGTTACCTTGACTATCTCTAATTCAATCATGAAGTAGAAATAATTGAGGTGACCTTCTGCTTGTCAACCTCACCACCATAATAGTGCTTAAGTTATTGTCCATTAACTTTAAAAGGCTTGTCTGGGAACTTATCAAATATCTCAATCGCACCATGTGGAAAAATTGTCTTTACAGTAAATGGCCCTGACCACCGTGACTTGAGCTTCCCAGGAAATAGTTTAAGTCTGGAATTAAACAATAGAACTTTTTGCCCCGGCTCAAACACCCGTTCCATTGTCCTGCAGCCATGCCATCTCTTCACCTTTTCCTTGTATATTTTGGAGTTCTTATAGGCTTACAACCTGAATTCGTCCAACTCATTGAGTTGGAGAAGTCATTTTTCTCCAGCATCCTTCAAGTCAAAATTCAGCTTTCTTATAGCCCAATACGCCTTATGCTCGATCTCCATTAGAAGGTGACAAGCCTTTCCATATATAAGTTGAAATGGTGACATTCCCAAAGGTGTCTTATAGGCAGTCCTGTAAGCCCATATTGCGTCATCAAGCTTCAACGACCAGTCCTTCCTTGTGGGGTTCACGATCTTTTCAAGAATTATTTTCACTTCATGATTTGACACCTCTGCTTGGCCATTGGTCTGAGGATGGTAAGTTGTAGCAATGCGATGATTTACCCCATACTTAGCCAACAGAGCTGTGAACTGATGATTACAGAAATGACTGCCCTCATCACTAATAATGGCTCTTGGAGTCCCAAATCTTGTGAAAATGCTTCTTTGTAAAAATTTGAGGACCACTTTAGCATCATTAGTTGGAAGAGCTGCCACTTCCACCCACTTAGAAACATAGTCAACTTCTAAAAAGATATATAGTTTCCCACATGGAGCAATGAAAGGCCCCATGAAATCTATCCCCCAAACATAAAAAATTTCAACCTCGAGGATTGTGTTCAAAGGCATTTTGTTTCTCTTCAATATGTTCCCGACTTGCTGACATTTGTCACACTTTTTAACAAAAATGTAAGCATCTTTAAAAATTGTCGGCCAGTAGAATCCTGCTTGCAACACTCTAGTCGTTGTCCTTTCACCACCGTAGTGACCTTCATATAATGACGCATGGAAATCTTACAAAATACCCTATGTCTCGCTATATGGGATACATCTCCTTGTCATCTGATCGGCACATTGTTTAAGCAAATATGGTTTATCCCATATAAACCACTTCATATCATGCAAAAACTTCTTCTTGTGATGCCCTTTCAAGTCTACAGGAATGATCTTGCTCACTAAGTAGTTAGCATAGTCTGCGAACTAGGGCACTTCACCTTTCACCACAAATAACTGCTCATCTGGGAAGGACTCATTAATCACAACTTTGTCATTTACATCCCTTCCTGGATTTTCCAGTCTAGATAAGTGGTCCGCCACTTGATTCTCAGTTCCTTTCCTATCCTTAATTTCCAAATCAAATTCTTGTAACAGAAGTATCCACCTGATTAGTCGAGGCTTTGCATCTTTCTTTGCCACCAAATATCGAATTGCTGCATGATCTGTGTACACTATCACCCTTGTCCCAATCAAATACGCACAAAACTTGTCAAAAACATACACAACTGCCAAAAGTTCCTTCTCTGTGTTGGTGTAATTCAACTGAGCATCAGTAAGGGTCTTGCTTGCATAGTATATCACATGAAAGATCTTGTCCCTTCGCTGGCCCAAAATAGCCCCCACAGTATAATCCCTGGCATCACATCAATTCAAATGTTAGGTCTCAATCTGGTGTTGTGATCATTGGTGCTGAAGTTAACTTTCTCTTCAAATGCTCAAATAAAGACAGGCATTCTTTATTGAACTTGAACTGTGCATCCTTCTCCAATAAACTGCAAAGTGGCTTTGTGATCTTGGAGAAGTCTTTAATAAACCTCCTGTAGAAGCCTGCATGCCCTAAAAAACTTCGAACACCTTTTACATAAGTAGGTGGAGGTAAATTCTCAATGGTCTCTAGCTTCACCTTGTCCACCTCTAATCCTTTCTTTGAAACTTTGTGGCCCAAAATGATATCCTCTTGCACCATAAAATGGCACTTTTCCCAATTCAACACCAAATTCATTTCAACACATCTTTTCAATACCATCACTAGATTCTCTAAACATAAATCAAATAAATCACAAAATACTAAAAAATCATCCATAAACACTTCCACATTTTGCTCCACCATATCCAAAAAAAATAGCCATCATACACCTCTAAAATGTGGTCGGGGCATTGGACAACCCGAAAGACATCCTTCTAAAAGCAAATGTTCCGTATGGACATATGAAAGTTATCTTTTCCTGATCTTCTGGAGCTATCACAATCTGATTATAGCCTGAATACCCATCTAGAAGGCAATAATACTCGTGACTTGCTAGTCAGTCCAACATCTGATCAATAAACGGTAGTGGGAAGTGATATTTCCTTGTAGATTTATTAAGTCTACGATAGTCCATGCAGACTCTCCACCCCGTTACTGTTCTAGTTGGTATCAATTCATTTTTCTCGTTGGAGACTACAGTCATTCCCCCCTTCTTCGGTACACACTATATCGAGCTCACCCACGAGTTGTTTGAGATCGGATATATTATTCCTGCATCCAGCCATTTCAGAACTTCCTTCTTGACCACTTCCTTCATAATCGGATTTAATCTCCACTGTTGCTCCACTAAAGGTTTACTATCATCTTCCAGTAGGATCTTGTGCATAAAGAACGATGGGCTGATCCCTTTAATATCTGCTATGGTCCATCCAATGGCTGATTTAAACTCTCTTAGAACTCTTAGCAGCTTTTTTTCCTGGCAAGATGTTAGTGCAGAAGAAATAATAACAGGTAATTTTGAATTAGCATTTAAAAATGCATACCTCAAGTGGTCTGGAAGAGGTTTCAATTCAAGTTCTGGAGGCATCTCAAGAGATGGCTTGAGTTTCATTGATGTCTCCCCAGAAAAATTTAATGGCTCAATAGGAGTCTTGAATGTGACGCCCCCAAAATAGGTATAAAACACCCATTCTGAGTCGCCAAATACATGGTACAGAAACAACTACAACTTTATTAATACAATTGTTGTGCAAAATATGACAACACATAAACTGTAAGTTTAAAAACAAATATTGTCTTCTAGACAATATCAACACTCAAATAAGTCCTCATTACAATTATTGATACACTATTTTACAAAATAGTGAGGACTATTAAAATGACTTTCTAGAACTTTCATTCCATACCCCGACTAGTACTCGCTACATTCTCGCCTCCTGAGAAGAAAAATGGAACAAAAAGGAAAAGAGTGAGCTCAACTAGCCCAGTAAAGAATATTATGACTAAGATAACATAGAACAAATTATCGTTAGTCCTCAACGGGGAAAAATCTTATAGAATACAATAGACAACAAGTTTTAAATCAATATTCGCAGCAAAAATAATAATTCATTAGAAGAGTTACGTAGAGAATGAAATCCACTTTCTTCTATGAATTTAAAAGTTTATCATCAATATTTTATCCCTGTAACATCAATCAATATACATCTTAAATCAAATATTCATCTTTGCACTACAGGCCAAAGATATTCATCAGTTGGTCATGTTCATCTCAACACATGTACATCTTTGCACTACGGCTAAAGATATTCATAAGAAAATCAACCATCTTTGCACCACAAGACAAAGATATTCAGTAATATCATCATTTAGGACTGGGGATGATGAAAAATATTTTAAAGAAAAGCGAATCCGAAGAAACAAAAGAACAAATAATAAGGATTAAGTACTTTAAATGTACCCAAGTTCAAAATACTTCATAAATAACCATAGTGAAGTAAAATTCAAGAATGATCAAAACATGGATACAATCAAAGTGGTATCCATAATAGATATTTTGGACAAAAATGAAAATTTAATTTTTTACGTGAATAATTATCGTATTCGTGAATAATGTCATATCGTGAATAGTGTCGATATCGTGAATAGTAACCCCGAGACACTAAAAAGACAAGAATTTCACAAGAAAAAATCTTACCAATATTTCGGCATAATGATATTGAAAGAAATAATATCATTTATAAAAAAATAACATCCCTAACCTCGAAAAGACAGTACTTCTAATTGGAATACTGGATATAGTGTTGAAGGAAACTTGTACCGTATAGCAACACTCAAAGTATCAAAATACTCACAAGAATACGCTCGATAATATAGAGAGAGAAAACTTTAGTTTCTGGTGTGATTTTCAATTCTAACCTAAGCACCCTATTTATAGGAAAATGCTTAGAACACCAAAGCAAAAAAATTAATAAAATATTAATATTTATAAATTAAATTCCTATGCACACCTCACCAACTGATTTCAACCATTTAACACATGCAAGTGGGACCCACAAATGAAAAAATGTTTTTCTAAATATAAATATTTAAAACTTCCAAAAATTAATTATTCCGGAACTTCGGAACTTCAATAATTCATAATAAATAGCCCTTTTATCAGAAAAATTCAAATCTTATGTCCATTCCATAGGAAATTTAATTCTCTACAACTTTACAGAAGAAAGTGTTTCCAAATTCCAAACAGAAATTGACCGAAATCCACAAACAGACGATTTTACAAGCTATAATCAAGTTTCAGTTAAGAAATGGGGTCCACCGACATGTTTAACATGTTTTTAACATTTATTGTAACAAAAATACTCTTCCTCCTCATTTATTCATATATCACACATTCATTGTAAAATATCATCATTATTATATTATTATAATATAATAATATATTCAAATGAATTATTTTATCGACAAAAAGATAAAATACCAATTTTCAACAATTGTCACATTAAAAATTTTCTCCATCTATATCCACATAAAATGAATATTTTTCTTATCATATAAATCGATAATTAATTATTCACAAATAATATTACAGAATCACAATACTGGCAACCAGGCCATTCCTAGGAAAGAGGGGGCTTTCCAATAAGGATTTCTCCTTACTGGCGCAGAATTAGGTGACCAAACCTCTCCTTAGACAGAACTTTTTAGACATTGCCAATAATGCTATCTAATAATATTATTCAAATAATATAACTTACTGATCTGGTAATGGAAAATACTGTGTAATGACAATTATTGAAACAACAATAATATAAAATATCAACGCAACAATTATTGAATCAATAAATTTTGAACAGTAATTACTGTAACAATTATTCAGTAGTGCCTTCTTACGTAAGATTCAATAATTGGTGCAATACCGTGTGCTACTGCGTTTTAACCACCGAGTATTTCAACCGTATTAACGATAACAACTACGCCATTATTTATAAATAACATATACTTGTCGTTTTCATCATCCAATCGCTTTCCGTTATGGGACCCACACAAAGGTCACATTGGCGTAATTTAATATTCCCAAAAGAAAGAATATTCAACGACCAAATGAATATTCCCCGACAACAATGAATATTTTATAACCACTTGCTTATTTGAAATATTTGCGCATTTTACCATAACTAACCACATTATTCAAATCAACCCTTACTATTTAAAAATAATAAATAGAGGAAATTTAATTTCATTTATAATAAGTTGGGGTCTTACAACCTCCCCTCCTTATGAAATTTTGTCCTCGAAATTGACGTACGTACCTGGTATTTCGAAAAGGTGAAGATACCTCGCTTTCATTTTTGTTTCCAACTCCCAGGTCATTTCCTCAATAGCATGGTTCATCCACAAAACTTTGACTTGTGTTATGACCTTGGTACGTAGGACATTCTCCTTTCTATCCAAGATCTTGACAGGCACCTCCTCATACGTTAAGTCTTCAGCTATCTCGGCCGGTTCTAACTCAATAACGTGGTTCGGGTCTTTCACATATTTACAAAGCACAGATATGTGAAAAACATTATGAACACGAGACATACTTGGAGGTAACGCGAGTCTATAGGCTACATTTCCTACTCGATCAAGAATCTGAAATGGACCAATAAATCATGGATTGAGCTTTCCTCTCTTCCCGAATCTTGTAACTCCCTTCCATGGAGCAACACGCAATAATACATGATCCCTAATACTAAATTCCACGTCCTTTCGATGAAGATCCGCATAACTCTTTTGTCGATCTTGTGCCGTTTGTATACGTTGTCGAATCATTTGGATCTTTTTTGTAGTAATACATACCAACTCTGGTCCCAATAATGTTGCTTCACCCACCTCATCCCAACATACTGGAGAGAGACACTTACGTCCATATAATGCTTCGAATGGAGCCACACCTATACTTGCCTGATAACTATTGTTGTAGGAGAATTCCACCAATGGTAAATACTTATCCCAACTCCCTTTAAAGTCTAGGATAGAGAGTCTTAATAGATCTTCAAGAGTTTGAATAGTCCTCTCTGATTGTCCGTCCGTTTGAGGATGGTATGCTGAATTGAATCGTAAATCCGTGCCCATAGCTTTTTGCAAGCTAACCCAAAATCGTGAAGTGAATCTTGGGTCACAATCCAAAACTATAGATACTGGTATGCCATGCAATCTCACAATCTCATTTACGTACATATGAGAAAGACGTTCAAGGGAATAAGTGTGGTGCCCCCAAAATAGGTATACATCACCCATCTTGGGTCGCCAGATACATGGTACTGAATAAAAATACAAACTAATTATACAACAGTCGTGTAAAATACGACAAAACATATGTTGTAAGTTTTAATACAAATATTGTCATCTAGAAGTCATCAATACATTTATTAACACACTATTTCATAGAATAGTGAGGACTACTAATGCTATCCTCTGAACCATCACTCCGTTCCCTGACTAGTCCCTGTTACGTTCTCATTTCCTGAAGAGAACAGTGAAAGAAAGGGTGAGCTCAACTAGCCCAGTAAGAAATATTATGACTAAGATAATGCAGGATAAATTATCATTAGCCTTCAACAATGTTAAACTGATAAAATACAATAGACATCAAGTTTAACTGTAGCGGAATAAGTAATCCACTAAAAGAGTCAAGTAGAGAATAAAATCTACTATCTTTTATGATTTAAAACGTTTTTTCATCACTTTTATCGCTGAGACTCAGCTTAAAAAAATAATCCACATCATCCCTGTACTACGGACAAGGATATTCATTAGGGTCACGACCATAAATTATCCATGCACTACGGGCCAAGGATATTCATATATTCATCAATGGTCATGATCATGCCAACAACTGTTCATCAATGCACTACGGGCCAATGAGGACTTTTACCACATCATTTGTAATATTACGGTCATGATTATACCGAATAATCCCTGGTCATAATCATACCAAGTCCATCTATGCACTACAGGCCACAGACGACTTTCAAAAATATAAACATAAGGATGATGACAATGATATAAGAATTCAATAAAACAAGTTCAAGAATTAGTTTATCCAGGAACTAATAACGTCCAAATTGTCAACATGATACTTCTTTGTAGAGTAAAATTCAAGAATGCTCAGAAGATGCTTAGAACACCAAAGTAGAAAATTTAATAAAATATTAATATTTATAAATTAAATTTCTACGCACACCTCACCAACTGATTTCAACCATTTAACACATGCAAGTGGGGCCCACGAATGAAAAAAAAAACATTTTTCTAAATATAAATATTTAAAATTTCCAAAAATCAATTATTCTGGAACTTCGGAACTTCAATAATTCATAATAAATAGCCCTTATATCAGAAAAATTCAAATCTTATGTCCATTCCATAGGTAATTTCATTCTCTACAAATTTGCAGAAGAAAGTTTTTCCAAATTCCAAACAGAAATTGACCAAAATCCACAAACGGACAATTTTATAGGCTATAATCAAGTTTCAGTCAAAAAATGGGGTCCACCGACATGTTTAACATGTTTTTAACATTTATTGTAACAAAAATACTCTTTCTCCTCATTTATTCATATATCACACATTCATTGTAAAATATCACCATTATTATATTATTATTTTATAATAATATATTTAAATGAATTATTTTATCAAAAAAAGATAAAATACTAATTTTCAACAATTGTCACATTAAAAATTTTCTCCATCTATATCCACATAAAATGAATATTTTCCTTATCATATAAATCGATAATTAATTATTCACAAATAATATTACAGAATCACAATACTGGCAACCAGGTCGTTCCCAGGAAAGAGGGGGCTTTCCAATAAGGATTTCTCCATATTAGCGCGCAATTAGGTGACCAAACCTCTCCTTAGACAAAACTTTCTAGACATTATCAATAATGTTATCTAATAATATTATTCAAATAATATAACTTATCGATCTGATAATGGAAAATACTGTGTAATGACAATTATTGAAACAACAATGATATAAAATATCAACGCAACAATTATTGAATCAATAAAATATTGAACAGTAATTACTGTAACAATTATTGAGTAGTGCCTTCTTATGTAAGAATCAATAATTGGTGCAATACTGGTATCTTCTGCGTTTTAACCACCAGAGTATTTCAACGATAATACTTGATATAACTACGCCGTTATTTATAAACAACTTATACTTGTCGTTTTCTTCATCCAATCGCTTTCCGTTATAGAGCCCACACAAAACAAGCACTGTCGTATCTTAATATTCCCCAAACAAAGAATGAATATATTCAATGACCAAATGAATATTCCCCGACAATAATGAATATTTTATAACCACTTGCTTATTTGAAATATTTACGCATTTTACCCATAACTAACCACATTAATCAAATCAACCCTTACTATTTCAAAATAATAAATAGAGGAAATTTAATTTCATTTATAATAAGTTGGGGTCTTACATTAAATTTCTAAACTGTGGTGTTGTGTCAAGTATTTGAACAAACTCAGTAATCTCATCATCTTCTATCTCAAAATTTCCCAGAATAGCACTCTGTAAAGGTTCATTCTCCACCAAATGCCCTACTTCATCATTCAACATCTTGTCCACCATATCAATCCTGAAACATTCCTCTTCGTCTGTAGGAAACTTTATAGCCTTGAACACGTTGAAGGTGACTTCTTGATCAAGAACCCTCATTGTCAATTCACCTTTCTGAACATCTATTAAGGTTCGTCCCGTGGCTAAAAACAGTCTCCCAAGGATGATAGGTATACTTCTATCTTCTTCATAATCCAAGATGATGAAATCAGTCGGGAAGATAAATTTATCCGCCTTTACCAACACATCTTCCACAATATCCCGTGGATAGGTAATGGACCCAATAAAAGTCATGTGAAAATGTTTGTCGGTTAGTGGGTAAAGTGAATCCCAACTGATTGAATATTGACAGTGGCATCAAGTTGATGCTTGCCCCTAAATCACATAAGCATTTATCAAAACAAATCTTCCCTATTAAACAAGGTATTGTGAAGCTGCTTGGGTCTTTCAACTTCGTAGGTAATTTGTGTAAGACCCCAACTTTTATGAATAAAGATTAATTTTCTCTAAATATCATTTTTAATATTATGGTATGGATTTGATATAATGTTATAGTTGTGGGTAATATTTATAAATTTTTCAATGTAAAAAAGTTGTTATAAAATATTCGTTTGGTCGGGGAATATTCTTTTTGTCGGGGAATATTCGTACGATGGCACAATCATTGGTGGACCCCATAACAGAATTATTGTCGGTGTTAGAAAACGACAAAATTATCTTTTTATAAAAATAACGGTGAAAGTTTTACTATTAACTATTGAAATACCCAGAGATAAAAGTACAGTAATACGCGTGGTTTCATAGTAGTACACGGTATTTATTATTGATGCTTAAGTAAGAAGTCACTCAGTTATATTCAATTATTGTTACAGTAATTGCTGCATAGTATTTCACGTTATTGATTCAATTATTATCGCAGTATCATCTGCACAATATTTTATATTATTAAATCAATAATTGAGACGATAAAGTTATTCATATTATTATTTGCATTATTGACGATGTCTAGAAAGTTCTGTCGAGGAAAGGGGTTTGGTCACCTAATTGCGCGCCAATAAGAAGAAGTCCTTATTGGAAAGCCCCCTCTTTCATGGGAATGATCTGGTTGTCAATATTGTGAGTTATAATATTAATGAAGAATAATTATTGAAAGATTAAAAAAAATGTGTTGATTGAAGATAAAATAATTTGTGGTAAATATTTATTCAATCTTTGATATAAATAAGAAGTCTGTTATGAGACTTATGTTATAAATTTGGTTTATTATATAGGGCCCATATGTCATCATCTAAGAGTCACTTTCGCCAATAGTACTTGCCTTTACCAGACATCAAAACACTTGTCGTTTCACATTACAGGCGTCAAACCACTTGTCGTTTTACATTACAGGTGTTGAACCACTTGTTGTTTCACATTACAGGCGTTGAACCACTTGTCGTTTCACATTACAGGCGTCGATCCATTTGTCATTTCACATTACATGCGTCAAACCACTTATTGTTTCACATTACAGGCGTCAAACCACTTTTCTTTTCAAATCATCAGTCGTCAAGCCACTTACACCTTCCCATTGCAAGGTGATGAATGGGTAGTATACCCATAAATTGAATATATTTAGACTTAAATTATTGCATTCTTAAGTTATTTAGTAGCATTTTTATTGTGTTTATATCTTGTTTTGCGATTTGGAAATTCGGAGGGCAATTATGGGAAATTCAAGCATTTAATGGTAATCTGGTAATTTTAGAAGTCCAAATGATGGTATTTGGAAATTACACTACCTACTATGTGGCAAGGCGTATTGAGCCTCGGCCCGACCTTATTTGGATTAAGCGCGATTGATTTCGGGTTGGACTTGACTTGGCTATTGGGAGCTAATGTAAAACCTAATTAGATGAGGATTGGGGGAGGCTATAAAAAGAAACTAAGTGCTGAAATAAAAAGGGGATTTTTTGATTATTCTTGAGAGGATTCAACGAGTTCTTCCATTGAAGGCTACACAAGATTACTTGGAGATTAAGGATTGGATCTGAGTTTCTTCTTTTCTCCTTATTTTCAATTTGTAATTCTTTAAGGATGATTTGTCAACAATTAATGGTTCTTATTTTCGTGATGAACTAATTCTTTAATTAAGATTTCAATTGAACTTTTTATGATTATAAATTAGTTATTCACTCATTCTAATTATTTATGTTGAAGTGGATTGTTTATCATGTTTTGATTCTATTGATTAATTATTTGGCCAATAATTACCGTGTTACTCTAGAAGGAATTGGGAAAGGAATTCTAGGGTTAGAACTGGACATGATAACATGTGACTTAGTTATTTGCATGGTAAATAATGGGATGAGACGTTGCACAGTCATTTATGTAGAGCTAAAAACAAAACAAAAAAATAATAAAAAAATAATAAAAAAATGTTGAGTCTTGTGGTGGGTTGAGGAGAACCACTCCCCATAAACACAAGCGTGAGATGGAGCGTAAAACGCACTCACCAACCATCTAAAAAAAAGGGGGGGAAAAGAAAAGAAAAGCATAAGTATTCCATTTTGACTTTTGAATTCGGGTAAGTGTTTGAGTTCAGTTGAAACAAGTATATTTGATGAGTTCTCAAGTTCACACTATATGATGCTTACTAAGAAAGTTATTATCTTTCATATTTTTGTCTTTCATGGGTTATCATGGTCGTGGACACACACGCACAATATCAGTAATAACAGATTTAGATCTGTTGATTGTTGGGATATTGTTGATCTGCTTTTGCATGATGAATTAGCATGTTTACGTGATTTTCTGAGGCATATGGATCTACGTGAGCTCTTGAATTGCTGGAATTACGAACATATAAATATAAATAGTTTGCATGTGCATGATGTTTAGTTTTGTTTTGTGATCTTATGTTTTATCGCATGAGGACATGCAACGATTTAAGTTTGGGGGTATTTGATGAATGGGTAGTATACCCATAAATTGAATATATTTAGACTTAAATTATTGCATTCTTAAGTTATTTAGTAGCATTTTTATTGTGTTTATATCTTGTTTTGCAGATTTGGAAGCTGGAGGGGCAATTATGGGAAATTCAAGCATTTAATGGCAATCTGGTAATTTTAGAGAGTCCGGTGGCAAGGCGCTAGAAATTACACTACCTACAGTTGTGGGCGTATTGAGCCTTAGTGACCTTGAATGGATTAAGCAGCGTTTGATTTCGGGTTGGACTTGACTTGGCTATTGGGAGCTAATGTAAAACCTAATTGGATGAGGATTGGGGGAGGCTATAAAAAGAAACTAAGTGCTGAAATAAAAAGGGGATTTTTTGATTATTCTTGAGAGGATTCAACGAGTTCTTCCATTAAAGGCTACACAAGATTACTTGGAGATTAAGGATTGGATACAGAGTTTCTTCTTTTTCTCCTTATTTTTAATTTGTAATTCTTTAAGGATGATTTGTCAACAATTAATGGTTCTTATTTTCGTGATGAACTAATTCTTTAATTAAGATTTCAATTGAACTTTTTATGATTATAAATTAGTTATTCACTCATTCTAATTATTTATGTTGAAGTGGATTGTTTATCATGTTTTGATTCTATTGATTAATTATTTGGCCAATAATTACCGTGTTATTACTGTAAGAAGGAATTGGGAAAGGAATTCTAGGGTTAGAATCTGGACATGATAACATGTGACTTAGTTATTTGCATGGTAAATAATTAGGTTTGTGAATTGAATGGAAATATCATTCACCGCATGTAACATATAAGGAATTGGGATTGGAAGAGTTTAATTCAATTGTTTTGCATAGGAATATAGCAAGATTAATCTGGATTAAATAGAAGTCAATTGATCACTTGGAAGAGGGCTTTTGGCATTTGAGAATTCCTGTTAACAATTCAGTAGACATAATAATTGGGATGATTAGATAATTGATTTATAGTTCATAATTGGGGATATTGAAGTCTTAATATTTACCTATCGGAAGTCATTCACTCAAGTATTAGCTTAGTTATTAAACTTATCTTAGTACAATATCTTTAAGTGTTTAATTTTGAGTTAATAATTCAGAAAATCACAATTTATCATTGTTTGAATAAAATTGGATTGATATAGTATTAGTAGTTGGGATTTATTAATTAGAATTCCCTGTGGGAACGATACTCAACTTATCACTTTATTACTTGTTGACCGCGTATACTTGCGTGTTGTGTGTAACTAGATTTTACTCAACAAGTTTTTGGCGTCGTTGCTGGGGAATTTTTATTAAGATTAATTTCATATTAGTTATAATCAATTCGGTTTTAATTTGAACGCTACTCAATCTTTCTTCTTGGATTGGCAGGAATTCGTGTATGCACACTAGATCGAAAGCTAGAAAGGAACTTCTTACGTATACAGACAACCTTGAGAAGAAGTCCCAGACAGTGCAGTTGAATAGTGAGGTTATACATTTGGAAGAAGAAGCCACAACCCAGAAATACTAAATGAACATGGCGAAGAAATCGAGCGAAATCACTTAGGGATTACATACCACCCAATGTCACGCAGTTCTGATCAAGTATTAAGAGGCCGGCAATCAATGCGAGCAGTTTGAGATAAAATCGGGATCAATTCGGATCTTCTGAATATATGCCGGTTTGGGGGTAATTCGATGAGCGATCCTAATGAACATATCTTGAGTTTCTTGGAAGTTTACGATACCTTCAAATTTAACAATGTATCGGAAGACGCTATAAGGTTGAGGATGTTCCGTTTACTTTAAAAGATAAAGCACGAAGTCGGTTACACTCCTTGCCTCTGGTTCAATCACCACATGGGATGACTTAGCTCAAAAATTTTAGCTAAGTTCTTCCCACCAAATAATCGGCAAAACTACGGACGACATTCATACTTTCGCACAACTTGAGTCGAAATCGTTATATGAGGCGTGGGAAAGGTTTAAGGATATGCTCAAGTAAGTGCCCTCATCATGGAATCCGGCGATGGATGCAATTAGGGATATTTTGTGATGGTTTGCACGCATCCACGAGGTCTAGTATTGATGCAGCAGCGGGAGGAGCGATCATGTCCAAAAATTTTGATGAGGCGTATCAATTGTTAGAAACAATGGCCACCAACAACTATCAGTGGCCCATGACGAGGACCAACCATCCAAAAGCATCAGGAAAGTATAAAGTGGACACACTAACAGCATTAACAGCACAAGTGACTGCAATAGCTAAGCATATAGAAATATGGCGTCCACAAGCCACACAAAGAGTGGCGATGGTTTGTGAGTTGTGTGCTGGGGGTCATGCTACGGATCAATGTGCCATAAATTCGGAATCAGCACAGTTCGTAGGAAATTATAATCGCTCAACTCAACCGTATCCGACTCAAAATTCTTATAATCCAGGTTGGAAGAATCATCCAGGGTTCTCATGGAGTAACAATCAAGCTGTAGCTCAACCACCTAGATAACCACACACCTCCGGATTCCAAAATCAACCTCAACAACCAGAGAGGGTATCAAGTTGGGAAGCAGCCTTGGAAAAATTCATTAGAGCCTCTGACAAAAAGAACGAGGAACAAGATAAGAAATTGAATCAATTAGATCTGACTTTGCAAAGCCATGGGGCATCGTTAAAGAATCTGGAAAATCAATTGGGGCAAATAGCACATGCATTGAATACCCGTCCACTAGGAACGCTCCCGAGTGATACAGAAATAAATCCGGGCAGAAATGAGCAACGCAAAGCGATAATCTTCTGAAGTGGGAAGGAGTTGCAAAGCAGCTAAGGATAAGGAAAAGGGGATAACGCAACAACCGAAATAGAAGAAGTTGTGAAAACCGGAAAGATAAAGAGGAAATAGGAGAGAAAATGCACCGGTCATCTACAACAATGCCACCCATACCATATCCGCAGAGATTTCGAAATCCAAGTTAGATAAGCGATTTTCAAGATTTTGGATATTTTTAAAAATTGCATATCAACATCCCATTCGCCAAGCTTTAGAACAAATGCCGAAGTTCACGCTAAGTTCATGAAGGATGTGCTATCAAAGAAAAGGAAACTGGGGGATTTTGAAACAGTGGCGCTAACCGAAGAATGTAGGGCAATTATTCAGAACAAGTTACCTCCTAAGTTGAAAGATCCAGGTAGCTTTACTATTCCGTGTGACATTGGTAATCAGTTTTCGGGAGAAACCTTTGTGTGTGATTTGGGGCGATATTAATTTGATGCCATTATCGATTCTGTCGTCGATTCGGGCTCCAAGCACCAAAACAGATAAATATCGAGTTCTTGTTGGCGCATCCGATCGATTACATATCCACGAGGTATCGTTGAAGACGTATTAGTAAGGGGAGAACGTTAATCGACGTGCAAAAAGGAGAATTGACGATGAGAGTTGACGATCAACAGGTCACTTTTAATGTGTTTAAAGCAATGTCTTATCCGAAGGAAAAAGGTGAGTGTTTGCGGGTGGATTTAATGGAGGAGATAGTTAATCACAAGATTTGCGGTAATTACTCGGAGGATCCGATAGAATCCATGTTGTTTAGAAACGCATAACGGTAGTCTTGATCAGATAATAAGCGAGCAGTCAAATGGCTGAACATACCATCATTCTACTGGGAAAAGTAATCAACCATTCGACACCCTTGATAGGCCCAAAGCGGAAGGTAAAAAGTGCAAACCCTCGATAGAAGAGCCCACCGGTGTTGGAATTAAAGCCACTCCCCTCTCATCTTGAATATGCTTATCTAGGAAAAGATTCGACTCTACCGGTTATTGTTTCGACAACGTTAATCGACACCCAAAAAGAAAAATTGCTACGAGTTACGTGCGAGTTCAAAGCAAATGATTGGGTGGACTATAGCGGACATTCGAGGTATTATCCCATCTTTACAGTATGCATAAGATTTTAATGGAAGAGGGATCAAAACCAACCATTGAGATGCAAAGAAGGTTAAATCCCATTATGAAAGATATGGTGAAGAAGGAAATTATAAAATGGTTGGATCTTGGGTATTATCTACCCAATCTCGAGGCGAGTTCATGGGTAAGTCACATGCGATGTGTACCAAAAAAGGGGCATGACTGTGGTAAAAAAGCAAGCGCATGAGCTCATCCCGACTAAACTATTACGAAATTGGAGAGTATGTATGGATTACCGCAAGTTGAATAAAGCCACACGCAAGGATCACTTTCCCTTGCGTTCATTAATCGGATGTTGGACGAGTTAGTGGGACATCAATTCTTTATGTCATTAGATGGATATTCAGGTACAATCAAATTGCCATAATATGGGAAGATCAAGAAAAGACCACGTTCACATGTCCATACTGATGCGTTTGCATTCCGGCGTATGTCCTTTGGTTTATGTAATCTGTGAAAGCAACCTTTCAACGTCAGATGATGGCAATCTTCTCCGATATGGTCGAGCAAATTTAGAGGTGTTCATGGATGATTTCTCAAGTGTTGGTGATAGTTTTGACTCGTGTTTGAAGAATCGATCTTGGTGTTAAAAAGATGTGTGGAGACTAACTTTGTGCTTAATCGGGAAAATGTCATTTTATGGTACAAGAAGGGGTTATTACGGGACATAAGGTTTTCGCATCCGGATTGGAGGTGGATAGAAGCGAAGATTGATACAATTGAAAACGCCTCCTCCATCATCTCATAAAAAGGCATTCTTGAGCTTCTTGGGACATGCGGGTTCTATAGGCGCTTTATTAAAGATTTTTCAAAGATTTGAAACCCCTATGCTCACTCTTGGAGAAAGATGTACCGTTTAAGATGGATCAGGCATGCATCGAGGCATTTGAGGTATTAAAGAAGAAATTGGTCTCTGCACCAATCATTGTAGCGGCCGATTGGTCTTTACCGTTCGAATTGATGTGCGACGCCAGTGATTACGCGATGGGAGCCGTATTGGGACAACGTCATGATAAGATTTTTCATACTATCTACTATTCTAGTAAGACATTGACGGATGCCCAGCTGAACTACACAACAATCGAAAAAGAATTACTTGCAGTGGTGTTTGCTTTTGACAAATTCAGAGCTTATCTCCTCGGCACTAAGGTAATTGTCTACACTGATCATTCGGCTATTAAATATCTGATTGAAAAGAAAGATGCTAAACCACGATTAATACAGTGGGTACTGTTGTTACAAGAATTTGATCTGGAGATCCGGGACAGAAAAGGTACAGAAAATCAAGTGGCGGATCATCTGTCTCGGTTGGAAAATAAAAAGGAACAGAAAGAAGACAACTCAGTGATTAATGAAAAATTTCCGGACGAGCAACTGCTTTTGGTAACTAACTACCATATTGCCTTGGTATCTTGGACTATGTCAACTATGTGGTTGCCAAAGTGTTCTGCATGGGATTTGACCTCACAACAACGAAAGAAGTTTCTCCACAATGTGAAGCAATACTATTGGGATGAACCATTTACATTTTAAAGCATGTGCGAGATCAAATGATAAGGCGTTGTGTACCTCATGAAGAAATGGATAGTATATTAGGCCACTTTGTCACTCCTCGATTACGGAGGTCATTATTCGATGATCGAACAATGACCAAAGTACTACAATCGGGATTTTTACGCCTTCTTTATTCAAAGATGCTTATCTCTTTGTCTTTGAAATGCGATCGATGCCAACGCGTGTAGGTAATATCTCCAAGCGCAATGAAATGCCACTTAACACAATTCTAGAGGTGGAACTATTCGACGTGTGGGGTATCGATTTTATGGGACCATTTCCATCTTCTCTTAATAATCATTACATCTTGTTAGCGATGATTATGTTTCCAAATGGGTAGAAATTGCGGCGTTACCCACGAATGATGCCAACGTTGTCATCCGATTTTTAAAGAAGAACATTTTTACCAGATTTGGGACACCGAGGGCTATAATAAGTGATGAGGGAACTCACTTCTGTAACAAGCAGTTCACTAAATTGCTTGTAAAGTATGGAGTTCGTCACAAAATTGCAGCTGCATATCACCCACAAACCAATGGCCAAGCAGAGGTGTCGAATCGGGAAGTTAAGAGGATCCTGGAAAAAGTAGTCAATCCGTCACGAAAAGATTGGGCATTGCGTCTTGACGACGCTCTATGGGCCTATCGAACAGCGTACAAAAATCCGATCGGCATGTCCCCGTACAGAATGGTATTTGGAAAGGCGTGTCATCTCCCGGTCGAGCTAGAACACACGGTTGCACCGGGCCATTCGGAAATTAAACTTTGATCTAGAAGCGGCGGGTGAGAAAAGGTTCTGCGGTTGAGCGAGATGGATGAATTCGGTTCAATGCCTCTGAAAACGCTAAGCTCTACAAGGAGAAAGTCAAAGCTTGCACGATAAAAAATTCTCGATAGAACATTTGCCTTAAGACCACCAAGTACTCTTGCTTCAACTCACGCTTGCGTCTATTTAGGAAAATTGAAATCCGAATTGGTCCGCCATTTGTAGTTATATATCTGTCACTCCACACGGAAACATTGAAGTTGAGGAACCGAACTCAAGGCGTACATTCAAGGTCAATGGTCAACGTCTGAAACATTATTGGAGTGGACCAATCGAACGTCAAGCTACCCAGGTCCGGTACCTCTCAGGCCAGTGGACAATGAACAACACCAAAAAAGTCGGCCGACGACTATAAACCAAGCGCTTCTTGGGAGGCAACCCCATTAAGTTCTATAATTTTTTCTCGTTATTTTATTTTATTTTTTTTAGATTTAAAATTTTCTTATTTTTACTTTTATCTTTTAGTAGTGAAGAATAAGAGTTTGCTAAACTAATTCTTAAAATTGGCCATGTATGCACGCGTTACGAACCTGACCCAGTGCTTGGCCGCCCCATTACTAAGATTCCAGCGCTGCGGCGCTGAACACAGCCCGACAATAAAGCCCGGTACCTGCCACCGCCTTCAGCTTCAATCTGTGGCCAACTATTAGACCATCCCATCGATTCTACCATCACAGCCCGGCGCTCCATCCATGCAGTAAAACCAGCGCCCAAATGGCGAGGTCGAATTAAACCTTGATACTTTAAACCTCGTAGTGCCCTTTCTAGCCCAACTTCCTTACCCACGGCAACATCATCAGGTCGGGTCACGCCTCTCTCCTCTCCATATCACAAGGTCATTGAACTTTGGATAATTTTCTTCCACCCATCTACCACGCGTCAATTACTTCGCTCCCACATTGGTTGTCTGCGTCTTGTGTGTGTCAATTCTACTCCTCCAAATTCTTTAAAGGTAGCAAAGGTATAATTTGATGTGTATTTCAACTATTGCGAATTAAGATGTTCTTCATTCATTATTCTTTTCATCTGGAAATCCAATAAAGCACATAGATAACGCATTGCTGTTTGGCGTACTCCTACACACGAGGTTCGTGCATGCTAAATGCATGGCATGAATAGATAGGGAATTAGTAATGGTTGTGAACAAGTTCTCAGTTGCTGCCTAGGTGTTTGACAAATTATCTGAGTCAATAATCATGTGCAACTTAAATACTTGCCAGTTTCATGCCTCACCCCCACCTGCGTACTCACAATACCAGTATTTTATACAGTTTCTAGGTACTGCTATGCACACATTTATCCAACCGTGAATTCTTTTAAAGCTAAAATATGAGTATGTTTTTATTTGTAGAATTCTCTACATGGTGTCTAAACGTCATCGAGGCACGCAATCGGGGGCCGCTTGATTTCACCTCAAAATTTGACAATGAGCGCTTTGTTAGTGTCCGGCTCAAAACGCTTCTGATGCATGGCCACCCGGGCTCACTAGTCCCCGAACGTGGTCTCCGTCCCGATCAAACCAAGGATGGAGAAATAGCGATGATGATTCTTTGACAAAAACTGGTTCTCCTCACCGAAAATGACCTGACCTAGCAGTGATTGCAGTGGTCAAAGAATTCTATGCCAACTTTCCCGAGCATGACCATTATGGGGTATTTGTGGAGGTAAAGCAAGTGGAATTGGCGAGGAGGATATCAATGGGTGCTATCAACTACCCTTAGAGGGCCTTCATGATGAATATGCTCGTCTAGTGAGTGATGGGCCGGACTATGAAAAGATTATTCGAGAGCTGTGTCAACCGGGCAGTACTTGGTCCATGCATGAGCGTGGCAGCATGACTTCCCATTGTCTCACCTCAGTCTATATGGAAAGGCATGGTATGCCTTCATTTGCGCTAAATTGATGCCCTGCACACATGTGAGTCACATCACCAAAGAAAGGGCTGTGCTATTATACTCCATCATACAAGGCCTAAGAATTGATGTCGGCCATCGCGGCGGGACCACAGGAGGGTTACCACATCCGTCACTGATCTGCGTCTTATGTGCTAAGTTTGGGGTCAAATGGAAATCAGACGAGATGATTCAAACTCCTATGCCGTGTTGGACCACAACTTGATCCGTCGTTATAAAGTGTGGTCAGGTGGAGCTAATCACCCTAGGGAATGGGTTTCATTATCCCCAAATTACATCTATACAAGCCCCACCACCTCGGGCTCCACTACTTACGGCCCCTCGGCAATGACTCATCGAGGTGTGGTCCCCGAAATCGTCCAAATGAGATGAGGCAACCGGTTTTACAACATTGAGTCCCGAGAATGTGCGCTTATCGGAACGTCAAGACGTGATTTTCAAGTTTTTAGTTGACCAATTTGCTTGCACGAATGCAATCGACCATCCAAACCCATCCGGGGCGTTCCACTTAGCCATTTCCCAACGGCTCCAGATTACGCGATGATCCCCTTTAGATCAAGAGATGAGCGAGGAGACGATGATGCTCCACCGTAAGAATAAGTTCGTCGGGAAGTCCTCTGTTTTATTTTGACTTATTTTTCGCATGAAGACATTGCTCTAGCTTAGTTTGGGGGTGGTTACGTTTTATTTTTAACAGTTGTAGTTTGTTATTAGTTTGTGGATTGATTATTAGTAAAGTTGCATTTAGGATTGCATGTTAATTCCGGTTTTGATAGTGCGTATATTTGGGGCCAATGATGAAAGTAGAATTGCATGAACAAGTCTAGTAAGGATTGTTGATTCGATGATATGATTTTCGTGACATGAATTGGATCTTTATCATTTGACATTGATATTATAGGAAGGCACTTTGAAAAAAAAATGACCATGTTGGCTATGATAGTTTAAATGGTTAGATAATAGAGTTCTAAAGGAGGATTGCTAGTGATACGGAAGAACAATTTGAATAACTAGAGGAGACCTAATTCATGCATAAACTTCGAGTTTGGGGAAAACATTTGGAATATTCAAAAAAATAATAATAATAATAATAATATCTGAGGTGACTAGTCTTATTTGGGGCTGTGTTACTTGAGCAATCAATGCCAAGAAGGGTATATCTTAAAACCTAAGCGCCCTAAGGTCTTATATATAGTGCAGGAGTCGTTGGTGAAAGCTCGCTAAGGGTAAACACTTGTTAGCCTAATGGGATGAGACGTTACCTGATCATTTATGTAGAGCTAAAAACAAAACAAAAAATAATAAAAAAAATAATAAAAATGTTGAGTCTTGTGGTGGGTTGAGGAGAACCACTCCCCATAAACACAAGCGTGAGATGGAGCGTAAAACGCACTCACCAACCATCTAAAAAAAAGGGGGGGAAAAGAAAAGAAAAGCATAAGTATTCCATTTTGACTTTTGAATTCGGGTAAGTGTTTGAGTTCAGTTGAAACAAGTATATTTGATGAGTTCTCAAGTTCACACTATATGATGCTTACTAAGAAAGTTATTATCTTTCATATTTTTGTCTTTCATGGGTTATCATGGTCGTGGACACACACGCACAATATCAGTAATAACAGATTTAGATCTGTTGATTGTTGGGATATTGTTGATCTGCTTTTGCATGATGAATTAGCATGTTTACGTGATTTTCTACGGGCATATGGATCTCACGTGAGCTCTTGAATTCTTTGGAATTACGAACATATAAATATAAATAGTTTGCATGTGCATGATGTTTAGTTTTGTTTTGTGATCTTATGTTTTATCGCATGAGGACATGCAACGATTTAAGTTTGGGGGTATTTGATGAATGGGTAGTATACCCATAAATTGAATATATTTAGACTTAAATTATTGCATTCTTAAGTTATTTAGTAGCATTTTTATTGTGTTTATATCTTGTTTTGCAGATTTGGAAGCTGGAGGGGCAATTATGGGAAATTCAAGCATTTAATGGCAATCTGGTAATTTTAGAGAAGTCCAATGGTAAGGGCGCTAGAAATTACTACTACTGTTGTAATAGCTACTTTGAGCCTTAATGACCTTGACTGGATTAGCGCGTTTGATTTCGGGTTGGACTTGACTTGGCTATTGGGAGCTAATGTAAAACCTAATTGGATGAGGATTGGGGGAGGCTATAAAAAGAAACTAAGTGCTGAAATAAAAAGGGGATTTTTTGATTATTCTTGAGAGGATTCAACGAGTTCTTCCATTAAAGGCTACACAAGATTACTTGGAGATTAAGGAATGGATACAGAGTTTCTTCTTTTTCTCCTTATTTTTAATTTGTAATTCTTTAAGGATGATTTGTCAACAATTAATGGTTCTTATTTTCGTGATGAACTAATTCTTTAATTAAGATTTCAATTGAACTTTTTATGATTATAAATTAGTTATTCACTCATTCTAATTATTTATGTTGAAGTGGATTGTTTATCATGTTTTGATTCTATTGATTAATTATTTGGCCAATAATTACCGTGTTACTCTAGAAGGAATTGGGAAAGGAATTCTAGGGTTAGAACTGGACATGATAACATGTGACTTAGTTATTTGCATGGTAAATAATTAGGTTTGTGAATTGAATGGAAATATCTGTTCACCGCATGTAACATATAAGGAATTGGGATTGGAAAGAGTTTAATTCAATTGTTTTGCATAGGAATATAGCAAGATTAATCTGGATTAAATAGAAGTCAATTGATCACTTGGAAGAGGGCTTTTGGCATTTGAGAATTCCTGTTAACAATTCAGTAGACATAATAATTGGGATGATTAGATAATTGATTTATAGTTCATAATTGGGGATATTGAAGTCTTAATATTTACCTATCGGAAGTCATTCACTCAAGTATTAGCTTAGTTATTCGCTTATCTTAGTACAATATCTTTAAGTGTTTAATTTTGAGTTAATAATTCAGAAAATCACAATTTATCAGTTTGAATAAAATTGGATTGATATAGTATTAGTAGTTGGGATTTATTAATTAGAATTCCCTGTGGGAACGATACTCAACTTATCACTTTATTACTTGTTGACCGCGTATACTTGCGTGTTGTGTGTAACTAGATTTTACTCAACACAAGGGCTAAGCTAGAAATATTCTATAAATAGAAGCTTATTTCTTCTTTCATTCTCACTAATTCACTACGACTCACAAGAGAATTCTATAAACAGATAATCAGATAGAAAGAAGAAGAGTATTCTGTTACTACATTATTGCAGTATTCAATCTCCTACTAAGGTAAGGGGTATTATATCTTTCGTATTCGTAAGGGATATTATTTTGTTCAATATTTGTATGAAATAATATTTTCTTACATACTCTGTAGTATGTAAGTAATATTATTTCATTTCAGATTCTGAATTCTACACTTAATGTTGTTAAGTATTGCTTCTATACTCCTTGAAATTAGTAGAATATCCTTGAAATTTGCGCTTCATCTAGTATCATTTCACAAGGATATTTTTTCTGAACATTCTTGTTAAAGTTTAATCTTTTTATGCCGAAGTACTATTCATGAGATACTATTCACGAAGTACTATTCATAGGGTACTATTCACCCGGGGTACTATTTATGACAAAAATTGATTTCTTTTATGTCCAAATCATTTTTGATACAATATTATTCTTGAATTTTACTCCTGGCGATATCATGTTGACAATTTGGACTTTATTGAATTCTGGATAAATTAAATTATAAATCTTTAAAATTTATCATTTACTTTCATTTAATTGAATTCTTATATCATTGTCATCATCCTCATGCTTATATTGTTATGAAAGTCATCTTTGGCCCGTAGTGCATAGATGGACTGTTGATCAGTATGATTATGACCAGGGATTATTCGGTATAATCATGACCGTAATGTTACAAATTGTGACGCCCCCAAATTCAGGTACTTGAAACCCGAACTCGGTGCTTCACGATGCCATTTCTATGAGCGGAATAATACTAATAATAATAACAATAATATAAATATCAAACTTAATTTACATTTATATCAGAGTTTAATCCCAAGTACGCAACCTTTAATACATTCATTACATGATAATTAATAGATATCATCCTTATCCTAATAAAGTCAAATTATTACATAATATAACACCAACTCATTTTATAACTTTTCCTTTCCCTTTGTTCTTAGCCGAGCCTTCTGGTTGTTTACACTTAGTTGAAAACATTTAAATTAAGCAAGGATGAGCATTTGAGTGCCCAGCAAGTAATAGCAATCAATAACAGTTAGCTGAAAGGATTAAATATTTTCTTTGAACGACACTTCTACAACGAATCAACAGTTGTGAAGTAAGCTGAACCAATAATAAACAACATATCAATTCTATATCAAAATTTTAAAACTACGTACTGACTATAAATGAGGATCAGTTGACAGACTATGAACATTATTTTCTACTTTTGAAAAGGTTAAACAGAACTTCATTTGTAAACCGTCATAACTTACAGGCACAGGGGTAATCAGCCCATTATGCCCTGTATTGATCAATACTACATGTTCGAATGATATTTTCGTCCAGCATATCCGCCTTAGGCGCATAAAAGTTTTCCAGATTCGGGATGTTCATACTAGTCTAGAATCCGAACTAAAACAATTCGATTGGATACAATAAAGGTCTATCTCATTCAACAATAGTTTTAAATATGTGTCTAGCTGAATCAAATAGCTTAGACGGCTTTTAAGTCAATTTATACATACTGGAAACCAATAAGTATGTATCAACATGTGATAAAATATAATGATTATCCAAGTGAGGACACTTGTATAACCATGCTTAGAAATTAACGAACAGAATATATCTTGATCAATAATAACATAATTAAGGAACTTGTACAACAGTTTATAATCTAATAACTTACTTATACAGAATCATTGCATAAGTATATACAAAGGTTAAGATATTTTAACAATGAAAAAGAATAGTTCCGATATTTGTTTACGCATGTCCATTGCATAAAGTAAATGCAAAGTTAAGATACTTGTTCGGTCTGCTGCTTACACAACTTAGTTTTATCTTTTATATCAAGCCCTATCATTAATAAGATCATTTGTTTGATTAGAATAATATATCATAACACATAGTACTGCTATTTGCAGTCAACACATAATCTAAACACATTGTCACATATGTTTAACAGTCATTGGATCACAAACAAACACGTATACAGACAAATTATATAAGTTCAGATCAATTTCTAAAATTTGTCGGTGTACCGATGGCTTTGTCGAGTAATTATCGAGTCTAAGACTCTATCCTGTAGTTCAATATCCATTTAAATAATTTAAATATGAGTCATATTATTTTTCATAGCCTTATAATAATTTTTAAATAATTATTATAATTTATCATAATTTTTCATACACCGGAATCATTATTAAATGATTTAAATATTAAATAATTCTATTATCATTAATATTTAATTAATATTAAAATATTAATGAAACCATTGCCAAAATATTAAAGTTATTTATATTAACTTAAAATATTTTTAAAGTATTAATATTACCCTTAAATGATTTTTAAAATAATTAAAATTATTTTTAAATAATTACCATTAATATTTAAATATTAATGCATTATTTATCAAAATATTAAAAGTCATTAATTATAACTTAAAATATTTTTAATTCATTTATATCCTTTTAAATGATTTTAAATCAATAAAATTATTTTAAACCATTTATTTAATATAACTATGAAATAATTCTAATATCATTAATATTAAATTATTAATGAAATTATCCTTTAAATATTAAAAATTATATTTTATAACTTCATATATTTTTAAACACATTATTTTCATTTAAAATGATTTTTATAATATTAAATTTATTTCTAATTAATTTATTTAATATAATTATTAAATAATTCTAATAATATTAAATAATTAATTAATAAATTTACCTTTAAATATTAAAAGTTATATTTTATAACTTAAAATATTTTTAAATACCTTATTATCATTTAAAATGATTTTTAATATAATAAAATCATTTTTAATTAATTTATTTAATTCATTTATTAAATAAATTAAATATTAATAATATTTAAATAAATACTAATATTTATGGAAAATATGCCAAATTATCATAAGTTAATTTTATAACTTCAAATAATTTTTAAAACTATTTTTGGAATTTTTATAAATTAATTTTTATTTTTAAATGATTTTTTCAAAAATAAATTAAATAAAATTACAAAAATACAAAGCCTTTTAACGAAAAAGCTTTATCTATCGTGTTCTTGAGAAACCCAGATCTTCAAAGTCAGTAACTAAGGGGACTACTTTAACCAAGTGCAATGATCAGATCATGATGTTTCTGGGCATGATTTTGGTTAGATCGCTTGTAGTACTAGTGTAATACTACATGATCTAACAATTATCAGGTTCATATCATGTCCCAAATGCAAGGTCTAAGCTCAAGAACAAGCTGTCAGAGTTGTTCTTCATTTTCTGGGTTACCCAAAAATGAAGAACAGTTTGTGTAGCCATATTTGGGCTTCCACAACTTGCAATCCGTGTATCATTTTTGAGATATAATGGATCCAGTGTGTATCCAACATGACAAGAAAGAGATCTATCACATTAAATCACTAAAACAACAACAGATCAAGCAGATCTATGCTGGTCAAACCATGTCGATTTACATGTTCAAGTGTTTTTACGGGTTACCCGAAAACGGCTTTCATGATCGTCCCATTGGTTTGGACGTCCCACTATGATCCACCTGTTTGATGTTTAAGTGATCTTAAGGCATAAGAATGTAGTATAAACAACATATTACAACTTAGATGCAAAGACAAACACAAACAATCAACCCACTGTCAGATCCAAGCCTTCAAACTCTTGTCAGGCCGATCTGGGCAAGTTCTAGGATGCCCAGAATTGCTTGGTCATGGTCGGTCAATGAGGTTTGACCACCCATAACTTGCAATCTATTCATGCTCTAACTTTGATTCAAGTTTCAGAGTACAGATATCATAACATACTATATGATCAAACCTTTAAACAACAAAAACACATAACAGACAAAGATCTATGAGACCTGACATTTGGTTGTCAGACCATATTTCCCAGTTTTCCAGATTTTGAAAATCTTCAAATCCGAGCCTATAGATGTTATGGATCTAACATCTATCAACCCAGATCATCTATTTACACTATAAACAACATGTTTAACACAAAAAAACTTAACATATAACAGAGGATCAAAGATCAGATTTGGTTTAGGTTTTATACCTCACTATGAACAAACCTTGATTCTATGTTTATGATATGTTATGGTTGATAGTGGGGCTTGATTTTGGGACTAAAATGACTTATGATTTCGTGGGTTTGGAGAGAGAGAGGTTTGGTTGAGAGTAAGTTGAACAAATGGGCTAAATGATGAACTTTTTCTCTCTTGATCAATATATATTACTTGGATGCAATGTATTTGGATGTTGAAATAGCTGAGTTGCTGAGATTTGTAGCACATACGTAATCTAATTTGGTCAACAACTACATATCTTAGCTATTGTAAGTTTCCTAATATAAAATGCAAAAAGGGCAATTATGTCATTTTCCATACAATTTTAATGGCCATTTGGTAACTTAGCAAACCCCTAGGGTTTAACCCTAAAGTTTTAAAAAATGAATTTCTAGGATTTTTATTTAGGGTTTAAAATGGTGAAAATTTAATTTCTAAAAATGGATAATTAGGGTTTCTTAATCATACTTATTTTTTAATTACTTAGAACATAAAAATTAGATTTAAGATTTACAAATTTTAATTAAGATTGCTAAATTAGCAATTAGGGTTCATAAATTAGCATTTAGGATTCCTAATTTGACAATTAGGGTTTTAATTAGTAATTAGGGTTTTCTAAGTAATAATTAGGGTTTTCCTTATTAACATTAAGCTTCATACTTTAGCGATTAGGGTTCTAGTTTACTAATTAGGGTTTTTAATTACTAATCAGGATTTATAATTTCAAAGTTAGGGTTCCTAATTTAGAAATTAGGGTTTCTAATAATTAGGGTTTTCTTAATTAAGATTAGAATCTATAATACTAATCATTAATCACATATTACAATTACTAAACAGTCTTGAACTTATGTTTAGTTTTCAAATTAGGGTTTAGCTCAATAATACTAGGTTTTAGCATGATATACCATAATTGACCAACCATTATCAGTCTACACATATACAGTACATATTTATAGCACTGAAATAAAAATAATATTATATTATTATTCTCGTTCCTTGATCAAAATCAAAAATTAAGGTTTGGATTCCATATCTGATTTATCTTGCATATATAGCATTATTAATTAAGTTAAAATAATTAACTTAATAATCTGAACTAAAATTCATATAATAAAATAATTATTATAATAATTCCAATAATCCTTTCATATATTATTTAAATAATATATAATCTTATTTTCATGGAAAATAAATAATAAAAATATTTTTACTACAAAATTAATTATAAAAATATAATTTATAATGGTCGATAATTCTAATAAAATTATTTGAAATTATACATGTAATAAATAAATTTTATTTATCACATATATACATATACTTTTCCTTGCACGTATTCCCACCTTTAAAATAAAAAAATAATTATACGCAAAATTTCTGATTTAATTATATAGAAAATACGGGTTGTTACATTCACCCTCCCATATAAAGATTTTGTCCCCAAAATCACCGTTTCAAAAATTATACATATAAGGATACATAGCACACACAGTCATTGCAAGTAGATCTCGATCAAATTCGATCGAACTGATCTTTAACTATTCAACATAAAGCTTGTCTATCTGATTAAATAGAAAATTGATTTCTAAAAGAACTAAAATTCCTCCTTCAAAATTTCTTTATAAAATAATTTGCTATATATAGGAAAATCATGTATAAGAAAATAAAAGTTATACGAATAATACCTGGAGTTCCATCACTAGCTGTCACGGTATCCTGGACCGTCATGTTGAAGACTCTTGCGGTTGATTTTGTTGGCTTGCTTGATGAAGTCGGTCCCGTAATTTCCAGAGTCCCACTGCCTTTCCCCGTAGTTACGCTTCCTGCCTCCATTATACTTTTCGGATAGTCTTTCACCTTATGTTCTGTCGATTCGCATAGAAAATACCCACTATTCATTCTAGGATTGGGGCAGTTGGGAGAGATATGGCCCTCCTGCCCGCACTTATAACACACAAAGTTTCCTTTCAGACACTCACCCGAGTGATTCTTCCCATAATTCTTACACTGAACAGCTTGTTTCTTCACACCTTCCTGTTTCACCTGAACATTTCCAAAATTGCTCCCTTTTCTCTTTTCACCCCTATTCCCACTATTAGTTACCACCTTCACAGCTCCCTCGATCTTACCCTTATTCTTTTTCTCCTTGTTGTAGAGGCTCATGGCCTCACCCCCCTCCTCAGCTATGATAGCTTTTTCCATGAGTACTGCAAAAGTGTTTATCTGCAACACTGCCACCTTGTTATAGAGCCAGGGTTTTAATCCCAGCTCAAACCTTCTTGCATTCCTAGCTTCCGTATCAACTTGATGCGGAGCGAGCCTAGATAATTCGTTAAACTTTGCGGCATACTCCGCAACAGTCATGTTCTCCTGCTTTAATTCCAAAAACTTCACCTCCATCCTAGCCTGTATATTAGACGAGAAATAGTTCTCAAAAAATAGAGTTTTAAACCTAGCCCAAGTAACTACTCCTTCTCCTGCCCTAGCTTTATTTGCTTCCCACCAAAAATTCGCCTCCCCCTTCATCATGTAGGTGGCAAAAGCTGTCTTTTTCCCCTCAGCTACCCTAGCTATCACAAATGCTTTTTCAATATCCTTAACCCAAGTTTGGGCTTCTACAAGGTCAGTTGTACCTCTAAATTCAGGCGGTCCTACAGCCTTAAAATCCTTGAAGTTTAACAAGCGATTGTCTGGCTGATTTCTCGCGGCTGGCATTCCCTGTTGCATAGCTTGAGCTACCATGTTTGCATAGTGCTGCATCGGGACTGGTTATTGTTCCCCAGCATTGTTGATAGATTCTTCTGCCCTTTGATTTCGAGTTTGACGTCTTGGCGGCATTATCTGGTTAAATAAGACCATAAATTTTTCTTTACATTCTAAACCTTATTATATAAGTTTCACGTATCAAACTTATTTCATTAATCAAATATATATTCATATTCATTCAACTATTTCATAGTACTTTACATAACATAGCACATACTGTTATCCCTTTGTGACCACAAAAGTCGAGATTTATGGCTTTAACTTATACAAAATTTGAGAATATTATATTATACCAACATACTTATCACACATATTACATTAAACACACCTACTCAAACAGTAACTATACTACTTATTCACTACGCCTTTTTCTTGATCTTGGACAACCTTTCGCCTGATGACCTACTATCCCACAAATAAAACAGACACCTTGCTTTGGATTGGGACAATGAGGAGAAAAATTCCCCTCATGTCTGTAATTATAGCAAATATTTTCCCCTTTCCTACATAAGCCTTCGTGTTTCTTGTCACAGTTTATGCATTTTTCTATTCGGTTAAGGTACCCTTAGTTGTTATCGGAATTTCCTATATCGCGATCTTTCATCTTTCTTTTCCCCTTCTTGCTCGGTGCTGCACACGCTTTGTTGCTTTTAGCTCCCATTTGATCAATTTGGATTTTAAGTTTATCTTGTTCTTCCATTGTTTCTAATAATGCTTTATGCAATTGACTATTTAACAGCTTTTCTATTTTCCACAGCTTTTCCAGAGAAGAAACTTTGTTCCTCAGATTCTGTACCTCCATTAATGCTTGATCAGCTCCAACTTCGGTGTCCAAATCACTATCTGTCAGTTTCACCATTTCCAGATCTGGTACTACATTTTCTACAATAACCACCTCATCCGAGTTGCTTTTAATGTGAGCCTCTATTTCAGTTATTGGCTTTGATATTGGCTCCTTCTTTACGATCTGAGGGTATCCTAATTCTTTTCCACCTGACATCTACACACATAAATTATCCTGATTAGCATATAATATATACACATAACAAACAATAGTTTTATATAAGTTATCTTTTATTGTGTTTGATGATGAATTTATTTAATTCATCTCTTTTTAAACTCTATATGAGTTATTTGTTTTATTGTTTTTTTTCAACATTTCCCTCTATTCTAAGGTTATAGCCTAAGGTCTATCCCACCTAAGGTTTCTAACCCTAAAGCTCTGATACCAACTTGTGATGCCCCCAAATTCGGGTACTTAAAACCCGAACTCGGTGCTTCACGATACCATTTATATGAGCGAAATAATACTAATAATAATAATAATATAAATACCAAACTTAATTTATATTTATATCAGAGTCTAATCCCAAGTACGCAACCTTTAATACATTCATTACATGATAATTAATAGATATCATCCCTATCCTAATAAAGTCAAACTATTACATAATATAACACCAACTTATTCTACAAATTTTCCTTTCCCTTTGTTCTTAGCCGAGCCTTCTGGTTGTTCACACTTAGCTGAAAACATTTAAATTAAGCAAGGATGAGCATTTGAGTGCCCAGCAAGTAATAGCAATCAATAACAGTTAGCTGAAAGGATTAAATGTTTTCTTTGAACGACACTTCTACAATAAATCAACAGTTGTGAAGTAAGCTGAACTAATAATAAACAACATATCAATTCTATATCAAAATTTTAAAACTACGTACTGACTATAAATGAGGATCAGTCGACAGACTATGAACATTGTTTTCTATTTTTGAAAAGGTTAAACAGAACTTCATCTCTAAATCGTCATAACTTACGAACGCACGGGGTGATCGACCTTTTTATGCCTGTATTGATCAATACTACATGTTCGAACAATATTTCCGTCCAGCATATCCGCCTTAGGCGCATAAAACTTTTCCAGATTCAGGATGTTCATACTAGTCTAGAATCCGAACCAAAACAATTCGATTGGATAATAGTTTTAAATCTGTGTCTAGCTGAATCAAATAGCTTAGACGAAAGTCAATGTATACATACTGGAAACTAATAAGTATGTATCAACATGTGATAAAATATAATGATTATCCAAGTGAGGACACTTGTATAACCATGCTTAAAAATTAACGAACAGAATATATCTTGATCAATAATAACATAATTAAGGAACTTGTACAATAGTTTATAATCTAATAACTTACTTATATAGAATCATTTCATAAGTATATACAAAGGTTAAGATATTTGAACAATGAAAAAGAATAGTTTCGATATTTGTTTACGCATGTCCATTGCATAAAGTAAATGCAAAGTTAAGATACTTGCTCGGTCTGCTGCTTACACAACTTAGTTTTATCTTTTATATCAAGCCCTATCATTAATAAGATCATTTGTTTGATTAGAATAATATATCATAACACATAAAATCTTTATTTGCGATCAACACATAACCTAATCACATTGTCACATATGTTTAACAGTCATTGGATCACAAACAAACACGTATACAGATAAATTATATAATTCCAGATCAATTTCTGAAATATGTCGGTGTACCAACGGCTTTATCGAGTAATTATCGAGTCTAAGACTCTATCCTGTAGTTCAATATCCATTTAAATAATTTAAATATGAGTCATATTATTTTTAATATGACTTATAATAATTTTTAAATAATTATTATAATTTATCACGATTTTTCAAACACCGGAATCATTATTAAATGATTTAAATATTAAATAATTCTATTATCATTAATATTTAATTAATATTAAACTATTAATGAAACCATTGCCAAAATATTAAAGTTATTTATATTAACTTAAAATATTTTTAAAGTATTAATATTACCCTTAAATGATTTTTAAAATAATTAAAATTATTTTAAATAATTACCATTAATATTTAAATATTAATGCATTATTTATCAAAATATTAAAAGTCATTAATTATAACATAAAATATTTTTAATTCATTTATATTCTTTTTAAATGATTTTTAAATCAATAAAATCATTTTTAAACCATTTATTTAATATAACTATTAAATAATTCTAATATCATTAATATTAAATTATTAATAAAATTATCCTTTAAATATTAAAAGTTATATTTTATAACTTCAAATATTTTTAAACACTTTATTTTCATTTAAAATGATTTTTATAATATTAAAATCATTTTTAATTAATTTATTTAATATAATTATTAAATAATTCTAATAATATTAAATAATTAATTAAAAATTTACCTTTAGATATAAAAAAGTTATATTTTATAATTTAAAATATTTTTAAATACTTTATTATCATTTAAAATAATTTTTACTATAATAAAATTAATTTTAATTTATTTATTTAAAGCATTTATTAAATAAATTAAATATCAATAATATTTAAATAAATACTAATATTTATGGAAAATATGCCAAATTATCAGAAGTCTTAAAATAATTTTTAAAACTATTTTTGGAATTTTTATAAATTAATTTTTATTTTTAAATGCTTATAGTCTGTCGCTATAGCCTTTAGCGACAGAAACCGTCGCCTATTGTGTTCTTGAGAAACCCAGATCTTCAAAGTCAGTAACTAAGGGGACTACTTTGACCAAGTGCAATGATCAGATCATGATGTTTCTGGGCATGATTTTAGTTAGATCGCTTGTAGTACTAGTGTAATACTACATGATCTAGCAATTATCAGGTTCATATCATGTCCCAAATGCAAGGTCTAAGCTCAAGAACAAGCTGTCAGAGTTGTTCTTCATTTTCTGGGTTACCCGGAAATAAAGAACAGTTCGTGTAGCCATATTTGGGCTTCCACAACTTGCAATCCGTGTATCATTTTTGTGATATAATGGATCCAGTGTGTAGCCAACATGACAAGGAAGAGATCTATCACATTAAATCACTAAAACAACAACAGATCAAGCAGATCTATGACGGTTAAACCATGTCAGACGACATGTTCAAGTGTTTTCTGGGTTACCCAGAAAACGGCTTTCATGATCGTCCGGCTTGGTTTGACTGTCCACTATGATCCACCTGTTTGATGTTTAAGTGATCTTAAGGCATAAGAATGTAGTATAAACAACATATTACAACTTAGATGCAAAGACAAACACAAACAATCAACCCACTGTCAGATCCAATCCTTCAAACTTCTTGTCAGGCCGATCTGGGCAAGTTTTGGGCTGCCCAGAATTGCTTGGTCATGGTCGGTCAATGAGGTTTGACCACCCATAACTTGCAATCTGTTCATACTCTAACTTTGATTCAAGTTCCAGAGTACAGATATCATAACATACTACATTATCAGACCTTTAAACAACAAAAATACATAACAGACAAAGATCTATGAGACCTGACATTTGGTTGTCAGACCATATTTCCCAATTTTCCAGATTTTGAAAATCTTCAAATACGAGCCTATAGATGTTATGGATCTAACATCTATCAACCCAGATCATCTATTTACACTATAAACAACATGTTTAACACAAAAACTTAACATATAACAGAGGATCAAAGATCAGATTTGGTTTAGGTTTTATACCTCACTATGAACAAATCTTGATTCTATGCTTATGATATATTATGGTTGATAGTGGGGCTTGATTTTGGGACTGAAATGCCTTATGATTTCATGGGTTTGGAGAGGGAGAGGTTTGGTTGAGAGTAAGTTGAACAAATGGAATAAATGATGAACTTTCTCTCTCTTGATAAATATATATTACTTGGATGCAATGTATTTGGATGTTGAAATAGCTGAGTTGCTGAGATTTGTAGCACGTGTGTAATCTAATTTGGTCAACAACTACATATCTTAGCTATTGCAAGTTTCCTAATATAAAATGCAAAGAGGGAAATTATGTCATTTTCTATATAATTTTAATGGCCATTTGGTAACTTAGTAAACCCTTAGGGTTTAACCCTAAAGTTTTAAAAAAATGAATTTCTAGGATTTTTATTTAGGGTTTAAAATGGTGAAAATTTAATTTCTAAAAATGGATAATTAGGGTTTCTTAATCATACTTAGTTTCTAATTACTTAGAACATAAAAATTAGATTTAAGATTTACAAATTTTAATTAAGATTGCTAAATTAGCAATTAGGGTTCATAAATTAGCATTTAGGATTCATAATTTGACAATTAGGGTTTTAATTAGTAATTAGGGTTTTCTAAGTAATAGTTAGGGTTTCCCTAATTAACATTAAGCTTCATACTTTAGCAATTAGGGTTCTAGTTTAGTAATTAGGATTTCTAATTACTAATTAGGATTTATAATTTCAAAGTTAGGGTTCCTAATTTAGAAATTAGGGTTTCTAATAATTAAGGTTTTCTTAATTAAGATTAGAATCTATAATACTAATCATTAATCACATAATACATTTACTAAACAGTCTTGAACTTGTGTTTAGTTTTCAAATTAGGGTTTAGCACAATAATACTAGGTCTTAGCATGATATACCATAATTGACCAACCATTATCAGTCTACACATATACAATACATATTTATAGCACTGAAATAAAAATAATATTATATTATTATTCTCATTCCTTGATCAAAATCCAAAATTAAGGTTTGAATTCTATATCTGATTTATCTTACATATATAGCATTATTAATTAAGTTAAAATAATTAACTTAATAATCTGAACTAATATTCATATAATAAAATAATTATTATAATAATTCCAATAATCCCTTCATATATTATTTAAATAATATATAATCATATTTTCATAGAAAATAGATAATAAAAATATTTACTACAAAATTAATTATAAAAATATAATTTATAATGGTCGATAATTCTAATATAACTATTTGAAATTATTAAGTGTAATAAATAAATTTTATTTATCACATATATACATATACTTTTCCTTGCACGTATTCCCACCTTTAAAATAAAAAAATAATTATACGCAAAATTTCTGATTTAATTATATAGAAAATATCGGGTTGCTACCATTCAATACCATCCTAGAAAAGCGAACGTAGTAGCTAACACATTGAGTAGAAGATCATATGCGGGTACGAGTGCAATATTGTCAATGCAAAGGCCCATTTTTTATGACTTACAAATGGTGGAGAGAGAGTTAAAGACTCCAGGGACCCACGTGATGATGTCAAATATACGAGTAGAATTGACTCTAATCGATAAAGTTAAAACTGCTCAAGCTACAGACCTGAAGTTGATGCGTATGAAGTAGAAAGTGAAAGAAGGTGTTATTTCGAAAGAAAGAATCGATGAAGAAGGAATACTTAAAGTCAACTCCAGACTTTGTGTTCCTAACGACCCTGATTTGAAGTATAAAATCATGATGGAGGCACACAACACATCGTTTGCAATCCATCCTGGGAGTAACGAAATGTATCGTGATCTTCGACATACATTTTGGTGGAGCAATATGAAGAAAGAGATAGCGGAGTTTATCTCAAGGTGTTTAACTTGTTAACGAGTCAAAGCGGAGCATCAAGTGCCAAAAGTTCCATTGCAACCACTTGAAATTCCAGAATGAAAGTGGGAGCGCATTACCATGGATTTCGTTACTGGTCTTCCCAAGTTTTCTCGAGGCATAGATGCGATTTGCGTCATTGTTGATAGATTAACCAAGTCTGTTCATTTCTTACCTATACGAGAAACTTATTCACTTGAACGTCTTTCTCGTATATACATAAATGAGATTGTAAGACTGCATGGTATAATAGTATCTATACTTTCTGATCGAGACCCAAGATTCACTTCACAATTTTGGGTCAGTTTGCAAAAAGCTATGGGCATAGATTTACGATTTAGTTCAGCATATCATCCTCACAGGATGGGCAGTCAGAGAGGACTATTCAAACTCTTGAAGATCTATTAAGAATTTGTGTCCTTGACTTCAAAGGAAGTTGGGACAAGTTCTTGCCATTAATGGAATTCTCCTACAACAACAGTTATCAAGCAAGTATCGGCATGGCTCCATCTGAGGCGTTGTATGGACGCAAGTGTCATTCTCCAGTATGCTGGGATGAGGTGGGTGAAGCAACGTTGTTGGGACTGGAATTGGTACGCATGACAACGGAAAAAATTCAAATGATCCGGCAACGTTTAAAAACCTCACAAGATAGACAAAAGAGTTATGCTGATCTTCATCGAAGGGACGTAGAGTTCAATGTTGGAGATCATTTGCTCCATGGAAGGGAGTTATGAGATTTTGGAAAGAGAGGAAAGCTCAATCCTCGATTCATTGGCCCATTTGAAATTCTCGATCGAGTAGGAGTTGTGGCTTATAAACTCGCCTTACCACCAAGTATGTCTCGTGTTCATAACATTTTTCACATATCTATGTTACGTAAATATGTGGAAGACTCGAACCACATTATTGAATTAGAACCAGACGAGATAGCGGAAGATTTAACGTATGAAGAGGTACCTGTTAAAATCTTGGATAAGAAGGAGCATATTTTACGCTCCAAGGTTATTCCTCAAGTCAAAGTTTGGTGGAGAAACCACAATGTTGAGGAAATGACCTGCGAGTTAGAATCTGAAATAAAATAAAGGTATCCTCACTTCTTCGACATGCCAGGTACGTATACCAATTTCGAAGAAAAAAATTTATAAGAAGGGGAGATTGTAAGACCCAAATTTTATGAATAAAGATTAATTTTCTCTAAATATCATTTTTAATATTATGGTGAATGTTATAGTTGTGGGTAATATTTATAAATTTTGCAATGTAAGTAAGTTGTTATAAAATATTCGTTCGGTCGGGGAATATTCTTTTTATCGGGGAATATTCGTACGATGGCACAATCATTGGTGGACCCCACAACAGAATTATTGTCGGTGTTAGAAAACGATAAAATTATCTTTTTATAAAAATAACGGCTAAAGTTTTACCGTTAACTGTTGAAATACCCGGTGATAAAAGTACAGTAATACGCGTGGTTGCATAGTAGCACATGGTATTGATTATTGATACTTACGTAAGAATTCACTCAATTATACTCAATTATTGCTACAGTAATTGCTGCATAGTATTTCACGTTATTGATTCAATTATTGTCAAAGTATCATCGGCAGAATATTTTATATTATTAAATAAATAATTGAGACGATAAAGTTATTCATATTATTATTTGCATTATTGACGATGTCTAGAAAGTTCTGTCAAGAAAAGGGGTTTGGTCACCTAATTGTGCGCCAATAAGGAGAAGTCCTTATTGGAAAGCCCCCTCTTTCCTGGGAATGATCTGGTTGTCAATATTGTGAGTAATAATATTAATGATGAATAATTGTTGAAAGATTAAAAAAATATGTTGATTAAAGATAAAATGATTTGTGGTAAATATTTATTCAATCTTTGATATAAATAAGAAGTCTGTTATGAGACGTTTGTTATAAATTTGGTTTATTCTATGGGTCCCATATGTCATCATCTAGGAGTCATTTTCGCCAATAATACTTGCCTTTATCAAACGTCAAACCACTTGTCATTTCACATTGCAAGCGTCAAACCACTTGTCGTTTCACATTACAGGCATCGAACCGCTTGTCATTTCATATTACAGGCGTCGAACCACTTGTTATTTCATATTACAGGCGTCAAACCACTTTTCTTTTCACATCACCTGTAACGCCCCCATATCTATACTCCCACAGTATCTGATATGGTGTTTACAGAAAATTAACATAATGCTTTTAAATCTATACACCCATGGTATCTGATTATAAGATTACATTAAATAGAGGGACTATCAGATACAATTTCTCACAAATTCAAGATTCACAGTATCCCATTACAATTGGTAATTCTCAAGAGAACTATTACTTTGTGTTTGGATACCTCTCACTTGAATATATGAATCAGATATACGTGACTAGAGTCTATCTATCCAAAATTGAGTATCGATAATAACATGAACAGATCCATATTACTAATACCCTAATCCGGATGTATAGTTTAAGCCAAATAATTTATACTATCGTATCGATAGTAACTACTTATCTGAAATCCGTATTAATAACAACATGAATAGTCCATGCTATTAATACCCTCACTCAGTTAAATAGTTCCCAAGGATCTCAACTAGATTCGAAGAAGTCTAATTTTACATCTATATATGTAAGAACACACGGTTGTGGAAATAAAAGATGTTATATATATCATAATATTAAGATTCGATTACATGATTCTCATAACGAGTTCTTATTACAAGGTATTCAAACAAATAAGAATATAATCTAATCTATGTAGGGATGCTTCCCTTTATCTACTCCAGAAGTTCCAGGATTACCATCTAAAACTGCAAAGGGAATAATTTGCAAGGGTGAGCTATGACATGCTCAGCAAGTTGTATATTTATAACAATATAGGATTTGAAGAAATATAACAATTCAAATTTCAACTGATAGTTGTTACCATTTCTGGATTTCTCTAATTTCAACCATTTCTGGAATTTTTCTTATTTCTGTCAGTCACAAAGACTTAAAAATTTTGTTCAAATGTGAGATAGGGGATCAGCCTATTCAACATCTTAGGAGTATGCATATCACCTACAGTGCTCGAGATACACTAAAATTACTATCAATATATGAATTGACTAAACTTCGCTCCCTTACGGGATACTCAACCTCAGTATAAGATTGTCTTACCAAAATAATTTGGTTTGACACAACAGTTTATGCTCAATAAACAATATCATATGGATAAAAAAATCATTTCTTATTTATGCTGGAACTATAGCAATAACTTTTCAATAATAAGGTAATTCAATTGTAGGAGGAGGATATTATATCAACAGCATATCAAGATAAAAAAAAATCTTGTCAAACAATAAGCAGGGTTTAAGAAATTTGCTTTATAAGAGATTTAAGGATAGAGAACTTGCCTGAGTGTAAATCAGTCAAGTTATGTTATTCAAACGTTAATAAGTACATACGATATTCATAAATATAAATCTAACATGTTAATATTGATAACAATATCCAATTATAACATTTGTATAATATCGGGTTAGATTTAATAGGGTTTAGTATTTAATACCGTTGTTATATGATCTAAATTTTATTTATAACATTTATTTATCCATTATAATAAATTTTAAAATATTTAAAATATTTATGTATCCTTTAAATGATTTTTAAATTATTTATTTCTATTTATAAGTAACTAATATTTACCTAAAATTTTATAAAAACATTGATTATTATTATTAAATAATTTATATTCATTTATTATAATTTTTATATCATTAATAATATTTTTCTATAATTATTTAGTATTTATAAATAATTATTCTAATTTCTTTATTAATAATATCAAAATAATATAAAATAATTATTAAATTTATGTAAAAATATCACAATTTATTTATAATAATTTAATATAATTTTAAAAATATTTTTATAATTATTTATATTTATTTATTAATTATTTCTAATTTTTATAATTTATTTTTAAAGAAAATAATTTACGTCTGTCATTTAAAGCCCTACAAAGGATGTAAAGTGTCGTTTGTAGGTGTTCTTGAGTTTAAGCAAGAAATTTGGTCGTGGTCGAGTCATCACTTTGACCATTAAATAACTAGCTACTGGTAATGATTTTCAGTTTGGTCAAGCATTGATGTTGTAGTACTCATACAATAATATAACATGAAACAAATCATAGACTCTAACTTACACATAACAAGAAGTTATAGAAGCTCAAAGTCATTGTCAGAGCTATTCTTGGGTTTCTGGGTAACCCAAAACAGAAGTCATGGCCAGTCAACGGTTTTGTGGCTTAAATATCTTTGATTCTGTGTATTAGATGTGTATTTTGCTTGTTGTAATATGTAGTATATATGTCATGGTACATATATATAACATTACCAGGAACACATCATAACTCTAAGGTCTCTAAATTGGCTGGTCAAAGTACAGCTAGATGTTGTTCTTCATGTTCTTCAGTTTTTTGGAAAACCCAAAAACTTCGGTACGCTTTCGGTCAATCTGATTTTGACCAATAATTCCAGTAAACCTATACGTTGTTTGTTCAATTAAAGATCATAGATATGTAGTATGTATAACAGGGTACTAATCTATAACAAAAACTTAAACAATTAACAAGTAGAAGACGATTAAACAGGTCGATCAAAGTAGCCGGTTCGACTATTCTTGAATTTTCTGGGCAACCCAGAAAACCAACATCCGTGAACGGTCAACCCACTTTGACTGCTTATAACTTGAAATCTACGGTTCAACTGAACTTGTTTTCTTTTCCAGATTAAGGACCTACTAACAGGCTATAAATACCAATCGATTAACAGACCAAAACATAAACACACACGAATCTACAAGCCCTGACATTCGGTTGTCAAACCAAGTTTTACAATATTTCCAGATTTCATAAAATACTTAATTAAGTCATCTAGATGTTATGAAAACGTGTTCTACCAATCTAACATACTTTCTAACATCCTAATACATAATTCTAAACATCTAAACAACAAATCTAACATAAGATCAAAGAGCAAATTATGAACTAGGGTTTGCACCTTTTCTTGAGCAATTTATGATTCTAGCTTCTGATGTTGTTGTTGCTATCACCCAGGCTTGATTTGGTAGGTTTATAAGTGTATCTAGGCTTTGAGAATTCGTGAGTTTGCTCAGCCCTAAGGTTCCTATTTATAGAATTCTTCAACTTGGCTTTTTGGTCATTTTTCCACCTATTTGCCTCTATAAAGATCTGATTTGTGACTCTTCTGCTGCTTGGGAGTTTGAAAGCATGTCATGTGATGTTTTGGAACTTGAAATGGTGACTCCCAACCTACTTGTGAGCTAGTTGATCAAATAAGTAGCTTAATTAGGTTTAAATCTTCACTAATCTTAATTAGGGTTTTGTTTCTAATGATTAGGAATGTTAATTAATGTTAATTAGTACCTAATTGAAGTTTACTAACCATGATTAGGTGTTAAGATAAGCTAATTAGGGTTAGATTAGCTAATTAGGGTTTAATTTATAAATTAGGGTTAGTGTTTTGCTAATTAGGGTTGGGGTTTGTTAATCTAGGATTGTTAACCTAAATTTCTTGATAATCCTAACAAGCACGACAAAGCGTTTTGTCAGTGTAAGCACGACAAAGCAACTTGTCAAAATAATTTTATCGAAAAATCCGAATATAGAAAAAAAAATTAAGCACGAGGTGTCAAGCACGACGTTTTTTGGATAAAAATTTATTTGATCATATTTGTAAAACCAAGTATATATTAACACATAACACATTCAGAACAGAGAAATTTTATTTGTATAATGGGATTTTACACTTACGAGTCTTATTTGGGTTTTGGGTTTTTACATTCACCCCCACTAATAACAACTTCGTCCTCGAAATTACATTATGTATTAAGTAAATAATTGAGGATAATTCTCACGCATTTTATCTTCAAGCTCCCATGTAGCTTCTTCAACGTTCTGATTTCTCCAGATTACTTTGACCTATGCTATCACTTTATTTCTCAGGACTTGCTCTTCACGGTCGACGATCTGCACAGGTTCCTCTACATAAGAAAGATCTTCCTCTATTTGGATTGGTTCATATTGTATAACATGTTTATAATCAGGTTTATATGGTCGTAATACGGACACATGAAACACATTATGAATATGATTTAACTCATGAGGTAGTGCTATTTCATAAGCAACTTCACCAACCCTTCTCAAAATTTCAACAGGTCCAATGAATCTCGGACTTAATTTTCCCTTCTTGCCAAAACGTATCTTGCCTTTCCAAGGAGATACTTTCAAGAATACTGAATTCTTACGTTAAAGTTTCGTTGCTAACGATGTGGATCGGTGTATTTTCTTTGTCGATCTTGAGATGCTTGTAATCGTTGACGAATAATTCTGATAATTTCAGTTGTTTATTGAATTATCTGAGGTCCTAACATTTGTCTTTCCCCAACTTCATCCCAACATAAAGGTGTTCTACATTTACGTCCATATAAAGCTTCATAGGGTGGCATACCTATGCTAGCATGATAACTATTGTTATAGGCAAATTCGACTAAGGGTAACTGATCTTCCCAACTTCCTTTGAAGTCTATAATACAAGTTCTCAGCATATCTTCTAATGTTTATATAGTTCTCTCACTCTATCCATCAGTCTGTGGATGATAAGCTGTACTTAATCTTGGTTGTGTTCCTAAGTGTTTCTAAAGGCTTTTCCAAAAATTAGAAGTAAATCTTGGATCTTGATCTGATACTATGGACACAGGTACTCCATGCCTAGAGATAATTTCATTGATGTAAAGTTTGGCAAGGTAATCTAGGTTATGAGTAATCTTAATAGGTAAAAAAAGTGAGCTGATTTTGTTAAACGGTCAACTATTACCCAAATGGCATTATGGCCCTTTTGTGTAGCTGGAAGACCAACAACAAAATCCATAGTTATATGTTCCCACTTCCACTCGGGAATTGGTAAGGGTTGAAGTAAACCACTCGGCTTTTGATGCTCAGCCATAACCCTTTGACACGTGAGACATTTACTTACCCATTCAGTTATTTCTCTTTTCATGTTCGACCACCAAAAGTGTCGACTTAAATCTTTATACATTTTTGTACTGCCAAGATGTATGGAAAATTTAGAATTATGAGCTTCGTTTAAAATTTCGTCTTTTAAAGCTTGGATTAACGGAACCCAGATTCTAGTTTCATATCTTATTATTCCATCCGCATCTATTCAAAATTTATTATACTTATCATGTGTTGAATTAGATTTAAACTTCTGACATTCTTAATCCTTCTCCTGTATCTCTTTAACTTTATAAAGCAGAGATGAAACTCCTTCTAAAATATATAATTTTTGGGTAGAGGTAGTTGGACATTCCACCTCAATTTCTAACTTTTCAAAGTCTTTTATTAACCTATTACTGGTGGTTAATACATTCAATTTTTCCTGATTCTTTCTACTTAACGCATTAGCTACAGCATCGGCCTTACCGGGATGATATAAGATTTCACAGTTAAAATCCTTTATCAGTTCTAACCATCGTCTCTGTCTTAAATATAATTCCTTTGTGTAAAAATATATTTCAGACTTTTATGATCTGTATATATCTCGCACTTCTCCCCGTACAAGTAATGTCTCCAAATTTTTAGAGCAAAAACTACTGCGGCTAACTCTAAATCATAAGTAGGATACCTCTTCTCATAATCTTTGAGTTGTCATGATGCATAAGCTATCACTTTCCCATGTTTCATCAACACACACCCTAAACCTCTGTGTGATGCGTCACTATATACTACAAGGCCTCGTGTATCATCTGGTAAGGACAACACTGGAGCCATGCTCAGTCGCTTCTTTAACTTTTGGAAGCTTTCCTCACATTTATCTGTCCAGACGTATTTCACCGCTCTTCGAAAGTTAAATTGGTTAATGGGGTTGCTATTTTTGAAAAATATTTTATAAACCGTCGATAACCCCGCTAAACCGAGAAAACTTCGTACTTGTTGGAGTTGTTGGTTGTTCCCAATTCACAACCGCTTCGATCTTAGTCCGAGCTACGATATTCCATTCTTATCAATTACATGACCTAAAAATTGAACTCTCTTCAACCAGAATTCACACTTGGAAAACTTTGCATAAAGTTATTCCTTTCGTAATATTTCCAATACGACTCTCAAGTGTTCAGTATGCTCTTCCCGTGTTTTCGAGTATACCAGAATATCATCGATAAACACTACAACAAATTTTTCCAAGCATGGTTTAAACACTCGATTCATTAAATCCATAAATGTTGCTGGTGCATTTGTTAATCCAAAAGACATTACAAGAAATTCATAATGTCCATAGCGTGTCCTAAACGCTATTTTCGGCACATCCTCCTTTCTTACCTTTAATTGATGATAACCTGTTTTAAGGTCAATTTTTGAAAAATGTTCAGCCCCTTTTAATTGGTCAAACAAATCATCAATCCTTGGTAAAGGATATTTATTTTTAATAGTTAACTTATTTAGCTCCCTATAGTCTATACATAATCTCATAGTTCCATCCTTTTTCTTTACAAATAGAACTGGTGCTCCCCAGGGTGAAACACTAGGTTGTATGTACTTTTTATCTAAGAGTTCCTGTAATTGAATAAGTAACTCTTTCAGTTCTATAAGTGCCATTTTGTACGGTGCCTTAGAAACTGGCGTCGTTCCTGGTCCAAGATCAATGACGAACTCAATTTCCCTATCTGGAGGCAAACCTGGTAAGTCATCCGGAAATACATCGGGAAAATCTTTATCTATAGGTATTTGATCTAGTTTTACTCCTTCCTGTCGAGTATCAACTATATAGGCCAAATATCCTAAATAACCCTTTTTAAGTAATCTTTCTGCCTGAACTATAGTCAAACATCGAGATTGCTTAGGTGAACAACTACCGTTGAACACTACCTTTGACTTCGAAGCGGTCAAAAGGTTTATCGCTTTTTTATGACAATCAATCATCGTGTTATGATTAACTAACCAATCCATTCCTAGAATTACATCAAATTCTCCCAACTGAATTGGTATCAAATCTACCTTAAAATTATGTCCTTTTATTACCACACTGCAGTTTCTGAAAATAGTCTTAACCGGAATTTTTTCATTATTAGCAATTTCTACAAAATGGTTTGTCTAAATTTTCACAAGGCGTATTCAAGTTTATAGAGAAATTTCTGAACACAAAACGAACATGTAGCACTTTCGAATCGAATAACACATATGCATTTAAAGTGTTGATAGGGATGATACCTGTCACCACGTCTTGTGAAGAAATAGCATCCCTCACCGACATATTAAATGTTCTCATGAGGTCGATTCTCGAACTCCAATTGTAGCTACTGTTGATTGATTATTCTCTCGTATTCTAACCCCTTTTCCTCCTTGATACTTAGGTTTGGGACAGTTCTTAGAAAAATGGTCCAATGAACCATAATTAAAACATTTATTTTTCCTTAGAAGAGGACACTGTGGAAAATAATGTCCCGACTGTCCACAATTAAAACATTTGTTAAGAAGACATTCTCCTCTATATTTCTTACCACAATTAGGACAAGGTTTAATAATATTATTACTAAAGTTGTTATTAGTATTTCCTATCTTTTTCCCCAAGTACAGGGTACATGTATATAACATTACCAGAAACACATCATAACTCTAAGGTCTCTAAATTGGCTGGTCAAAGTACAGCTAGATGTTGTTCTTCATGTTCTTCAGTATTCTGGAAAACCCAAAAACTCGGTCATGCTCGGTCAACGAATTTTGACCAATAATTCCAGTAAACATATACGTTGTTTGTTCAATTAAAGATCATAGATATGTAGTATGTATAACAGGGTGCTAATCTATAACAAAAACTTAAACAATTAACAATCAGAAGACGATTAAACAGGTCGGTTAAAGTAGCCGGTTCGACTGTTCTTGAGTTTTCTGGGCAACCCAGAAAACCAACATCTGTGAACGGTCAACCCACTTTGACTGCTTATAACTTAAAATCTACTGTTCGACTGAACCTTTTTTCTTTTCCAGATTAAAGACCTACTAACAGGCTACGAATACCAATCGATTAACAGACCAAAACATAAACACACACGAATCTACAAGCCCTGAAATTCGACTGTCAGACCAAGTTTTACAAAATTTCCAGATTTCATAAAACACTTAATTAAGTCATCTAGATGTTATGAAAATGTGTTCTACCAATCTAACATACTTTCTAACATCCTAATACATAATTCTAAATATCTAAACAACAAATCTAACATAAGATCAAAGAGCAAATTATGAACTAGGGTTTGCACCTTTTCTTGAGCAATTTGTGATTCTAGCTTCTGATGTTGTTGTTGCTATCACCCAGGCTTGATTCGGTAGGTTTATAAGTGTATCTAGGCTTTAAGAATTAATGAGTTTGCTCAGCCCTAAGGTTCCTATTTATAGAATTCTTCAACTTGGCTTTTTGGTCATTTTTCCACCTACTTGCCTCTATAAAGATCTGATTTATGACTCTTCTACTGCTTGGGAGTTTGAAAGCATGTCATGTGATGTTTTGGAACTTGAAATGGTGACTCCCAACCTACTTGTGAGCTAGTTGATCAAATTAGTAGCTTAATTAGGTTTAAATCTTCACTAATCTTAATTAGGGTTTTGTTTCTAATGATTAGGAATGTTAATTAATGTTAATTAGTACCTAATTGAAGTTTACTAACCATGATTAGGTGTTAAGATAAGCTAATTAGGGTTAGATTAGCTAATTAGGGTTTAATTTATAAATTAGGGTTAGGGTTTTGCTAATTAGGGTTAGGATTTATTAATTTAGGATTGTTAACCTAAATTTCTTGCTAATCCTAACAAGCACGACAAAGCGTTTTGTCAGTGTAAGCACGACAAAGCAACTTGTCAAAATAATTTTACCGAAAAGTCCGAATGTAGAAAGAAAAAAAAATTAAGCTTGAGGTGTCAAGCACGACGTTTTTCGGACAAAAAATTATTTGGTCAAATTTGTAAAACCAAGTATATATTAACACATAACACATTTAGAACAGAGAAATTTTATTTATATAATGAGATTTTACACTTACGAGTCTTATTTGGGTTTTGGGTTTTTACATCACCAGTCGTCAAGACACTTGCCTCTTCCCATTGCAAGGGCTAAGCTAGAAATCTTCTAAAAATAGAAGCTTATTTCTTCTTTCATTCTCACCAATTCACTACGACTCACAAGAGAATTCTATAGAGAGATAATCAGATAGAAAGAAGAAGAGTATTCTGTTACTACACTATTACAGTATCCAATCTCTTACTAAGGTAAGGGGTATTATTTCTTTCGTATTCGTAAGGGATATTATTTTGTTCAATATTCGTATGAAATAATATTTTCTTCCATACTTTGTAGTATGTAAGTAATATTATTTCATTTCAGATTTTGAATTCTACACTCATGTTGTTAAGTATTGCTTTTATACTCCTTGAAATTAGTAGAATATCCTTAAAGTTTGCGCTTCATCTAGTATCGTTTCACAAGGATATTTTTTTTGAACATTCTTGTTAAAGTTTAATCTTTTCATGCCGAAGTACTATTTACGAGGTACTATTCATGAAGTACTATTCACAGAGTACTATTCACCCAGGGTACTATTCATGACAAAAATTGATTTCTTTTATGTCCAAAACATTTTTGATACAATATTATTCTTGAATTTTACTCCACAAAGCAGTATCATGTTGATAATTTGGACTTTATTGAATTCTGGATATATTAAATTATAAATCTTTAAAATTTATCATTTACTTTCATTTAATTGAATTTTTATATCATTGTCATCATCCTCATGTTTATATTGTTATGAAAGTCATCTTTGGCCCGTAGTGCATAGATGGACTGTTGATCGGTATGATTATGACCAGGGATTATTCGATATAATCATGATTATAATGTTACAAATGATGTGGTAAAATTCCTCATTGGCCCATAGTGCATTAATGGACAGTTATTGGCATGATCATGACCATTAGTGATTACACGTATATCCTTGGCCCGTAGTGCATGGATAATTCAGTGATGTGGATTATTTATTAAGCTGAGTCTTAGCGATAAAAATGATGATAAACTTTTTAAATCATAGAAGATAGTAGATATCATGCCTACTTGACTCTTCTAATGGATTGCTTGTTCCGCTGCAGTTGTTGATCTAAAACTTGTTGTCTATTGTATTCTATCAGTTGTTATACTATTGAAGACTAAGGATAATTTATTCTGTATTATCTTAGTCATAATGTTTCTTACTGGGCTAGTTGAGCTCACCCTTTTGCTTTCATTGTTCTCTTCAAGAAATGAGAACGTAGCCAGGACTAGTTGGGGAACGGAATGATGGTCCGAGGTGGTGGCTGTAGTAGTCCTCACTATTTTATAAAATAGTGTGATAATAATTGTAATGAGGACTCCATTTGAGTTTGAATACTGTCTACTAGACAATATTCGTGTAAAAACTCTCAGCTACATTTTTGTCGTATTGTATAAGAAAGTGTGTATTTAAATTCTATACCATGTATTTGGTGACTCAGAATGGGTGATGTATACCTATTTTGGGGGCGTCACAATTTGCGTTGAAGCACTGCACTACATTCTTCGGTCAAGGCTATTGTTTCAAAATCTTCTAGCCTTTTCTTCCTTGACAAGATAGCCTTCATAAACTTTGCATAACTTAGCATCTGTTCTAATGCCTCTGCGAAAGGTATATTAATCTGTAGCTTTTTGAACACCTCCAAAAACTTGTTGAATTGCTTGTCTTCCCTTTACTTCTGTAATCTATGTGGATATGGAACAAATGATGAACAATTGGTGGCTTGGTCACTGGTTTCTCAGTTGACTCTTTACTATTTTTCTCCATTTCCCTCTGCTCAGAACCTTCTTGAACCAAACTATCATCAGAAAACTTTTCTTCATCATGCGGTCGCGCGTCTTCCCTGTGTAAAAGTGGCGTAGGCGCGCCATCCTGAAATCCTGCAGTCTGCTTCCCTGACCTTAAGGTAATGGCCTGACATTGTTCTTTACCCTCTCTTCTTGGATTTGCTTCTATTTTACTTGGCAAGGTACCTTATGGTCTATTGTTGAGCATACTAGCCATCTGACCCATCTGTGTCTCCAAATTTTTGATAGCCACTACTTGGCTCTTGATCATTACCTCGGTATTCGCCATGTACTTCATCATCATCTCCTCCATTTCTGACTTCTTCTCTTGCTGAGGTGCAGGTGGTGGATGATGTTGAGGTTGCTGTTGAAATCCAGGAAGATAGGGTGGTTTTGGTGCATACTGTTGATGAGATGATTGTGACTGAAACTGATGTTGTGGTTGAAACTGTTGATTTTGATTGTTTGTCCAGCTAAAATTTGGATGGTTACGGTTGTTAGGGTTGTAGGAATTCTGGAACTGATTTTGACTTTTCTGATAGTTGCTCACATCTTCATGTCTGATTCTCGAATCGATAAAGCAATTGATCGATTGAATGTGAACCCGCACATATCTCACATACAAAGCAACTGTCTTTACTTTACTTTCTGCCAATGAATCAATCTTCTTTGCCATAGATGTCATCTGAGCTGACAACTGTGTGATAGCATCCAGGTCTAACAATCCCGTAACTTTTGGTTGTGGCATTCTGGATGTAATATTTTGAAAATCATTTGCTGCCATAGTCTCTATAAGATTGTAAGCCTCTTCATAACTCTTAGCCCATAAGGCTCCTCCTGCAGCTGCATCTATAATTGGCCTTGATTGCCATCCCAGTCCATTATAAAAAGTATTAATCACCATCCAATCTGGAATTCCATGATGGGGACATTTCCTTAGCATCTCTTTATAGAGTTTTCAAGCTTCATATAAAGATTCACCCTACTGTTGTTCAAATTGGGAAATTGTTGTCCTTATTTTAGCAGTCTTAGCCATTGGGAAAAACTTGGCTAAGAAGTTTTGTACTAAGTCCTCCCAAGTGGTAATAGATTCTGATGGCAAAGAATGGAGCCAACTTCTAGACTTGTCCCGTAAAGAGAATGGAAAGATTCTGAGCCTGATTTCATCTTCCGACACCCCATTATACTTGAAAGTGTCACATATCTCTATGAAGCTTAACAAGTGCTCGTTCGGGTCATCTGTAGCAGCACCCCCGAATTGTACCGAATTCTACACCATTTTTATAGTGCCCGACTTTATCTCAAAAGTGTTGGCTGCTATAGATGGCCTCACTATGCTCAATTGTAACCCATTTATATTCGGCATTGATTAATCTCTTAAGGCCCTGTGTTCCCCTCTTTGCTCTTCTGCTGCCATATTGGATGTTGAATTATCAAAATTTACTTGTATATTCCTGCATACTCTCGATCTCCAACCTCTACCGTTGATGTTGTCCTGTGCAGGCACCAATTCAGAGTTTGTCGATCGCGTGTGCATAAAATGTATACAAGTACCTGAAATATAAACAAAAATAAAAATAGAAATAAGATAAGAATAGAATTGTTTAAGTCACACAAATTTAGCTTTAGTTGATGACGACAATATTAAAAATAAACGCCTTTCCCCGGCAACGGCGCCAAAAACTTGTTGCCTCCTTTTTGGTTTACAAAAATGGACTCTAACGCATGCTAGTATACATGGGTCAACAAGTAGTACAGAGTAAAAAAAGTATCGATCCACGGAGAAAGGTGATAAATCTAAATTATCATGTAACTACTTAATCACTATTTTTATATGCTCAAACTATCAATCAATAAATGAATTTATAATTAAATTAATTATCAACACAATTTATAAATAATATAAAGAGGCTGTAATCAAATTTGGAAAGATATGGGATTCTTGAAAGTAGTATGCATACAAGCCAATCATATGTGATGATAAAGCATATACTTTTTAATCAATCTTATTTATTAATAAAAGAATTATTTATTAAAGGCATTTATTATCAACATGGTGTTGTTTTAATAATATGTGATAAACCCATAGTTTTAAGCAATACTTTTAGAATCATGATGAGATCATGCTAATGAGATCTAAATTCTTAGATAGCTTAAAACTAAAATGTTCTCAATCGATGGATTACTGAAAAAGGGATTAGTGAATCCGGATAGATTGATACATATGTTGCTTGCTCATTGGATGAGAATGATTGATCTCATGATCATTTGTGTGGAGACACTAAAGCAAGTATGTAGGTGCTTATTGGAGAATAAGTTCACTGAATGTGACTAGGTAAGGAATACCTAATGAAGTTTTACTTGCCTGTCATAGGAATTCTTGTAATGATAGTAGTACAAATGATCCTTAGACTTGAGATCAACATAGTATCTTATATATAATGAATTATACGTTGACTTATTCCTTAAGACTCTTAGAGTATATCAAAGGGTATGCTTGGGTGTAATAAGTTATCTATGGAGATAAAGAATGGTCAATAAAGAATCTACTAGTTCTAGTAAAAGAAGTGAAATGTCCTATGTGATTCGATAAATGACAACCCAGGAATCCTTGGCCAAGGTGGAATGAAATTAGAAAGTAGTTTCTAATTTGAATTCATTAGGAGTTGTGCATTTTGGAATCGAAATACATATAATTAAATAAAATAAGACTTGAAAGTAATTTCGTGCTTATATTTAATTGGGACATTGTATGGTGGAAGGATTGAATTGTACGGTAACTATTTACTCAAAGGTTCTTTTATGATTAATGTTGAAATCTATATTATCTGGAAAGTCGTTGATCGCTAGGGAGGCTTATCCCTATTGTAGAATAAATAATATTTATTTAAATAAATTAATCGTTTAATTTATTTATTTAAATAAGATTAGAATTGTTCTAATTGATTATTCACAACCGGTTTAATATGGAGAACCTAAAGGGTCACACCATAAAAGGAAGAATAATTATTTAAGAAGTTAATGGTATAATCGTAATAATATGTTAAGTATATTTAATTTAATCTATGGTGATAGGATAAATTAAATAGCTTAATATTTATTATTTAATATTTTAGAAATATTAAATATAAATTAATAAGGGAGTCTTATTAATATTATTACAATTATTATTATTTTAATTTCTAAAAGAGTTTAGGAATTAATTTAATATAAGTACTCTAATTTATTCCTAATAGGATTAGGAGGGAAAATTAGTTAAAGGAGTTTAATTAATTATTCCTAATAGGATTGGTAGGTTTATAAGTGTATCTAGGCTTTGAGAATTCGTGAGTTTGCTCTGCACTAAGGTTCCTATTTATAGAATTCTTCAACTTGGCTTTTTGGTCATTTTTCCACCTACTTGCCTCTATAAAGATCTGATTTGTGACTCTTCTGCTGCTTGGGAGTTTGAAAGCATGTCATGTGATATTTTGGAACTTGAAATGGTGACTCCCAACCTACTTGTGAGCTAGTTGATCAAATAAGTAGCTTAATTAGGTTTAAATCTTCACTAATCTTGATTAGGATTTTGTTTTTAATGATTAGGAATGTTAATTAATGTTAATTAGTACCTAATTGAAGTTTACTAACCATGATTAGGTGTTAAGATAAGCTAATTAGGATTAGATTAGCTAATTAGGGTTAATTTATAAATTAGGGTTAGGGTTTTGCTAATTAAGGTTAGGGTTTGTTAATCTAGGATTGTTAACCTAAATTTCTTGCTAATCCTAACAAGCACGACAAAACATTTTGTCAGTGTAAGCACGACAAAGCAACTTGTCAAAATAATTTTATCGAAAAGTCCGAATGTAGAAAAAAAAAAAATTAAGCACGAGGTGTCAAGCACGACGTTTTTCGGACAAAAATTTATTTGGTCAAATTTGTAAAACCAAGTATATATTAACACATAACACATTCAGAACATAGAAATTTTATTTATATAATGGGATTTTACACTTACGAGTCTTATTTGGGTTTTGGGTTTTAACATTCACCCCCACTAATAAGAACTTCGTCCTCGAAATTACATTATGTGTTAAGTAAATAATTGAGGATAATTCTCACGCATTTTATCTTCAAGCTCCCATGTAGCTTCTTCAACGTTCTGATTTCTCCAGATTACTTTGACCGATGCTATCACTTTATTTCTTATGACTTGCTCTTTACGGTCGACGATCTGCACAGGTTCCTCTACATAAGAAAGATCTTCCTTTATTTGGATTAGCTCATATTGTATAACGTGTTTATAATCAGGTTTATATGGTCGTAATACAAACACATGAAACACATTATGAATATGATTTAACTCATGAGGTAGTGCTATTTCATAAGCAACTTCACCAACCCTTCTCAAAATTTCAAAAGGTCCAATGAATCTCTGACTTAATTTTCCCTTCTTGCCAAAACGTATCTTTCCTTTCCAAGGAGATACTTTCAAGAATACGTGACTTCTTATGTTAAAGTTTCGTTGCTGATGATGTGGATCGGCGTATTTTCTTTGTCGATCTTGAGATGCTTGTAATCGTTGACGAATATTTCTGATAGTTTCAGTTGTTTGTTGAATTATCTCAGGTCCTAACATTTGTCTTTCCCCGACTTCATCCCAACATAAAGGTGTTCTATATTTACGTCTATATAAAGCTTCATAGGGTGGCATACCTATGCTAGCATGATAACTATTGTTATAGGCAAATTCGACTAAGGGTAACTGATCTTCCCAACTTCCTTTAAAGTCTATAATACAAGTTCTCAGCATATCTTCTCATGTTTGTATTGTTCTCTCACTCTATCCATCAGTCTGTGGATGATAAGCTGTACTTAATCTTGGTTGTGTTCCTAAGTGTTTCTAAAGGCTTTTCCAAAAATTAGAAGTAAATCTTGGATCTCGATCTGATACTATGGACACAGGTACTCCATGCCTAGAGATAATTTCATTGATGTAAAGTTTGGCAAGGTAATCTAGGTTATGAGTAATCTTAATAGGTAAAAAAAGTGAGCTGATTTTGTTAAACGGTCAACTATTACCCAAATGGCATTATGGCCCTTTTGTGTAGCTGGAAGACCAACAACAAAATCCATAGTTATATGTTCCCACTTCCACTCGGGAATTGGTAAGGGTTGAAGTAAACCACTCGGCTTTTGATGCTCAGCCATAACCCTTTGACACGTGAGACATTTACTTACCCATTTAGTTATTTCTCTTTTCATGTTCGACCACCAAAAGTGTCGACTTAAATCTTTATACATATTTGTACTGCCAAGATGTATGGCAAATTTAGAATTATGAGCTTCGTTTAAAATTTCGTCTTTTAAAGCTTGGTTTAACGGAACCCAGATTCTATTTTCATATCTTATTATTCCATCCGCATCTATTCGAAATTTATTATACTTATCATGTGTTGAATTAGATTTAAACTTCTGACATTCTTCATCCTTCTCCTGTATCTCTTTAACTTTATAAAGCAGAGATGAAACTCCTTCTAAAATATATAATTTTTGGGTAGAGGTAGTTGGACATTCCACCTCAATTTCTAACTTTTCAAAGTCTTTTATTAACCTATTATTGGTGGTTAATACATTCAATTTTTCCTGATTCTTTCTACTTAACGCATCAGCTACAACATCGGCCTTACCGGGATGATATAAGAGTTCACAGTCAAAATCCTTTATCAGTTCTAACCATCGTCTCTGTCTTAAATTTAATTCCTTTTGTGTAAAACTATATTGCAGACTTTTATGATCTGTATATATCTCGCACTTCTCCCCGTACAAGTAATGTCTCCAAATTTTTAGAGCAAAAACTACTGCGGCTAACTCTAAATCATGAGTAGGATACCTCTTCTCATAATCTTTGAGTTGTCGTGATGCATAAGCTATCACTTTCCCATGTTTCATCAACACACACCCTAAACCTCTCGTGTGATGCGTCACTATATACTACAAGGCCTCTGTATCATCCGGTAAGGATAACATTATAGAGCCATGCTCAGTCGCTTCTTTAACTCTTGGAAGCTTTCCTCACATTTATCTGTCCAGGCGTATTTCACCGTCTTTCGAGTTAAATTGGTTAATGGGGTTGCTATTTTTGAAAAATATTTTATAAACCGTCGATAATAACCCGCTAAACCGAGAAAACTTCAGATTTACATTGGAGTTGTTGGTTGTTCCCAATTCACAACCGCTTCGATCTTAGTAGAGCTACGAGATATTCCATTCTTATCAATTACATGACCTAAAAATTGAACTCTCTTCAACGGAAATTCACACTTGGAAAACTTTGCATAAAGTTATTCCTTTCGTAATATTATTTCAATCGACTCTCAAGTGTTCAAGATGCTCTTCCCGTGTTTTCGAGTATACCGAATATCATCGATAAACACTACAACAAATTTTTCCAAGCATGGTTTAAACACTCGATTCATTAAATCCATAAATGTTGTTTGCGCATTTGTTAATCCAAAAGACATTACAAGAAATTCATAATGTCCATAAGCGTGTCCTAAACGCTGCTTTTCTAAGACATCCTCCTTTCTTACCTTTAATTGATGATAACTTTGTTTTAAGGTCAATTTTTGAAAATGTTCACCCCTTTTAATTGGTCAAACAAATCATCAATCCTTGGTAAAGGATATTTATTTTTAATAGTTAACTTATTTAGCTCCTTATAGTCTATACATAATCTCATAGTTCCATCCTTTTTCTTTACAAATAATTTGGTGCTCCCTGGGTGAAACACTAGGTTGTATGTACTTTTTATCTAAGAGTTCTGTAATTGAATAAGTAACTCTTTCAGGTTCTATAAGTGCCATTTTGTACGGTGCCTTAGAAACTGGCTTCGTTCCTGGTCCAAGATCAATGACGAACTCAATTTCCCTATCTGGAGGCAAACCTGGTAAGTCATCCAGAAATACATCGGGAAAATCTTTATCTATAGGTATTTGATCTAGTTTTACTCCTTCCTATCGAGTATCAACTATATAGGCCAAATATCCTAAATAACCCTTTTTAAGTAATCTTTCTGCCTGAACTATAGTCAAACATCGAGATTGCTTAGGTGAACAACTACCGTTGAACACTACCTTTGACTTCGAAGCAGTCAAAAGGTTTATACGTTTTTTATGACAATCAATCATCGTGTTATGATTAACTAACCAATCCATTCCTAGAATTACATCAAATTCTCCCAACTGAATTGGTATCAAATCTACCTTAAAATTATGTCCTTTTATTACCACACTGCAGTTTCTGAAAATAGTCTTAACCGGAATTTTTTCATTATTAGCAATTTCTACAAAATGGTTTGTCTAAATTTTCATAAGGCGTATTCAAGTTTATAGAGAAATTTCTAGACACAAACGAACATGTAGCACCAGAATCGAATAACACATATGCATTTAAAGTGTTGATAGGGATGATACCTGTCACCACGTCCTGTGAAGAAACAGCATCCCTCACCGACATATTAAATGTTCTCGTGGTAGGTCGATTCTGAACTCCAAGTGCAACTACTGTTGATTGATTATTCTCTGGTATTCTAACCCCTTTTCCTCCTTGATACTTATATCAGATATTGGTGATACGTAATTCCAAGAGTTGGAGAGTACACCCCCTTTTCTATAGAGATAGGAAAAACTAGGTTTTGAACCAATACACCCTTCTTCTTAAAAATCCTTCTACCTTGGTGGATCACCTCTAGAGGCCATACACTTAGGTGCCTAACATTGATCAAAGGAAGGAATCTACCCGGAGATTTAAGGAGATCGTGGAGAAGTAGGAGGTGAACTCGTACCTGTGGAAGCTTATATCTACAAGGATATGATTTCATAACTTCTTGTTCTTTGTTTTAATTAATAATATGCATAAACGATGATCCGGGTAATTAGTTTGTGAAAAATTTTAAAATTTGATTTTACTTTGCTTCCGCTATATTTTGCAATTTGATTGCTACTTTGATTTTCACAAAACCTAACAGTGATATCAAGAGCCAAACTTTATTCAAATTATTAATTGTTTTGATTCCATATATGTATGGGTATGTATTTAGAATAATTTATTGGGCATAATTTGTTGTATAAAATTATTATTTTATGAAGAAAAAAAAATATCTTTGCGGAAAACTGTTTTCGGAAGACGTTTTTTTTTTATTGAGTCCGTGGCTGTTTTTTTTTTTTCTTCAAAAGCTGAGTCCGTGTTTTACAGTACTGCAACTTGTTTTAATCGTTAATATGATATATATATATATATATATATATATATATATATAAAAACTAAAGTTAACGAGCTTTATAAAGTTAACATGATTTATATATATATATATATATATATATATATATATATATATATACATCTTGCACGGATTACGAGGCTTTTAAGAAGCATGGTCACGTGGAGTTAAAGCCATCAACTCATGCAGATTGTTGGAAATATATGATATATATTAATATATATATATATATATATATAATTTTAATAATTTTATAATTAAAATAAAGAGTTTATTTTAATCTTGAAATTAGATTTCATGCAACTTAAAATTGCCCATTAAATGATATTCATATATATATGGAATGATTTTATTTATTGATACATATGATGATATGTATGATAATAAATGGGATTGATTATGGACTATTGACCAATGTGATTGGATTTATTTTGGTTGGATGTTTGAATAAATGGGTTTTATTAAATGGGGTTTACGTACCTCGTCTTTTCTGGTTTTCTTCTTGATGTAAATTCTATCTTTCTCCTATATACTTCCCCTTAACTGCTGATCAAGGTTTTTATTTAAATTTAATAGTTTAATGTAATAGGATTGGTTAGAATTTTTTTGAAGAACCGGAGATCAAGCAGAAAGGAGCGCTCGAAGACCCTTTTGTAATGGAGCCCGAGTTTAAATGTAATAGTTATATGTAAATATTTATTCTTGCACCCTAGGGTTTGACCTTTTGGTTCACTTGATGGCTCTAGTGAACCAAACTAGAATAAAAGTCCATAATCAATCCGGGTAGAATATAGTATTCTATATGTGCATGTTAGTATTATATATATTATATATTATGCAAACATGTTTCGCATGTTTAATAATATGACGCGTATTTTATATATATATTTGTATGCGCGCTAAACAAGATGAGACTAATAATAACAATGAAATTATATTAAGTTGTAACGTTCAAAGATATTTAGAATATCGAACGTCGCCTTCTATCATGATAAAAACAATAGAGCATTGAATATTTAATATGAGTTTGTTGTGCACACACAAGGAGAGTATTAAATATTTGAGATGTTGTTTTTATTACATTTGATGTTTATAAGGAATTGAACATTACCGCTTTGTTGTGCACGCACAAGTATCGTAGTTTTTTGTCACTTGTATGGAAATGTTTGGGTGACTTAACTTAAATCATTTTAGTTTGGATGTGCACACACTAAACCATTATGATTTAAGAGGCAAAATATAAGGAGTTACATGATGATGTAATTGACAAGAGTTGTCTACCTATTTATTTATATATAGTTTGTTGTGCACACACAAGGCTATATACATTTGAAATGGGATCCTTATTCTCACTAGCAAATCTTTAATTAGATATTGTCGAACTATATTCATGAGGGTAATATAGTTTGAAGAAAATAGTGGGAGATACCAATATAAAATAAGACCTAATTTATTTTGGTAATTAATTAAATGAATGTTTGCTAAAATATTATCTTTTTACATGCAGAATTATGAAAATGTCACATTCACTAATTTCACTACGTAGCATACTTGATGCTAACAAACTGACCGGGCCAAATTACATGGACTGGTTAAGGAATTTGAGAATTGTTCTCATCACGAAAAAGATTTCTTATGTCCTAAATTACCAATGCACTGCAAAAGTTGCAGAGATAGCCTCTGAGGAAGAGATTGCTACTTTTAAACAGTGGCAAGATGATGCATTTGTGGCTCAATGCATCATGCTCGCATCCATGAGTAACGAGCTTCAGCGTCAGCATGAAACCATTGATGCTCCTACTATGCTACTGCACCTTCAAGAGTTGTATGGTGAGCAAAGTAGGACTGCTAGATATGAAATATCTAAGGAACTCTTTCGATCTCGGATGACCGAGGGTACTACCATTGAGACTCATGTCTTAAAGATGATCAATCTGATTGAACGTCTTGGACAGCTTGGGTTCGTCATGAATGGGGAGTTGAGTCAAGATTTAGTCTTGGAGTCACTCCCGGACACCTTCTCACAATTTGTTGTGAATTTTCACATGAATAAGTTAGATGTCAGCTTGTCTGAATTACTTAACATGTTGAAAATTGCTGAAGGTCACTTCTCATCCAAGAAGAACCATGTCTTACTGGTGGATGATTCTTCCAAGAAAAGGAAGAGGCCCAAGGTATCTTCTGAAAAGAAGAAATCCAAGAAGGATAAGGGAAAGGCGAAAGTGAAGGATCAAAAGAAATCTGATCCAGCTAGCAAAGGAATTTGCTTCCATAGCAACAAGCCGGGTCACTGGAAGAGGAACTGCAAGGATTATCTTGCAGAACAAAAGCAGAAGAAGCTTGGAGAAGCTTCGAATCCTAATCAAGGTTTGTTTATTATTGAAATTAATTTTTCTAAAAGTAAATCTTCTACTTGGGTATTGGATACCGGCTGTGGTTCTCACATATGTAATAATATGCAGAGACTGGTCAGAAGTAGAAAGCTGAGCAAGGATGAGGTCGTCCTACGAGTGGGAAATAGAGCAAAGGTTGTTGCATTAGCTGTAGGGATTTATTGTTTAGCACTGCCTACGGGCAAGTCCATTAGTTTAAATAATTTTTATTTTGTTCCGTCACTTATTAGAAACATTATTTCAATATTTGTATTGGATATGGATGGTTTTGACATTATAATAAAGAACAATAGTTGTTCTATTTATAATAATAATATTTTATATGGTGTTGGTAATTTACGAAATGGTCTTTACATTCTTGATTTGCATGAAAATATACTTCAAATTGAACAAACTAAGAAAAGGAAAAGAGATAATGTTAATTATACCTATATGTGGCATGGTAGACTTGGTCATATTAATGAAACAAGATTATCCAAGTTGTATAAAGATGGGCTCCTAGAGCTATCGGATTATGAATCATATCCAGCTTGTGAATCTTGTCTCATGGGAAAAATGACTAAATCTCCTTTTAGTGGAAAAGGAGAAGGAGTTACAGAGTTGTTGGCGTTGGTACACAGATGTATGTGGACCTATGACAACGAATGCACGAGGAGGGTATTCTTATTTTATTACATTCACTGATGATCACTCAAGATTTGGATATGTGTATTTAATGAAATACAAATCTGAATCATTTGAAAAGTTCAAAGAGTTCAGAAGTGAAGTAGAGAAACAAACGGGCAAAAGTATTAAGATTCTTCGATCAGATCGAGGTGATGAATACTTAAGCAGTGAGTTTCTCAATTGTCTCAAAGAAAATGGTATAATCTCACTATGAACTCCACCAGGGACGCCACAGCTAAATGGTGTATCTGAAAGGAGAAATCGAACACTGTTGGACATGGTTCATTCCATGATGAGTTTTACCGATCTTTCGGTGTCATTCTTGGGATATGCCCTAGAAGCAGCTACATATCTACTAAATAAGGTTCCCTCGAAATCTGTCCCTAAGACTCCATATAAGATGTGGACAGGGAGGAAGCCTAGTCTTAAGCATGTTAAGATTTGGGGATGTCCAGCTTATGTGAAAAGGTTTCAGAATGATATGCTTGGGACAAGATCTGATAAGTGTACTTTTGTGGGATATCCTAAAGAAAGTTTAGGATATTACTTCTACAATCCTACTGAACAAAAGGTGTTTGTTGCCGAACATGCAGCCTTTTTGGAAAAGGAGTTTATCCTTGAAGGGGTCAGTGGGAGGAAAATAGATCTTGAAGAAATTCAAGAACCACAAACCACTACAGATCAAATGGATGAACATGTCCAAATAGAGATTCCTTATGTACCACACTCTATTCGTAAATCTAGAAGAGTACCAAAGATACTTGATAGGTATGGACTTGTCATAGAGGATGACGATGAGGTACGCATCATAGATGATGATGATCCATTGAATTACGAACAGGCTATGAGTAGTAAAGACTCAGAGAAGTGGCAAGAAGCCATAAAATCTGAGATAGACTCCATGTATGAGAACCAAGTATGGACTTTGGTTTCACTACCTGAAGGCATTAAGCCTATTGGGTGTAAATGGGTCTTTAAAAGAAAGACTGGAGCAGACGGCAAAGTAGTGACCTATAAGGCCTGACTGGTCGCAAAAGGTTTCAAACAAAGACAAGGAGTTGACTATGATGAAACCTTCTCACCAGTAGCAATGCTCAAGTCCATTCAGATTTTGCTTGCGATTGCAGCTTACCATGACTACGAAATTTGGCAGATGGACGTGAAAACTGCCTTCCTCAATGGGAAACTTAAGGAGGATGTGTATATGACACAGCCAGAGGTATTTATTTCAAAGGTTGGAACAAATCAAGTCTGTAAGCTATAACGATCCATTTATGGATTGAAGCAAGCTTCTCGTAGGTGTAACATCCATTTTGATGAGACAATCAAAGAGTTTGATTTTATCAAAAATGAGGATGAACCATGTGTGTACAAGAAGGTTAGTGGGAGCGCTGTTTCATTCCTCGTATTATATGTTGATGATATATTACTGATAGGGAATGATATTCCTATGCTACAAGCAATTAAAATATGGTTATCTAAACACTTCTCCATGAAGGATTTGGGAGAAGCATCCTATATTTTGGGGATAAAGATCTATAGAGATAGATCTAAAAGGATGCTTGGCTTGTCCCAAGGAACGTACATTGACTCGATGCTAAAGAGGTTTAGCATGGAAGATTCCAAAAGAGGTCTCATGCCGATGAGCCATGGAATACATCTCTCCAAGAAACAGGCCCCAAAGATACCTGAGGAGAGAGACCGTATGAGTAAGATTCCTTATGCTTTAGCAATAGGATCTATCATGTACGGTATAATATGTACTAGACCGCATGTCGCTCATACACTTAGTGTAACAAGCAGATATCAGTCGAATCCAGGAGAAGAGCACTGGAAGGCAGTGAAAATTATCCTAAAGTACTTAAGAAGAACTAAGGATGTATTTCTTGTCTACGGTGGGTATAAATTGAAACTAGAGGGCTTCACGAACTCAAGTTTTCAAACGGACCAAGATGACAGTAAATCCGTTTTGGGGTATGTGTTTACCTTAAACGGTGGCGCAGTGAGTTGGAAGAGTTCCAAACAGCAAATAGTTGCTGATTCAGTGACAGAGGCAGAGAACATAGCTGCAAGTGAAGCTGCAAAGGAAGCTGTTTGGATGAAGAAGTTCATTACCGAACTTGGTGTGGTTCCTAGCATTACAAGACCAATACCTTTACTCTGTGACAACACTAGAGCTGTTGCGCAGGCTAAGGAACCCAGGTCTCATCAGAAATCCAAACATGTATTGCAGCAATTTCATTTGATCAGAGAGATCATTGAAAGAGGAGACATCACCCTTGAGCGTGTGGACTCTCAAGATAATATTTCAGATTCATTTACTAAAGCGTTAACACAACAGTAGTTTGATCGTCACTTAGAGAAGATGGGTATGAGATACCACAGCGATTGGCTTTAGTGCAAGTGGGAGATTGAAAGTAGTATGCATACAAGCCAATCATGTATGATGATAAAGCATATACTTTGTAATCAATCTTATTTATTTATTAATAAAAGAATTATTTATTAAAGGCATTTATTATCAACATGGTGTTGTTTTAATAATATGTGATAAACCCATAGTTTTAAGTAATGCTTTTAGGATCATGATGAGATCAAGATAATGAGATCTAAATTCTTAGATAGCTTAAAATTAAAATGTTCTCAATCGATGGATTACTAAAAAGGGGATTAGTGAATCCGGATAGATTGATACATACGTTACTTACTCATTGGATAAGAATGATTGATCTCATGATCATTTGTGTGGAGACACTAAAGCAAGTATGTAGGTGTTTATTAGAGAATAATTTCATTGAACGTGACTCGCTAAGGAATACCTAATAGAGTTTTACTTGCCTTTCAATAGAAATTCATGTAGTGATAGTAGTACAAATGATCATTAGACTTGAGATCATCATAGCATCTTATATATAATGAATTATACTTTGACTTATTCCTTAAGACTCTTAGAGTATATCAAAGGGTATGCTTGGGTGTAATAAGTTATATATGGAGATAAAGAATGATCAATAAAGAATCTACCACTTCTAGTAAAAGAAGTGAAATGTCCTATGTGACGCCCCCAAAATAGGTATATATCACCCATCTTGAGTCGTCAAATACATGGTACATAAATCAAATACAACTTAATTATACAACTGTCATGTAAAATACGACAAAACATAAACTGAGAGTTTAAACAAGAATATTGCCTTCTAGACAATATCCACTCTCAATGGAATCCTCATAGACAGTATACAAACTCAAATTCAGTCCTCATTACATTTATTATCATACTATTTAACAGAATAGTGAGGACTACTAATACTATCATCTGGACCGTCACTCCGTTCCCCGAATACTCCCGGCTACGTTCTCATTTCCTGAAGAGAACAGTGAAAGAAAGGGTGAGATCAACTAGCCCAATAAGAAATATTATGTCTAAGATAATGCAGAATAAATTATCGTTAGCCTTCAACAGTGTTAAACTGATAAAATATAACAAACATCAAGTTTAACTCAAGCATGAACAAGCAATCCATTAAAAGAGTCAAGTAGAGAATAAAATCTACTATCTTTTATGATTTAAAGGTTTTTCATCACTTTTATCGCTGAGACTCAGCTAAAAAAATAATCCACATCATCCCTGTACTACGGCCAAGGATATTCATTAGTATCACGACCACAAATTATCCATGCACTACGGGCCAAGGATATTCGTGTATTCATCAATGGTCATGATCATGCCAACAACTATCCATCAATGCACTACGGGCCAATGAGGACTTTTTCCACATCATTTGTAACATTACGGTCATGATTACACCGAATAATCCCTGGTCATAATCATACCAAGTCCATCTATGCACTACAGGCCACAGATGACTTTCAACATAATATAAACATGAGGATGATGACAATGATATAAGAATTTAATAAAACAAGTTCAAGAATTAATTTATCCAGAAACCAATAACGTCCAAATTGTCAACATGATACTTCTTTGTATAGTAAAATTCAAGAATGCTCAGAAGAATATTTCCATGAAAAGATCTTTGGATGAAGCACAAATATCAAGGATATTCCACTAATTTCATGGAGTATAGAAGTCAAAACTTTAACCAACCGAGTATAATAAAGAATGGAATAACAAAGAAATCACCGGCATGCGATAGAGGCAAGCATGCATGAAAGTTATTCCAATGTAATAATAAATAACGGAACCAGGTCATGTGTAAACGCATGCGCATGTGATATTCTAATGAATAATAAATAACGGAACCCGTGTCATGCGTAGCACGCAATCGGCTGTGATGTTCCAACAGAATAATAAATAATGGAACCAAGTCATGCATAACGCCAAGCGGGATGTTCCAATGAATAATAAAAATGGAATAATGTAAGAATTTCACCATGTATGCGGTTGCTTGATGAGATAGGTTATTCCAACATAATGAAAAAAATGGAATAATGTAAGAATTTCACCAAGTATAGGGTAGTCCACGTATACAGGTTATTCCAACAGAATAATAAAGAATGGAATAACAGAAGTTCTCTTCATGAATAAGAAAGAAATAATACCCCTTACGAGTACAACAAATAATATCCCTTACCATAGTAGGAAATTGGATACTGCAATATTGTAGCAACAGAAGATTCTTCTTCTTTCTCTCTTATTCTCTCTATTCTTTCTCGCTCTATAGCTTTAGTGAATTCGTGAAAAATAATGAAGGAATGAGCTTCTATTTATAAGCTTGGTAGAGTAAGGGTAAAATAATATTTTCGCCATAATTTATGACATCATCGCTTACATCATCGATCATATGACATCATTGCTTACATCATCGATCAAATGACATCATTGCTTACATCATCCTTCCGATGACATCATTGCTTACCTCATCATTCCGATGACATCATCGCTTACATCATCAGAATTCAAATTCAAATTGTTCTCTTCCACTTCATTTTACTTTTATACCATGAATTTACTATTAAAACTTAAAGCAACGGTCCATATTGATTTACTAATATAATTTCAACCAACGGTCTGAAAAATTAGCACATCTCCTCATGGAATAAGATTGTACCCAAAAATGATTTGGACCGAAAAGAAATATATTTTTCGGGTGAATAGTACCCCATGAATAGTAACTCGTGAATAGTAACTTGTGAATAGTAACTCATGAATAATAACTTGTAAATAGTACTCCGACACGAAAAGTTCCCCGAATACCTGATTAAACAATATAACCTCCGGACATCAATTTATTATCAAAATAAATGTCGACTTCCACTAACACCAATAATCCCAACACAATAGAACTATCAATTTCATCTTTAATCAACACGAACTTATTCATCATTAATATTATAACTCACAATATTTAACAACCAGGTCGTTCACAGGAAAGAGGGGACTTTCCAATAACGATTTCTCCTTATTGGCGCTCAATTAGATGACCAAAACTCTCCTTGACAGAACTTCTAGACATTGTAAATATTACAATTTAATAATATGAATAACTTTGTCGTCTCAATTATTGATTTAATAATATATCATATTATGCAGATCCTACTGTGACAATAATCGAATCAATAATATGAGAGATATGATGCGGAATTACTATAGCAATAATTGAGTATAACTGAAAGTGAATTCTCATGTAAGCATCAATAACCAATACCGTAGCTACTACGCAATGCTACGCCAGACATCAGACGCTTTACTAATGAGTAGTTCAGCAGTTTTAATCAGAAAACTTCCGTCGTTATTTTCATAAAAAATATTTTTGTCATTTTCTCAATCCGACAATAAATTACATTTGTGGGGTCCACCAATGATTGCCATCGCGTTTGGATATTCCCCTGTTAAAACGAATATTCCCCACCAATCGAATATTATATAACAACTTGCATACTTTGCAAAATTTATAAATACTACCCACAACTATAACATTATCTCAAATTCACACCATAATATTAAAAAAAAATATTTTGAAAAATTTAAATCTTTATTCATAAAATTTGGGATTTTACATCCTATGTGATTCGATAAATGACAACCCAGGAATCATTGGCCAAGGTGGAATGAAATTAGAAAGTAGTTTCTAATTTGCATTCATTAAGAGTTGTGCATTTAGGAATCGAAATACATATAATTAAATAAAATAAGACTTGACAGTAATTCTTTGTCTTATATTTAATTGGGACATTGTATGGTGGAAGGATTGAATTGTACGGTAACTATTTACTCAAAGGTTCTTTTATGATTAATGTTGAAATCTATATTATCTGTAAAGTCATTGATCGCTAGGGAGGCTTATCCCTATTGTAGAATAAATATTAATTATTTAAATAAATTAATCATTTAATTTATTTATTTAAATAAGATTAGAATTGTTCTAATTGATTTATTCACAACCGGTTTAATATGGAGAACCTAAAGGGTCACACCATAAAAGGAAGAATAATTATTTAAGAAGTTAATGGCATAATCGTAACAATATGTTAAGTATATTTAATTTAATCTATGGTGATAGGATAAATTAAATAGCTTAATATTTATTATTTAATATTTTAGAAATATTAAATATAAATTAATAAGAGGAATCTTATTAATATTATTACAATTATTATTATTTTAATTTCTAAAAGAGTTTAGGAATTAATTTAATATAAGTACTCTAATTTATTCCTAATAGGATTAGGAGGGAAAATTAGTTAAAGGAGTTTAATTAATTATTCCTAATAGGATTAGGGAGCCCATTTAATTAAAAGAGTTTAATTAAATAAATAATACCTTATTTTAATAGGGTTACCTGATATCTTTATAAGAGGAGTCTTATATCAGATATCATTGATACATAATTCCAAGAGTTGGAGAGTGCGCCCCCTTTTCTATAGAGATAGAAAAATTAGGGTTTGAGCCAATACACCCTTCTTCTTAAAAATTCTTCTTCTTTGGTGGATCACCTCTAGAGGCCATACACTTGGGTGGCTAATATTGATCAAAGGGAGGAACCTACCCGGAGATTTAAGGAAATCGTGGAGAAGTAGGAGGTGAACTCGTACCTGTGGAAGCTCGTATCTACAAGGGTATGATTCCATAACTTCTTGTTCTTCGTTTTAATTAATAATATACATAAAGGATGATCCGGGTAATTGGTTTGTGAAAAATTTTAAAATCTGGTTTTACTTTGCTTCCGCTATATTTTGCAATTTGATTGCTACTTTGATTTTCACAAAACCTTAAAATTCTAATATCATCTAATGCTTCATCTAAAATGTATTCTTCATGTTATGTTTATTTATTAAATATGGAAAGCTAGTCGAGAGCACATAAGTGAAACACAACCATTTTTCAATGAACTATGCCCAATTTACACAAAATCCACAATTAATAGAATTCATGCAATCATCATAAATACTAAACTCACTATATGTCTATTCTATGTGAATTTACAGCAGATATGATTTAAGCTCAAACTCTATTAATGACTACAAATGGTGAAACGGTATATGCCTATCAGGTTCACGAATCACAAAGCCTATCACAACTAAGCCTTATGAACATATGCCATTATGATTATTAGGTAAAATCTAATTACGCATAATACGCAAGTATACGTGATCAACAAGTAATATAATAGTGAGTAGAGTATCGTTCCCATAGAGATAATTTAGTAAGAAATTTAACCTTATAATTATCAATTTCCTATTAAACCTAATTTTATTAAACTATCCAATTCAATGATTAAAATTATAAAAACTAAATTATTAATAAATATACTATCACAAAACACTCACAAAAATCCAAACTGAAATTTCAAACAATTAATGGAGAATTAGACTTATGATTTCACCCTAAGCTTCACTCTGAATTTTCCACCTTTATTCCAATTCAACTCACTATCTCAGTTTATTAATCAAGAACACGAAAGTAGTACTATCCACCTCTCGATGCACTAATACCATATTAACTTAAATCCAAAAATAGGATAGAAACAAGTTAAACACCTTAATCAATAACTCACTATATCTCTATGTGAATTAAAATTAAAGAAGGTTTAAGATTAAGTTCTCTATCCGATTACATGTGATGTCATGCATATCTCTAACTTAACATTCATCAAGATTCTGTTATCCACAAAATTCATGAACACGTGTCATATTAACTAAGTCTAGATTTGTATATTCTCTCTCGATAACATACAAATCCACAAAGAATTGTTGATCAGGCAATTCATAAATTCAAGCTCAAATTAATATAGATAAACTGGAAATTAGTTTATTGAATTGAAAATCAAAGTAATAAAACCATCGTTTCGCTTAAGGATCCATCATAAGCCTAACAAGTGAATTAGTTCATCATGAATGAAATAATAACTGAATAATTCAAAGATAACATCCTTTCAATTACAAATATAAGACTAAGAAGAAGAATAGTGAAAAACACCCTTCACGTAGCCTAAATCTGTAATCGACACGAAAATCTCTTCAAAGTCTTCCTCCAAAGCTTGCTATGAAAATCTAGAAATCATCTCTATAATTTGCCTTGTATGTTGTTCAATTCATTGTTAATTGCTCCATATACATCTAACACACGTTTTTGTCAAAGTCCTATGTTTTTTAGAGTTCAATTGCAATCCAAGTGCCAACAAACCATGTTCTAGCAGAGTTTACAGCAAAATAGGACACTCATCATTCGAGACCCCCGCCTTGGGGTGAAAATGCTATAATCATAATCATTTACTCAACGAAGTGTATAAACAAAAAGGGTTACCCCGGCCGGGTGGGTTCTCACTTAGTTAATGTTGCTTGCTTAATGTTTGCTTCCATAATTGCTCCAAATGACGTCCTTTCTTCGCTACTTGCCACAACAACCACCCTACACATAAAAGAACATGAAACGAGTAAAAACGAACATGAAAACAAGAAAGTAACAACGATTAAGTTTGAAATGGACATCGATTCGTGGATATAAAATCCAATTATCAAAATCCCCCAAACTTAAACCGTGCTAGTCCTCGAGCACAAATCAAACTAAATGTTATGCAATGCAAAGATATATAATGAATCTAATCTATATGTTTTCGAACCCAACAGTGTTACAGAATCAAAATTATCACACTGGCCTCAGGGAAAACAAGCAAACACTACAATATTAATCACCAAAACCAATCAATAATTCCTTATTAGTTCTCAAATCTTAAACCATTATCATTGGTATAGTGTGCGTGTGTGTTCAACATTCATAATAACTGATACGGACTCAAATTCAATACATAACCAATTTCTTAGAAGGAATCATACAGTGCAAACTTAAAAATTTCAAAAATAGACAAGTTCTAACTAAATTCAAACATTTACCAAGATTAAGGGATCAAATAAGGTATTCATGCTTTCTTTTCTTTTCTTTTTTTCATTAACGGGGGCCCTTTGCTCTTATTTCCCGTCTTTTTTATACTATTTTTTTTAGATAGATGGTTGGTGAGTACGTTTTACGCTCCATCTCACGCTCGTGTTTATGGGGAGTATATTTTCCTCAACCCACCACAAGACTCAACTAGATATTATTTATTCTTTTTTATTATTATTTCTGAAGCTTATATACCCTACCTTTTTCCCCCAAACTTAAGTTCTTGTCTAATTCATCATTTTCACTGCATATCCTTGTCATTTGCTCATTCACCCTAGCATTATCCTTTAGAAACTCTTTATGTGTCAATTTGAACTAACCAGTCAACACAAATGTTATTACGTGCTTCCCTTTTTATATCAGTTTCAAACAAGCACAAGATTCGACTCATAACAGAAACTATATCACAGTTCTAATAATCATTAATGTATTTGCTAACTTAGTCTCAATCTCATCATTGGCCCAAAATAACATGAACTACAACACTGCTGGACATATGCAAACACATTATTTAACTAAATTTTTTTTAATAGATATTGAAAATCAAACATAACATGACAAAATGCAAACACAACATAACAAAATGCATAACCTAAGTTACTATTATACACCTAAGCTACCATGCAACTATGTAATTACATGAATGCAAAATCACAAATCTTAAATTGATATGCGAAACTAAAGTGTTTATGCATGAAAACATGTAATTAAATCCCCCAAACTTAAGAATTACAATGCCCTCATTGTATGGATAATTTGCAATAAAATGTATGAGGACTTCCCTGCAATCGACTAAGTCTGGGGTGGTGGTGGATGATCTTCTTCCTCGGAGTCACTGGGCGGAAACCTTGGCATTAGCATGGGCTGCTGGTATAGAAATTGGGCAGCCGGATTGAAGCTTTGGAGCGTCATATTTAATGATGCAAAAGACGTGTTCATAGAGTCAAATATGTGGTCTTGCCTTAATTCTAGTCGTCGTATCTCCTGACGTGTTGCCTTGTTGTGCTCATCTATTTGACGTTGAAAAGCAAGAAACTGAGGACTAGATAATGCCTCGGACTGCGGTACCTGCTCTATTCCTTGATTGCCCATAGTCTCATCCTCATCCTCCGAAGTGTCTGCAGCATCAACTTCGTCCTTCGAAGCTGATGGAAAAATAAAACCCAGACCTCGAGGATGGGAATCGCCCCCGGCCCATACTGAATATCGCGCTATCATTCTGGAATCTAGTAACTGCAGCGGCATCTGTTTGGGTTCATCGTTAGACCATCTAACACCTACTTGATGACACAACCCACATATGAGTGATGAGTGTGGCAAGCCGCCTGAAAAATTTCCTCGTAAGCATCGGCAGATGGAAAAACATATTATGGCCCCGACATCAATGATGAAATCTTGCACAATCGCGTATAGCAGTAGTGCCTTCTCCTTGGTCACGTCCGATGTGTGTTGGGACGGATAGAATTTTGCACATAAAAAGGCATACCAAATTTTACCATACCTACTGAGATCTTTGCTATGAAAAATTGTGCCTCCCTTCTGACCTTTGATCCATGTTGTTCCCGGCTTAGTCATTTCTTTGAGTATCGCTTCATAGTCTGATCAAAATCGCGTAGGTGAGCATATTGACATTGGCGAGACACTCATAATTGATAATAGGTGTTGATAGCATCAGCACTGAATGGTACTAATCGACCCCGCACATAAGCATTGTAGGGGGCATTGTCCTCAGCGTTCACATAAAACTCTTTGACTATGTTGACAACGACGGGTTCTGGCTCTTCGATGAATTTGTTCCAACCCTTTTGATAAATTTGTTGCATCATTTCCCCATCGACATGGTCCGGTGCCAATCCCCGCTTCGGTGTAAGGGCTTTTGTCATCATATAGTCGTGTTTTGCGACTATGGCCAAGCGATTTTAAAAATTTACTAACAATCAAAGGTCCGTGTCGGTTGTGCGGGCCTTGAACTTTCTCCCCTTTGTCATTTTGATGTGGATTGTGAAGCCATTGACTCTCGAATGCCTTAATAACAGTATCTTCCCCCCAAACTTGGTTCACGCAAATCGTCGAACACTTGGTGTGCACAGAAATTTCTTCCCCCAAACTTGTCGATTTTATGTGGCAAATAGGGTGAGAGAAGATGAAGAATCTGTAGTATTGTGTTTCACACTCAATTGCTCTAAATTTACCCCAATATCTTGCTGAATTCATAGCTTTGTGTAGAAGGAATGGAGAGTATGTGGTGAATTTGGGGTTTGAGGGAGTAAATTTATAGAAGGTGATGTGAAGTAATAGATTAATGGATTGGAGTGGTGGGGAAAAGTAATGGAGTAGTGGAAATCGTGGGGGTGAAGTGGGTGTAATGGATGGGGGTTGGAGTTATAATGGAGGAATAAGTAGTAGGGAAGTGGTTTGTAGTTGGGAAGAAAAAGAAGAAGGCGTGTGTAACTGCCGAGTCTGTTGGGTTTCAGGACCCCCGCCCCGGCGGGGGGTATAAGATATATAAAGCCCACCCCGGCGGGCATAGATTCTGCTAACTGAGTTTGGGGACCCCCACCCCGGCGGGGGGTGCAAGGCAATAAGAGCCCGCCCCGGCGGGCATGGCTTCTGCAAACTGATGCTTCTAAGACTTCTTTTCTTCATGTTATGCCACTAAATACTTATTTTCTCATCCTGCAAGCCACGAAACACAAAAATTAGTAGATTGTTAATCAATTGGAGCATAGTTGAGAGATTAACAAGACTTATAAACTATAATAACTATTTAATGAACTTATTATAACTTACTAATTATGCTAACTATAATCTAACAGCTATGAATGAAAATACGAAAAATAAAAGTGTGATTGGGTTGCCTCCCAATTAGCGCTTAATTTTAAGTCGTTCAGCCTGACTACTTCTTGTTTCATCCCGGATCAGTTGGGTTAACTGCGACATGTTGATTATTTATCGTGCAACACCAACATTGTTGTATTGCATGCCCGTTCACTTACATATTGGATAATGAATTTGACTTTCTATCCTCAACTAATGCCTTGAGACCACTATCCTCTTTGCAATCTCTGAACTTGACATGTGTAGATTCCTCGAACAACTCGCACTCTTCCTTGTCGGTCGGGATTGGGATTTCCTTGAACACTTTTACCGTTACTACCTGATCAAACACTTTCATAATCAGTTCTCCGTTAGGCACATCAATCAGTGTTCGTCCAGTCGCCAGGAATGGTCATCCCAAGATGATAGGGATGTTCTTATCTTCTGAAAAATCAGCTGGAAAGATCAGTGAATCAACTTTGACCAATACGTCTTCAACTATTCCTAAAGGGTATGTTATTGATCCATCGGCGAGTTGTAAACTAATATTGGTTGGTTTTGCTTCCTTTAATCCCAGCTTTTGGTAAATGGACAGTGGCATAAGATTTATACTCGCTCCTAGATCGCATAGAGCTCTTCCCACATATTGATTACCAATTGCACAAGGAATTGTAAAACTTCCTGGATCTTTTAATTTAGGAGGGAGCTTTTTCTGTAGTATTCCACTGCATTCCTCGGTTAACGCCACTATTTCAAAATCCTGGAGCTTACATTTTTTCAAAAGTATGTCCTTCATGAACTTAATGTAATGCGGCATCTGCTCAAGTGCTTCGGCAAATGAAATATTAATGTGTAATTGTTTGAATATATCCATAAACCTTGAAAACTGGTTCTTTAACTTGTTATTTTCTAACCTTGAAGGAAAGGGTGCAGGTGGTGTAACTTTAAGTTGTTTATCTTCCTTTGCTTTTTGCACCACTTTTTCTGTACATTTCTTTTCTAATTCCTTTCCTTCATCCTCACATTCATCTCCAGTACTAGCTTTCTTATCCAAGTTAGAAACCAACTCCTTACTGCTTCTAAGCGTAATAGCATTACACTGCTTGTGAGTACCCTTTGGATTTCTTTCGGTGTCGCTCGGTAGAGTCCCTTGTGGTCTGTTATTCAATGCTAAGGCAATTTGTCCCATCTGATTTTCCAAATTCTTGATGGCCATTGCTTGGATTTTCATCGCTGCCTCATTACTTGTTATGTATTTTGACAATAACTCCTCTAAATTTGATTTTCTTTCTTGATGTTGAGTCGGTTGTTGATGATTCTAAAAACCTGGGGGATATGATGGTCGTGGAGCTTGATGTTGCTAATTATTACTCCATGAGAAATTTGGGTGATTCTTATTCCCCTGGTTGTAAGTATTTTGATACATATTATGTGGAACCCTGTTGTAGCTACCCACGAATTGCACGGACGCTGGATTGATTGTGCATTGATATGTAGGATGATCACCCGCGCATAATTCACACACAACCACAACTTGTTATACTTGTGCCCCTGTCGTAACGTCCAACTTCTTGGAAAGTGCTGAAATTTGCGCTTGTATTGTCGTCACACCATCTACTTCTAACACTCCAGCTGCCTTTGCCTATGTCATTCTTGTTGTGAGCAACTGGTAGTTGTTAGCCGCCATTGTCTCAATCAAATTGTAAGCCTCCTCATAACTCTTGGCCATGAACGCTCCACCCGATGCTGCATCAATACTGGTCTTGAGATTCCCATATAGTCCGTTATAGAAAGTATTCATTTGCAACCACTTAGGCAACCCATGATGCGGGCACTTTCTGAGCAATTCCTTGTATCTCTCCCATGCCTCGTACAGTGATTCCCCATGTTGTTGTTCAAACATCGTTATCTCATTCCTCATTTTTGCAGTTTTCGTCGATGGGAAAAATTTTGCAAGGAATTTCTGAGCTAAGTCTTCCCACGTAGTTATTAATCTCGGCGGTAAAGAGTGTAACCAAGTCTTCGCCTTGTCCCGTAAGGTGAATGGGAACAAGTGAAGTCTTACCGCATCATCCGACACCCCGTTATACCTGAAGGTGTCGCAAATCTCCAAAAAGCTGACTAGGTGTTCATTTGGATCGTCATTTATAAATCCCCCGAACTGAACTGAATTCTGGATCATCTGAATCGTCCCAGGCTTGATTTCGAATGTGTTCGCAGCTATTGTAGGTCTAGTGATGTTCGATTGCAGCTCAGTCACCTTGGGTGTGGCGAAGTCCCTCAACGCTTTCTGATCTTCGGCTGCCATTACCTCTTCTTTTTCAGGGTTTTCGAATTCTTCTCTTGTTTCCTTGATCCACTTACTTAACCTCTGAAACTGTTTCTCAATGTCGTCCTCAAAAGGCAGCAAGTCTGGATTTTTGGACCGAGTTTGCATAAACCACTTCAAAAACCTGAAATAAGAGGAACAAAACAAAAATAAAAATGTGAAGTAAAACTGGACTAATTAAACTGATATCGTAAAAATATTAAAATCTATACTAAATTTGTCCCCGGCAATGGCGCCAAAAACTTGTTGGGTAAAATCTAATTACGCACAACACACAAGTATACGTGATCAATAAGTAATATAATAGTGAGTAGAGTATCGTTCCCACAGAGACAATTTAGTAAGAAATTTAACCTTACAATTATCAAATTCCTATTAAACCTAATTTTATTAAACTATCCAATTCAATGATTAAAATTATAAAAACTAAATTATTAATAAATATACTATCACAAAACAATCATAAAAATCAAAACTAAAATTTCAAACAATTAATGGAGAATTAGACTTATGATTTCACCCTAAGCTTCACTCTGAATTTTTCACCTTTATTCCAATTCAACTCACTATCCCAGTTTATTAATCAAGAGCACGAAAGTAGTACTAGCCACCTCTCGATACACTAATACCGTATTAACTTAAATCCATAAATTAGATAGAAACAAGTTAAACACCTTAATCAACTAACTCACTATATCTCTATGTGAATTAAAATTAAAGAAGGTTTAAGATTAAGTTCTCTATCCGATTACATGCGATGTCAAGCATATAACTACCTTAACATTCATCAAGATTATGTTATCCACAAAATTCATGAACACATGCCATATTAACTAAGTCTAGATTCGTATATCCTCTCTCAATTCCATACAAATCCACAATGAATTGTTAATCAGGCAATTCATAAATTCAAGCTCAAATTAATATAGATAAACTAGAAATTTGTTTATTGAATTGAAAATCAAAGTAATAAAACCATCGTTTCACTTAAGGATCCATCATAAGCCTAACAAGTGAATTAGTTCATCATGAATGAAATAATAACTGAATAATTCAAAGATAGCATCCTTTCAATTACAAATATAAGACTAAGAAAGAATAATAGAAAAATACCTTTCACGTAGCCCAATCTGCAATCGACAACGAAAATCTCTTCAAAGTCTTCCTCCAAAGCTTGCTATGAAAATCTGAAATCATCTCTCAATTTGCCTTGTGTGTTGTTCAATTCTGTTAATTGCTCCATATACATCCAACACACGCTTTTGTCAAATCTATGCTCATTCTGAGTTCAATTGCAATCCAAGTGCCAACAAACCATGTTCCAAAGAGAGTTTGCAAAGAAAACAGACACTCATCATTCGAGACCCTGCCCACTACTGACGGGGTATAAGCTTTATAATCACTCTCCCGTGAGCATGCATTCTCAGAAATAATATTGAAGACCCCAGAATCCATTGAGGGTGTATAGGCAAAAAGGGCCACCTTTGAGGGGTGGGGTTCTGCTAGTTAATGTTTGCTTCATGTTTACTTCCATAATTGCTCCAAATGACGTCTTTCTTACTACTTGCCCACACAACAACCACCCTACACATAAAAGAACACGAAACGAGTAAAAATGAACATGAAAACAAGAAAGTAACAACGATTAATCTTGAAAAGACATCAATTCGTGGATATAAAATCCACTTATCAATGATCTAATCTATACTTATATTTCATCTTTCAAATCCATACAAGAAATTATTGTGAATGGTGATCAAGCATTCATATATTAAATACAACCATAATGGGCAATCCAATATTAAATAATCAACATTACAATCAGACATACATATATAAACTACGCATTAGAATCCATTATAATCCCATAATGGAATTTAGTTCATTTCTAAACCAAAAGCCATTATGGGATTGAAGCAAACCATTAAAATAAGAAATGCAAACAAGAGTATTGAAGAAATAAAACAATCAAATCTGTAAATTCCTGCTGCAAGTTATGTTTCCAGGCTTGTCCAATTCACCAAAAATCTCCAGAATTAAAAACTATATTTATTTAGTAATCTAGAGTAAGAGAAGAGCTAAATGTAGAAATTCAATGCTCAAACTCTCTCTAGAGTAGTCTTAAACCTAAGAACAATGATAATAATAAATAAAAACCACGTCTGGTACCAACCATATCGTCTCAGATGAGCAAAACATGCTCAAATTCAAATTACAAAAAGTCAACATTTTTAACTGAATAAGACTGGCGCAACCACGCAGTATTACTCTTCAGATCGAGCGCGGGCGCGCTATAAGAGTCTATGGCGTATGCATGGCGCGGGCGCGCCATAGCCCTTGGTAAATGGAGTCTTGGCCGAAATTACTACTTAATTTCATCTCAGATTCCTTCATGGCGGGTGCGCCATGTATAACAGATAAGCGGTGGCAGGCTGCATTCTTCTTTGCTTTTGTCTTCTCTTTGTCTTTTTTGTTGTTCTTTGTTTTTTTGTTCTTCGTTTCCTCTCTTTTGCACTTCACCATTTCATTGATCCTCCTCCTCACCTGCTCCAGTTCAACTGCCATCTATACTTTTGCTCAAGTCCACCTTGCCATGTTCTTGCTAGTTCAATGCCACTCCATGCCATTCCATGCCTTTCCACGCCTTAAGTTACTATGAGAGTTCCAGCTATGCATACTGCAAAATAAACACAAAAAGCAAATAAACATAATAAAACTACTTAAGTTGAGCATAATTCTAGTGAGTTGGTAACCAATAAGTAGGTATAAAACCTACTTATCATAAGCATATAGATAGTTTATTTGCATTTGCATGGTATATTTAATTTTTCTTTATTGCATTATGTTTTGTTGCTCGAGGACAAGAAACGATTTAAGTTTGGGGGTATTTAATGAATGGGTAATATACTCATGAATTGGATATATTTGAGCTTAATTTATTGTTGTTTTCAAGTCTTTTAGAATAGTTTTTATGTGTTTATTTGTGATTTTACAGTTTGAGGATGAGCAGGGGCAAAATGGGGATTTCTGCATCATTAAGGGCTAAAGTGTCATTGACTGCATAAAGACCTAGTGCCGGGGCACTCTAGAATATACTACCCTTAGCGCCGAGGCGCTGAGGTCCAGATTTGGTTGGCCAGGGCGCGTGTAATGCAGAAGTTGACAAGCGATATGACTTTATTAAGTGATGAGGAGTATTTAAAGAGGAATTAGCTGGAAATTGGGCAATTAACAATCATAGTTGTAGATTAATCAGAAATCAATAAAGAATTGTGGACAAGAATTCCAATTGAAGATTGAAGCCTAAGGATTTTTTTTAGAGTTTCTTCTTCTTCTTTATTTTCAATTGTGTAATTCTATTAAGATGATTTTTATGGGATTGTTGGTTTTATTTTTCAGTATGAGCTAATTTTTTAATTAAGACTACAAATTGAACCTTTTATGTTTATGAATTAATTATTCAATTTAATCCAGTTATTTATGTCAAGGTGGATTGTTTATCGTGTCTTGTGCTTATTGATTAATTATTTGGCCAATAATTACTGTGTTACACTAGAAAGATTCGAAAGATAAAATCTAGGGTTAGAACTGGACATGATAACATGTATGCTTAATTATTTGCATGAAATGAATAATTAGAGTTGTGATTTGAATAGAAATATCTTTTCACTGGATGTAACAATTGAAAATTGGAACTTAATGGGTTTGATTTAATTATTTTGTATAGGAATATCGCATAATTAATTGAATTAGATAAATGTTATCTGATCACTTGGGAAATGGCTTTTAACAATTAGAATTCCTGTTAACAATTCAGGTGACGAAATAACTGGAATAATTGGATAATTGGTTTGTAGTACATAATTGGGGATATTGTAGTCTTAACATTTATTTATTTGAATTAATTTCAAGAGTAATCCAGTTTTAATTAGTTAATTTGATTTTCTTAATTAGAAAAAATCACAAATTGAGATTGTTTAAACAAAATTGAATTGGTATAGTACTAGTAGTTAGAGTTTATTGATTGGAATTCCCTGTGAGTTCGACACTTAACTTTACCACTTTATTATTTGTTGACTGTTTATACTTGCATAAATAATTGATTGTGAAATCAACCAACACCAAGCCGTTAAACTTTTGCTATTTACTCGTTTCTGTGCAGGATTGGATACGCTTTGATGATTGAAGCGCGTGAACGAATATTGGCATTAACAATAACTATTTAGATTATTTAATTAAAAATTCATAATATTTATAATACAAGGTCTTGCTAGTAATAGGAATATTTCATGTTGTTTAATTTAAACTAAAAATAATTATACAAAAGTAGTATTCCCTCCGTCCTCAAGTATATTTTTCACGCAATAAAAAAATTTAAGAGAATAAAAAAATATCAAATTTATCGTTATTTACCTTACAAAATTACTAAATGACATACTTTTTATTTTATGTATTTTAATTTATCCTTTTGAAGACGCAACATTTTTTACCTTTAGAAGTCGAAGAGAATAAAAGTACTATATACCTTAGAAGGCATAGCATGGTCTATATATATACACCCGACAGGGAGAGAGAAAGAGAGTCAGAGAGAGATACTTGGTTAGTTATATGAAAATCTGTAGAATGCACAACAGAGTTGATCCTATAGTATCATCCAAAACAAGAGATGAAAAAACATCCAGAATAGCACATGATACATAATTTCTCTAGGCGGAGAATGACAAGCAACAGAAGAATTCTCAGCAACCAGGTATTTTACTCGAATGATAAATCTGCATCAACAACGTAATTACCGACAGTCCCAACGTTTTTTCCTAAAATGGAAATCTGCAAACCCTTGCATATCACATCAAAAGCCTCTGTCATTAAAATCTCCTCCGGGGACTTCTTGATCGATGCCCACGTGGGGATCTGCAAGGCAAAGAATATCAAAAGCATATTATATGACAGAAGAATAACTGCGAAGCTTGCTGAACTTATAAAACCAAGAACTCTAAAGTTAAATACTACCTCCGTTTCAAAATGTCAAGATAATTATTGACTTTTTAAAGTCAACTTATAACATCTTTCAAAAGTCAACAAGAATCGTATACTCCGGAACGGAGACAGTATCAAGTTTGCCATTGGATATTCAGATTTCTAGCCGATGATCAGAAAGAGCTTAAAAGACATTTCACATGATATATCCAAAGAGAATCTTCCCTTACTCCACGATGTATTCCAACATTTTAGGTTGCATTATAATTTTATACTCCCCTTGTTCCACAAAAAGAGTTGCATTTAAATTTTTATATTCCTTTCATATTTATCCCTAAAACTAGTGTGTTGGTTTAATAGTATGGCATGATGATGTAATTGTAATGGTAAGGTGGATAACATTAACACAACACTACAATCAATCAAAATGGTTCTCTTTCAGTGCAACAAAAAAAAAATTGCAGGATGGAGGGAGTATCTAATACAATGTCTGATGCAAATGAGATCTTTTTGTCAAAACTCGGGCTTCTTCTTGTTGGTACCTAATCCTCCTCTTGCCTTCCATATATTACCCTAGCACCATGATATTAATCAATATTATAGGCTGCCTTTGCCTTAACAAAGTCAGTAATATGGGTCATTTATTTTTCCATCCTCATATATCATATGTAACCTCTCGGTAGCAAATCTCTGAAGCTAAAAAAGTCTTGCTGTGACGTGATGAGTTTGAGGAACAAAGTCAACAAATGCTGATATAAGTGTATAGTTGGAACTACGAAAGTGAAACTTAGAAGAATAAGTTTCCAAGTTGAAAAATGATGTTAGACCGGTGTCAACACTAACCTAATGCTGAGTAAGCAAACTTGAGTGGCTATGTACGGAGTGAGAAATAGAGATCACACTGGATCACACTGCAATCGAGTTTCTGATGGAATAATGGAGAACACAAAAGACCAAGCACCAAAGGAATTACATAGTGACACTACAGAGTTATCAGTGTAAAGACTCATGAGGCAGAAAAGTGTGTCATGGAAATGAGGAACAAATCGGGTAAGGAATGATGTAGTTAATGTTTGTTTAATGAGAAATGATGTTACAGGAGTAAACTCTCACCAAACAATTGCAAGCGAACATATCTAACTACTGAATTGCACAAAATATGAACAATTTCTTGGAATGAACTTGGAAATGATTTGTGAATTAATCAGTGATGCAAATGATATGTATTCTGGAACTGATGCTCGGGGGAATTGAAAATGCATGAAACGAATGTGAGGGAAGTGTTTTTGCCTAAATTGACCGAGTGATTTATGGTATGGAGTCGCAGGACTGAATGGAAAACAGAGTATCGTGATGCTGAATTTTCACTTCTGAGTTGCCGAAACTGGTTCTCCTTCTGGGCTTCTGGGCTTGCCTTTATGAGGATAATTTGCGATGCAGATTAATAGTGTTTGGGGATGAATTGATGGTTTATGGATGAAGCAAAATCTAGAGTGAACTATGACGAAAATGATGAGGAAGATGAGTTTCCAACTGAAGGCAAGCTCTAATACAAAATTGTCAAGCCCCTAAAGACTTGAGCAAACTGATATGAGCAAAACAGATGAATCAGAACAGGATTTAAAATAAAAATAAAGAGAAACTTGAATCAGATGAGCAAAACTCAGTTTTCATATAATTCTCATTGCTTCAAATGTATTATTTCAAACAATACACTTCCTCCGTTCCAAATTATAATAAGATAACTACCAACTTTTAAAAGTCAATAGAGACATGGAAAATGATCTCTCTTAAGATTTTATGTATTGACTTTTATATTATCAGTAACTAACTATTAGTGGTAACTCTTTTAATCATATATGTAATATGGTGAACCTATCTTATAATCATATCTAATCCCATGTATTGATTTACTTTACAATTATAATCGGAGAAAATTTTTACAAATACATAGCTGGACTCTTGAGAAATTTCAAACTCAAAATTGAAATAATTATTAAAAATTATAAAGATATAAATCTAAAAATTAGTACTTTTCAAATAATTTATAATATTCATCGTTGTATTTACTAAAAAATTAACAAAATCAATGTCAATTTTGAGTTCGAAAATGTCTTTAAGTTAACTTCAAAAACTAAATAATAACCTTATATTTAGGTACGGAGGGAATATATAGAAGATACTCTCCACTGCTACACTTAAACCATATGACTATCCTACATCGTTAGCCCAACCAACTCAAATGTTTTTAGCTTATTCTAGTACTTCGAACTAACTTTGCAAAAATAACCTTAGCTCCTACATAGAATTTATGGGCTTGACACACAAACACACACAATATAAAAGCGGATCGAGGCAAAATTCAGATTTTCCTAAAAATTTCTATAGAAAAGAGTTCATGACAAAAGGAAAAACAGCCGAAGTATTACTTTAAAGTTTAAACTCACAGAAACCAACCACTAGGTGACAGATAGGTTTTACAAAGCAAATGGCCTATTCATAAATACAATATAATTGCGAGATAGGTTTTACATAAGCAAATGGCCTATTCATAAGTACAATATAATTGAGTGAGACGTACCTCCTCCTCATATTCCTCCTCTTGAAAGGACCTTTGCTAAAAGCCCAATCAACTGTGATTGTTTGAGTGAGCAATTCACCTCCGTCCATTTCTGCTATGGCTTTCTCTGCTTCTTCAAAGTTCTCATATTCAATTAATGCATACCCCTGTAGAGCAATATTTCATGCTAAACAATTTAGCAAACAGACATCAACAAGCTTAAACCCCAATTTAAATATATGTACAATAAACTACAAATTACAAAAGGCACAAGTAGCCATATCATGCACCAATTATATCAAAATTAAAGCCACCACACAGTTTCAATTTAAATGCTTTTCAAAATACAAAATTCAGCTAAGCAGAATTATAAAAGAATAAATAAACAAAACTAAAAAATGTGTGTTTTATCTTCAAGTAAGGAAAAACACAGATGTTAAGTTATATAAGCAAGTACTAGACTCCATGTCCATTTTTCCACAGTATACACCTTCCGAAACTTACTCTGTGAATCGTCCCCTATTAGTTTCTTAATCAAATTATCATGCACACTTCTTCAAGAACAATTCTAAAGTACACTCAAATATATAGCCCAAGTCGCATAATGCATGTTATATTATTCTATCAAATTGATCTCAGATTCATGTGGGCCAAAGAAGAAGAAGAAGAAACCAAAAAGATTGAAAGGGAATCCGGTAGATGGTTAAAATGACTAATAATATAATCTATCATCTTAGTTTCATCTTCTTTTATTCCCTGTTTTATTTTCCTTACGGTATTGGGTTACCGAACTTGTCGGTTAACTAAACAGGCCCAAAAGCATATGCCACAAGAAGAACAAGAAAACAGCAAGTGCAAGGAATCTATTCCTATCTATAAAAGGAGGATTGCCAAACCATGTAGTGAGTCCACTCATTTAAAAATTCTTAAATAACTGATTCATCCCAGTTGGAATTTTAGAAATTGGTTTGTTTAATAATGTAATTTAGTGACCGTTGGTTTGCCATCTATAATCTAAGAATAAGCGGTTCCTAAGTTATCTTAAATTGTTTGGTGAATCAACTCGGATAGTCCTGAGTTATCTTGATTTCAGGTGACAACCTAATTAATTCATTCATTCATAAGGTCTTAAATCTAAAACCCACATTTTACCCTTCACCTTCCAACCATTATTGCCTTCTTAGTTTGCTTTTACAAGTCACCTCATATTTTGATAATTGTAAATTAAATGTGAGTCGTCTCAAATACATGTTTTATAATTTTGAATTAAAAATAAGTTGCTCATAAATAATTCCTTCATTTTTGGATTATACATTAAATATATATAATTTATGCTACTTCATTGGGTGCGTATTTAACCTCTAAAATCATACAACATATTACATAAACGTAGTACATATACCAAAGACCAACTCTTAATTAATAACCAAGTGATCTCAGTTGAACTTTTATAAATTGATTTTTTTTAAAATGAAATTTAAAGATCGTTGGTTTGTTAATGTCTGCAGGTTTTTCATTTTTTTCATGCACCCCTCTTACTTAGATTGATGCGTTGTGAACCTAATTAATTCATTAGGTTTCTTTTTTTGTTATTATTTTTTTATTCCTCATAAATTATGATTTTATATAATGCATTTTTCGCACTAGCCCTTGTCTCACACGGGGGTTTAAAAACTAGTAGGTAATAAAGGCAAAAAATCATTCAAAAGAACGAACATCTACCTATATCATGGTTGGGCAAGAAGAATTTGATCTACTATTTATGGGCCACTTGTAGGGAACTGCTCACACACAAGGTTGTCACCATGACTTTCATCCATCCCACCACCATGGATTGACGAGGATATTAAGTAGCAATCTTTATCAAGAGGGAAGAAAAATGCTGACATATAACAAGGTAAAAGCAACATTCCACGTGTGAAACTAGTTTCATGTCAATGATTCAAATTTCAGCGACACATAAAAAATGTAAACATGTATATAGTATCATCACCGTTTTTTGTTTGTTTCTTTGGCTATACTTTGTTACATAATGAATATAATACCCAATCTTACCTTAACAAATCCAGTTCGACGATCAAGATTCAAATGTAAATTCTTAATCTCCCCATATTCCCCAAATGCATTTTGAAGGTCATCCTCTTGTGCTTCTTCATGAACTCCAGTAACCAAAATAATCCATCCTTCAATAGCTGTAAAAATGATCTTTAATTAAAATAAGAGACTACAATAAGTCTGCATAAATCATCTTCACATCTTAATATCTCAGCAAATCTACAAATCTTAGTTCTTTCACCAAGGCCCCTAGCCTTACAAACTTCTATTATATTATTTTAAGCTAAGTCATTTGAGTATCTAGAATGATATCGAGTATTTTTCGTCAACCAAGTCATCAAATGCAGTCATTTCATAGGTAAGTTACAAATCATAGAAGTTAATATTCTTCCCAAAACTTACAAATGTGGTAAGATACGATATTCCAGCATGGGTTAGATAATTTCCTTTAAAGCAGTACCAGACTATGTCTTTCCAGAAATGTTTCAGTTTTTACCACTCTTTTCTAAGTTTCTACTGTCTCATCCACCAAATAGAGTTCAGCAAAACCCCACCTAAAATTCAGAACTGGTTTTGCCATGCTTTCCCTCTAGAAATTCAAATTATTTTCTTTCAATTCAATCACTAATTTTCAACCAAGTAAAGAAAAATATTTACACAATATATAAAGGTATATAAAGATCTAAGGTCGTTAATTCTCTACGAATTATAGTTAAAAGACATTGTCTAAAGTTTCAATTTTTCCTACAGGAATTGTCATTCCCCCCCCCCCCCAAAAAAAAAAAAAAAAAATAAATAAATAAAATAACCACACCCCAGAAATTAAAATTATTTTGTTACAAGTCAATCAGTTATCATCAAACATGTGAACAAAATAAATACATATTATATATAAATAAATAAAGTAGATATAGAGAGGCAGAGATCTAAGGTGTGGTTTATTTTCTACAATTTACGGTAATGAACATCACATGTATAAAGTTTCAATCTTTACTGCTTTTTCCTAACTTTAGGTTGTCTCGTCCACTAAAGAGAGTAATTTAGCTTCATACTCTCTTCTATTAGCAATAAAACAGACCACAAGCAAATCCCCAGACCTAAAAAAACCCTAGATTCCTCAGTAACACCAAAACCCTAAAATTTCAAACCTCAATTTACTTTCTTTCAACTCTATCACTAATTAATTACCCTGGATCAACCTAAACAAATCTTCCGACCCAATAGGAGAATTAATATTCGAACGCCATCTCTAAAACATTAAACACTATCTCTATAAACTAAATCTGTGATTTTTGTGAGTTTATATTAAGCATAACTTGAAAATAGAGGGAGAAAACTAACATCGTTCGGGGCCAGGGCCGCCATCGGAGTCAAGAGAGTCGAATCGACCTGCCATACGATTGTTTCGTTCCGCATCGGTTTCCTCACGGAAGCCACGGCCTTTGGTCTTCTTTGGCTGTATACCACCGCCGGTAATGGCGGACCTGAGCTTCGGGATTGGTGCCCTAGGCGAAGCATCAATGTCTACGCCGCCGTCTTCGTCAATGAGATCATCGTCCTCCGGCTCGAAATCCACCGCTTCCACATCTGCATTTGCCATTCTCTCGCACAAACTCACACTGAAACCCTAGACACTGTTTGCGAGTTTGGAAGAAAAAGAAACCAAGGGATTAAAATATACTAAATCTATTTATTATATAGCGCTGCACAAAAAACTTGTGGTCTGACGTTGGTCCAATTTAAGTTTGACCTTGTCAAAAAAGCATTGTTAAAACTAAGGGGATATTTGATAAAAATTAAATAAATTTGAATCTGAATCTGAATTGACTGAATTTAAATTTGAATTAAAAAATTTATTTAATAATTGACATATTTAAATAACAAAACTTTATTATTTTACCCCTCTAAAAAAATTCAAAATTATTATAAATTTATTTAATATTACTTAATATAATAGTTAATATTTTTTTTATTTTTTTTACTTCATTCACCGCTCATTCAAATTATTCAAATTAAAAAAAATTGACTTAACCATTCGTTAAAATCTTAGATTCAGAAAAACAAACGCCTTGGACCGAAAAATTCAATTTAGCTCCATTCAGTTAGGTTAGATTTTAAAATGGAGTGAACAAAAATAAATAAAATAGACAGAAAATTTAAGTTTTCTTTTTAATTCTTATGTTTTTCAGTTTTTTAATAAATAAATAAAATAGATAGAAAATTGGTCACTTTTTGTGATAAAGTTTTTCGTCCAAAATTGGTCTGATTTAGATGAAAAAAAAATAAAATAAATAATATTTTTATAATTCTTATATTATCCTCAACTTTTAATATAATAAATTTAAATTATAACTCATGTTCCCAATTTATTTTTATCTACTATATCTAAACTAATAAAGAGAAAGAGACTTCTTAACGTGAACGACTTTTTGTTGTCGTGAACGAATTCTCAGACTGCCGCGAACAATTCAGGTACATGCATTTGTTTATCTGTTTTACTTTTTCTTGAATATCGATTTTTCATTGCAATTTCTTTGTGAATACTTCATATGAAGTATAAGTTATGGTTGGTATAATAATTTTCCTTTTCTGAATCTTAAATAGTAGATTGAACATGCTATTATTAGTTACTTAAATGCTTTTTAAAATATGTTATTTAAATGATTTACAATGTATATATTTAAAATAAGACATTTTATTATAGTTATAATTGTTATACCTATCAGACCATGTTTCAGATTAATTTATTACTATTAGATTGTCTATATAGATAGTCTATTTATGATTTTGTGAATAAAAATATGAATTTATTATTATTGTTTTATGTTCACTTGTTGTTATGTATTTAACTTTGAAACTCATTCAGTTTATTGATAGAATAAATGGACAATCAGGGTAGTAAATTTTGAGATTTTATGGTTCAACGTCATTTTCTAGTAATATTGATCTTGTCCCTCATAGTTCAATATATCAAATGTAGTATGACTAGACCTTGTAGGAATAAACCTAGTAAATAAATAACTAAAATGAAAAAAAAAAGAGTAAAAGATATTGCTTCATGAGATAAGTTTGAGATTATGTGTCTCGTGTGGTTAAGTATGCTGTATTTAATGTTTGTTTTAAATATTATGACTTTGTTGGTTGTAATGGAGGTAATAATATAGTTAAACTTTTTATTTCATACTGTATGGACCCAGGAGCAAGGCGGGGGCACATGCCCCCAATTTTCAATTTTCACCTATATATATATATATATATATATATATATATATATATATATATATATATATATAACTATTATTAATTATTCTCAGATTTTAATGTATAGTGAAACAAAATAAATAAAGTACTACTTTTATATTAGTACACTACTATTATGCTATTGAAAAAATAATATAATACTATATTGTTAAAATAAAATACTACTATAAGAATTTAAGTATTTTATTGTCTTAATCAATTTACTTCTCCTAAATACCAAGAAGGTAAAATTAAAAACAGATGAGTTATAGTTACTAAAAATTGTGAAAGATTTCGGTTAGAGTTACTATAATTTACCCGAATTTTTCAAGAAAAAAAACAGTGCCTAGTAAATATTCATATATTATGCAGATGGGTGCTCTCATTTCATTAGTAGTAGTAGTAGTACAAAATTCAAGATCAACATCATTATATTTATTTTCTCCCAATAATGTCGCCAACTCTCGTGGAACACCATCAGTCACTTAATCAAATTTAAACATTTTAAAGTATATTAAAATATTTATCTATCATATTAACAAGATAGTAGCATTCTTTTTTACAGTAACATAATAGTAGTGTACCAATATAATTGTAGTACTCTACTTATTTTAGCCTTAAAATTTGTGAATATATTAATGTTATTGATATATGATATTTTTGTAATTATTAAAAATGAGGCTATCATGCAATAATTTTAAGTAATAAAACCTCGAAAAGTGTTATTGTAAACAATATTTGAGAATTATTTAGTTTTATGATTTATTTTATTAAATTTTTATTCTTGAAGATTTTTTTTTCGAATTTGACCGCACTAAACTTTCAGACTGGATCTGCCCCTGTCCATACTGTGAGATCCCGAATTTTATGAAATGAAAGTATTCAATTTTCTTATAATTATTATTTTATTTAGTAAGTGGTTAAATTGATAAAATGTTAAAGTTAAGGGTGATATTTGAAATTTTTTCAAATTAAGCAAGTTGTTATAAAATATTCGATTGGTCGGGGAATATTCGGTTTAACAGGGAATATTCGTATAACGGCGCAATCATTGGTGGACTCCACAACGGAAGTATTGTCGGAGTTAAAAAAAGACAGAAAAATCTTTTTATAAAAATAACGGCGAAAGTTTTACCGTTAACTGTTGAATTACCCGGTGATAAAAGTACAATAATACGCGTGGTTTCATAATAGCATACGGTATTAATTATTGATGCTTACGTAAGAAGTCACTCAGTTTTGTTCAATTATTGCTACAAAGAATTACGTGATCATATCTCTCATATTATCGATTCAATTATTGTCAAGTATCATCCATAATATTTTATATTATTAAATCAATAATTGAGACGACAAAATTATTCATATTATTATTTGTAATATTGACAATGTCTAAAAAGTTTTGTCGAGGAGAGGTTTGGTCACCTAATCGCTACCAATAAGGAGAAATCCTTATCTAAAACCCCTGCTTTCCTGAGGAACGACACGGTTGTTAAATATTGTGAGTTATTATATTAATGATGAATAAGTTCGTGTTGATTAAAGATGAAATTGATAATTCCATTGTGTGGAAATTATTAGTGTTAGTGGAAATCGACATTTATTTCGATAATAATTAATGTTTGGAGGTTATATTGACCAATCGGATAATTAACTGGATAAATGAGCAATTAATTGCTATTAATTCGCATGCTTATAACTATGTGTTCACATGTGTGTACTATTGATTCACATGATTTACTATTAGGGGAGTTGGTGCAAGATTGATAATACTTGAATGACTAAATTAAAAATGAAGGTATAGTTGAAGGTACTATACTGTAATTAATTTTTTCACATGTTTAGAGCTATTGAGTCACATGATTTACTATTGATTCATATGATATACTATTAGGGGAGGTGGTGCAAGTTTGATAATACTTGCAGGACTAAATTAAAATTGAAGAAAAAGAGGAATGTATTATACTGTAATATTTTGAGCCCCAAAATGTGCAATTATTGAAACTATATTTTTTTATAAATAGAAGCTCATTCTTCCTTCATTTCTCACCAATTCACTAAGTCTCACAAGAGCAATTATAGAGAAAGAAGCAATAGAGAGAGAAGCTATAGAGAGAAAGAAGAAGAGTAGTCTGCTACTTCATTACTCCAGTATCCAGTCTTCTTCTGAGGTAAGGGTTATTATTTTTATATTCTGAAGAGATATTATTTTTCGTATTCGTATGAATATTATTATCGTTCAATATTCATTATATTTGTTTAATATTCGTAAGGAATATTATTTTCGTTCAACCGTTGTAAGTAAGGGGTTTCTGCCAGGGGCAATTTCATAATTTTTTTGACCCTAAAAAATTCAGGAAAAATTTGAAATGATAATTTGATTAGTTTTCTAGATTGTGTCCAAAAATGACGATTTTTAGATGTATAAATTAGGAGTTATGAATTTTATGAGAAAAGACTATTTTGAAAGTAAACCCTTATAACTTCTTGTGGTATACCCTGTAAATTTCGAAATTTTTAGACAAAAGTATAGTTTATGATAAATGTCTAAATATTCGATAGTTTTGGCCATATAAAAAATAGTAAATGAATTTTAAAAATTTCGAGTAAAATATATGTTCAATATGGGACTATATTCTGCTAAATCCCAGAAAAAAAAATATTTTTGGGACTGATTTGGTATTTTTCATGAAAATGAACTAGTTATGAGTAAATGAATTAAATATGTTATGTGAAGTAAAATAAATTAGAAAATAGGATTTTATGGCTTGAGAATCCTATATAAGGTATATGCAGATTTTTGATAAGAGTTTTGGTTATTGGTGATGAAATCTTATGAGTTTGGTATTTTAGGATGATTAAATGCATTAATTAGTAAAGTGTAAATAATTAAAATAAATTGTTTATAAGTTTAAGAAATGATTAAAATATTATAGTAATATTAATAATATTAGATTATGAGATTATTAAGTGATTTATAACATTTGGATTAAGGTGTTATAAATATTGATATGAATTTTATTGTGAAACTTTATCTTTTTGTGTCGGGGAAGTTACTATTCACGATATCGACACTTCACGATACTCTGACTATTCATGTATATGATACTATTTGTGTATATGACATTATTTATGTATACTATGACTATGTATGAATACGAATAAATTATTTACGAGTTACTATTCACGAGTTACTATTCACTCGGGTACTATTTACCCAAAAATATATTTCTTTTCATCGTTCAAATTATTTTTGGTACATGAATATTATTCTTGAATTTTACTCCACAAAGCGAAGATCATGTGACAATTTGAATATTTTTAAACTCTGGATAAATTTAAAGTCTTTAATATTTATCCTTGATTTCGTTTGATTAATGTTTATATCATTGTCATCATCCTCATGCTTATATTGTGATGAAAGTCATCTTTGGCTTACGTGCATAGATGGACTGTTGATTATTGGTTTTATAGTTGTATATCTTTGGCTTACGTGCAAAGATGTACTATTAATTATTGGTTTTATAGTTGTATATCTTTGGCTTACGTGCAAAGATGGACATGTGTATGATGATCATAACCATCGGTGATAATAACGAATATCCTTAGCCCATAAAGCATGGATAATTCGATGATGTGATTAAGCGGATCATGACCATTAGTTAACAAATGAATGTCTTTGGTAGTAGTGCAATCGACGACAGATAATTGATTGGTATGATCATGACCATTGGTTTTATAATTCAATATCTTTGGCCCGTAGTGCAAAGGTAGACAACTGATTGGTATGATCATTGTTATTACATTTGAATATCTTTAGCCTTTGGAGTAAGGATATTGAGTAAACGTTCTATTAAGCCTTTGTGGCAAGGAGAAACTGTTGAGTTATATGATTATAAATATGAATTGTGGATTTAACTATAATCTTTGGTGGTTTAGGTGAAGACAGGTGATGATAGTTCTTTTTGTATTGGGTATAACAAAGAACTGTTATTGAGTATTACAGGAATGAAATATTAACGATAGACTTTTAATCTAGAAGAGATAGTAGACATTATGTTCTACTTAACTCTTCTAATGGATTGCTTATTCCGCTGCAGTTGTTGATCTAAAACTTGTTGTCTATTATATTCCATCGATTGTTATCTTTGTTGAAGGCTAAGGATAATTTATTCTGCATTATCTTAGTCATAATAATTCTTACTGGGCTAGTTGAGCTCACCCTTTTTTTTCAATGTTCTCTTCAGGAAATGAGAATATAGATGAGACTGGTCGGAAAATGAATTGACGGTCCGAGATGGTGGCTATAATAGTCCTCACTATTTTTATAAAATAGTGTGATAATAATTGTAATGAGGACTCCATTGAGTGTGGATATTGTCTAGAAGGCAATATTCGTATTTAAACTCTCAGCTATGTTTTGTCGTATTTTGCACGACAATTGTATAATTAAGTTTGTAGTTGAGTTATGTACCATGTATCTAGCGACTCAAGATGGGTGATGTATACCTGTTTTGGGGGTGTCACACATACTATATGTTTGTTCATTGTTACTTGCAAAGATGCACTTGTTTCTATTTGGTAAGATGCAAATTAAACTCAAACAACATAAAAAAAATATACTTACAAAGTACTTGCAATCGTTTTAGTCTCCTCAAATGTCAAAGTAATAGTATAAAAAATATTACATAATATATACTATATAGTTGAGAGTTATGGGAATTAAAATTTGCATCCCATATAATACAGTTGATATTTTTATTAAATTTATTTTGCATATTTTTATTCATGGTTCAATGGTTATACTTAATAGAAGGGTAAACTTGTAAAAGCGATATTTTTATTTTCATTGGAATTTAAAACGCAAAAAAAGAAAATTTTTAAATTATATATTTTTTCTATTAAAAGCTCAAAAACAACACAAAAAAAACTTTAAGTTTTTTAATTTTTAATTTAAATTTTTTATTTTTCTCTTTTCCGTTCAAAACTGAGTGATATAGGCTGTGATTTGAGTCTGACTTGGGCCGGGCTGGTCCGCATCTCAGGCCTAACCTGCCAGTCACAACCTTATAAATGTTAATAAGCAGCTCAATTTCTAGCGGTCCAATCCAAAATTAAAAAAATGTTAAAAAGTAACCACAACCCAACCCAATCATCAACAGTTCAGTTTAGCCTAAAATGAAATAGCCCAAGCAGCCACCCTTCCCAAGTTCCCAATCAACCATATATTACTTACTATTATAATAGAACAAACAATAACCTTTTGTATAAGTAGTCAATTGAAAAATTATTTGCTTTTTAAAAACTTCCATCTAAAATTTTGCAAGGAGTCTCGTTCTATCTAGAAAAATCTTTTTTGGTCACTGTATTAGGGCTAGTTTTTATTGTGGTTATCGAATTTTTTTTTGTTACAATCGAATAACTGTACTCTTAAAAATTACAAAATGGTCATTCCGTTCAATTTCCGTCCAAAAATTTGACGGAAATGCTGACTGTGCATATTGAGCCATTATTTTTGCTGACGTGGAGGGTTAAAAAATTTCTTAAAAAAAATGTTACTCACAAGTCTCAAACTCTAGCCTCTCCAAACTAGAAACTTTATATTCCAACAAAAATCATTGTGCCAACTATATATACTAAGCTTAAATTAATGTAATACTAATATTTAAACTAAGTAGCATCATTTCTAGGAATTGTAATAATAATAATAATAATAATAATAATAATAATAATAATAATAATTATAATAACTGTAATAATAATAATTATTATTGTAATAATACAAATGACCAAAAAGGGATAATATCTCGTAGTATTACAATAATAATAATAATAATAATAATAATAATAATAATAATAATAATAATAATAATAATAATAATTAAAATTTTAAATAATAATAAAATAATAATTATTTTAATAATAAATAATTATTGTAATTAAATAATTATTAAAATAATAATAATTATTGTAATATTAGTGCGTAATATTTCATTTCGTTAACTTTAAATAATTATAATTACTTGTATTGATTTAAAAGAATTCAAATATATTTCTACTTTTAAAATTGAGGAAGTATATATATATATATATATATATATATATATATATATATATATATATATATATATATATGCCTCCACCGTGGCAAGTTGCATCACACCTTTTTATTTTTCCCTTTTGCCCTTATAGTTTTATTCATATTATTATTTTGTCATTTTTACATGAGATTTTTTATATCTTTTTGTTTAGTCATTTAAATTTTACACACATATAACGTGTGCCTGAGTATTAGTACTTATTATGAGCTCAAATATTTGAGGATGACTTATTTTAAAATAATTTATAAGTTAAAATTTAAAATGAGTTATAAATAAAAGTATTTGATATTATTTTGACTTATAAATAAGAAAATAAACTTAAAAAAATGTGAACATATTTAATTAAAATGACTTATAAATTAAAATAAGGTGTAAAGACTATTAAAATAAAGTCAAAATGTATTTCCATTTAGTCAAGCATACTTATTTTAATTAAAATGACTTATAAATTATTTTTTAAGAAGTAAAAAATAATTATTTTTCAAAAATTACTTGTAAATCAAAAAATAAGTCATAGTCAAACAAGTGAAATATTGAAAAACAGCTGCAGTCGAACAATATTAGATATGTGTGTTATAAGTTTTATTTGTACTAAATTTAATTTCTATTATAATTTTTTGAAGTTAATTCCTAATATTTGTAAAATATTAGACTTTTTTGGGTACATCTCAATCGACTATTATCACCACTTGTATTAATTAGCATTGACATTATTAGGAGAATTGCAACATCAGTTTTCATCTAACGTGATAAAAAATTACTTGCCTCTTTTTGATATTGTAGTAATACTGTATTTAGTTACAAATTATATTATATTTTTATAAAGTGGAGCTTCAAAAAATATTATTACAATAATAATAATTATTATTATTACAATTCCTAGAAACGATGCTACTTAGTTTAAATATTAGTATTACATAAATTTAAGCATGATAGATAGTTGACATAATGGTTTTTGTTGGAATATATGATTTCTAGTTTGGAGAGGTCTAGAGTTCAAGATTTGTGAGTAACATTTTCTTTAAGAAAATTTTTAACCCTCTACGTCAGCAAAAATAACGGGTCACGTCAGCAAAAATAACGGCTCAATATGCACAGTCAGCATTTCCGTCAAATTTTTGGACGGAAATTGAACGGAATGACTATTTTGTAATTTTTGAGAGTACAGTTATTCGATTGTAACAAAAAAAGTTTCGATAACCACAATGAAAACCGGACCCTAGTGACTCCTTGCGAAATTATTTGCTCTTTAAACACTTTTATCTATTTATTATGTAAAAACTTTCATCTAGAATTTCGCAAGGAGTCTCATTTTTTGAAAATACATCAAGGTCATATTTATTTGTAAAAATTATTCTATAATTATAATTCATGAGATTATAAATAATTTCAATACTATTAATTCTAGTATTAAATAGTTCTAGTCACATGTTTATTTTTATGGTATTATTCATAGGATAACTTAAAATAATATAATGTTATATTTTTTTTCGTAATTAATTAAAAGATAGGATAAAAAAATATCGTTTAGACTATTATACTCTTACCAATAATAATATATTTTAAACAATAATTTAAACTTGTTTATATATTAAAAATGATGAATAATTAATTAGAAACTTTTAAATAAGTGATTATATTATTCAATCAAAACCGATACTAATTATATAATTTAACTTTAAATAAAGTTATAATTTTATCGAAACAATTTATTTAGTACACACACAATTTAAATTAATGAAAGTACTATGGTTTAAGTTTTAACATTTGTCATAGTCTTGAATTGTTTTCTTGAAATTTATTTTAAAATAAATTAGATAATCATATCATTTTTTAAGAATCAAATTTTGAAGAATTTGCCTGTCCTTATTTTTCAATTTTCATATATATATATATATATATATATATATATATTAAAAATAACAAATTATGATCTTTTGTGTTATTGTTGTAATTTTTTTTTGAAAATTTAAGTAATAATAACGGAAATCAACAAAATTATATACATATATATATAACGTTATTCTATATATATATAAATTATAGATTTTTACTTTATTATAATTTTCAAAATCTTTGACAACAATAACGGAAATCTTTTACAAAATCTTTTGTTTCATCTAGTAATAATACCAAATTTTATGGTATTAGTTAACATCAAGATTTGTTCACGCATCTCAATCATCAAAAGTGCGTCTAATCCTACACAGAAATGAAGTCACACCAAAAGCTTGTGTGAAAATAAGTATAAACTGAATAAAGTTTAACAATGGAGGCTTAAAACTCTAGTTCCATTAAACAAAGTTGTACCTAATAATGAGAATGAGGGTGTTATCATGTATTTATAGTGATCACACCACCTTCTCCAAGTCCTTCCTCGTATAGGAATAAGATTGTTCATTAGGTAAGATACATTAAAGTCAATCTTCTTAAGAAAAGGAAATCGAATTGTATCCGGACTATTTCCTTAAGAGTTGGAAATCAAATATAGTTGGGAATTTTTTATTCCTTAATATCATTAACTGCCCAAACAGGTTCCTACGCAGGGTAAAATTCCTCCACTTGGACTATGGCCCGTCGTATCATCCGAGCCTAAATATTCATGCCCCAACAGATAGATATAGCGCAATTTATAGATACAACACAAGAACAAGATATTATGGACATTTTAGAAAAAGATTGAGGTTAATTTTGTCTAACACATTTTAATCTAAAATGGTAGATTATAATACCAGGTAGAACAAGGTATTAAATAATCCCACATCTTAAGCTATTTTATAATCTTAAGACTAATAGTTTCAAGCTCAAATTTAAAAACAAACAAGACACTTGAGATTAATAATCATATCCCAAATTAATTCCAAATATAATCTTTACAAACAAATATAGCCCAAGAGTATATTCATTCGTAGGTTATTTTAATAACTAAATTATTTTAAAGTCATTGATAAATCATTGAAGTAACTACACCAAAAAAAATACCCGTGAATAAGAATTCTAATCACAAATTCATGGTGCAAACAAAAGTTAGTGTATTAATTATGATCTAGATTTCCAGTTCCCCTTACATTCTACCATGCAATGAGTAAACGTAAATAAGTTATGCATTTATATTCTTTCAATTTTTTATTATACAAAAAATAAAACATCTAAAGAATACATATAAAAATATATAATTAAAATCTTAAAAACAAATAAGATGACCTGTGTATAGGGGTGAAAATCAGTCCGAGTAGTTCGGTACCCGATTCGGATTCGACCCAAAAATATGATCCGGGACTCGGATTCGGTAGCTATTTGAGCCGAATATGGGCCAATGTTGTTTTTTGGGTTATAATACTGAACTCGAATATGAGCACAATATCGTTCGCTCATTTTAGGATTCGAGCTTTCCTCTTTAGTCTGATCCATACTCGATCCTTACTCGATAATCCCTACTCATTTCAGGTTCGTACGTACTCGATCCTTAATATCTAATAAGGGGGTGGAAAAGCCTTTAGCCGTTACGCGTTTCAGCGTTTGGTTGTCTACTATTTGTCCCTTTCATCTCTTCAAACTTCAGAGTTCGGACTTTAGTCGCTTCGTTTATAGAGAAATTAAAAGTTTTTAGTCTCGAGGGGGTGAGATTTGAGGCTGAAAACTGAATCATCCCACAAAAGAAGATTGATGTGTTATGTGTAAGCCAGTTCTTTCATATTTTCTTCTTCTAATCTTCTCTTTCACTTAAGTAATCTATATATATGTATAGCTTTAATATTTCTTATCCAGCCAATCCCCCAATTTCTCATCTCCTCTGATTCAAAAATCAAACTCAATTTCTGATTAATTTTGTCATACCAAAAATCCCCAATTAGTAAAATTAGAACCCTAATTTATAGCTTTCAAGTTTCAATTTGATCTTATTCAGTTCCATGGAACACTTTGAGGCTTAAAGTATATACATTTCTATGTAATTTTAGTTTCTTAACACCATTTGGATTTGATTTTGATTTTTGAATTGCATATGCTACAGAACATGTTCTGAAACTTGGGTTTGAATCATATCTTTATGTTTGTAATGCCTTAATTCATATGTTAATGTGTATACCTCATATAATAATTTGCGTTTTGCTATATGTTTGAAAAAATATCTGATAGAAACTTAGATTCATCTTCTTTCAGAATTAAATATGCTAATCCAAAAGCAAGTTTGATAAGATATCTAAGAAACAACCACAACTTTAGGAGGAAATCAATTGGGTATAGTTTGTCATGTAGATGCCATGGAAGTGTATAGTGACAAACAACCTCCTTTGACTGAACAACAGAAAGAAAGTAATTTATTGCAAAGAAATGATGAATGAAGCAGTTGAGGGAACTTGTAGCATGCATTAGAAGAAGTGTTTAGAGGTCTAGAAAGGCAGTGAAGGTAACTGTGGTACAAAGTTAAAATATTAGAGATTTTAGTTTAGGTCTACTTTTGTTTTGTTTTTTTTAATGCCCCAAAAAAGGAAAATTAAAGATTTAGTACAGAATTTTGCATGGTATACAAAATCACATTATCTGGCAGCAGTGAAAACTTAGAGGCCAAAAAAGGTTGTAACTAGTGATCTTCAAGTGAAAGATGTTAAAAATCAAATGATACATTAGTGAAGAATGCAGTTGGTTATGCCATAAATTTAAGAGTTCATGGTCTCAAATTCACAATCAGGTATCAACAGAAATTTTACTTATTTTTCCATCCTGGTCTCCAATTAATTTTTTTCTTATGCCACAATTATTCTTATTGGGCAGTATATATATATATATATATATATATATATATATATATATATATATATATATATATAGCAGTTGAAATGGGGGGGGGGGGGCAGGTAGTTATGGCAGCGTGTGATGGGAATTAATGGCATTGAGGACTAATGAATTTTACATTGATGGAAAGCATGATAGTATAAGAGAACTGGTGGTCATATAAGTATTTAGTTTCCTAGAATGAAAGAAAATAAGTTGACGTATGTATTTTTCAGCAGTCGGGAGGACCCTAGGACATATTTATGTAATGTTTTTGGTGGAATGCATTATGTAATGGAAATTTTTGTACTGGAGGCATAAAGTGGTGGCATCGTGGTAAATCCTAGTGATGTAGCAGTGGGCTTGGTCCTGGAGACAATTCTAGCTGAAGTAGGATGATAATAATAATAATAAAAAATAAATTTAAAAAATCAGAAGAAAAAACAAAAAGAGAGCTCTCAGAATGTATTTAAAAAAGTTTGGCTCATACTTTCAGAATATATTTAGTTGAATGTAATATTCATTATGACAATTTAATTGTGCATGCATATGTTATATTCTTTGTCTCTAATTTTGATATTTTTTTTATTTATTTGTTTGAGGTAACAATGAGATCATAAGTTTGATTGAAGATCCATCTGGACCATCTCAAGTACCAAATACTCAAACTGAAAATCAACCTCAACTTATTGGTGATTCTCAGCCAAAAAATACTATTGAGGTTGAGGTTGAAGCTGAGCATGGGAAAAAAAGAAAAAAAAAACCTCAAAAGCCTGGGATGAGTTTACTGTTATGACATTAAGAGATGGAACTAAGATGTTTGAGTGCAAGCATTGCCATTCAAGGCTTGCTCTTCAAAATACGAGTTCTACCAGTCATTTGAATAGGCACATGAACTCCTACTCTATTTGGCTGGCTTCAATTTCTGGGTCCGGAAAACCCAAGCAGCAGGTATTATCTTATCCTACATTAGAAGTTGAAGGTAAAACTTGTAACTTGATTTTCTTCAAGTATGATAAAGAAAAAGTAAGGGAGCTTTTTGCTAAGATGACATGTGTGCATGAATACCCTTTTCGTATGATTGAGCATGAATTTTTCATACTATTTTTAAAAACTTTGAATCTAAGATTTAATCCCATTTCTAGGGTGACAGTAAGGACCGATTGCATGAAGCTTTATGCTTTAGAGAAGAAAAAAATTAAGGCTCTATTTGATGGTATTAGTAGGATAAGTTTAACTTCTGATTTGTGGACTTCTAATCAAACTATTGGTTATATGTGTCTCACTGCTCATTTTTTGGATTCAGATTGGAACTTGCATAAAAGGGTTATCAATTTTTGTACCATGTCACCTCCACACACTGATCTTATGATTTCTGATTCTATTTTGCATTGTATAACTGAGTGGGGAATTGAAAATAAAATATCGACTGTGACTTTTGATAATGCATCTGCTGTAAGGTATCTTAGGGATAATTTTACATTGAAAGGTGGCCTTTATTTTAGTGGTAAAATATTTTATGTTAGATGTTGTGCCCACATTCTTAACTTGATTGTACAAAGAGAGAGACCTTCATTATAACTCTTTGCCTAGTAAGGAAGATTGGGACAGGGCTGAGAGGGTTATTAAATTTTTAGAAGTGTTTATTGAAGCAACAAATGTGTTTTCTAACTGTGAATATCCTACTTCCAATTTATTTTTACCTGAGATTTGGAAAATCAAGGAGTTGTTGAATGAAACTATTGTTGATGATTGTGAATATATGAAAGAAATGGCTTGCAAGATGAAAGAGAAGTTTGATAAATATTGGGGATAATGTAACTTACTGATGGCTATTGCATCTATCTTAGATCCAAGATATAAGATAAAATTAGTTATATTTTGTTTCCCAAAGATGTATGTCAGTGAGTTTGAAGCAAAGAGGAACTTAACACTTGTTCAAAATGCTTTGCAAGAACTATTTGATTTAATATGTGTCACTTTACAATGCGAGAACAAGTTGTTAATAGTCAATGTGAAACTTCAATTGCTAAACCAATGGTTTCATTGGTGGATCTAAGAGTAAGACCAAGAGTAAAAGGAGTTTGACATTGGGCTCAAAACATGGACATTGCATCCCCATGTTTGAAGTATGATTTGAAATTTACTTGGAAGAAGGGAGATTGGTTTGTAATGCTGATGGTAATTTTGATGCTTTAAAATGGTGGAAGACAAACACTTTAAAATTCAAGGTTTTGTCTAGGATGGCAAGAGATATATTGTCCATACTTGTGACTACTGTGGCCTCTGAATCAACATTTAGTGTTGGGGGAAGGGTTCTTGACCAGTTCAGGAGCTCTTTGAAGCCCGACACGGTTCAAGCTTTGATTTGAACATGTGATTGGTTGAGAGCTGAGTATAAGATTAAGAAAAACATGATTGTAAGTATTAATTTGTTTAATTTTTTTTATATAAATAAACACATGCAAATAATATCATGGATTAATATTAGTTGATTGACAATGTAAGCTGGTGAAGATTCAATACAGGAGGTGAGTTTGGAGACCGAAGTGCTGATGCAGTGAAGAAATTGATAGTATATTACTGATATTGTGATACATTATTGCTTACATTTCAGTTTTTAAATTGAACTATTGAACTGTTTACTTTGTTTACTATTGCACTGTTAAACTTAGACTGTTAGACTTTGGTTATTTTATTTGGAACTTTGGATTTTCTTTTGAGCACTTTGGAATTTGGTTTATGAAATGGTGTTAAACTACTAACTTTAGTGTTTGAGTTAGGAATTTGGAGTTTAAATATTTGGCTTGCAGCCTTGAGTTGATAACGCATAACCAACAAAGAAACTAGTTTGGTGTAAAGTCTGAAAAAAAGATAGGTTTTCTTATATTTTTATTTTGACATTTTCTTTTATTTTTTACTAGTTAGTTATTTACTTTTTTCTAACCATATTCTATATTTGCAGGATTTAAGATTGGACTTTAGGCCTTGGATAATTGATTTGCAGTCATTACCGTAATTCCTCTGAGGTTAATGTTACAATGTGTATTTTAACTTAACATTGTCAATGTTTCTCTAATTGTTCCATCATGAACACTTACAGAAGTAAGGATTAATCTTGCGACTGCTGATATTGTTATTCTATATGACCTAGACTGGTGAGATTTTTTTTTCTTCATAATTTATGATGTTAGCATGTTGTATGTGTTGTATAAATCTGGTGAATCCTATTTTCACATTGCAGGAACCCGCAAGTTGATTTACAGGCTCAAGACTGTGCTCACAGGATTAGGCAAAAGAAAGAAGTTCAAGTTTTTCGTTTCTGCACTGAGGTTCTGTTATATCCTTGTATGCATCCTTACCTATACATAAGTTTTAGCTCTAATACAATGATTCTTTCTTATTGCATGAACAATATACAATTGAGGAAAAAGTTATTGAGAGAGCTTATAAAAAGCTTGCACTTAATGCATTAGTAATCCAGCAAGGACGACTAGCTGAGCAAAAGAGTAAGTAGTTTGTGCAATGTGATCTTCTTCATAATATGTTTATAAAACCCTTGGATTATGTATCTTTTTTCTTTTATGGTTGTGCAATTGTTAACAAAGATGAGCTGTTGCAAATGGTGAGGTTTGGTGCTGAAATGATTATGTTATGGATGAAATTCTTTTCTTTGTTGCTCAGTTATTCAGAATCAAAATACTTTAAGCAAACAATGCGCCAAAGTGGTCCATCCATACCAAGAGAGCCTCGAATTCCTTGCATGCCTGGTTTTATTAATAATTCAAGTGGTAAAGGATAATAGTTACATGTGCGCTGGCTCAAACAACAACGGATAGAGTAGAGCTAGAGGATTAGTGGTGAAGACACTGGTTTTGATCGGAGGTGCAATCTTGGTGAAGCGCTTCACCAAGTCCACCACTCGCTGGGACCATGCCCACATCGTCTCTCAATCCCTCGCCAACGAGAAAGTATTACAAACTTTTTCTCCTTTGTTGTTACCTCTACTACTGTTCTTTCTTTCGCTATCTAATTCATCTTCTTCTCTTTTTAAACCTTAAATTGGTAGTTCTCGAGGGACCAAACATCTAGGGATCCTGATAATTTCTTCAATTTGAGGTATTTCTTGCTAAAAACCATAATCATTTGGGCATATTTGTCAAACCCAGTTTTATAGTTTCAAATCATTTTCTAGTCGCGAGGTTTGGTCAAGAATCGGTATACAGTTATCGGTTGAAATTAATCTACTTTGTGAAAATAGATACTACTAGCAAGTTCCAAATAGCTTAACTCTTTCTTAGAATTTATAGACGAGCACAGATGAAATCCATTGCTTCTTTAAAAAGCACATATTGAACCAATGATTTGTTCTCAATAGCATAACTGCTTAATGAAGGGATTAGAAATTGATAAGATGACTTTGATTCTTATTTTTATTTGTGTAGATGGCTTTCATGCCCTGCTGCAGGGATGGTGGATGGTTTAAAAGTTCTATATTTTGAACAAGTTAGTTAGCCTAGCTACCCATTACTTTTGTTTCTTCTACTCAAGTTTGGATATCTTTTTTGTTGACAGGCATTTTGGAGAACTCCTAATAAGCCATTTCGGCAGGTATAACACACATGTTTTCATCATTTCTGTTTTGCTTGTTTGCTTCTAATGTTTAGTAAGTCTAGTACTAGGAGGAGAAGAGTGAGAAATTAGATGTGATCCCTTTTTAATTCTTTGGCTGTATACAATAACTAGAGGTGTAATACAATATTTAAAACGGAAGGGGATTATTAGTATAAATAAGACTAAATTCTTTGGTAAAATCTGTGAAATGCTAGAAAACACATCAATAATGGAAATTGAAGTTTTTCATAAACTAACCTTGTCCACATGTTGAATCCTCCAGACAAACAACCTCACTACAATATCGTTTCGGTCCTGTTTTCCTTCATTCTCCCTTCCATTCACTACTTTCATAAAGTGAATTAACTTATAAACTTATCATGATCTTGACTGTAAATATTCACTATTTTAGTCCTTATTAAGTTCTGACAGCTATCTTATTGCAGAGTTTTTATATGGTGAAGCCTTATCCAAAGGAGATGAAATGTGATGTTGAGGTGGGATTCATTCATTTTATGTTATTTAGAAATTCTTTGTTCTATATGCATACATATGTTAATCTCCTTTCAACATTCATTTGTTGTTCTTTCTAAATTATTTGTAAGTTGATTTTGTATCTTGTATTTTTAGTATAAGTAATATCCAACTATATCTGACTCATTCAGCTAAGTACATTTGCCATTTGAGATGCGGAGGAGTACAAGAATTTTTGTGATCGCCCAAAGGACTAGAGACCACAAGAAGAAGAAGTCATTGGGGTAAGCCATTAAGTTCATACAGTTCATTGTACTCATAAGTTTAGTCTATCCAAATGTGTATACTTGGATTTCTAATTTCTCTATATCTAAAATCTGTTTCTCACTTGCTACTCTTGGGATCCATCAGGTTTGCAGAAGGAAGATTTTGTCTGTAGGTGGAGAGTATAACATGGTTAGGGGTTGTACGTCAGTGGGGCAAATGGACCCTTTCTATGTCTTTCCATGTGGACATGCATTTCATGCCCAATGCCTGATTGCCCACGTTATGAGGTGTACAAACCAAACTCAAAGAAAGATATACAGAAGTTTTTAAAGAAAGATACAAAGAGTTAAATGATGAGTTATGATATCATGTTCTGTGAGCGTTTATAATTATGTTTAGAAACAAATGTAGATTTTGCCATCGTTTGAACACATGTATTTTTATATATAAACGAAATTGAAGTTTTTTTAAGTTTTTATTTTATGTCTCATTTTGGTGTGATCCATCTGAGACTCGAGCTCGAATAAAAAGGCTCGCGAATTAGTCGTTGTGAAAACGAGTCGAGCCGAACCGAGTAGTATCGAGTAATTTATCGAGTCGAACTTGAGCAGTCTTGAAAATTATCAGTTTAAATTTGAGTTGAACATGAACACAATTTTTTTGATCCGAGTCTAGCTTGAGCATTATGGTGTTCAGATCGACTCAGGATCATTTTCACCCCTACCTGTGTGGTTATTTTAATAGTGGAAGAGGTTTGAGACAGGGAGACCCTCTTTCCCGTATCTCTTTGTTTTGGCTATAGAGGTTTTATCAATCGTTCTTCATAGAGGTTCTACCCAACAAAACTTCAAACACCATTAAAAAACAAAATCTTGTGATATCACTCATTTATGTATATCATTTATGTTTTACAGATGACCTTCTTGTTTTCTGCTATAATGATATAGACTTGGTTAAAATTATCCATTCTTGTATTGCGGGCTTCTCTGATAAGCCATGAACTTAACAACCACGAAGGTTTCAACGAATTCATCGACCAAATCAGAAGTATATGAACTGAGTCTTGGGCATAAAGATTCACAAAGAAAGAGTCCTAGTTGCAATTATGGTCTCATTTTTGTTAGAACTTAAATAGCCATTTTCTCTACAAGTTGTTACTTATGTTCCCATGAATTAGTTTTTGTTTTATGCATGTAGGTTATGGTCACAAGAATAGGAAGAGTTGTTAGGAATCTTTTGTATTTAAACACTTCTAATGAATAAAGAAAGAAGAGAAAAACTTTTCCCAAACCTTGTGGTCTGTTCTCACCCGAAGAGAGCTTATTTACTGGTTTAATTTCTTAAGCTTGATGTAGACACTCGAAATTTCGATTTCCTTTTACTAACCTTGCAGGAGGGCAAAAACGTAATTTTACACCAACAATAACATATTTAAGAAAGGATCACGAAGCTGAGGATGAAGTCATAAAAATCATTGTTGTTTGATTTATATAATGACAAATACGCGCAAGTGCACACGGTCAATCAAGTAATAAAGAAGTAAGAAAGTTGTCGCACCCACAGGGAACAGTTACTAACAATTAATCTAATTACCAAGTTTTTATCAATTCAAATTCACTTAAACAGTCACTCTAGTTGATTTGTAAAATTGTTTTGATTAAAAGAAAATAAAAACTAATTAACTAATAATTATTGATCACCAGATGGTAAAAACATAATAATACAATTTCCCCAATCGCTTTGTAATAATCCCCTTACCTTATTTCCACTTGATTAATCCAATGAATTGATAACTAGGATTGCTTATCAATTTATTAACATTTTTCAATGATTAATAAAAAAGACCTATTTCAATTATTTTGCTACTTTCGTGCAAAATATTTAAAATAAATTTATTAAGCACAAACTTCTAATAAAGTTACACATGGCATACAAGTACTTTCGTCTCATACACTATTATGTTATCCTTAATAAGAATCAACAAATTCATGCGTTATCATATTCAGATCTAATCTAAGACTTCATCTTTCAATTCCATCAAAGATATCAGATTAATTGCTAGTTAGACAATTAATACACTAAGCACAAAATATAATAATAAACACAATATGATTAACAATAAAAATAATGATAATTGAATTACAAAAGGTTCCATTGTATCCCTAATTAAGAAATTAGTTCATCATCATAATAAAGACAAGAAGATTAAGATTGAAGAACATCTAAAATACAGATAATAAAATTAAGAGAAGAAGAAAAACTTTGTCGAAGATTCTCCAGTCTCCAAGCTTTAATCTTCGCCTTGTATGCTCTTCAATGATGTCTCTAAGTCTCCAATAGAAGTGGCTCTCAATGAATTGTAGTCAAAAGTCTAGAAGAAGTCTCCCCAGTCCAATTTATAATCAAGTATTTATAGTCCTAATGGAAACCTTAGCAAGTTAGGCAACTAACAATCCTATTCTAGCTCAAATTGGACAACATAACACCCAAATCAGCTCTCTCTCCGCCATCCGGCGCACTCCAAATATTGCTCTAGGCCAATTTAAGCGGCGCCATATAGTTGCGTAGAAAATCAAGAAGTCCGACGCCCCAGAGCCGCTCTAGTTCATTTCGCGCGCTGATCGATTTTCTCTTGCGATGTCCTTTGGTAAAATGGCCATAACTTTTGATCCAAGAGGATTTACGGGGCCTGCTACCTATCAAATTGAAGATCTCGACGAGATCTATAACTTTTATTCTTAAAGAATTGACAGATTCTGGCCGGATCAAGGTAAAAATTTGGCTTCAAGTGGCTACTATGTAAATGGCAAGCATGACAACTCTAAGCTTTGATCTTTGTTAATAAAAATGCCATAACTCTCAGCCCCGAACTCCAATTGGGATGATTTAAGATATTCCAGAAAATTAAAAAGTAGATCTAAAATAAAATCTAAGTTCTAAGATAAGAAAACAAATCCAACTTGGTGTTAAAAGCCCTGTAATCTTCCCTTCTTGCATTTGCTTGCATATTTTAGTCCAAAAGATGTCCGAATGTCGTGTTATAGCCTACAAAATAACATAAAATGTATGAAATGCACAAAAAAAATAAATTAAAAACCAACCAAAAGATTAAGCTCAAAAGCACTCGATTCTTGGGTATAAAATCCACTCATCAAATACCCCCAAACTTAAACCTTTGCTTGTCCTCAAGCAAAACAAAACAATGTTATACTACAAAAAAACAACCATGATGCAAATGTGAACTATACTCTACAATCCTATAAATCTTGAAACAATATGAATATTAATAACAAGCCTCTGAGATATCCTCAAGAAACTCAAACAGAACATCTCATCAATGCAAACCAATAAATGGAATCAATCCGACAATCTAAACCCATCATTACCCATGCAGTGTGTGTGTGATTGTTTACTAGCTCTAACCAACTACAAATCAAACTGGATTTCATAATTTACTTCTTAGGAGGTAAAACTCACCATTCAAAGTAACTATTTCTGTAAACAAAACAATTCCATCTAAAATCATATATTTACCAAGCTCGAGGGTCCCTATGGAGTTTTATTTAATACTTTATTTCTTCACGAGTGCGTGTTTTGCTCCATCCTATGCTAACACTTGACGTTGCAATGTCTGATTCTCTTAGGCTTTTTAGAACTACCCATTTAGCGAACTTTAGACCAACGACTCCCAAACCAGACAATTTTAGGGTGCTGGGTGTAGAGACACCCTTAGGGCTTACTTATCCGAGTAGTAAATGCCACAGAACCAAACTAGTCAATATAATAATACATATATAAATATTTTTCTTGATTTTTCTTTTTTTCTTTTTTTTCCTCTTTTTATGCCCCATAGATTCCCCCAAACTTGTTTATTTAGTTCATTTTAGCCTTCAAATCAACATTTACAGATGTCATTAACATTTGAACTTCAATTTTCCCCTAGAAGATAATTATGAACTCCTTTGGTCCAAATCAGTTAAAATAAGCAAATCTAAGTGCTAACCAGTTATACAAGCTTTTGAAAAACTTTGATTACCATCTTGACTCAATTTAGAAGTAAACACCAACTATCAATTCTGTTTAAATTAACATAAAATACCAATCTCATCATTAGCTAAGCCAAGACACACCAATCGATCGCATAAATTCATGTAAAAATGCAATTATATTACATGAACACATACTACTGCAACACATATATGAATATGCAAGTACTACCATGTATTATATGTAACTAAATGCAAAAGCATAATGCTAAAACGTAAAAACGGCGAACTACAATGCAAATAACTAACTATATGAAATACAACACTAAAATGCCCCCAAACTTAAACTAGCCATTGTCCTCAATGGCTGAAATATGAAAAACTAAAGCAGAGGACTTCCCTAAAAAAATATAGCAATCTTCCTCCTTGTCCGCTCAGTTTAGAGAATAGGCTAGGAACATTAGAATGAATCAGGCACCACACTTGAATTGGACTTGACTAACCTATGAACATAATAGAAGAAAGTTTATTAAATCCTAATAAATGAAAATTTATTAACTACTAAAAACAAAAATTAAAATTTAAACTTGGGTTGCCTCTCAATAAGCGCTTGTTTTAGAGTCGTCATCCCAACTACTTCAATTTCCTCTATCCAATCCCCCTTTAAAAATTGAGGAACCCTCCATCCATCGATAGTAACGTAACTTTCGAGGGTTTCCCCTCTGTAAGGATCATTGTTTCAAATTCACCTAGCATGCTCATTTTAAATAAAATCTCATTTAAGAACTTTGAGTAGCCAAACATTTGCTCAATTGTGTCTGTGAATGAATCGTTATATTGAATCTTTTTAAGCACAACTGGATCTTCCTCTTTCTTCCTTTTCTCATCCCACCATGACTCAAAAGATATACTAGCTCTCATGTCACATAGAGCTTTGCCTACGGAATGACTACCATTTGTACACGGGATTGCAATGCTACCCGGATCCTTGAGTTTTTGTAGAAGAGGCTCATGGGGCACTATCGAAATTAGCTTATCAACATTAGAACTCGAGGGTCGATCTTCTCCAACCTCCTTTTCCTGCTCCCCACTCGTCTCCTTCTTTTCAGCATCCATAACTATTGGCTCGGGTACTCCATTAGTTTTAGGAACCATATTACTTGCCAATTCACCTTGAGGGCGATTGTTAATAGCATTTACCAACTGTCCAATCTGATTCTCTATATTTCTAAGAGTCACTTCTTGACTATTTTTCCAAGTCTTATTCTCTTTTATGTACTTAATCAGAAGCTCATCCAGTTTTGGTTTCTTTTCCTGTTGTTGGGGTGGTTGTTGTCGTGACGCTTGAGGTTGGGCTTGATTATCTCACCACGAGAAATTTGGGTGATACCCCCAATCCTGATGATAGTTGTAGGGATAAACAAAATTATTTGGATGTCACCGGAGTTTTTACTATACTTTATTAACTCAAAATTGATGACGCATTGATGACTTAGATGGTTTCCAGCACAATAATCACAAATCACTGAAAATGTCTCCATCTGTGTTGATAACTCATTCAGTTCATATATCCCTGTTGCGTTTAGCTGAGTCATTCTCGTATAAGGGTCTGTTTGATACGGTCTGAATAAGACTTAATGGCTCTGAATCTGAACGATTCAGCCATTTAGAGTGTTTGTTTACAACTTTTAAAATCTGAATTGGGCTGAATGCGTCTGACCAGTTCTTTTTGTAAGACCCCAACTTTTATGAATAAAGATGAATTTTCTATAAATATCATTTTTGAATATTATGGAGTAAATTTGATATAATGTTATAGTTGTGGGTAATATTTATAATTTTTTCAAAGTACGCAAGTTGTTATATAATATTCGATTGGTCGGGGAATATTCGTTTTAATAGGGAATATTCGTACGATGGCATAATCTTTGGTGGACCCCACAACGGAATTATTGTCGGATTGAGAAAACGACAAAAATATCTTTTTATAAAAATAATGGCAAAAGTTTTATCATTAACTCTTTGAAACACCCGTGTTAAAAAAATGCGATGTCTGGCGTGGTTGCATAAGTAGCACACGGTATTGATTATTGATGCTTACGTGAGAAGTTACTCAGTTTTGTTCAATTATTGTTACAGTAATTCCTGCATAGTATCTCACGTTATTTGATTCAATTATTGTTGATATTTTATATATTATTAAATCAATAATTTAGACGATACTGTTATTCATATTATTATTTGCAATATTGATGATGTCTAGAAGTTCTGTCAAGGAGAGGTTTGGTCACTTAATTGCGCGCCACTAGGGAAAAATCCTTATTGGAAAGCCCCCTCTTTCCTGGGAATGACCTGGTCATTAAATATTATAAATTATAATAATGATGATAAATGTTGTTAAAAATATTGAGGTGATTTCTATTGTAAATATTGGCGTATTATTTGGACCCCCATTTACCCATTTTTTAAAATAATCGGTAGAAATTTATTCTTTATAATAAAGGTGGGGCCCACATGTGGGGCCCACGTGTGGAAGAAATGGTTGAAATGAAAATGGGGTTGGGGTGGGGGTGGGGGGGGGGGGGGGGGAGAAGCGTATTTGGGAGGGAATTGTTATTATATATATATATATATATGTTTATAACATGCGGTTATATATATAAATATAAACATATATATATATATATATATTATTTTAGTTTTTATTTTTTACTTAATTTGCTTGAAATTTCAGTTGCCTGCAACATTGGTAAGCATCCGTGAATGAAATAATGCATCAGTCAAGTATCCGTGAATGAAATAACTATTGCGTCCGTGATTTTTTCTTACACAGTACCCCTTCCATTCTCCTATAAATAGGATGCTTAGTTAGAATTGAAAATCACACCAGAATCAGAGAATTCTTCTTCTATAATATTGAGCGTATTTCTTTAGAGTTTTAGAAAGCTTTGAGCGTAAAAAACAGTGAAAGTTTTCTTCAAGAATATCCCCGCTATACCAGTTGGAATACTCTTCTTTTCAAGGTAAGGGATGTTATTTTTGTTCAATATTCGCTTGAAATAATATTTTCTTCCATACTCTATAGTATGTAAGTAATATTATTTCGTTTCAGATTTCAAATTCTATACTCGTTTTGTTAAAGTTTTGGCTTCTATACTCCATGAAATTAGTAGAATATCCTTGATATTTGCGCTTCATCCAGTATCTTTTTATGGAAATATTATTCTGAGCATTCTTGATAAGTTTTAATTTTTTCATGCTGGAGTACTATTCACGGGGTTACTATTCCCAAAGTACTATTCACTCGAGTACTATTCACCCGGGGTACTATTCATGATAAAATTTGATTCGTTTTCGGTCCAAATTATTTTTGGTACAATATTATTCTTGAATTTTACTCCATAAAGCAGTATCATGTTGACAATTTAGACGTTATTGATTTCTGGATAAATTAAATTATAAATCTTTAAAAATTTATCCTTGAACTTGTTTTATTGAATTCTTATATCATTGTCATCATCCTCATGTTTATATTATGTTGAAAGTCATCTGTGGCCTGTAGTGCATAGATGGACTTGGTATGATTATGACCAGGGATTATTCGGTATAATCATGACCTTAATGTTACAAATGATGTGGTAAAAGTCCTCATTGGCTCGTAGTACATTAATGGACAGTTGTTGGCATGATCATGACCATTGATGAAAACACGAATATCCTTGGCCCGTAGTACATGGATAATTTGTGGTCGTGATACTAATGAATATCCTTGGCCGTAGTGCAGGGATGATGTGGTTATTTATTAAGCTGAGTCTCAGCGATAAAAGTGATGAAAAACCTTTTAAATCATAGAAGATAGTATCTTTTATTCTATACTTGACTCTACTAATGGATTGCTTGTTCCGCTGCAGTTAAACTTGATGTTTGTTATATTTTATCAGTTTAACACTGTTGAAGGCTAACAATAATTTATTCTGCATTATCTTAGTAATAATATTTCTTATTGGGATAGTTGAGCTCACCCTTTTGCTTTCATTGTTCTCTTCAGGAAATGAGAACGTAGCAGGGACTAGTCGGGGAACGGAGTGACGGCCCAGATGTTTGCATTAGTAGTCCTCATTATTCTATGAAATAGTGTGATTGAGGACTCCCTTTGAGTTTAAATACTGTCTAGAAGACAATATTCGTATTAAAACTCTCAGTTTATATTTTGTCGTATTTTACACGACAATTGTATTATTAAGTTGTATTTGAATTTTGTACCATGTATTTGGCGACTAAAGATGGGTGATGTATACCTATTTTGGGGGCGTCACACTTTTGAAAAAATTCGATTGAATGGGCTGAATAATTGTGTTTTACCCAAATAACCTCCAAATAACCTCGCTACTCTGGTTTCTATCTCTAGGGCTGCTCTCGTTCACATCTCCATCGGCGTCTCCATCCGCATCTCTTCCCTCCATCTGCAGTAACTGACCGGGGATGAGGAGTAATCCGATGATCGGGGAAGTTTTATATGAAGAGGTCTGGTAGGAATTTGAATGTTGAACAATAATTGATTGATTAATATTTAAGCACCGATCCAAATAAACGATGGGGAGAGCGTGAAGTTGGTGACAGAGATAGGTGGGCTATGCAAATTGCAATACCTGTGTTTGGTGTAGCAAAGGGAAGAAGACAAATGTGATGTGATACTAGTGAGGCGGTTTTGCCTCTTTTCTGGACTAAATTTCTTATTTATCATATTTTATTAAATTGTCCCCTAAGCTTTTATTATTTTTTTAAATACGTCTAGACAAAATTATATATTTGTTCAGAATAGTATATAGGGGTAAAATAATAAAATACTGTTATTCAGATATTTCAGACATATCAATTATCAAACAACTTTTTTCATTCAGATTCAGATTCAGCTCATTCAGATTCAGATTCAGATTCAGATTCATTCAATTTTTATCAAACATCCCCTAAGGCCATTGATAATTATAGTTAGCCATGATGTACCTCGTAAAAGAAAAAAAACAAAAAAAATTAAAAATGTTTAAATAAACTAAATTGATAAAACTAGTAACGAAATAATTATTAAACTGTTCCTAGGAAACGGTGCCAAAAACTTTTCTGATTTATATAATGATAAATACATGCAAGTGTACACGGTCAATCAAGTAATAAAGAAGTAAGAAGAGTGTCGAACCCATATGGAACAGTTACTAACAATTAATCTAATTACCAAGTTTTTATCAATTCAAATTCACTTAAACAATTACTCTAGTTGATTTATGAAATTGTTTTGATTAAAAGAAAATAAAAACTAATTAACAAATAATTATTGATCACTAGATGATAAAAATACAGGAATATAATTTCCCCAATCGCTTTGCAATAATCCCCTTACCTTATTCCCACTTGATTAATCCAATGAATTGATAACTAGGATTGCCTATCAATTTATTAACATTTTTTAATGATTAATAAAAAGACCTATTTTAATTATTGTGCTACTTTCGTGCAAAACACTTAAATAGATTCATTAAGCACAAACTCCTAATAAAGTTACACATGACATACAAGTACTTTCGTCTCATACACTATTATGTTATCCTTAACAAGAATCAACAAATTCGTGCGTTATTATATTCAGATCTAATCTAAGACTTCCTCTTTCAATTCCATCAAAGATATCAGATTAATTGCTAGCTAAACAATTAATACATTAAGCACAAAATATAATAATCAACTCAATAGGATCAACAAGTGGAAATAATGATAATTCAATTACAAAAGGTTCCATCGTATCCCTAATTAAGAAATTAGTTCATCATCATAATAAAAACAAGAAGATTAAGATTGAAGAACATCTCAAGTACATATAATAAAATTAAGAGAAGAAGAAAAACTCTGTCGAAGAATCTCCAATCTCCAAGCTTCAATCTCCGCCTTGTGTGCTCTTCAATGATGTCTCTAAGTCTCCAATAGAAGTGACTCTTAATGAATTGTAGTCAAAAGTCTAGAAGAAGTCTCTCCAGTCCAATTTATAATCAAGTATTTATAGTCATAATGCAAACCTTACCAAGTTCGGTAACTAACAATCCTATTCTTGCTCAAATTGGACAACATAACACCTAAATCAGCTCTCTCCCCGTCGTTCGGCATGCCCAGCGCTGCTCCTAGGCCAATTTGGGAGCGCCCAGCCCTATAGTTGTAGAAAATTTGATGGTCTGGCATGGCCCACGCCACTCCTAGTTCATTTCTGGCTCACCCCGCGTCGGTTAATTTTTTGCTGCAATGTCCTTTGGTAAAATAACCATAACTTTTGATCCAGGAGGAGTTACGGGGCCTGCTACCTATCAAATCAAGGATCTTGACGAGATCTACAACTTTCATTCTTTAGGAATTAACAGATTCTAGTCGAATCAAGGTAAAAATTTAGATTCAAGTGACTACTATGTAAATGGCAAGTATAAAAACTTTGAGCTTTGATCTTTGTTGATAAAAAGGCCATACCTCTCGCACTTGAACTCCGATTAGGACGATTAAAGATGTTCTAAAAATCTAAGAAGTAGATATACAATGAAATCCAAGTTCTAAGCTAAGAAAAAAAATCCAACTTGGTGTAAAATGCCCTGCAATCTTCCCTTCTTGCATTTTCTTGCATATTTTAGTCCAAAAGATTCCAAATTGCTTTTCTTTGCTTCTTCATGCCAAAGTTGTGTCATAGCTTATAAAATAACATAAAATGTATGAAATGCACACACAACACTTAAAAACCAACCAAAATATTAAGCTCAAATGCACTCGATTCTTGGGAATAAAACCCACTTATCAATCATCACAGTGATCCCCGAGCTGTAGACTACCCAAAGTAAGCCAGATGACTATCCCACCGATTCAAAAAGATACTTTTTTCTTTTTGCTTCATCTTCCTAGATCTGGAATTGGACAAACTTGATGCCATCGCGTTGCCCTCGAAAAGAGCTTTTCGGAATGGTATGATGCGTCGCCCTAATATTTTCAGATTTAAAGATACAGACTTTTCAGCAAACCATGCAATGACTGAAGGCACAAACGTCGGGGCTGTGGAACCCTGTATGTTGGCATCAACAACTCATTTGAAAAGGGAGAACTTATTTTTAGAGAGAGAAATAACAATTTAGAGAGAGAAAGAGCTCGGGTCTAGCATCAAAAATCCAATAGATTCAATATAGATATAGTATTATATAGTTAAATCTCTTATATATTTGAGTGATAGAATATAGGTTCTAAGCCAAGAAGCTTGTTTCTTCATTTCCTATGGTAAAAAATTGAATATTTTGTATATTCATTGTAAATCTATTAGATCTTGTTTAATATTGTGCTTAGGTCTAGTTAATGTTTTAATTTGTATACATATATTGGGTGTTTTTTATAGATCTATTTATTTTACCGATTATTTTGTTTGTATATAGTTAAAAATCAAATTTTCCCCTAGATCTAGTTAGATCTAATCCTCAATCGGTTCTAAAACTTCAAAGCTTGAAACTTTATACTAGATTGGCTTGGATCTAGGTTAGATCTAGTTATTTTCAATGTTTTAAATCAATTTTGAACACTCTGTAAAACCCTAGATCCATATCTAGTTTGGAGGAGGTCCTAACTACTCGCACTAGGAATTCTAACAATTGAATAAACTAATAGCGGGTTTAGGATACATTTTTTTATATTCATTTACATTTAAATCCCAATTGTGTCATTATACAGATTTGTGGATATCCTAGATATATGGATTTATGTCCTAGATCATGAGATCCTTCGATAGATCTCTTTAATACACAGTCTCTCAGAACGTCAATTTCGATATGGCTATCTAAAAGTTATGGTTATGGGAGCCCACTTTTGGATCTCTTTATGCTTGTGTTTGGGATATTATGATGTGAGCCTTGGAATCTTGGAGTCGAGATCCACTAATTAGATCTTGGCTAGATTCCTAAGATGGATGTATTGTTAATTGTAATGATAAGCGTTCAAATCATTGTACATGTAATTTCAGGCCTTAAAATGACTTTAAGGGCCTTGTCCCGAGAGAATGAATTTTGTTATTTCTTAGAGGAACAATAGATATTTAGATGTGGTAATAAATAGATCTTTAAAACTTCTTCAATTACTTATTTAAGTATTACCAAATAATTAATTAATCAAGATTATCTATGCATAATGGAATATATGTTTGAAAACTCCCCTTAAAGATTTACTAAGAAATCTCAGTTCTAAAATAAGTTCTATGAATAGAAAAACACATAGAAAATATGACAATTATAGGTTGCATAATGTAAATGACGTAAAGTAAAAGGCACATGAGGTTTTAAGGGTTCGGAGACAAAGAAAACTCCTACTCCACTTTTCTGCTCAACGAGTAGGATATCCTTTAAGGATATATACCCAACAAACCATTTTACAACTGAGCCACTAAGGTTCCTTCAAGTCACAAAGTTTCGGCAATTCGGTCACTATGACCAGATCCTTTGACCCCAATTCGCTCACTTAGACCAGGATTCTCTAACTCCAAATCGATCACACATACCAGGATCCAATGACCCTTCTTCCTGTTTGTTGAAGTTTGCTGGGGTGCTACTAAAATGACTTATAATCTCTTCATCTTTTGGAACATGGAAACATTGTTGATTATCTCCTTGGTGCTTACTGAACTTTGTCGATGAAGCTTGAACTCTTCTGATTATCAACATCTACCCATGATCATGGTTGATGTGCTATTAAGTTATTTAATTAAGTTATACATCTTTTGTGCTTAGCAGCCTTGAACACTTTTTGGGTCGTAGACTTTTGCTCTACGTCTTCAACTAGTTAACTCTAAGTGTTTCTAGTAGAATGTAGAGTGATACTTGAGATTTGCCTTTTGATATGACACTTTTATGTTACCAGCATCAACTGCATAGCTTCTTCATACTAAGATTTTTAGTTCTGCCATGTCCTCCATTATCTTGGCTCTTCGGCTCTGGCTCTTTAGCTCTATGGCTCGTTGCTCTTTGTCCTTAGCTCTATAACTCCGGCTTTTCCAAGTGCTTATCAGCTTCTTATAGTCTGATGAGGTGCTGCCAAGTTTACGTTTAATCTCCTTCTCTTTTTGTACTTGGATCCTTGAACACATCTTCAATCGTAGAGTGATGCTTACTCTACATTTTCATGATTTTTTAACTCCTTTAAATTTGGTTTTATTTCATGTTTCATGTGTATATGGGTTTATAAGGTTATTTATTATTTTTAGATGAATTTGGACTTGAAGGGATGAAAAGGACTGATTTAGAGATGAATTAAAGAGAAAAAGAAAATATGTTGTTGAGCAGCAGGGCAGCGCGACCGCATTGTGATCAAGAGAACTTGGAGCGCGGCAACGCTGAAAAGTAGAGCCATAATCTAACTCTGGAGGTTATGCGTAACCACTCTCGTTCGATACAAAATCGGTATGGCGAGTCCGAATAGCCTAGTGAATTAAGCCAAACCGCGTTCGCTTTCTATAACTCTTCAACCCAATGCGCTTTGAAGCCGCCCCAACCAAGAATTCTCTGTTCTTAGGCGCGACCTCGCCGTTCCCCAGTACAAATAGGGCGCGGTCGCGCTAGGTCGGAATTCTGGGATTTTTGGAAACTTCTCAAAGCAATTTTGGTAGACTTCTACATGAAATGGGATCGATATTTCTATTAGACTTAGGATCTTTTTAGAATGAGATTTATTTCCAAATTAGTTTCTATTTCTTTATGGAAACTAGAGTTATGATTTGTAATTCCTTTTGGGATTTGGATTTCTAGTTTTCATAGGATTTAGAACTTTGTCTAGCACTATAAATAGATGATGATAGTCAGGGTTTTAGACATCATCTACTATCATTTACAACATTGGAGTTTTGAAGGCATGTCAGGCTAGTTTTCTTCATCCAGTTCTAAAGGGAGGTGGAACCTTGTTACAAGTAATTAATTAATTAAGTTATATTATTTATTCCTTCTTTCATGACACTTCTTTTGATAATCTGTTTTCATTATTTGCATGCTAATTAATCTAATCAATTTGATATGGCCAATTAAGTTGATTTGGTTATTAACATCTGCTAGATTAAGATTGATATTACGTGTAATTGGTATCTTTCTTCATCACAAGTAGAAAATTAGTAATACTAATTATGGATAAGCTTTTGTGTATTGCTAAGATTATCAGAAAATAAGTTAAACAAATCGAGCTTATATGTTTGTTGCTTGGATTAGACTAATTCTCTATTCCTTAATGCTTCTGTCATATTAAATCTAGAGAGCTTGTTCTAGGTTGTATGATAGATAGAATCTTGTGAATATCTTGTTTTATACAGTGACTATCTAAGGAGAATTTCGGATAACAGAGCTTATTGTTATTTAGGGTTAATAGTTTCATTAAAAGGGTAAATAATATCAACTTGGTTAATAGATTGTTGTAACTTGGTGAAACTGCACTACAAAACTGAAGTTGTTACATATTTGGTTAATCTCATCAATTTAAATTTTTTTCCTAGTTTAAAACAATTTAAAAAACCCATCATCTTTATTTTTTTGTTAAAATAGTAGAATAAATTCAAAACAAAGTTACTCTCTATGGGATCGATCCTTGATTACTACTTTGCTAATTATTGAATCTGTGAAGTGAAAGTGAGGTTAATTTAGGAGTGTCAATGATAACTTACAAATTTTGGCGTCGTTGTTGGAGAGTAAATGTGTGTTTTATTTTATTCTCTATTTTTGTTTTTTTATGACTCGATCTTCTCAGGCTGCTATATTAGATTTTGACCTAGAGATTGAGAAAACTACAAGGAGGCTAAGGAAGCAAAATCGGAAAGCTCAACAGTCTACTGCAGATACGGACGAGGCTTTTGTACCATCACCGGGCCTCAACGTAGCTTTGGAATTACTATCAGACAAATCATCCACCGAATTAGACGAAGATGAAGAGATGGCGGTGCCAAACGACAACCGGACGTTGAAAGAATTATCCATGCCTAATCTTACTCAATAGCCTTTATGCATTGGATATCCTACTTTAAATGCTGCATTCGAACTTAAATTCGGACTGATTCATCTTTTGCCTACTTTCCGTGGTCTTATAGGTGAAGATCCATACAAGCACTTGAAGGAGTTTCATGTAGTGTGTGCTCAACCATAAAACCACATGGGATTTTAGAGGAGTAGATAAAGCTTAGAGCTTTCCCACTCTCCCTAGAAGATTTAGCAAATGATTAGTTGTACTGTCTTCCCTCCAAATTAATACAATCATGGGATGATATGAAAAGGGCTGTTCTTGGAAAAGTACTTCCTGCTTCAAAAGTGGTTAACATAAGGAAAGAGATATGCGGTATCCGACAGTTTTGGTGGAGAAACTCTGTACGAATAGTGGGAGAGATTTAAGAAACTGTGCTCCAGCTATCCTCCCTACCAAATCCATGAACAACACTTGATTCAGTACTTTTAAGAGGGACTTGTACCAATGGATAGAAGTATGATTGATGCTGCTAGTGGAGGAGCATTGATAGATAAAACATCGGAGGCTACAAGAAATATGATTGCAAACATGGCAGCCAATGTACAATAATATGGGACAAGGAATGATCATGCACCACAAAGGGTAAGTGAGGTAAGCACGATCAATTTGGAGCAGCAGATTTCTGACTTAACTGCTATGGTGAAACAATTAACAACAAGAAACTTATCGATTGCAAAGGCTTGCGGAATATACTTAATGGTAGGGCACACCACGAATGTGTGTCCAACATTGCAAGAGGATGAGACTGCACAACAAGCCAATGCAATGGGAAATTATCAAGCACAACCACAGAGAAAGTATGATCCCTACTCAAGCACATACAATTCAGGATGGAGGGATAATCCTAACTTGAGTTATGGGGGTACTAGGCCACCAGTGAAAAGTTTTTTCCTAACAAACAACAAGGTTTTCAGCCAACTCAACCACAGTACCAACCCATAGCAGCAGCACCGGCTAATCCTGGAACATCCTTTGAAGACATGTTCAAGGCATTAATGACTCAGACACAACATTTTCAACAAGAGACAAGATCTTTTATCCACAGTTTGGAGAATCAAATGAGTCAACTAGCTACTACAGTTGGTCGATTAGACTCTCAAGGTTCAGGGAAGCTACCATCTCAAATGGTTTTCAAACCAAAGGAGAATGCCAGTTCCATAACCTTGCGGAGTGGAAAAAAATGGATACACTAAAAGCCACTGTTGAGTTCGAGGAGGAAACATCCAAGGAGGAAGCAAAAATATCTAAGGTGATACCTAACCCTCCTATCCAGCTTAAGAATAATCCTCTACCCTTTCCTCCCAAGAATTCCAGAACTTCAAAGAAAGAGGAGCAAGAAAAAAAGATCCTGGAAACTTTCAGAAAAGTCGGGGTGAAAATTCCCTTACTAGATGCAATTAAACAAGTGCCAATATATGCAAAGTTTTTAAAAGAGTTATGCACTAATAAAAGAAAATTGAAAAATGATGAAAGAGTCATGTTGGTTGTTTTAACAATCAATAAAACACGTGCAAGTATATGAGGTCAAACAAGTAATACAATAATAAGTTGAGTGTCGAACCCACATGGAATTAACATTAAAACTATTCAAATACTAAAATTGTATCAATATGACCTTATCTAAACAATTGATTAAAGATGATTTGTATTAAAGCAATATAATTAAAATAGTAAATGTCGAGAAAAGAATTTTTATCGAATATGATTAGCTAAGATTACAACTCCCCTAATGCTTCGTATAATCTCTTAACTCTCCTAACTATATAACAAATCATTAGAATGGTCAACCGAGAATTCTATGAATACATGAGCCTCTTTCGATGGCCATATGTAAATCCCCTAGCTAAATAAGTCACGATATTCCTAGGGTAAAATAAATTAGACTAGGGGTCATTAAGCTTTAATTCTCATCAATTACACAAGGCAAATAGATATATTCCTATTCTATTTTGCATGATATGCTCTCACTCCATTAGGAATGAGCATAACACATGTTATCATATTTAGGGTTATGGATTAAATTCCATTTTCCAATATCAAAGTAATACTCATATCAATCACTTGACAAAGCAATCAATAAATAAAGCATGAAATACAATAACCCATTCAAATATGATTCATTATAATAAATAGGAGAGAGAGTTAATTAAACTAATCATTAGGTTACATTGTAATTGTGACGCACCCAAATTCAGGTATCTTCTAATCCTGAAGATGGTGATACACGGTACTGCAACATTCAACAAATCTTCATTGATGTACACTTAATGATATAATCCTTAAGCTTATATTATTGCATCAAATCCTTCAAATCCCAGATTCTTAACCATTACATGTTCATAGTATCATAATATTACACATTACACAGTAACATCTTTCTATTACATACTCTTTTTAATCTTCCTCTTAGTGTTTTCCTTAACCTTCACTAGAATCTTTGATATCTCCAACCTTAACTTGAATCATATAGTTTAAGTAAGGCATGAGCATTAAATTACCTAGTAAGTCTAACAATTTAATGACAATACAATAAATAATAATATGATTTCACTTCAATAACTGAACAATTAGTTATAAAGTGCCGTGAATAATAATAACAACAATTTTCTTTTCTTTATACAATTTAAATGACAAAACATCATTAGAACTTTGAGTTTTGGTCGACAGACCATGAAATTTTATTTTTCATTCTTTAGAAGGACAACATAGCCCTAAGGCCATATGTTCGATATTGCTTACGAGTACGTCCATGTGATTAGCCTTTAGTACCCTATGTTGTACAACACTACTCCATTAAACGTATTTACGTTTAATTTGTGACACCTGTCGTGTCTGTCGAAATACGACTAAAACATCATTTTATTTTTCTCATGTTTAACCTTGAATACTTACCAAAGTAATTGATTCAAGATAACGATGATAAGATTTTGAAGGATTAGTAAACAAACCAACAAAACAATTTAGCATTTGTTTAGCCGAATCAAATGACATCGACATCTTCTTAAATATTCCCTAATATACATGACGTGAACACTTGTACAAATACTACAAGATTTGTAAAAGTTTGGGATATATATATATATATATATATATATATATATATATATATATATATATATATAACGATTCATATGATTTTAAGTGCACATAATCAAATGAAATAAATAACTTGCCCAACACATAATATAGACAAATTTTAATAAAATTCATATAACACCAAGGTTATACCTTATACAGAAAACTTGCATAACATAAAGTTAATATAAGAGTTAGAAACTTGTCACAATTAGAACTTGTACAAGATTAGAAAACTTGCCTTAAGCGTTCTTTATACTCCTGACGATATTCGCCCTTTAAATGTCCTAAACCTTTACATTAATCATAACACTCTAATTAGGCACATAAAGATACCAAATTTGGTTTGTAGTAATCTTACTTCTTCTACCTTCATCTTCATATCCTTAAATTCGAATAAATTCTCAAGTTTATTATTACTTGTTATTGTGCTTTGATGTCTGATTACCATACACTCATCATAATCCTTGCAACTGACCAAGCAATATACTTTTGCATAAGCCTAGTTCAATCTTACAACTCTTTATATCACTCATTGATTTTGTTTAAGAATTTCACTTAACTTTTCTCTTAACGTCTTTTATCCGAGTTATATAATTCAGAACATTTGTCATTTTTCTTACTATTTATTACAACTTTATAACATTTAAGGTCATAAGTTACCATTCTTCATCCAATGTTCAAGTCATTACAATCAATGTATTCTTAAATGTTTATTTAACACGAATGCATTATCCCTTATAGCCGTTACATACTTTACTTTTATATTTTATAATTTTCACATCAACTTGTGATTATCAAACTTTAATGTTTTAATTAAAGTTCATAATTCACCTTTAATAACCTTACTTCTTTTTATGTTCATAAATTCGTTCGACATTAATATAATTCACAAAAATCATTTACGTATTCTCCATTCATAATTTCATAATCTTGAATTAACATTTGATTGTTGAACTTAAGGTTTCAATCCTCCTTTAGGATATTATTTTATGTCTAATTAAAGTTCATAATCAATCCCTAATCATTCCCTAGCTTTTGTGTTTTAAAAAGCTCGCACTATCAAATGCACAGCACCGACGCTGCGGCGCCATGACCTAGTGTTAAAGCCATTGTTTGTGGTGCATATTGACGATGAGGTTTTACCTCGAATCGGAGCTGCGATTGCCCCATTTTTTTTTTAGGCGGTATTTGTGGGCCAGCTTGAATCTTTGAATTTTTTTCTAAGTGCAAAATCTTTTCAAATCGCTTACTTACCGAACTCGTAACTTAATCATTTTAACTCGGAACGAGTTCGTTCAAAGGCCATTTTCCTAATTATCTTACATACTTCAAATTTTCTCAGATATAATCCATTAACGAGGAGTTCATTTGATTAAATGTTCATAATTCATTCGTTTTATGTTCTTGAGCGTTCTTCGCTCGTTAGTCCATTATTCGTCCATACAATGTCCGAATTCGTCAGTTCTTGAGTCTATAACTCTTAAACTTCCTGCTTTTCAATATGCTAACAAAGCCCTAAGTTTCTAGGTTTGTTATCAACATTCCATTTTCGTCCAGAAATCCTAGTTAACTACGATTCCTACGTTTAACGTCTTTTATTGAAAATTTTGCCATAACTTTGTTATCACGTAATTTTACTTTGTTCCAAATGGAAAGATTCCATCATTTATTCATCTATCATCCTAACCAATCATAGAGCATCTAACTTATACGCGATGGTTTAAAACTTGTCCATCAACAACAAGCTCTAAATTTTCATACGTTCTTTATTCCGTTCTTAATCATTCGATTATGATTTCACTTGATATATGGTTATTAATGTTTTAAGTCTATTAATATCCATCCTTATTCCCCCGAATCATACATACATCACCAATACACTTCTCTATCAATCCACTACTTTAAAAGAAATGAAGATAGATGAAGATTATTGTTTAAAGCTTATTACCTCTTGAGTTTGTTCTTGGTTTGATGATTGTAGACTTTCAAAATTTCGTTTTCCTGTTATTAACTATGAAGGAGGGCACACATATCTTTTTCATACTCCAAAGATAACCTTGGAACACCACAACATCAAATCAAACCACAGAGCGACCGCAAAGTAACGTAATAGCTTGAGAAAAAATCGGATTTATATGAGAATTTAATTTTTATTTGATTATGTCAATTAAATGAATTTAATTGATTATTTATGTGAGTAAGCTATGTGAAGGTCATTCTATGACCTAGAATGTACGAATGTGGTTAGTAATCTGGCTATGTGCTAGAATTAATTGTTTGGAATTTCCAAGACGAAAATAAATATTTTTCGAGAAATTTCCGTAAAAACACTATTCATCAGTTTCTGCTCGGGGATTGAGTTCGAAATTCCTAGAAACACGTAATGATAGAATATTAAGACGAGATGGAATATCTAATAATATTTCATTTATGGCAAACGAAGTTTTCACCTGCAGACTTAAAAACCTAAGGGTTGAGAAGAATGATTTCTTAGAAGGAAATGTGAGGCGTATAATGAATTACGATAATGATTATGCGTATATTATACGAGTATAATATGAAAATTCAATACGAAGTACAATACGAATATTGTACGAGTATTATACGAAGAGAATACGTAAATTATACGTGGGGAATACGTTGGGTATTATTGGATTTATAGTATAAGGACTTAGTATAATCCAATTGGATTTGGTTTAAATCAAGCCCAAATGATTGTGTAATCAAGCCCAATGAATTAAGTGTTTAGACCCAAGTTAAAGCCCAATGTTACAATTAATTAAGCCTAATCAAGGAAATCGGACCGTGGGTCGAACCGGTGGGTCACCGAATGGGTAAATCCCATGGGGCAACCCATGGGGATTACCCATGGGCATGGTGGGCTGGCCACTTGGTGTGCAAGCTAGGTAAACTACTTGATCACAAGGTATTTTACTTGGTGATGAAGTAGTGAATAGTAAGGAGGTGGGACAATTGACCATAAAGCCCTCCCTCTTATTTTCCTATAAATAAGAAATATATGTTGACCATTTGAGGGTTTTCCAAGACTCATCCAACATATTTTGAGAGAGAAAAAGAGCTAGACTTAAACCATTCTCCTACCTTGAAGATTTTTCTTTAGAAGTTTAGCAAGAACGTAAAGTTCGGAAAGGTAATATTCCATTAATATTGGTTTTCCATCCCTTTTGATTTCTTTATTATGAAGAATCATAAATTGGTGGAGCATGTCTCCTATGTATGAATAAGGATGGCTTGTGATATATAAAACATTTATAAGTCATTCGCAAGTAAGAATCGTAAGGGTTTACGTAAGTCTAAACCGTAGAAATTATTGATTAAGGAACATTATTGTTGATGGACAAATTGAAAACCATCACTATTAGAATATATTGCATCTTGCTTGGTTAGGATGTAGATATGAAATCAATGGAGTATTCCATGTGATTTGGCTTATAGAACACTAGTAACGAAGTTATGGCGAATTTTACGAAATTAGACGTTAATCGTCAAAAACGTAAAAATTCCGAATTGGTAGTCGAAAGTTGCCTTGAGACTTGAAAACATTGTTTTTCAATGTTAACTTGTGAGATAGGGTATTTGAGAGTCGTGGACTCAAGAATCGTCAGATTCCGACTTAAAACGAAGAAAAAGAGTATTGAACGCTCATTAGCGTTTAACGAACGCTTAAAATGATCTTAATAGTGAATTTTGAGTTAATGGATTCGAAAGTGTAGAATTCTTATATGAACGCGTAGAGTATATAATTTATGATGTGTAGGCTTTTGAACAGACCAAATCAGACTTATAACGAAGAAGTTATGAATCGTGGAAACTCACCCAAATTTTTATGTTTCAAACTTTTCTGGTGCTGAGGTCTGGCACCACGACGCCAGACAAAGCTTAAAGTACCACGCCAAAGTTGATCTTGATGCGATGTCATTACCTCTTTCAAGAGTGGGCGCCGCAAAGACCACTCATGTGAAGAAATGTCGCATCGCAATGTAAACCGAGGTTCAATCACTACAAATGGCGCCAGTAGAAGCGCCGATGTTAAACAAAGTGTCATGTGCATGGCCTTGAAGCGAGTTTTTTGTTATAAAAGCTAGGTTTTGAACTTTAGTTATTCCGAGACCTAGATGAGTTGAGTTTATATACTCAATGAATGTAATAAAGACTATTCCTATATTACATATACTAATGAACTTAGGAATTGAACGCATGTTATTAACTTATGAACGAAGAACACAAAGTGTTATTAATGAACCATAATTGGTAAACGACATTGGTACTTCACCAATGATGATAGAGTCCCGATAATAACGTAAGATTGTTAATAAGTTGGGATGAAGGGTAATGAGTCGAATTGACTTTATTAGATGAAATAAAGTTAACTAAGACATAGAAGAGAAAGAAGTTGATAGAAACAATGTGAGTAATTGTTTGGTAGCTAATTATAGTGTGCTATGTGAATATATCATGTAGATTCTGTAAAGGCTGTGAACAATCGATTAAGTTTTTTGAAGACGCTGAAAGGCAAGTTTTCTTAATGCTTGTCTAACTTTCAAGTTAGTCAAGTTTTATGTGATTCATGTTACTGAATTGCATGACTGATTTTAAAGAAAGGGTCAATGCCAGTTTTAACTCGGCTAGACTATTCGTAAGATATAGATTGATTTGTCTTTATATCTTTCTATATAGAAATGTTAACGCTATCCTATGCCAAGAAATTAGTACGGATTTGAAGGTAAGGTTTGTCTATGAACAAACAAAAGTATTTTTCATTGATTATTCGATGGGCACACGAGTTTGCCAAAACTTAAACGTAAATACGTTTAACGGATGAATGTTGATCAACATAGAGTACTATAGGCTGTCACTTCTTGCGTGAATTATATGATTGCAGTTAAAGCCGAGCATACCGAGAATGCTAAGAGAAATAAGGGCAAGGCTAAGATGGATAGTTAACCATCTTGTAATAGATTAATATGATTGTATGTATTATACTTAAGAATAAAGAATGATGTAGTCGGTTTATGAACCTGGGAAAGGATTTCACTTTGATTGTAATAAGAAGATAGTAATTACATTCATTATATTGTGCTTTCAATGGAATGATTGTATAGTTATGAGTACCGTGTAGCACCATATGTCGGGTTAGAAGATACCCAAATTTGGGGGCGTCACAGGTTGGTATCAAAGCATTAGGTTATAAAACTTAAGGGGGGAAGAACCTTAGGCTAATAACCTCGTAAGGAAGGTAAAGTCCGAAGAAAGAAATTCGAGTCGAATGAATTAATAAAGTATTGAGAAAACTCAGTACTAAAAGACTTAAAAGATGAAAAGTAACCTTAAATAAATTAAATGTAATTTATGCTTATACTATTGTGTATTATGTACTAATCAACTTGTTATGTGCTATTGTAGATGTTGATCATTAACATGATGTATAGAGACATTCACGTTGTGAGTGAAGAGTCAGTGAACCAAGTGGAGGTAGTACCTATGCCAGTGTCGGAGGTACCAATAGTGGTTTTAGAAGATTCTGATCCACAAGAGTACATGTCTGGGGAAGATTACTCTGAGGAAACGATGGGAATAACATCATATCTAAATATAATGATAGATGTGGAGGAGGAGATAGAGGTAACATTGATTAATACGGTGGTACCTACTCAGGAGCCAACACCTCCAGAGGCAATGAGATCATTGTATCTGGCAGTGTTGGATAGGAATATGCATCTACGCACGGTGGTGCAGACACAGAACAAGGAGATTACCGCCTTGTATGAGGTGAAGGAGTCTGCAGAGGCAGATTTTGAGTCAGAGCACGATGAGAAAGTGCTGATGAAGGATAAGGCGAGGGATTATAAGAATGAAGCCGTAGAGCTTCGTAAGGAACTGGCCATTAAGGACCAGAAGATTGCTAGGATGTCGTACATCCATGAATGTGCTCACGCTGATTTCAAGCTAAAAATTGCTTGTTATTCTATTGAGTCAGGGCAGACTCGACATACCATTAGTCGAGATATTATTTCGATTTTTGTAAATCAGAAACATGAGAATGCCGTACGGCAGTGTTAGTAGATAGTTAGATCTTTTTGGTATATATGGTAGTGACGTAAAACCCTCTTTTGTATAATTAAAGGGTAGTCTTTTTGTAAATCCCAAATCTTTGTAGAAGTCAACCGCGGGATAGTATATAATAGCTTTTTGGGCTAAGGAAGAAACATGTAAATAGTTTTGACTACGAAAGCATATTAATATAATGAAGTTTTAATTTTTAATGTGCTTGTTGTGGTATGAGTTGTTATTTGAGAATGATAACCAAGTAGTTAAATAAATAATAACGAAACTTTATTATTTAATCAGAATTATGCCGCCAAGAAGGAGACAACGTAACCAAGAGGCCGAGCCTCATAATGAAAATCAGGAGGGTCCTAATAACCCTATACAAGAGTTCGTTAATTTATTAACGGCAACATTTAACCAAGTTGGGGGAGGAATTCCTGTAGCACCTAGGGTAGCAAGAACAACTACCTTTAAGGAGTTTAAGAGTGTGGGTCCTCCGGAGTTCCGAGGAACGACAGACCCCTTAGAGGCCCAGACATGGGTAAAAGAGATAGAGAAGGCGTTTGTTATTACAAACGTAAGTGAGGCGCAAAAGACTACTTTTGCGACTTACATGATGAAAGGGGAGGCCAACTACTGGTGGGAGGCTCACCAGGGTGGGGCTAGGACATAAGCAGTTACTTGGGAACAGTTCAAGAAGGTATTCTTCGAGAACTACTTCCCTACTAGTATGCAAGGTAGGATGGAGATTAAGTTCTTGGAACTTAAACAAGGGGATATGACAGTTCCCCAGTATGCTGCCAAATTCAATGAATTGGCGAGATTTTCTCCACATCAGGTGGACATGGAAGAGAGGAAGGCGCGTCGATTTGAGCAAGGCTTGAAACCCTGGCTCTACAATAGGATATCGGTATTTCAGAGTGCTTCCTACGGGACCATTCTGGAAAAAGCGATAATAGCTGAAGGTGGTGGTGAGGCATTGTCTCAGTATCACAAAGAAAGGAAGAACAAGAATAAAGTAGAGGGAGGAAGTAAGGAAGAAGTTGCCAGCGGGAGTGGCAACATGCCTAAGAGGAAGAGTTTCAACCCTAGGAATACTGGGGTAAAATAGGGAGATCCTAAACGTAGGACGGAGGTATGTAAGACATGCGGAAAGACTCATATGGGAGTCTATTTAAAAGGGAAATCAGTTTGCTACAACTGTGGGCAGGAGGGACATCTGTCACCCAACTGTCTTAACCCTAAGAAAAACCATGGGTGTTTTGTCTGTGGATCGTTGGACCACATGGCAAGAAATTGCCCGAAGAAAGGGTTAGAGGGAAATAAGGGTTCTGGTAGTGGTAAATTAGCCATTATTGGACCAACACCATCAGTGGGTAGACCCTCAGCCCGTACGTTTAATATGACCGTCCAAGATGCGGTTGCATCAACGGATGTGGTAGCAGGTATCATTCCAGTCAATGAAATAAATGCTTATGTGTTATTTGACTCGGGTGTTACTTGTTCTTTTATAGCATGTGGATTTCATAAGCGATTAGGTTTAATCCTTGAAAAGTTAGCAATACCTTTAGATGTTAAGGTAGCAAACGAAGAGATAATCCCCATTGAACATATTCATAAGGATTGCTGCGTAGATATTAGAGGTAATAAGTTATCGATAGATTTGGTACCGATAAGGTTAAAAGAATTCAATGTAATTCTTGGTATGGAATGGTTGATTAACCATAAGGCAATAATAGATTGCCATAGGAAAAGTGTGAACCTTCGGCTTTTTAAGAAAACCAAGGTAGTGTTCTTCGGTAGTAAATCACCGAGACGCTCTTGTTGTCTATCGATGATACAAGCTAGGAAGATGTTGAGAAAAGGGTGTGTAGGTTACCTGTGCCATGTTGTGGATACCCAAAGAGTGGGAACATCCTTGGACCATATACCTATAGTTCAAGAGTTTGCGGATGTATTTCCGGAGGAGTTACCGGGTATTCCACCGGACAGGGAGGTTGAGTTTGTAATTGATCTGTTACTGGTTACGGCACCAGTTTCAAGGGCACCATATCAGATGGCGCTAGTTGAGATGAAGGAGTTAATGGTTCAATTACAAGAACTATTAGACAGGAAGTACATTCAACCGAGTGTGTCTCCTTGGGGAGCACCAATATTGTTTGTAAAGAAAAAGGATGGGTCGTTAAGACTTTGTATCGACTATCGAGAGTTGAACAAGTTAACGATTAAGAATAAATACCCGTTGCCCAGGATCGATGATCTATTTGATCAGTTGAAAGGGGTAAAGTATTTTTCTAAGATAGATTTGCGCACGGGGTATCATCAGTTAAAAGAGAGGAAGGAGGATGTACCTAAGATGGCATTCAGAACTCGTTATGGTTATTACAAGTTTCTGGTAATGTCGTTTGGGTTAACTAATCGCTAGGCCGTGATTATGGATATGATGAACAGTGTTCAAACGAGATTTTGGACAAGTTAAATCAGAGTGTTCATTGATGATATTCTAGTCTACTCTAAGACGTCAGAAGATCATGCTGAACATTTAAGAATAGTGTTGGAGACACTACAAAAGGAGAGGTTGTATGCGAAATTCACAAAGTGTGAATTTTGGCTTGAACGAGTGCAGTTTCTAGGACATGTTATTGACAAAGATGGCATTTCTGTGGATCCAGCAAAAGTAAAAGCAGTTAATGAGTGGGAGCAACTGAAAACGCCAACTGAGGTTTAGAGTTTTCTAGGGTTAGCGGGATACTATAGAAGGTTCATTTAGGATTTTTCTAAAATAGCTACTCCACCGACGAATTTAACGAGAAAGTCGGTGAAATATGTGTGGACTAAAAAATGTGAGAATAGTTTTTAGGAATTAAAGAAGAGGTTAAGTTAGACACTTGTATTATCTTTGCCAGATGATATAGGGAACTTTGTAGTGTATAGCGATGCTTTGCATAAAGGACTGGGTTGCATGCTCATGCAGCATGGCAAGGTCATTGCGTATGCATCACGTCAATTAAAGGATTATGAGAAGGCTTATCCTACTCATGATCTGGAATTGTCAGCTGTAGTTTTTGCCTTGAAGATATGGAGGCATTATCTATATGGTGAGAAGTGTGAGATATATACGGACCACAAAAGTCTGAAATATATCTTCACACAGAAGGAGATGAACATGAGACAGAGAATGTGGTTGGAGCTAATAAAAGATTACGACTGTGATATTTTATATCATCCGGGTAAAGCAAATGTAGTAGCCGATGCGTTAAGTAGGAAGGGTAGAGAGAAACTGTTAATGTTAACGGCTCAAAATGAGTTAGTAACAATGATGGTGAGAATAAAATTAGAAGTTAAATTTCTGGGGGAAGCAGAGGAGATGTTATTCTCCATGGAGACTCAACTGACTATAGTGGAACGTGTTGAGGAAGTGCAATTGAGTAATGAGGAATGTAGACAGATAAAGAAAAGGATAGAGGATGAAGAAAAGACTAAGTATAACCTCGATAAGGAGGGATTACTTCGTTTTGAAGGAAGAATTTGGGTTCCAAATGATTCCGAATTAAAGGAGGAGATAATGATAGAGGCACATAGTTCAAGGTACTCGAGACATCACGGTAGTACGAAGATGTATTAAGAACTTCGTCGAAACTTTTGGTGGCCGAACATGAAAAGGGAGATAGCAGTATATGTTAGTAGGTGCTTAACTTGTCAAAAAGTTAAGGCTGAACACCAATGACCTAGCGGGTTATTGCAACCATTAGAAATTCTAGAGTGGAAATGGGAGCACATCATAATGGATTTTATGGTGGGACTTCCAATAACAAGGAAAGGATACGATGCTATTTGGGTGATAGTGGATCGATTGACGAAATCGGCTCATTTTCTACCAATAGGAGTTAGGTATAACCTAGAACAATTAGCTAAGCTATATATCAAGGAAATTATTTCCAGACATGGAGTACCTGTTTCTATTGTGTCAGATCATGATCCACGATTCACATCGAACTTTTGGAGGAGTTTGCAAGAGCAAATGGGAACGCAGTTAAGATTGAGTATGGCGTATCATCCTCAGATGGATGGGCAGAGTGAACGGGCAATTCAAACGCTTGAAGATATGTTAAGATCTTGCGTTATGGATTTCAAAGGGAGTTGGGACAACTATCTACCGTTGGTGGAATTTTCGTACAACAATAGTTTTCACGCTAGTATAGGTATGCCGCCTTACGATGCGTTGTATGGAAGAAAGTGTAGAACTCCACTTTGTTGGGATGAAGTGGGTGAACGTCGGATGTTGGGACCTGAGTTGGTACAACAGACGGCGGACATGGTAAAGTTGATACGTTCTCGATTGGTTGCGGCTCAAGATAGGCAAAAGAAGTATGCCGATCCTCATAGAGAAAAGAGAGAATTCGACGTAGGATCTTTTGTCTTTTTAAAAATATCGCCTTGGAAGGGAAAGATACATTTTGAAAAGAAAGGGAAGTTAAGTCCAATGTTTGTAGGACCTTTTGAGATTTTAAGAATGGTAGGAGAGGTAGCTTATGAAGTAGCCTTACCTCCAGAAATGAAACGCATTCATAATGTGTTTCACGTGTCTGTATTACGTCCTTATAAACCGGACTATAAACACATAATAGAGTATGAATCTATCTAGATAGAGAAAGATTTATCGTATGAGGAACTTCCAATTCAAATTATTGATAGGAAGGAACAAGTTTTAAGAAATAAGGTAATACCTTAAGTGAAGGTATTATGGAGAAACCACAATGCTGAAGAAGCAACGTGGGAACTCGAAAGTAAAATGAAAGAAAATTTTTCTCATTTGTTTATGTAATTATAAGCGAGATTCTGGGGACATAATCCTTATAAGGGGGGGGGGGGGAGAATGTAACGCCCGAGAAAAATTGGATTTATATTAGAATTTAATTTTTATTTGATTATGTCAATTAAATGAATTTAATTGATTATTTATGTGAGTAATCTATGTGAAGGTCGTTCTATGACCTAGAATATGCGAATGTGGTTAGTAATCTGGTTATGTGCTAGAATTAATTCTTTGGGATTTCCAAGACGAAAATAAATATTTTTCAAGAAATTTCCGTAAAAACACTATTCATCAGTTTCTGCTCGGGGATTGAGTTCAAAATTCTGAGAAACGCGTAGTGATAGAATATTAAGACGAGATGGAATATCTAATAATATTTCATTTATGGCAAACGAAGTTTTTGCCTGGGGACTTAAAAACCTAAGGGTTGAGAAGAATGATTTCCGAGAAGGAAATGTGAGGCGTATAATGAATTACGATAATGATTATGCGTATATTATACGAGTATAATATGAAAATTTAATACGAAGTACAATACGAATATCGTACGAGTATTATGCGAAGAGAATACGTAAATTATACGTGAGGAATACGTTGGGTATTATTGGATTTATAGTATAAGGACTTAGTATAATCCAATTGGATTTGGTTTATATCAAGCCCAAATGATTGTGTAATCAAGCCCAATGAATTAAGTGTTTAGACCCAGGTTAAAGCCCTATGTTAGAATTAATTAAGCCCGATCCAAGAAACCGGACCGTGGGTCGAACCGGTGGGTCACCGAATGGGTAAAACCCATGAGGCAACCCATGGGGATGACCCATAGGCATGGTGGGCCGGCCACTTGGTGTGCAAGCTAGGTAAACTACTTGATCACAAGGTATTTTACTTGGTGATGAAGTAGTGAATAGTAAGGAGGTGGGACAATTGACCATAAAGCCCTCCCTCTTGTTTTCCTATAAATAAGAAGCATATGTTAGCCATTTGAGGTTTTTCCAAGACTCATCCAACATATTTTGAGAGAGAAAAAGAGCTAGACTTAAACTATTCTCCTACCTTGAAGCTTTTTCTTTAGAAGTTTAGCAAGAACGTAAAGTTCGGAAAGGTAATATTCCATTAATATTGGTTTTCCATCCCTTTTGATTTCTTTATTATGAAGAATCATAAATTAGTGGAGCATGTCTCCTATGTATGAATAAGGATGGCTTGTGATATATAAAACATTTATAAGTCATTCGCAAGTAAGAATCGTAAGGGTTTACGTAAGTCTAAACTGTAGAAATTATTGATTAAGGAGCATTGTTGTTGATGGACAAATTGAAAACCATCACTATTAGAATATATTGCATCTTGCTTGGTTAGGATGTAGATATGAAATCAATGGAGTATTCCATGTGATTTGGCTTATAGAACACTAGTAACGAAGTTATGACGAATTTTACGGAATTAGACGGTAATCGTGAAAAACGTAAAATGTTGTTTTTCAATGTCAACACGTGAGATAGGGTATTTGAGAGTCGTGGACTCAAGAATCATCGGATTCCGACTTAAAACGAAGAAAATGAGTATTTAACGCTCATTAGCGTTTAACGAACGCTTAAAATGAACTTAATAGTGAATTTTGAGTTAATGGATTCAAAAGTGTAGAATTCTTATATGAACGCGTAGAGTATGTAATTTATGATGTGTAGGCTTTTGAACGGACCAAATCGGACTTATAATGAAGAAGTTATGAATCCGGGAAACTCACCAAAATTTTTATTTTTCAAACTTTTACGGTCTTTGAGGTCCAGCATGCGGCGCCAGACAAAGCTTAAAGTTCTCAACGTCATAGCCTGGCAGACAATGTCATTACCTACTAAAGAGTGGCGCTGCAGCACCACTCATGTGAAGAAATGTCACGCCGCAGCGCCAACATCGAGGTTCGATCCTCGCAAATCAAGCGTCCGGCAGTCGGTGTTAGTCTTAAGTGTCATATGCATGGCCTTGAAGCATGGTTTTGTTATAAAAGCTAGGTTTTAAACTTCAGTTGTTTTGAGACCTACATGAGTTGAGTTTATATACTCAATGAATGTACTAAGACTATTCCTATATTACATATATTAATGTATATGGTAATGAACTTAGGAATTGAACGAATGTTATTAAATTATGAACGAAGAACACAAAGTGTTATTAATGAACCATAATCGGTAAACGACATTGGTACTTCACCAATGATGATAGAGTCCGTATAATAACGTAAGATTTTTAATAAGCCGTGATGAAGGGTAATGAGTCGAATTGACTTTATTAGATGAAATAAAGTTAACTAAGACATAGAAGAGAAAGAAGTTGGTAGAAATAACGTGAGTAATTGTTTGGTAGCTAATTACAGTGTGCTATGTGAATATATCATGTATATTCTGTAAAGGCTGTGAACAGTCGATTAAGTTATTTGAAGACGCTGAAAGGCAAGTTTTCTTAATGCTTGTCTAACTTTCAAGTTAGTCAAGTTTTATGTGATTCATGTTACTGAATTGCATGACTGATTTTAAAGAAAGGGTCAATGCCAGTTTTAACTCGGCTAGACTATTCGTAAGATATAGATTGATTTGTCTTTATATCTTTCTATATAGAAATGTTAACGCTATCCTATGACAAGAAATTGGTACGGATTTGAAGGTAAGGTTTGTCTATGAACAAACAAAAGTATTTTTCATCGATTATTCGATGGGCACGCGAGTTTACCAAAAGTTAAACGTAAATATGTTTAATGGATGAATGTTGATCAACATAGAGTACTATAGGCTGATCACCTAGAAGTGCTCGTAAGTAATGCCGGATGTACAACTTTAGTGCTGTGATGTGCTTTTCAAGTATAAAAACAGAAAGTTACTGTTCATGGTCTGTCAACCGGTTCAGAATTCCTAATCTATTCTATACTTTGGGAATTGATGTCATGATTTGTTAAAGTATTACTATTTCATGATACTTCATAACTATTTGTTCAGTTATTGAAAATTTGTCGTATAATTCACGAATGTGGTATTAATGTTATTCTTTGTTAAACTTGCTGAGCTTGTTATGCTCACTTCTTGCGTGAATTATGTGATTGCAGTTAAAGCCGAGCATACCGAGAATGCTAAGAGAAATAAGGGCAAGGCTAAGATGGATAGTTAACCATCTTGTAATAGATTAATATGATTGTATGTATTATACTTAAGAATAAAGAATGATGTAATCGGTTTATGAACCTGGGAAAGGATTTCACTTTGATTGTAATAAGAAGATAGTAATTACATTCATTATATTATGTTTTCAATGGAATGATTGTATAGTTATGAGTACCGTGTAGCACCATATGTCGAGTTGGAAGATACCCGAATTTGGGGGCATCACAGTGGGACATCAAATCAACCTCGGAGATACCCTAAGAAAAGACATAGTCAACAACAGTCAAACCCCAGAAATAACCCTAAGGAAAGAGAACTGCAACATATCAAACTCGAAGACAACATCAAATTAACTCAAATCACTGCTATAAAGGTCATGTAGAACCAAAAATTCAATCCTGAGTGAAAACAGTGCAAGACAACTCAGCGGACTGACTGTGAAGACTTGAAGATCTAGTCATGGACTCATCTTCCCAGATTTGGAAAAGGTTAAATGCCATGTCATTTTTTAGCTCTCGGAAAGGTTTTTTCGAAATGGTATAGCACGCCTTCATCGGATTCCTGGATTGAGAGTTATGAAGGTTCGAGCAGACGACGCGTTGGTCCGAGTATATGTAATTCGAGACAACATAACCCATGGGATTGGGCCCACCTGGGTCAGCCACAGTTAGACTCGCGACTATTTTGGTCTATAAAGAAGACCCCCATCAGCCATAAAAAAGAAGAAGAAGAAAACAGAGGCAATTCCATCCATTTTAGCTATTAACCCCTCCTATAGTGTTCCAAAATTTGATATTCTTCTTTGTAAACACTTATATACATATATACTATAACATATCAAATTTTAACAGGTGAAAATAGAGTTTTCAAGCTTCAAAAGAGGGTTAAAGCTCTCCTCGCTACGCACTATAAGATCCTGTCAGATATGAAGCTTTTACTCATTTTTTTTTCTCTCTCTCTATGTATATATATATGATGAAATAGAACTATTGAGCCTGGATTGAAAATCTGTGGCTTTTCTTGCTTTCACACACACACACACACATACACACACACACACATATATATATATATATATATATGTATCCACAACTTGCTGATTTGAATTCGAATTATAGTGTTTAATAGTGTCTGGATTGCTAATCCGTGGCTTTTACTGCTTTAATAAATATATATAACCATATATATATATATATATATATATATATATTTAACAATCATGTCTGGATTCTAAATTCGTGGCTTTTTATTGCTTTAATATATATATATATATAAGTATATATATATATATATTAATTGATTACTGCGATTAAAATATCTATTTTAACTATTTATTTAATGTAAAGCTGCGATATAAAGGTTTGTGGACTAGATTTATCTAAATCTAGCCATATTTAACTTTTAACCGATTCAAAAGTTGTAAAAATGGAACCGTTAAGCTAGAATGGCTAAGATTTATTTAAATCTAGTTTTCTTTCTAGTTTTTTTTTGTAAATATTAATGAACCACGCGTCTCTAGATCTGGATCTAGAGGAAATGGGAAGCTTGGCTACGTGCATGCAAGGATTTAAGTGACGAATCCTTTATTTTGCAACATTTAGATTAAATATCTGTTTTATTTTAGTATATTTGTTATGCATACTATTCATAAAACATTATGTGAGCCTAGGAGCCACGGGATCTAAGATCTAGCTGACAGATCTAGATCTGGATCCCATTATGGACTTTTTTGGTTGTCAGTTAGCTTACAAATCATATTTGTGGTGCTTGGGTCACTTCGATGATTTCATGACCATAAGGAGCCCGACACTTATATGTATATTATTTTGTTGGAGACGCTTCGCATCTCAAGAATAAAATCAAAACAAGCCGAATACGATAAAATGAAAGTATCAAAGGCCTTAATTACTATATGAGCATAAGGGTTTGAAAACCTGTTTTCAAAACATCATTTCTATATATTTTTCTTAAAATTGGTTTTTTATACAAATCAAACCTTTTGTATATAGGTGCAAACGAGGCATAACACTACTTCCAAATAAAGCACCTAGGCCTAATTGACATAGACACAAACACACACTTCAAATAAATTATAGAATTGAAAAAATGCGGTAACCATGTTTCCATGGAAGTTGGGGGGGTGGGGTGCCTAACACCTTCCCCCTGCTTAATCAATCCCCCGAACTCTATGAATATTGGTTTCCAAGGTCTGTTAAACAGAGTCCAATAATTAGGCATTTTTGTAAACATTTTCAAATTCGGCTGAGTTGGTACAACCATTTCACTACTACCAACTGGCGACTCAGAATTTTCAAATCGTCGACATTTTGTGTCGGATTCTTTTATCAAAACTCGGCTTTTCAAAAAAAATTCAAGACACATATAGAGAACATAAAGGGTAAGAAAGACTAAATGAGGAATTCCCAAGAAAAGGAAAATTTTCCCGACGTCGACAGGTGGCGACTCTGCTGGGGACAGTAGAGGGTGTGACACCCCCAAATTCAGACCACACTTGTCTCAAATTTGGTTGTCACGTACTAACTCTAATAATAAATCAACATCTCACACAACAGAATAATAGAATAAATTACATTGTTATAACATAATTATTCTTGTCCCAAAGTCTCGCAACCGTAACTAATATAATACAACTTAAACTAAACATAGCTTAATATAAATAAGTCCGTCTACAACATAATAACATCACATTCCTAGTACTATGGAAATAACTACTCCAAAGCCTTCTCTTTACCCTTGTCCTTGCCCGAGGGTTCACCACGTTCTGCCTTAACTGAAAGTTTTATGGAAAGCAATGATGAGCAACAATTTTTCCCATCATGTAATATAGCAAAAGGGTAATCAATGTAGTTTTAAATTTATCAAGGGTATAACAATAATGATAGTTCAAGATAGCAAGAAGTATCTATGATTATCAACAATAGTCGCTATGGACTGAAAATATCAATAACATTCAATGATTAATCAATTCAAGATTTTAAAGTAATGAATACTGAGCAGTCACTAAGGACTATGAACTTCTCCTAGAATTAACAGTGATATTACTAATAATTCTACAAAACGAGTACAACAAGTGATCAGCCTAAAGCACCCTATGTCTTTCTCATGTGCGCACGTCGGTTCCCTAACAATATATAATTCCCCTACCAAGAGGGTTGTTCATCTCAGTTATAAGAGTTCGCACAAAGTTAATTTATATTGGAAAGCTTTCGATCAAATATCAATAGTCTAGCCGAAACAATGGCTTAGACAATTGTCTTTCATAGTATATATATGAACAATTTTCGTTCGAATCAAAGTTTGTAAAACATTTCATTTCTAGATTACGAAGTATTAAACTTTAAAAGTTCTATTTTTATGATCAATAATAGCACAAGTTCAAGTAATGCTCAATAAAGAGTAAGGTTCGAGTACTTGCCTCAAGCGTAGTTTACCAAAATATAGCTTATCAACATTCTTTTGAATCCTAACATAATATAGTTACGCGTATAGGATATTCATTAGTTAGATATGCTCATTCATGATATATAAGTTTAAACACACACAAAAAATGTCTAACTTAGTTGTATACTCTACACATATTACATCACATACTTTTGCATACTTATAGCACAAATCAGCTTACAAGACATCGTGAAGTCATCAACATAGTTTCTAATCGTTGCTTTATAATTCGCAAGCATCTTGGACTTATCATTTGGAAGTTTATAATCAAACATTCAATTCTATCACATAACATGTTTCTTAACACATTACGTAGCAAGACCCCAACTTTTATGAATAAAGAATAATTTTCTCAAAATATATTTTTTGAATATTATGGTGTGGATTTGATATAATGTTATAGTTGTGGGTAATATTTACAAATTTTGCAAAAGTAAGCAAGTGGTTATATAATATTCGATTGGTGGGGAATATTCATTTTAACGAGGGAATATTAAATGCGATGACACAATCATTAGTGGACCCCTGACGCAGAATTATTATAAATAGTTAGAAAATGACATAATTATCTTTTTATAAAAATAACGGCGGAAGTTTTATGAATTAAAGCTGTTGAACTACGGTAGTAAAAAAATACGATGTCTGGCGTGGTTTCATAGTAGCACACGGTATTGATTATTGATGCTTACGTGAAAGTCACTCGGTTATACTCAATTATTGCTCTGATAATTCTTTGCATCATATCTCTCATATTATTGATTCGATTATTGTCACGATATCATCTGCATAATATGTTATATTATTAAATCAATAATTGAGGCGACAAAGTTATTCATATTATTAAATTGCAATATTTACAATGTCTAGAAGTTACATCGAGGAGAGGTTTGGTCATCTAATTGCGCGCCAATAAGGAGAAATCCTTATCGGAAAGCCCCTCTTTCACAGGGAGCGACTTGGTTGTTAAATATTGTGAGTTATAATATTAATGATGAATAAGTTCGTGTTGATTAAAGATGAAATTGATAGTTCCATTGTGTTGGAATTATTAGTGTTAGTGGAAATCGACATTTATTTGATATTAATTGATGTCTGGAAGTTATCTTGACCCCGATCGGATAATTAATGTCGGATAAATGAGCAATTAATTGCTATTAATTCACATGATTATAACTATTTGTTCACATGTATGTACTATTGATTCACATTCTTGTACTATTAGGGGGAGTTGGTGCAAGATTGATAATACTTGCATGACTAAGTTAAAAATGGAGGTATAGATGGAGGTACTATATCTTGTAATTCGTATTTTCACATGATTATAACTATTGATTCACATGATTGAACTATTGATTCACATTATTTACTATTAGGGGAGGTGGTGCAAGTTTGATAATACTTGCGGGACTAAATTAAAAATGAAAGAAAAGTTGAAGGTATTATCTTTGTAATATTTTGAGCCCCAAAGCGTGCAATTATCAAAACTATATTTTCCTATAAATAGAAGCTCATTCTTCCTTCATTTCTCACCAATTCACTAAAGCTTTAGAGCAATTATTATAGAGAGAAATTATAGAGAGAAAAGAAGAAGAGAAATCTACTACCTCTCTATTCCAATATCCGATTTTCTTTCTAAGGTAAGGGGTATTATTTCTTTTCGTATTCATGAAGAGAGCTTACATTATTCCATTCTTTATTATTATGTTGGAATAACTTTGTCTTATCATGAAATCTACCGCATACATGGTGAAATTCTTACATTATTCCATTCTTTATTATTACATTGGAATATCACATGCATGCGGATTATCGCTAGACTTGGTTCCATTCTTTATTATTACATTGGAATAACTTTTATGCATGCTTTATTATCTATAACATGCATGGTGAAATTCTTTGTTATTCCATTCTTTATTATTACATTGGAATATCACATTTGTGCGGATTCACGCTAGACACAGGTTCCATTCTTTATTATTACATTTGGAATAACACATGCATGCGATTACATCGCATGCATGGTGAATTCTTTGTTATTCCATTCTTTATTATTACATTTGGAATATCACATGCATGCGGATTTACGCTAGACTGGTTCCATTCTTTATTATTACATTGGAATAACTTTTATCAATGCATGGTGATGGATTATTCGCATGGTGATGGTATTCTTCTATTATTCCATTTCTTTATTATTACATTGGAATAACTTTGTCTATGTGGATTATCACATGCATGGTGAATGATCCTTAATTATTCATTCCTTATTAAATTGTGGAAATGATGCATCTCGTGGATTCTGCATGGTGGGTGAAAATCAATTTGTAGTTTCATATATTCTATGATACTCATTTGGTTAAAGTTTTGGCTTCTATACTCCATGAAATTAGTAGAATATCACGGATATTTGCGCTTCATCCGGTATCTTTTCATGGAAATATTCTTACGAGCATTCTTGAATTTTACTCCTGAAAGCGATATCATGTTGACAATTTGGGCGTAATTGATTTCAAGATAAATTAACTTATAAATCTTTAAAATTTATTCTTGAACTTGTTTTATTGAATTATTATGTCATTGTCATCATCCTCATGCTTATATTGTGATGAAAGTCATCTTTGGCTTACGTGCATGTAGATGGACTTGGTATGATTATGACCGAGGATTATTCGGTATAATCATGACTGTAATGTTATAAATGATGTGGTAAAAGTCCTCGATGCTTTGTAGTGCATTGATGGACAATTTTTGGTATGATTATGACCGAGGATTATTCGGTATAGTCATGACCATTGATGATTTAATGAATATCCTTGGCCCGTAGTGCGAGGATGACTCGATGATGTGGTTTATTTATTAAAATTTGAGTCTCGTGATAAAAATTGATGAAAACATTTTAAATCATAGAAGATAGTAGATATCATGCTCTACTTGACTCTTCTAATGGATTGCTTATTCATGCTGCAGATTAAACTTGATGTCTATTATATTTTATCGGTTTAACATTGTTGAAGACTAATGATAATTTATTACGCATTATCTTAGTCATAATATTTCTTCTTGGGCTAGTTGAGCTCACCCTTTCTTTCACTTGTTCTCTTGAAATGAGAATGTGGCGGGACTAGTCGGGGAGCGGTGTGACGGTCCGGATGATAGCATTAGTAGTCCTCACTATTACATTAAATAGTGTGACAATAAATGTAATGAGGACTCCATTGAGTGTGGATATTGTCTAGATGACAATATTCTTATTAAAACTCTTAGATTATGTTTTGTCGTATTTTACACACTGTTGTATAATTAAGTTGTATTTGAATTTTGTACCATGTATTTGGCGACTCAAGATGGGTGATGTATACCTATTTTGGGGGCGTCACGGTTGGTATCAAAGCTTAGGGATATGATCCTGGTGAGATGTGAGACAAGAACTAGGAGGGAGGCGGGGAATTCCTTATTAGTATGACCTACCTAAGTTTATTTGGTATTTAATTGGTCGATCGAGTATAGGGATAATATGTGATATGTTAATTAACCCTTGTTTTGTGGCGATATTTGAAAATGGCATCCAAAAATGTTGAGATAAACAATGAAGCACATGAGGCCAGTTGAGTCACCACAGTTAATGCCGGGGATAATGTACAGGGAGAAGACAATAATCCTCATATAAACAATAACATGATGAAATGGTGAGCGATGGGATGTTTAGAGGCTTTATGCAATTCATGCAACATCGGTAGCGGCTCTGTCCAAAATGCGGTGGAAACAACGACAACTCTCGGGCGGTCACCATTAAGCGATTCAAGGAGCTGGGACCACGGAGTTTTTGGAGAGCAAAAACCACTTAAAAAGCGAGGCGTGGATAAAGCGGATCAACAAGATATTTGATGTCTTGGGATGCTCAGAGGAGCAAAAGGTTCCCTTTGCCACCTTCATGTTGCGGCGAGGCCCGATTCTTGGTGGGAATCGTAAAAGCGTACTCAACTTTCACACTCAAAATGTCTTGGGAGAAGTTCGAGAGGCATTCAATGACAAGTACTTTCTGAAAGTATTAAATCACATGAAGGAGGTAGAGTTCATCAAGCTTGAGCAAAACAATATGGCCAGTGGCGCGATCTGAAGCTAAGTTTGCCGAGTTATCTCTCGGTTTGCGTCCCACTTGGTTGATAATGAGGAGAGAATGGCGCGGATGTTTCTAAGAGGTTTGAAACTTAGATCGTCGATACCTAATTTCTCTGGCTGTGTTTGTATTGAGATGTTGTGAATAGGGCTCGATTATTGGAGCGCGATAATGAGTCAACCCAACCAAGAGAAAGCAACCCAACAAATCGATAATACCGATGGTAGCGATCATCGAGCGGTGACAACAAGCGTGGAGGAATCAACATGCGAAAAATGATAATCACTTGGTGGTAATCATGGCCATGACAATAAGAGTGGACATTTCAAGAAGAGAGATTCAACAAGGATGGAAAGCGTCGGCACCGGCACTTTTGTTGTTAAGGAAGGAGAAGCGACCACCACCGTTAATATGTTACAAATGTGGAGGAAGGACACATAAGTCCAAGCGCGCGATCGATCAAAGCGTGTTATAATTGTGGAAAAGAAGGTCACTAGCCCGATTTTTGTCGTGCACCAAAGTCAAGTCCAATTTGGATGGAGGCATCAAAGGTGTCCCGAGACAAGACAAAATCGGTAGTTCAAGGAGAGCGTTTGTCGTAACCTCCCAAAAGCGAGGAATCGAGCGAGGTGATCACGGGTAAGCTAATCATAAACTCTAGCGAAGTTTATACTTTATTTGATCTGGGTTCTACCCATTCCTTTATTTCTCCTACTTTGCGCTCAACGTTTAAATTTGACTCAGGAGAAATTAGACTTTGACTTATCTGTTGAAACTCCGTTGGGAGAAACCTTCATTACATCCACGGTTTATAAGTCTTGTTTGATTCAAATCGGTAACACTTGCGTTACACCATCGATCTTATTTCTTTGAAAATACTTGCATTTGATGTGATTTTAGGGGTTGATTGGTTAACTACTCATCATCATGCTAAAATCGATTGTTTTAAATAAGGTTGTTAGCTTTCATATTCTAACCAACCTATTATGCGAATTCAAACAACCAAACCACTAAAATCAATCATTTGTCATATCAAGTCATAAAAAATATTCGTTTATTGAAAAATGGATGTCAAGCTTTCTTAGCCCATATCACGGTTTAAATAAAATCGTCGATTTGAATGATATTTCTATTGTTAATAAATTTCTGACGTATTCCACGAAGAACTTCTGGCCTACCCCGAGCGTGAAATTGAATTTTTGTATCGACCTTGAATCGGTACAAAAAACCCATTTCCAAAGCCCCATATCGAATGGCTCTATTGAACTTGGAGTTAAAAACCCAACTCTGAGGAATTGTTAGACATCGGTTTCATTCGTCCTAAATCGTCTCCTTGGGGTGCTCTGTCTATTACATTAAATGAAGAAGAAAGATGGAAGTATCGACTTTGTATTGATTATCGGGAGTTGAATCATGTCACCATCAAAAATAGGTACCCGTTGCCTCGCATTGATGACTGTTTGACCGATTGCAAGGAGCCAAATTCTTTTCAAAGATTGATCTTCGTTTGGATATCATCGATTGAAGATTAAAAGCGATGACATTCAAAAGCGCTTTTCGAACTCGATGCGGGCATTATGAATTCTAGTCATGTCTTTTGGATTGACTAATGCTCTACGCCTTCATGGATATGATGAGCCAAGTATTCAAGGAATATTTGGATCACTTTGTGGTCGTCTTTATTGATGACATCCTCATATACTCCAAAACCCGTGAAGACCATGAGCAACACTTGAAATGATACTCCAAAAGCTTAATTGAAAACAAGCTTTATGCCAAGTTGAAGAAATGTGAGTTACGGCTTGAGGAAGTTGCATTCCTTGGGCACGTGATATCAAATCATGGAATATCTGTTGACCCGCAAAGATTGAAGCAATTCAAAGTGGGGAGCAACCTAAATCGATGGCCAAAATCGTAGCTTTCTCGGCTTAAATTGGTTATTATCGGAGATTAAGTGAAGGGTTTTCTCGAATCGCTACTCCATTAACTTTCGGTGACTCGAAAAGATACAAAATTCGGTTTGGAGCGAGGAATGTGAAAAGAGTTTTCAAGAACTCGAGAGGAGACTCATTTAAGCACTTTGTTACGACAATACCATCGGCTCGGAGGATTTGTCATCTCTGATGATGCTTGAGCAAAAAGGGTTAGGATGTGTTCTCATGCAACATGGGAAAGTCATAGCCTATGCCTCTCGACAACTCAAAGAATATGAGAGGAATTATCCTACTCATGATCTAGAGTTAGCGGCGATCGTTTTTGCGCTTAAGATTTGGAGGCATTACATATGGAGAGAAGGTGGAGATCTATCTGGGATCATAAAAGCCTCAAATATTTCTTCACTCAAAAGGAACTCGACATGCGGCAATGATGATGGCTTGAGTTGTTGAAAGATTATGATCATACCATCGATACCATCTGGAAAAAAGCGAGCGTAGTAGTGGCGCATTGAGTAGAAGATCATATCTTGAATGCAGTGCAATATTGTCAATGCAAAAGACCCATTTGTATGACTTGGAAAGGATGGAAATAGAGTTAAAGACTCGAGGGACCCATGTGATGATGGCGAATATCTGAGTGGAGCCAGACTTTAATCGATAAAGTTAAAGATGCTCAAACTACTGGACACGGAGGTGATGTCGTATGAAGAAGAAAGTGCAAGAAGGTGCTATTAGGAAGCAAGAATCGATGAAGAAGGAATACTTGAGTCGACTCCGGACTTTGTGTTCTAACGATTACGACTTGAAGTATAAAATCATGATGGAGCCTGCAACACACACATTTGCAATCCATCTTGGGAGTACCAAAATGTATCGTGATCTTGACATACATTTTGGTGGAGCAATATGAAGAGAGAGATATAAGGGGTTTATCTCAAGGTGTCTAACTTGTCAGCGAGTCAAGGCGGAGCATCAAGTGCCAAAAGGTCCATTGCAACCACTTGAAATTCGAGAATGGAAGTGGGAGCACATTACCATGGATTTAGTTCTTGGTCTTCCCAAGGTTTCTCAAGGCATATAGATGTGATTTGGGTCATTGTTGATAGATTGACCAAATCTGCTCATTTCTTCTGAAATCTGAGAAACTTTTACACTTGAGCGTCTTGCTAGTATGTACATAAACGAGATTCGTAAGATTGCATGGTATGCGATTATCCATAGTTTACGATCGAGACCCAAGATTCACTTCAAGATTTTGGGTTAGTTTGCAAAAAAGCTATGGAGCGCAGTTTACGATTTAGTTGACATATCATCCTCAAAGCGGATGGGCGATCGAAAAGGACTATTCAAACTCTTGAAGATTTATTAAGACTACTGTGTCCTTGACTTCAAGGGAAGTTGGGACAAGTTCTTACCATTGGTGGAGTTTTCCTACAATATAGTTATCAAACAAGTATTGGCATGGCTCCATTTGAGGCGTTGTATGGAAGAAAGTGTAGTTCTCGAGTATCTTTGGGATGAGGTGGGTGAAACAACGTTGTTGGGACCGGATTTGATGCGTATGACTACGAAAAAAGATTCAAAGCGATCAAATGACGTATAAAAACCTCACAAGATCGACAAAAAGAGTTATCTTGATCTTCATCGAAAAAGACGTGGAATTGATATTGGAGATCATGTGTTGTTACGTGTTGCTCCATGGAAAGGAGTTACAAGATTTGGAAAGAGAGGAAAGCTCGATCCTCGATTCATTGGCCCATTTTAATCCTCGATCGAGTAGGAGCGCATGCTATAGACTACGCCTTACTGCTTGAGTATGTCTCGTGTTCATAACGTTTTTCACATATCTATGTTACGTAAATATGTGAAAGACCCGAACCATATTATTGAATTAGAACCGGATGAGATAGAGGAAGATTTAACGTATGAAGAGTTACTGTTAAAATCTTGGATAAGAAGGATCATATTCTACGCTCTAAAGTTATACCTCAAGTCGAAGTTTTGTGGAGAAACCACGATGTGGAGGAAATGACACAGGAGTTAGAATGCGAGATGAAATCAAGGTATCCTCACCTCTTGACATACCGGTCGCACCCCCTAATTTGAGGATGAAATTTCATAAGAAGGGAGGTTGTAAGACCCCAACTTTTATGAATAAAGAATAATTTTCTCGAATATATATTTTTTGAATATTATGGTGTGGATTTGATATAATGTTATAGTTGTGGGTAATATTTACAAATTTTGCAAAGTAAGCAAGTGGTTATATAATATTAGATTGGTGGGGAATATTCATTTTAACGAGGGAATATTAAATGCGACGACACAATCATTAGTGGACCCCTGATGGAAAGTATTGTAGTAGTTAAAAATGACATAATTATCTTTTTATAAAAATATAACGGAAAAGTTTTCTGTTAAAAGCTGTTGAACTACCCGTTAGTAAAAGAAATGCGATGTCTGGCGTGGTTGCATAGTAGCACACGGTATTGATTATTGATGCTTACGTGAGAAGTCACTCGATTATACTCGATTATTACTCGATAATTCTTTGCATCATATCTCTCGTATTATTGATTCGATTATTGTCACGATATCATACATATAATATGATATATTATTAAATCAATAATTGAGGCGACAAAGTTATTCATATTATTAAATTGCAATATTTACAATGTCTAGAAGTTACATCGAGGAGAGGTTTGGTCATCTAATTGCGCGCATGATAAGGAGAAATCCTTATCGGAAAAGCCCTCTCTTTCACAGGAGCGACACGGTTGTTAAATATTGTGAGTTATAATATTAATGATGAATAAGTTCATGTTGATTAAAGATGAAATTGATAGTTCCATTGTGTTGGAATTATTAGTGTTAGTGGAAATCGACATTTATTTGATATTAATTGATGTGCGGAAGTTATCTTGACCCGATCGGGTAATTAATCGGATAAATGAGCAATTAATTGCTATTAATTCACATGATTATAACTATTTGTTCACATGTGTGTACTATTGATTCACATTCTTGTACTATTAGGGGAGTTGGTGCAAGATTGATAATACTTGCATGACTAAGTTAAAAATGGAGGTATAGATGGAGGTACTATCTTGTAATTAGTATTTTCACATGATTATAACTATTGATTCACATGATTGAACTATTGATTCACATTATTTACTATTAGGGGAGGTGGTGCAAGTTTGATAATACTTGCGGGGACTAAATTAAAAATGAAAGAAAAGTTGAAGGTATTGTCTTTGTAATATTTGAGCCCCAAAGCGTGCGATTATCGAAACTATATTTTCTATAAATAGAAGCTCATTCTTCTTTCATTTCTCACCAATTCACTAAAGCTTTAGAGCAATTATTATAGAGAGAAATTATAGAGAGAAGAAGAAGAAAAAATCTACTACCTCTCTCTATTCCAATATCCGGTTTCTTTCTAAGGTAAGGGTATTATTTCTTTATTCATATTCATGAAGAGAAGCTTATTTATTCCATTCTTTATTATTATGTTGGAATAACTTTGTCTATCTGAAATACTGCATACATGGTGAAATTCTTACATTATTCCATTCTATTATTACATTATTACATTTGGAATATCACATGCATGCGGATTCACATGCTGAACTGTTCCATTCTTTATTATTACATTGGAATAACACATTTGCATCTTTATTATCTATCATCATGCATGGTTTCTTTGTTATTCCATTCTTTATTATTACATTGGAATATCATGCATGCGGATTCTGCTGAACTGGTTCCATTCTTTATTATTACATTGGAATAACACATTTTATGCGATCTATCATGCATACGTGAAATTCTTACATTATTCATTCTTTTATTATTACATTTGGAATATCACATGCATGCGGATTCTATTCATGACTGGTTCCATTCTTTATTATTACATTGGAATAACTTTTATGTCATGTGGATTATCACATGCATGGTGAATGATCCTTATTATTCATTCCTTATTAAATTGTGGAAATGATGCATCTACGTGGATTCTGCGCATGGCGGTGAAAATCCATTTGCGATTTCATATATTCTATGATACTCATTTGGTTAAAGTTTTGGCTTCTATACTCCATGAAATTAGTAGAATATCACGGATATTTGCGCTTCATCCGGTATCTTTTTTTCATGGAAATATTCTTACGAGCATTCTTGAATTTTACTCCTGAAAGCGATATCATGTTGACAATTTGGGCGTAATTGATTTCAAGATAAATTAACTTATAAATCTTTAAAATTTATTCTTGAACTTGTTTTATTGAATTATTATGTCATTGTCATCATCCTCATGCTTATATTGTGATGAAAGTCATCTTTGGCTTACGTGCGTAGATGGACTTGGTATGATTATGACCGAGGATTATTCGGTATAATCATGACTGTAATGTTATAAATGATGTGGTAAAAGTCCTCGATGGCTTTGTAGTGCATTGATGGACGATTTTTGGTATGATTATGACCGAGGATTATTCGGTATAGTCATGACCATTGATGATTTAATGAATATCCTTGGCGTAGTGTGCGGGGATGACTTCGATGATGTGGTTTATTTATTAAAATTTGAGTCTCGGTGATAAAAATTGATGAAAACATTTTAAATCATAGAAGATAGTAGATATCATGCTCTCTTTGACTCTTAAATGGATTGCTTATTCATTGCGATTAAACTTGATGTCTATTGTATTTTATCGGTTTAACATTGTTGAAGACTAATGATAATTTATTACGCATTATCTTAGTCATAATATTTCTTCTTGGGCTAGTTGAGCTCACCCTTTCTTTCCTTTGTTCTCTTGAGAAATGAGAGCGTGGCGTAGGGGACTAGTCGGGGAGCGGAGTGATGGTCGGATGATAGCATTAGTAGTCCTCACTATTACATTAAATAGTGTGACAATAAATGTAATGAGGACTCCATTAAGTGTGGATATTGTCTAGATGACAATATTCTTATTAAAACTCTTAGATTATGCTTTGTCGTATTTTACATAACTGTTGTATAATTAAGTTGTATTTGAATTTTATACCATGTATTTGGCGACTCAAGATGGGAGATGTATACCTATTTTGGGGGCGTCACAACCATGCTTTATAACTTTGGCCATATGCCCACATAAAGATCATATAATCTGTTAATAAACATGTTCATAGAGTTCATATCATTTATTCATAATTAGCATCGTTTAGTACTTTGAAACATGCTTTAAACTTATGTTTGATTTAGTTGTCATTATATCCAATACATACGAATCATGCTTAGAGACGTAATAAACATAAACATGACATCTTAAATCTTTAGAATCTAAACTCATACTTAATGCAACTTGATTTGAAAACATATTCAAGTTTGCCTTTAAAATCATTTTAAACTTGAACGATGCAATTCAACACCTACAAGACAACTTTAAAGCTCTTATCACATGTAGTTAAGTTATGTTAACATATTCACAAGATTAGAACATACATCATGTAGTATCCATAGATATTAGCTTTGATATGTCAAGCTTTTCTTGAAAAATTTCTCTAACACAAAGCCTAATAAGTTTGGTCATGAACAAAGGAACTATAAACACTATATCATGCTCATTTATGTTCGAAATCAGTCATGTATTTATATATCATCAAGTTTAGAACATAAATTCTATCAAAGTTTGTTTTTAAAATTTTAAGTTTTTGTTAAAACTCTCTTACTAAATCATGTTGAGAAATTCCCACCACATAAGAAAGCGTTATAAAACATGTTATACCTATTTTTCATGTATATATATATATATATATATATATTATAATACCAAATTAGCAACACCATAGCATAACAGAAATCAGAAACTGGTTCTGGGGTCCGGCGCAGCTGCACTGCACCCTAGTATAAACTGGGAGCAGCTGCGCCCTACCTGGATCTACTCCAGTAACTTACTCTGTTTTATAGAGTATCAACTAACTTTATTTTTTTTGGTTTAAACAGGATCAAATCCATCATTAAAGGTTCCATATATGTACACATACTTCCTAAACACATAATAGCATGCTAATTCATATTGATTAATAGAGAATTTCAAGTAATTTCTAAGAATTTGACAAAACCCAACTAAGAACAAAAGTTAGGAATTTTATACCTCTTAAAGCTTAGTATGCTTAGTTTCTCCCTTCTGAGATTGCTAGACTCTTCTTTGAACAACAAACACTTAAACTTAAATTCTCAGAGTTTCCACAGACAAAACACAACAACGTAAAAACTGAGAATTGAAGCAGCTATTTATAGAGGAATGGTGGACTTGTAACGACCTGAAATTCGGTCTATCTTCATACCCGGATTCCGTACATCATGGTCCCACTTCTTTCCAAACATACATCATTATATACTGAAATATAACAACATACATTCTCAATTCCCAGGTTCTAATACCTTATAACCTCTTTCATTACAAATAATGATAATTACATTATTCTTTACATCTTACACGAGTGACTTTTATCGTCCACTAAGGATACATAACCGTTCATTAAACTATTCTATAGTTTAATTACATCTTTCTACATTACAAGTCTTCGTTTGATCTTCACGCTTATTCATCTAATGAATAGCGCTTCTTCTGGATACCGCTCAGCTTGATCTTCACATAATCCTTAAGTTCTTCTTACATCGTACGCTGAAAATATTTTTCATTTAAAGCAAGTGTGAGCATTCAATTGCTCAACAAGTCTTAGCAGTTGAACAAATAACTTCAAGAATTTAAACATTCTTTGAAGACTTTAATAATCGAACAAAGGTTATGAAGCACCTTGAATAATAGGAATAATCTTGATTCCTATCATTTTAAAATATTAGTCATATTTACTTTGAAATACTTTCATTCTTCTACCTTTTCCATACACATCATGTCTGGCTTGAATCAATAGCACAAACTTAACAATAACGGTTCATGTATAAACAGAACATTCTCTTATTGAACAGTTCAATCACAGAACAGTTCATCTTATAGAAACATCGAAGTGTTCACATTGTGGCACAAGGCCTCATACGTTCTACCACCTTGTACAAATATCACACATTTGCACATATACAGAACTTCTCAAGTTCAACATCTGAGAAGTTTTAGAAACTAGCATTCATTTAGAATATGAATGAAGTTAGGAAACTTGCCTTATGCACAACTACAACTTACGCTGAACTGCTCATTCCAATCCGTATAACACTTAAGGAATACATACACCAATTAGTCATATAATTGACTTACGCATTGATTTACTTAACTTTACTTCTTAGGGTTCGCATTCTTTTAACCTAAGTTTACGCGACACTTCCTTTACCTTTCTATGGCTTCATGACATACAAAGATGTCTTACTTATACGTTCATCATCTTTGCATTCTTATCTTCTTCTTATAACTTCTCTAGGACTCAGCACTCATTGCTTCTCTGCTAGTAGTCCATATGGTACTCTGTGTGGTTTCCCACAAACAACCAACAAACAAGTTCCTGTCTCGTCTACATTGCCATCACAGTGAGTTAGATCAGTTGCCAGTTTCGTATATACCTTCACTCTCTGAAGGAATATTCCTTATGTTCATTAAGTCAATTTCTTATTCCTTATGGCTTTTTGGCAACTAACTGACATACCTCAGGATTCATTCCTTATCCGATTCACATTCGACTTCTATTAATCTTATTACCATTCGTTATGGTTTTCTTGATAATTTATATCTTACTTAATACTTTTGTTATTCATTACATGAACCCCATGTTCATTACTTATTCTTAATGTTGAAGCCATACCGTTCGCTGTATGCTAAGACCGATCGTTCTTCGCAACTACGTTGCGTTTACATTATCTATATACTTTACACTTATCACTCGTTACCATATCATAACATTGAAATGTTATTCATCACCCTCGTCACTCGACGTCTAAGGAATCACAACCATAGCAATCATCCACGTTCGTTTATCGTGACTACGGTCCTTAGATACCGGTTCTGTAACCCGCATTTACATTCTTTATCTTTTAATCTCATTTAATCTTTTCGTTTAACCTTCATTAAAGGTTTAATTCACTTGTTTAAGTGTTACATTCGATGAACTACACATTTATTAACTTTCTGTATACTTTCCTCAGGTTTTGAGCAATTAAAAGCTCAATACTGGGATTTGCTCTGCACCGGCGCTGGTTCCCTCTTTATCTCTCACGTTGCAGCGCCACTCTGCAGTGTTGGACATTCTGGGTTGGCGCTGCGGCGCCACCCTCCTTTCTCATTCTTGCGCAGCAGCACCACTGGCGCAACGACATCACTCTCTGTTTTATAGCTCACGCTGCGATGTGAGTTTCCAGTATCTGGCTCTCCGGTCTGGCACTACAGCGCCACCTTACAAGGCATGGCTGGCGCTATGACGCCAAGCCCTATTTCTCAAAAAATTTTCTAAGTCTTTAAATTATTCTAAGACGCTTACTTCCTAATCTCATAACTTCTTTGTTATAACTCAGACTGATGTCATTCTAAAGCAATTTTCTTCCTTATCTTACGTACCTCAATCCCCCTCTGACAGAACTTCGTTCTGAATCCATTAACATGCCATTCAATTGGCTTAATCTTCACCATTTGCTTGTTTTACATTTTTAACGTTCTTCGTTCGTTCATCCGTAATTCAGTCATCCGAACTCAAAATTCATTCACTCTTGAGTCCACGACTCACGTTTTCTATGTTCTCTTACATTCTTATGAAACCCTACACGTTCAGGTTCATTTACTAACTTTCTAATTCTCATTCGTCTTTTACGAAATTTTTTCCATAACTTCGTTATAGCTCAGTTTTAATCCGTTCTTCATGAATGTTTCTACCATTCCTAACCAAGCAATAAGCATCTAACTTATACGCGATGGTTTTAAACTTTTCCATCAATAATAATTATCCTACGATGATTTTAAATTTGTCCATCAACAACGTTCTCCGCGTTCTTCGCGCGTTCTTCGCGTTCTTTGTTCGTTCTTCATTTTTAATCAATATTTTGATTACGATTTCACTTTTTCTTGGAATTCGGTGTTATAAAACACCATTCCTTACTTATTTCACCGAATCGTTCAAATTCATTACGAATCTTATACTTCCTTAAGAAATTTATAAAATAAATTTCTAATTCTTATTTCTTCTTTTCTCAATGATTTCAACCACATGAAATCATTCCTAACATCATTTACTTCTTATTCTCATTAAGATATGTTTTTGAACATAGAAACTTAAAAGAAAAACTAACTTAGAAGTTAGGTTTTGAATTACCTTTCTTCCTTATTTTTCTTCCTTTAGACAAAGCCGACGATTCGCTAGCTTTTCTATTTCACGAGCCACTCCGATCCGAGCCTTCATGCTCAATCTCTTCCTTCTTCTTCTTCTCCAAGCTCTCAAACTCTCTCTCTTTTCCAAAGTGTTGGTTGATTTTGAAAAAAATCAACTAATACTTTCATCATATAGATTTTCAAAGCTAGGGGAAAAATAGTCATTTTACTCCTATTCACCTAAATATATTAGCATGTGATTATGTGTTGTCGATTTGATTCGACTGCATAAGTTGTGTGTAGAATAGATATCTCTCTGTGTGCCACGTGTGGCCTGTTGAGAAATTAAGATGTAAATCCTTGACATGGTTAATTCGCACAGACATGTGTAGGATTTTCCCCTATCTTGGATGTTCTTCTCTGTTCTATTCCCTAATGGGTGGATCTAGAGAGGATATGTTTGTGCATACCTTGACAGAGGTGTATGAGCACTTGTGTGTTCTCGGTCGACAAACTGTCGTGACCATTAAGACCAAAGAGAGAAGGGTAGGAAGTTGAATGAAGCATAGCACACCAGGTGTTCGACAGATTACCTGTGTGGGGTGAAGTTGTGACCTTAGCTTGTAGTGCCTTCGATACCATTCATTATCCATTTACTTTCCTTGATAGATAGATATAACTAGTTTAATCACACTTTTATTAGATTGTTGTTCGAATAAGACTTAAGCGATACAAAGTCAGTATTTGGTAAATATTAGTGATAGTTCCTAGTGGGAACGACACTTTCCTTATCACTGTATTACTTGTTAGGCCGCGTATACTTGCGCGTGTTTAGTGATCGATTTTTTGACCAACACTGGTGCTGTGGTGTCACTCTCCATTTTATAGCTTCGTATGCTGCCTTTTTCAGAGATTTCTCCGATGTTGGCTCTCCGATGCAGCACCATTTCCTTACATAAGGTATGGTACAAGACTGCGACGCCAAGCCCTATTTCTAGAAAAATTTTCTAAGTCTTTAAATTGCTCTGAGATGCTTCCTTCCCGATCTCATAACTTCTTTGTTATAACTCGGGACGAGGTCGTTCAAAAGCTATTTTCTTCCTTATCTTACGTACCTCAATCCCCCTTAGATAGAACTTTATTCTGAATCCATTAACATGCTATTCAATTGGCTTAATCTTCACCATTCGCTCATTTTACGTTTTTAACATTCTTCGTTCGTTCATCCATAATTCGGTCATTCGAACTCGGAATTTGTTTGTTCTTGAGTCCACGACTCACATTTTCTACATTCTCTTACATTCTTATGAAACCCTACACGTTCGGGTTCATTTACTAACTTTCTAATTCTCGTTCGTCTTTTACAAAATTTTTGCCATAACTTCATTATAGCTCAGTTTTAATCCGTTCTTCATGAACGTTTCTTCCGTTCCTAACCAAGAAATAAGAATCTAACTTATACGCGATGGTTTTAAACTTATCCATCAATAACAATTATCCTACAATGGTTTTATATTTGTCCATCAACAACAATTTTCACGTTCTTCGTGTGTTCTTCGCGTTCTTCGTTCATTCTTCATTTTTAAATGATATTTTGATTACGATTTCACTTTTTCTTGGAATTCGGTGTTATAAAACACCATTCCTTACTTATTTCACCAAATCGTTCATATGATCCATTTGGATCGTTCAAATTCATTACGAATCTTATACTTCCTTAAGAAATTTTTTTTAAGTCTTTAAATTGTTCTGAGATGCTTCCTTCCCGATCTCATAACTTCTTTGTTATAACTCGGGACAAGGTCGTTCCAAAGCCATTTTCTTCCTTATCTTACATACCTCAATCCCCCTTAGACAGAACTTCATTCTGAATCCGTTAACATGCCATTCAATTGGCTTAATCTTCACCCTTCGCTCGTTTTACGTTTTTAACATTCTTCGTTCGTTCATTTGTAATTCGGTCATCTGAACTCGGAATTCATTAGTTCTTGAGTCCACGACTCATATTTTCTACGTTCTCTTAAATTCTTATGAAACCCTACAAGTTTGGGTTCATTTACTAACTTTCTAATTCTCGTTCGTCTTTTACAAAATTTTTTCCATAACTTCATTATAGCTCAGTTTTAATCCGTTCTTCATGAACGTTTCTACCGTTCCTAACCAAGAAATAAGCATCTAACTTATACGCGATGGTTTTAAACTTTTCCATCAACAACAATTATCCTACGATGGTTTTAAATTTGTCCATCAACAACGTTCTTCGCGTTCTTCGTTCGTTCTTCATTTTTAATAGATATTTTGATTACGATTTCACTTTTTCTTGGAATTTGGTGTTATAAAACACCATTCCTTAGTACTTATTTCATCGAATCGTTCATATGATCCATTCGGATCGTTCAAATTCATTACGAATCTTATACTTCCTTAAGAAATTTATAAAATAAATTTCTAATTCTTATTTCTTATTTTCTCAATGATTTCAACCATATGAAATCATTCCTAATATCATTTACTTCTTATTCTCATTAAGCTATGTTTTTGAAAATAGAAACTTAAAGAAAAACTAACTTAGAAGTTAAGTTTTGAATTACCTTTCTTCTTTATTTTTCTTCCTTTAGACAAAGCCAACGATTCGCTAGCTTTTCTATTTCACGAGCCACTCCGATCTGAGCCTTCATGCTTAATCTCTTCCTTCTTCTTCTTCTTCTCCAAGCTCTCAAACTCTCTCTCTTTTCCAAAGTGTTGGTTGATTTTGAAAAAAATCAACTAACACTTTCATTATATAGATTTTCAAAGCTAGGGGCAAAATAGTCATTTTCCCCTAAATTCACTATTCACACCTCCTTACTAAACCCCTTACTATTTACGAAACTTCCCTTGGAAGTTTCGTATTTCCGTCTTTCTGGTTTCGTCCGACAGTTTTAAAAACTGCGATTCTTGGAATCTAAATATTTTTGGATATTTCGTGTTTCCTTTACTGATTAACTTTTACGCATTCTTCGGATCTCTGAAAAACTGAAAAAGACTTTTTCACGATAAGTGTTTTCCTTCACGTTTTCCCCTAACATAGGTAAATGAATGAAAAGTACATAATAATACTTTTCGTCGTTTTTATGTCGTCCGATTTCTGCATATTTTTTGAGAAAAACTTTATCAGCTTACTTAACTTTTCACAATATATTATCGTAAAATCTTTTGACAGAATGTCATTTCGACATATCGAACTCTTGGAAAGGCTTAGGTTATTCAAACCCTAACCCTTAAGGTTTCATCGGGTGAATAATGTCTATTTCGTCTCTTTCCCTGGAAATATTTTTTTTCTCGGAAAAATTTTATTTTCGTCTTGAAAATTCTTACTCGTTCAGTCTAGCCTGTAGCCAGAATCCTACCGATTAATAATCATCCTAGTTTCTAGAACGATTAATAAACACATTGCACAGAATATTATTAATAAAAATTCCTTTTATTAATAACTAATCCTTAAATCTTAAATCCTGGACAATTCGATTTTCTGGGTTGTCACAGGATTGGCTAATGAGTTTATACTGAGGTTGTAATCCATGGTGTATAGGAAGGAAACAACGGTTATCAAAGGTTTGCTCAACCACCCACCATCAGACATCTCCATAGCCAATGATCACGTCTTGGAAGTTACATAAATAGAGTGTAGGTTACTGTTCATGTACTGTTGGAGCAACTGATAAGTTTATTTCCCAGCAACGTGCTTAATTTGCTCAGTTTAGTTACTTTAATTTCCAAAAATGTAAATTTAATGTACAATTGTTACTATATTAGGAAAATTATGGGTTATTTATGTACTCACATCATATAATTCATGTACATTAGGTACACATAATAAAATAACGCAGTTAGGTATTATTGTCCGGGTATTTTTCATAATTATTTTTACTACTCACCTAACCACATTATAACATTATTCAATATTAAATGTTCATTTTAAGCATGCAATGAAAGTAGTATACACACAAACCAATCATGTTTGATGATAAAGCATATACTTTGTAACAATTTTATTCATTTATTAATAAAAAGTATTAATTTATTAAAGGCTTTTAATTATCTACATGATGCTGTTTTATAATATGTGATAACCCATAGTTTTAAGCAATGCTTTTAGAATAATGATGATGATCATTCTAATGAGATCTAAATTTTTAGAAAGCTTAAAACTAAAATAGTTCCCAATCGTTAGATTACTAAATTGGGGATTAATAAATCCGGATAGATTGGTATATACGTTGCTTGCTCATTTGTGTGGAGACACTAAAGCAAGTATGTAGGTGCTTATTAGAGAATAAGTTCACTGAACGTGGCTCGCTAAGGAATACCTAATGGAGTTTTACTTGCTTGTCAATAGGAATTCCTGTAGTGATAGTAGTACAAGTGATCCTTGGACTTGAGATCATCATAGTATCTTGTGTATGATGAGTTATACTTTGACTTATTCCTTAAGACCCTTAGGGTATATCAAAGGGTATGCTTGGGTATAATAAGTTGTACATGGAGATAATGTATGATCAGTAAAGAATCTACCACTTCTAGTAAAAGAAGAGAAATGTCCTATGCTATTCGATAAATGACAACCCATTAGTCCTTGGCCAAGGCAGAATGAAATTAGAAAGGAGTTTCTAATTTGCATTATTTGGAGTTGTGCATTTAAGAGTTGAAATACATATAATTAAATAAAATAAGACTTGGCAGTAATTCCATGTCTTATATTTAATTAGGACATTGTATGGTGGAAGGATTGAATTGTACGGTAACTATTTACTCAAAAGTTTTTTTTATGATTAATATTGAAATCTATATTATCTGGAAAGTCATTGATTGCTAGGGAAGCTTATCCCTATTGTAGAATAAATATTATTTATTTAAATAAGATTAGAATTGTTCTAATTGATTTATTCACAACCGGTTTAATATGGAGAACCTAAAGGGTCACACCATAAAAGGAAGAATAATTATTTAAATAGCTTAATATTTATTATTTAATATTTTGGAAATATTAAATATATAAATTAATAAGAGGAGTCTTATTAATATTATTACAATTATTATTATTTTAATTTCTAAAGAGTTGGAAATTAATTTAATATTAGTACTCTCATTTATTCCTAATAAGATTAGGAGGCTAATTAATTAAAGGATTTTAATTAATTAAAATAAAACCCAATTCCTTAATTGTTAAGGAGGTTTGCCCACATCTATAAATAAGAGGAGTCTTATTATGGATGAGGTGGTTGTTGACTTTTTCACAATAAACGTGATTCCAATTGTTGGAGAGTACGCTCTTTTTCTATGAGAGATAGAAAAACTAGGGTTATGCCAAACACCCATCTTCTTGAATCTTTCTTCTTCCTTGGTGGATCACCTCTAGAGGCCAAACATTTGGATGGCTAACGTTGATCAAAGGAAGGAACCACACTCGGTGGATTTAAGTTGAATGCGAAAGGATTTGGAGGTGAACTTGTACCTGAGGAAGTTCGAATCTTCAAGGGTATGATTTTTGTTCTGTATCTTTTCGTTTATTTAATAATTATGCATAAAGGATGATCCGGGTATATGGTTTGTAAAATTTTTAAAACTCTGATTTTCCACGTTTCCGCTTATTTTATGCAATTTGATTGTGTTCATAAATTTTACAAACCTAACATGTAGTTCCTTTCCCAATTTCTGGAATACACATATATTTAATTATTTTTGTATTAAAGGTTACATATGATTTCATTGTACTACTTGGTACTTCATGTCATTAATATGTATTCTTATCATATGCTTTTAATAATATCACACCTTACGATAATGTTCTATTTCATTTCTATAGTATAAACCAACTTTTCCTAGATCGCCCTTTGGCATAATTTTGCACCGATTTATCTTTGCTAGGAGGCCTTGCAAACTGGCGGTCCCCGACAAATGCTAAACCGGTTTAGCTCTAAGCCAGTTCTGACCTCTATCATCACATTAGTTTTACATGACATGAATTAACTTCCATATTGGTGATATTATTAGCTACAGAGTTTATTCATTCCTTATATGGAATCATATAATTACACGTAATTAATCTTTCTCTTAATAACTATTTCTCTTTTAATTCACTTAGTGATTTTCCTCGTTCCTCATTATGCCACACAAGGCATTTCACAATTCTCAATCCTCATGTACATTCAATTCCCACTAATTGAATTACTCATCTTTCAACACATCAATATTTATATTCAAATAAATATTTATTTTCTTATTATATTAAAATAATTATTTATTCATGAATTTCTTGGTTCTTACTGTAACGACCCGAAATCCGGTCTATTTTCATATCCGGATTCCGTACGTCACGATCTCATCTTCTTCCAAACATACATCATTATATAGATAAATATAACAACATACATCCTCAAATCCTAGGTTCTAAAACCTTAAAACCTCTTTCATTACAAATAATGATAATTACATTATTCTTTACATCTTGTACAAGTGACTTTTATCCGCCACCAAGGATACATAATCATTTATTAAACTATTCTATAGTTTAATTCTATCATTCTATAGTACAAGTCTTCACTTGATCTTTACGCTCATTCATATAATGAATGACACTTCTTCTGGATACCGATCAGCTTGATCTTTACGGGATCCTTAAGTTCTTTCTAACATCGTTCGCTGAAAATGTTTTAATTTAAAGCAAGTGTGAGCATTCAATTTCTCATCAAGTCAAAGCAATTGAACATACAACTTATAGAATTTAAACATTCTTTTTAGACCTCAATAACCGAACAGAGGTTATGAAGCAGCTTGAATAATAGGAATAATTTTGATTCCTATCATTTTAAATCATTAGTCAAATTCACTTTGAAATACTTTCATTCTCTACTCTCTTTTATACACATTCTGTCTGGCTAGAATTAATAGCACAGACTTATCAATAATGATTCATGTATAAATAGAACATTCTCATATTGAACAGTTCAATCACAGAACATTTCATATCATAAAAACACCGAAGTGTTCAAATTATGGCATAAGGCCTCATATATTCTAACACCTTGTACAAATATCACACATTCGCACATAGACAGAACTTCTCAAGTTCAACATCTGAGAGGTTTTAGAAACTAGCATTCATTTAAAAATATGAATGATGTTAGGAAAACTTGCCTTACGCACAGCTATACTTATAGTTTACGCTGAACTACTCATTCCAATTCCTATATAGCACATAAGGAAATAACACATACACCAATTAGTCATATACTAGACTTTACGCATTGGTTTACATAACTTTACTTCTAAGGGTTCACGTTCTTATAAACTAAGTTTACGCGACCACTTTCATTACCGTTCTACGGCTTCATGACATACGGAGATGTCTTACTTAATACGTTCATCATCTTTGATGATTTACATTCTTATCGTCTTCTTATAATTCTCCTAGGACTCAACACACATCGCGTCTCTACTAGTAGTCCATATAGTACTCTGAGTGGTTTCCCACAAACAACTAACAAACAAGTTCCCGTCTTATCTACACTGCCCATAACACTGAGTTAGATCGGTTACCAGTTTTGTATATACATTCTCTCTCTGAAGGAATTGTTTAGCCCAGCTCCCATATGTCAACCATCAAAGGTTACGATTGTACTACCACCTAAACTCATCTTAACTTATATGAACTATTAAACTACAATGTTCGTTAAGTCAATTTCTTATGGCTTTCTGACAAATAAATGTCATACCTCAGGATTTATTCTTTATCGTCCAAGTCATACAGTCTTTTGCATACTCAAAATGATCATTCAATATTCATTCTACACATTTATAGCGTTAACCATTTTACATTTCCTTATTCTTATCTTACAACGTCCGGTTCATTCGACTCGGAACATCATCCAAGTTATAAACATTAACTCGGCTTCTTTTACGTTATACATACATGTCTTTAATTCAGCTTCTTCATTATCCTACAGTCAAACCAGACACGGGGTGTAGGTTTTACCCGTTTAATATTCGCGTACACTTAACCTTTACGTCGGTTCAAGTGTTCAACGCTTACATTTCATTCTAACATTCTCATCTAACTCACATTCGGCTTTCATTAATCTTATTACCGTTCACTATGGCTTTCTTGATAATTCATATCTTACTTACTATATTCATCAATGTCTAGGTTATACAACCAATGTACACTTAGAACGTTCGCTCGATGTGAATACGATTCACGAGGATCATTTATGTATTCAACGTTTACGTTGATCCTCTCTTAATCTTTTATTCAACCTTTAACTAAGGTTTTAATCACTTTCATTCATTACTCGCCACCTGAACCCCATGTTCAAAATTCGTTCTTAATGTTAAATACATACGGTTCAATGTATGCTAAGACCGATCGTTTATTGCAACAATGTTGCGTTCACAGCGTCTATACACTTTACATTTATCTCGTATTATCATGTCATAACATCGAAATGTTATACATCATCCTCGTCACTCAACGTCTAAGGAATCACAATGCTAGCAATCCCCCACGTTCGCTTATCGCGACTACGGTCCCCGGATATCGGTTCCGTAACCCACGTTCACATTCTTTATCTTTTAATCTTGTTTAATCTTTTCGTTCAACCTTCATTAAAGGTTTAATATACTTGATTAAGTGTTACATTATTTGAACTACATGCTCATATTTCTTTCTTGCACATCACCCAGTAATTGAGCACTTAAAAGCTCATCACTGGGCATTACCCTGCACCGGCGCTGCGGCGCCACTCTCTTCACTAAGACTCATGTTGCGACGTGAGTTAGTAGTGTCTGGCTCTCCGGTCTGGCGCTGCAGCGCCACCTTTCAAGGCATGGCTGGTGCCGCGACGCTAAGCCCTAATCTTAGAAAAATTTTGCAAGTGTTAACTTCATTTTGAGACGCTTAGTTTCTGATCTCATAACTTCTTCGTTATAACTCAGAACGAGGACTTTCCAAAGCCATTCTCTTCCTTATCTTACATACTTCGATTACCCATTAACAGAACTTCATTCTGAATCGGTTAACATACCATTCAATTGCTTAATCTTCGCTCTTCGTTCATTTTACGTTTTTAACGTTCTTCATTTGTTTGTCCGTAATTCGGTCGTCTGAACTCAAAATTCGTTTATTCTTGAGTCCACGACCCACATTTTGTACGTTCTCTTACATTCTTATGAAACCCTACATGTTCGGGTTTATTTACGAACTTTCTAATTCTCATTCTTCTTTTACAAAATTTTTGCCATAACTTCGTTATAGCTCAATTTTAATCCGTTCTTCATGAACGTTTCTATTGTTCCTAACCTTGCAATAAACAACTAAGTTATATACGATGGTTTTAAACTTGTCCATCAACAACAATTATCCTACGATGGTTTTAAATTTGTCCATCAACAACATTCGTCGCGTTCTTCGCGTTCTTCATTTGTTCTTCATTTTTAATCGATATTTTGGATTACGATTTCACTTTTTCTTGGAAGTTGATGTTATAGAACATCATTCCTTACTTATTTGACCTACTCATTCATAAGATTCATTCGGATCGCTCAAAATCCTTATGAATCTTACACTTCCTTAAGAAATTTATAAACTAAATTTCTAATTCTCATTTCTTCATTTTTTTCATGATTTCACCCATATGAATTCATTCTTAACTTCATCTACTTCTTATCTTCATTAATTTATGTTTTTGAACATATTAAACTTAAAGAAAATTAGAAAAAATTAGGGTTCAGATTACCGTTCTTCTTTAATCTCCTTCCGTCGGACAAAACGTGCATTTGAGATAGCTTTTCCTCATTCCTCTTCCTCTTCTTCTCCCATCTGAACTCTCTATCTCTATCTCTCAAGTGTTGGTTGAAAATTCAAACCAAACAAATGAGCTTAAGGCTTGTTTATATAGAAAACCAAGGCTAGGGTATTTTGGTCATTTCGCCCCCCTTAACCTCCTTACTATTCCTATGCTTAGCCACCAAGTTTACTTGGTCACCACCCTTACTTGGTGGCCAAGTGGCCGTCCCACATGCCGATGGGTCTCCCCCATGGGTTGCCCCATGGGTTTTACCCATCCGGTGACCCATTGGTTCGATCCGCGGTTTATTTTCTTGGATCGGGCTTAATTAAATCTAACACTGGGCCTTACATTAAGTCTTACTAGGCCTACCCTAGGCTTGATTACACATTCCATTGGGATTTATATAATCCAAGTCCAATTGGATTCTTCAAAGTCCATGAACTCAAAGTCCATTTAGACTAATCGTATTCTACGCATTCCATTATCGTATTCTCGTATTCTCTTCGTATATCGTTCGTATTTATATTAAGTAATATACGTCGTACTAATCTTCGTACTATACTCGTATAATAACTAGTATTATACTCATATTTCTCACGCATAATAACTTTAATTATTATACGAAATCATAAAATTCTCGGAACTCACTTTTCCTAACCCTTAGGTTTTAAGTCCGTAGGCGAAAACTTCGTTTTTGCCATAACTGAAATATTATTGAATATTCCATCTCGTCTCAGAATTCTATCATTACGTGTTTCTCGAAAATTCAAAATAAATCTCCGAGCAGAAACAGATGAATAGTGCCTATTTCGTCCTTTTCCCGAAAAATATTTTGTTCCCGAAAAAAATTTATTTTCGTCTTGAAAATTCTTACTCGTTCAGTCTAGCTCGTAGCCAGAATCCTCCCGATTAATAATCATTCTGGGTTATAGAACGATTAATAAACACATAGCATAGAATAATATTAATAAAAATTCATTTTATTAATAACTAATTCTTTAAACTTAAATTCTGGACAATCTGATTTTCCGGGTTGTCACATTCTTTCCTCCTTAAAAAAAATTCCGTCGTCGGAATTTCTTAAAACCAAACCCTTCTTCAAAGAATTTCGTCCTCGAAATTTTAGCTAACCCTTCTTCTCAACTTCTCTTCGAAGAAGTTCTTATCTTTCATACATTCCCTACCCTTCATAACTTATCAAGAATCATGAAGTGAAAGGAATAAATAGGAATATAAGGATTCCTTTAAAACATTTCATTCTTTTGCTGAGGGGTCAAATTGACCATGAACTCTTACTAGGTTAAACAGCCTTTCGTCGTAAACCTTTCTTACACGGTAAGTTTACAATCACAAAGAAGGTAAACTACCTCTTCCATACGTAGGTGATCAACCAATAGTATAACCCCATTTCAGGGTATGTTCACCTCAGACTTAATCATTAGAATCCGCACCAAAACAATTTAGTTTGGCATAGTTCTTCAAAGAAAGCTCTATTTTTTTTTAATCACGACATACCATTCATCTTAGCCAAATCAAGTAGCTTAGACCATACCAATAAATTTGACATCAACTTGAAACATTCGTTTAGTTAACTCACTTGACATCGACCAATTCTTTAAATTCTTTTGCAATACATCAAAACATTTTATGACGTCATGATACCACACTTTTCACAGTACGTTGAGGACTTCGTCAGTTTATGACTTCATCATTATGCATCATACCATAGTGGGTCGTTGATCCTAAGATCAAATCCAACACCAGGTTCAATTGCATTAACAACTCCATCATTTTACCATCCTTGCAACAAATGCACTGATGATATAAAATTCATTTTGATATTTTAAATCCATTTCTGTCTAGCCAAAACAATTAGCATAGACATACCAAAAATAGTTCTTTTAAAATCCATTGGTTCCAAAAGTCGAACCAATTCTTTCATTTTCAAAACGCGCACATTAGCACGATTTCAAGAAACTTCAAAATCTATCATAGCTAGATGACTTGGAATATCATATTCTACATCTTCCTTTATTGTCTTACTTGTGACAATACTTAATCTTCTCTAGCACCTTCAATGCTAAGTCTACTAAAAATACCTCATTTCTAGTCTACACATTCCTATACCTTAGTACAGTCCATCAACTTACCACACATTATGAGTCCATGAACTTTCCACAATAATATGAGTTTAAGAACTATCCCAGATAGACCATAAGCATCCATTCACTGAGGAGTTCAAAAATATACCATATAATTATGAGTCACGAACTTACCATAAGTATGAGTTTCAAGAACTCACACCTAATCTTATCGTTCTCTACCTACTAAGTATATACATGAGAAAAAAATTCACCTTCTCATCATATACATCTTGATAGCGTGACCAATTTCAATGATTATCACTGCAATAAATTGAGTGGTTGTTACACCAAGCACAAACCTCTGCCCATACAAAGGTTCATACAACTCAGCTATCACATGATTCCTCAACCGAAATCTTATAACTTCTAACTTTCTCTTTACTTAATACGAAATTTCTTTAATTCGTACGCTATCCTTTACAACTCAATCTGAGTTCTTCTTCCAGTACTACTTTGTAGTACCATTCATTCACAGCATTGGCTATAAATCATTCATCGTTTAACAGCTCATCTGTTACTACGATTTACTATGATCACGTGGTGATCTCCTAATCCTTCTCTCTACGATTATAGTCTTAGGTACTCATACATAAGATATATAACCTATCGCCTCGATACCAACACCTTAACGCCCGAAATCGGTCTATTTTCACATTACGATTACAGACGTCACGATCCCATCTTCTTCCAAACATACATCATTATATAGCTAAATATAACAACATACATCCTCAAATCCCAGGTTCTAAAACCTTAAAACCTCTTTCATTACAAATAATGATAATTATAGTATTCTTTACATCTTGTACAAGTGACTTTTATCCGCCACCAAGGATACGTAATCATTCATTAAACTATTCTATAGTTTAATTCTATCATTCTATATTACAAGTGTTCACGCTCATTCATATAATGAATGGCACTTCTTCTGGATACCGATCAACTTTATCTTTATGGGATCCTTAAGTTCTTTCTAACACCGTTCGCTAAAAATGTTTTTATTTAAAGCAAGTGTGAGCATTCAATTGCTCAGTAAGTCAAAGCAGTTAAACAAACAACTTCCAAAATTTAAACATTCTTTTAAGACCTCAATAACCGAACTAAGGTTATGAAGCAGCTTGAATAATAGGAATAATCTCGATTCCTATCCTTTTAAATCATTAGTCAAATTCACTTTGAAATACTTTTATTCTCTACTCTCTTTCATACACATTCTGTCTGGCTAGAATCAATAGCACATACTTATCAATAACGGTACATGTATAAACAGAACATGCTAATATTGAACAATTCAATCACAGAACAGTTCATATCATAGAAACACCGAAGTGTTCAAATTATGGCACAAGGCCTCATACATTCTAACACCGTGTACAAATATCACACATTCGCATATAGACAGAACTTCTCAAGTTCAACATCTGAGAAGTTTTAGAAACTAGAATTCATTTAAAAATATGAATGAAGTTAGGAAAATTTGCCTTACGCACAGCTATAGCTTATAGTTTACGCTGAACTGCTCATTCCAATTCCTATGTAGCACATAAGGAAATAACACATACACCAATTAGTCATATACTTGACTTTACGCATTGGTTTACATAACTTTACCTCTAAGGGTTCACGTTCTTATAAACTAAGTTTACGCGACCACTTTCATTACCGTTCTACGGCTTCATGACATACGGAGATGTCTTACTTAATACGTTCATCATCTTTGATAATTTACATTCTTATCTTCTTCTTATAATTCTCCTAGGACTCAGCACACATCGCGCCTCGACTAGTAGTCCATATGGTACTCTGAGTGGTTTTCCACAAACAACTAACAAACAAGTTCTCGTCTCATCTACACTGCCCATAACAGTGAGTTAGATCGGTTGCCAGTTTTGTATATACCTTCGCTCTCTAAAGGAATTGTTTAGCCCAGCTCCCATATGTCAACCATCAAAGGTTACGATTGTACTACCACCTAAACTCATCTTAACTTATACGAACTATTAAACTACAATGTTCGTTAAGTCAATTTCTTATTTCTTATGTCTTTCTGACAAATAAATGTCATACCTCAGGATTTATTCTTTATCGTCCAAGTCATACAGTCTTTTGTATATTCAGAACGATCATTCAATATTCATTCTACGCATTTATAGCGTTAACCATTTTACATTTCCTTATTTTTATTTTACAATGTCCAGTTCATTCGACTCGGAACATCATCCAAGTTATAAACATTAACTCGGCTTCTTTTACGTTATACGTACGTGTCTTTAATTCAGCTTCTTCATTATCCTACGGTCAAACCATACACGGGGTGTAGGTTTTACCCGTTTAATATTCACGTACACTTAACCTTTACGTCGATTCAAGTGTTCAGTGCTTACATTTCATTCTAACATTCTCATCCGACTCACATTCGGCTTTCATTAATCTTATTACCGTTCACTACGGCTTTCTTGATAATTCATATCTTACTTACTATATTCATCAATGTCTAAGTTATACAACCAATGTACACTTAGAACGTTCGCTCTATGTGAATACGATTCACGAAGATCATTTACGTATTCAACATTTACGTTGATCCTCTCTTAATATTTTATTCAACCTTTAACTATGGTTTTAATAGCTTTCATTCATTACTCGCCACCTGAACCCCATGTTCAAAATTCGTTCTTAATGTCAAAGACATACGGTTCAGTGTATGTTAAGACCGATCGTTTATTTCAACAACATTGCGTTCATAGCGTCTATACACTTTACATTTATCTCGTATTATCATGTCATAACATCGAAATGTTATACATCATCCTCGTCACTCAACGTCTAAGGAATTACAATGCTAGAAATCCCCCACGTTCGCTTATCGCGACTACGGTCCCCGGATATCGGTTCCGTAACTCACGTTCACATTCTTTATCTTTTAATCTCGTTTAATCTTTTCGTTCAACCTTCATTAAAGGTTTAATACACTTGATTAAGTGTTACATTATTTGAACTACATGCTCATATTTCTTTCTTGCATATCCCCCAGTAATTGAGCACTTAAAAGCTCATCACTGGGCATTACCTTGCACCAGTGCTGCGGCGCCACTCTCTTCACAAAGACTCGCACTATGGCCTGAGTTACCAGTGTCTGGCTCTCAGTGCAGCATGCGGCGCCACACCTTTCAAGGCATGGTATGGCCATGGCGGCCAAGCCCTAATCTTAGAAATATTTTCCAAGTGTTAACTTCACTTTGAGACGCTTACTTTCTGATCTCATAACTTCTTCGTTATAACTTGGAAAGAGGACGTTCCAAAGCCATTCTCTTCCTTATCTTACGTACTTCAATTACCCATGGACATAACTTCATTCTGAATCCATTAACATGCCATTCAATTGGCTTAATATTCGCTCTTCGTTTATTTTACTTTTTTAACGTTCTTCGTTCGTTCGTCCGTAATTCGGTCATCTGTACTTAGAATTCGTTCGTTCTTGAGTCCACGACTCATGTTTTATACATTCTCTTACATTCTTATGAAACCCTACATGTTCGAGTTCATTTATGAACTTTCTAATTCTTGTTCTTCTTTTACGAAATTTTTGCCATAACTTCGTTATAGCTCAATTTTAATCCATTCTTCATGAACGTTTCTAACGTTCCTAACCAAGCAATAAGCAACTAACTTATACACGGTGGTTTTAAACTTGTCCATCAACAATATTCGTCGCGTTCTTCGTTTGGTCTTTATTTTTAATCGATATTTTAGATTACGATTTCATTTTTTCTTGGAATTTGATGTTATAGAATATCATTCCTTACTTATTTGACCTACTCATTCATAAGATTCATTCGGATCGCTCAAAATCCTTACGAATCTTACTCTTCCTTAAGAAATCTATAAACTAAATTTCTAATTCTTATTTCTTCATTTTCTCATGATTTCAACCATATGAACTCATTCTTAACTTCATCTACTTCTTATCTTCATTAAGTTATGTTTTTGAACATATTAAACTTAAAGAAAATTAGAAGAAACTAGGGTTCGGATTACCGTTCTTCTTTAATCTCCTTCCGTCGGACAAAGCGTGCATTCGAGCTAGCTTTTCCTCATTCCTCTTCCTCTTCTTCTGCCATTCGAACTCTCTCTCTCTCTATCTTTTAAGTGTTGGTTGAAATTTCAAACCAAACAAATGAGCTTAAGGCTTGTTTATATAGAAAACCAAGGCTAGGGTATTTTGGTCATTTCTCCCCCCTTAACCTCCTTACTATTCCTATGCATAGCCACCAAGTTTACTTGGCCACCACCCTTACTTGGTGGCCAAGTGGCCGCCCCACATGCCCATGGGTCTCCCCTATGGGTTGCCCCATGGGTTTTACCCATCCGGTGACACATCGGTTCGATCTGCTGTTTATTTTCTTGGATTGGGCTTAATTAAATCTAACACTAGGCCTTAAATTAATTCTTACTGGGCCTACCCTAGGCTTGATTACACATTCCATTGGGCTTTATATAATCCAAGTCCAATTGGATTCTTCAAAGTCCATGAACTCAAAGTCCATTTAGACTAATCGTATTCTACGCATTCTATTCTCGTATTCTCTTCGTATATCGTTAAATGCGATATTCATTATTATTATCGTCGTACTAATCTTAGCACTATACTCAGATAATAACTAGTATTATACTCGTATTTCTCACGCATAATAACTCTAATTATTATACTGAAATCATAAAATTCTCTTTAACTCACTTTTCCTAACCCTTAGGTTTTAAGTCCGCAGGCAAAAATTTTGTTTTTGCCATAACTGAAATATTATTGAATATTCCATCTCGTCTCAGAATTCTATCATTACGCGTTTCTTAGAAATTCAAAATAAATCTCCGAGCAGAAACGGATGAATAGTGCCTATTTCGTCCTTTTCCCAAAAAATATTTTATTCCCGAAAAAAATTTATTTTCGTCTTGAAAATTCTTACTCGTTCAGTCTAGCTCGTAGCCTGAATCCTCCCGATTAATAATTATTCTAGGTTATAGAACGATTAATAAACACATAGCACAGAATAATATTAATAAAAATTCATTTTATTAATAACTAATTCTTTAAACTTAAATTCTGGACAATCCGATTTTTCGGGTTGTCACACTTACATTCTCCCCCCTTATAAAAATTCTGTCCTCGAAATCGGTACAAGGTTACACAATTAAATTTGGATAATCCCTTCGCATCTTATCTTCTAATTCCCACGTGGCCTCCTCGGCATCGTGGTTTCGCAAAAGTACTTTCACAGAAGATATATTTTTATTCCTTAATTTCTATTCTTTCCTATCTAATATCTGGACAAGAATTTCTTCATATGCCAAATTCTTCTCTACTTGAATGGGCTCGTAAGAAATCACGTGTTTGTAGTCAGGCTTGTACGGACGCAACACGGAGATGTGAAACACATTATGGATGTGCTCCAACTCATGTGGTAATGCAACTTTATACACCACTTCTCCCACTCACTTCAGTATCTCAAATGGTCCTACGAACCTCAGACTCAATTTTCCCTTCTTACCGAATCGTATTTTTCCTTTCTAAGGAGATACTTTTAAGAAAACGTGACTTTTGACTTCAAAGTCGCGGTCCTGTCGATGCAAGTCTGCGTATTTCTTCTGGCGATCTTGTGCAGCTACTAGTCTGGCTCTTATCAATGTCACCATATCTGCGATTTGTTGAACTAATTCTGGCCCTAGTATCTTTCACTCTCCAACTTTATCCCAACACAACGGTGTTCTACACTTCCTTTCGTAAAGAGCTTCGTACGGTGGCATGCCTATACTTGCATGGTAACTATTATTATAAGCGAATTCCACTAAGGGTAGGTGATCGTCCCAACTTCCTTTGAAGTCCATCACGTAAGTTCTAAGCATGTCCTCCAGCGTTTGTATCGTTCGTTCACTTTGCCCATCTGTCTGCGGATAATAAGCAGTACTTAACCTCAATTGTGTTCCCATCCTTTATTGTAAGCTTTTCCAGACTTTTGACGTGAAGCGTGGATCTCGGTCAGAGACAATCGATACCGGCACTCCATGTCATGAAACAATTTACTTTACGTACAAATTTGCTAGTTGATTCAAACTATATACGTTCTTGATTGGTAGAAAATGAGTCATATTCGTTAGTCGATCTATGATAACCCATATGGCATAAAAACCTTTTTGCGTGACTCGAAGTCCTACCACGAAATCCATCGTAATATGCTCCCATTTCCACTCCGGTATTTCCAACGGTTGGAGTAAACCACTCGGCCTTTGGTGCTCTGCTTTGACCCGTTGACAAGTAAAACATCTACTAATGCACTTAGCAATTTCTCGTTTCAGATTGGGCCACCAAAAATGTTACCTTAAATCTCGGTATATCTTCGTGGCTCCTAGATGAACGGAATACGTCGTATTATGTGCCTCGTGTAAAATTTCTTCCCTCAACTTGGTTTTCGCTAGCACCCACACTCTCCCTTCAAATCTTAAAATACCTTCTTTATCCATTTTGAATCTCTTCTCCTCATTTTCTGCGATCCTCTTTCTGATTATCTCACACTCCTCATCCTTTTCTTGTGATTCCTTTATTCTATCCAACAAGGTTGGACGAGCTTCTACTACAAACAACCTTTCTCCAGACCTCTCTGGTCCCTTCATTTCTATCTCCAATTTTTCCATATCCCTTATTAATTCCTCCTGAGTTGTTAATTGAAATAACTTCTCCCTTCCTTTCCTACTTAGCGCGTCGACCACTACGTTTGCTTTCCCCGGGTGATAAAGAATATCGCAGTCATAATCCTTAATCAATTTTAACCACCTCCTCTGACACATATTCAACTCCTTCTGTGTGAAGATATATTTCAAACTCTTATGGTCTCTGTATATCTCACAATTTTCTCCGTACAAATAGTCTCCAAATTTTCAACGCAAAAACTACTGCCGCTAACTCTAAGTCATGAGTAGGGTATCATTTTTTGTAATCTTTCAATTGTCGCGACGCATACACAATAACTTTTCCATGGTGCATTAACACACAACCATAGTCCTCTATGTGACGCATCACTATACACCACAAATCCTTCCGTATCATCTGGTAATGATAATATAGGCGCCTCGGTCAATCTCTTTTTCAGCTATTGGAAACTCTCTTCGCACTTGTCCGTCCACACGAACTTCACCGTCTTCCTCGTTAAATTGGTCAATGGGGTTGCTATCTTAGAAAAATCCTGGATAAATCTTCGATAGTACCTAGCTAACCCTAAGAAACTTCTTACTTCAGTTGGCATCTTCGGTTGCTCCAAATTACTCACTACTTCTACTTTCGCAGGGTCTACTGGTATTCCATCCTTATCCACCACGTGTCCTAAGAATTGAACTTTCTCCATCCAAAATTCACACTTAGAAAATTTTGCACATAACTTCTATTTTCTTAGTGCCTCCAAAACCATCTTCAGATGTTCGACGTGTTCTTCTTCTATCTTTGAGTAGATCAATATATCGTCAATGAAAACTACTACGAATTTATCTAAGAATGGCTTGAAGACTCGGTTCATAAAGTCCATAAACGCTGCCAGAGCTTTCGTTAACCTGAATGACATTACCAAAAATTCAAAATGTCCATAACGAGTTCGGAATGCTGTCTTTGCTACGTCCTCCTCCCGTACCTTTAACTGGTGATAACCTGTTTGTAGATCTATCTTTGAGAAACACTTCGCTCATTTCAGTTGGTCAAAAAGGTCGTCTATCCTCGGCAACAAATATCTATTCTTAATAGTCACTCATTTATAAGAGTCCCCTACCAAGTGGGTTGTTCATCTCAGTTATAAGAGTCCGCACCAAGTTAATTTGGTTTGGATAGCTTTCGATCGTATATCAATAGTCTAGTCGAAGCAATGGCTTAGACAGTTTTCTTTCACATTATATATATGAAATTTTTTTGTTCGAATCAAGGATTGTAAACCATTTCATTTCTAGATTATGAAGTACTAAACTTTTAAAGTTCTACTTTTACGATTAATAATAGCACAAGTTCAAGTAATGCTCAATAAAGAGTAAGGTTCGAGTACTTGTCTTAAGCGTAGTTTACCAAAATATAGCTTATCAACACTCTTTCGAATCCTAACATTATATAGTTACGCATATAGGATATTCATTAGTTACATATGCTCATTCATGATATGTAAGTTTAACCACACACATAAACGTCTAACTTAGTTGTATACTCTACACATACTACATCACATACTTTTGCATACTTATAGCACAAATCAGCTTACAAGACATCGTGAAGTCATCAACATAGTTTCTAATCGTTGCTTTATAATTCGCAAGCATCTTGGACTTATCATTTGGAAGTTTATAATCAAACATTCAATTCTATCACTTAGCATGCTTCTTAACACATTAAATAGCATACTAGTTATATAATACAAGTTAAAGTAACCATATAAGCATGCTTTGAACATCAGATCACAAACAAAATACATAATCGTCATCATAGGATGGCGCAATTCTTACCGACTAGGCTTAGGGACAACGTAGTCATACATCCTCTAGCCGGCCGTGAGTTGAGCTTCTGCTCTCCTGGTTTTAGTCCAACTCTAACATACCTATATACTTACACTTAAAATGCATTCATGCTAGAGGTTTACACATAAGCCTATGACCATTCTTGAGTTTACTTTTACAAGTTTTAGTTTATAATTTACGTGGAATTAAAGCATAAAAAGGTCATGTAATCACCATGCTTTATAACTTTGGCCATATGTCCACATAGAGATCACACAATCTGTTAATACACATGCTCATAGTGTTCATATCATTTGTTCATAATTAGCATCGTTTAGTACTTTTAAACATGCTATAAACTTATGTTTGATTTAGTTGTCATTATATCCAACACATACGAATCATGCCTAGAGACATAATAAACATAAACATGACATCTTAAATCTTTAGAATCTAAATACTCATACTTAATGCAACTTGATTTGAAAACATATTCATGTTTGCCTTTCAAATCATTTTAAACTTGAACGATGCAATTCAACACCTACAAGATAACTTTAAAGCTCTTATCACATGTAGTTAAGTTATGTTAACATCTTCACAAGATCAGAACATACATCATGTAGGATCCATAGATATTAGCTTTGATATGTCAAGCTTTTCTTGAAAAATTTCTTTAACACAAAGCCTCACAAGTTTGGTCATGAACAAAGGAACTATAAACACTATATCATGCTCATTTATGTCTGAAATCAGTTCTGTATATATATATATATATTCATCAAGTTTAGAACATAAATTCCATCAAAGTTCATTTTTAAAATTTTATGTTTTTGTTAAAACTCTCTTACTAAATCATGTTGAGCAATTCCCACCACATAAGAAAGTGTTATAAAACATGTTATACCTATTTTTCATGTATATATCTATATATATTATAATACCAAATTAGCAACAACATAGCATAACAAAATCGAAATCGGTTTAGGGTCCTAAAGCAAATTGTATCTTTGCACCCTAGTATAAACCGAACAATCATACCTACTTGATCTACTCTAGTAACTTACTCTGTTTTGTAGAGTATCAACTAACTTCAATTTTTTTTGGTTTAAACAAGATCAAATCCATCATTAAAGGTTCCATATATGTACACATACTTCCTAAACACATAATAGCATGCTAATTCATATCGATTAACAGAGAATTTCAAGTAATTTTTAAGAATTTGACAAAACCCAACTAAGAACAAAAGTTAGGATTTTTATACCTCTTGAAGCTTAGTATGCTTAGTTTCTCCCTTCTGAGATTGCTAGACTCTTCTTTGAACAACAAACACTCAAACTTAAATTCTCAGAGTTTCAACAGACAAAACACAACAACGTAAAAACTGAGAATTGAAGCTGCTATTTATAGAGGAATGATGGACTGGCTAATGAGTTTATACTGAGGTTGTAATCCATGGTGTATAGGAAGGAAACAATGGTTATCAAAGGTTTGCTCAAACACCCAACATCAGTCATCTCCATAGCCAATGATCACTGCTTGGAAGTTACGTAAATAGAGTGTAGGTTACTGTTCATGTACTGTTGGAGCAACTGATGAGTTTATTTCCCAGCAACGTGCTTAATTTGCTCAGTTTAGTTACTTTAATTTCCAAAAATGTAATTTTAATGTACAATTGTTACTATATTAGGAAAATTAGGGATTATTTATATACTCACATCATATAATCCATGTACATTAGGTACACATAATAAAATAACGCAGTTAGGTATTATTGTCTGGGTATCTCCCATAATTATTTTTACTACTCACCTAACCATATTATAACATTATTCAATATTAAATGTTCATTTTAAACATGTAATTCCATTCCCAATTTCTGGAATACACAGATATAATTATTTTTGTATTAAAGGTTACATATTATTTCATTATACTACTTGGTACTTCATGTCATTAATATGTATTCTTATCATATGCTTTTAATAATATCACACCTTACAATAATGTTCTATTTCATTTCTACAATACAAACCAACTTTTCCCAGATCGGCCACTAAGCCTTGCATTGCTTGATTTATCTTTGCTAGGGGCGCTTGATTGCCTTGGGGTCCTTAGCGATGGCTAAACCTGTTTATCTCTAAGCCAGTTCCGACCTCTATCACCAAATTAGTTTTACATGACATGAATTAACTTCTATATTGGTGATATTACTAGTTAAACAGTTTATTCATTCCTTATATAGAATCATATAATTACACGTAATTAATCTTCCTCTTAATAACTATTTCTCTTTTAATTAACTTAGTGAATTTCCTCGTTCCTCATTATGCCACACAAGGCATTTCACAATTCTCAATCCTCATGTACATTCAATTCCCACTAATTGAATTACTCATCTTTCAACACATCAATATTTATATTCAAATAAATATTCATTTTCTTATTATATTAAAATAATTATTTATTCATGAATTTGTTGGTTCTTACAGAGGGCTTAAGCCGCATTTCAATCTTTTCAAAATTCCTTCTTATCTGCTTGTGTGTGAATGCCGTCTTTACATTAATTGGATGTGAATGAATGCTCTATTTAATGCACTTTAGTGCCTCACACAATCTCTACATTTTGTATTAGTGTATCGCACAATTTCATCATTTCATACAGTGAGACACTATATATGTGAATGTATGTTGTATGAATCCTCCACCAGGAAGCGAACCCATTGGTGTTCGATTGCTGGACTCAACGGAGAATAATCCCGTAAGGCTCAGGAAAGGCACCTCTCAGATCCTCTCCAATTGAAAGATCAGATTAGCTTCCCATCTAGTAAATTACGATGATCTGGGCACCTTCATCCTGAACAGCCGCGAGAGTAGCCTAAGATAGGTTAGCCTCTGATAAACCAAACACGAAGGGGGAGTCTCTTCGTGCCTTTCCTTTTTTAATTCCATGTAAATTTCGATTCAATATAAATTACGATTTCATGTAAATGTAAGAAAAGAAAACGATTTGTAAATATGCATTCCATTCCCTGTTAAATCCTGTCATGCTATCCTATCATCAAAATAACTAATATTTGTTTTGCAGGAAAATATTAAAAACCATAAAAAACCAAGACATTGCATCAATGCATGTTGTTAATGCTTATCAAGACTAAACTACCTACTTTTCGTGTAGGTAAGATACTTCCCATTACCATATCAAAATATAAGAAGGCATAAAGCTTATCCACTGACATGGCTGAAAGTGCCCAACACGAATATGGTTCCGTATCTTGAAAGAAGTTTGAGGGACTTAAGAATCAAATAACAGAGTTGGCTATCCTCCTTAAAAAACAAAGTAAAAGCACTCAGGGCCATTCAACGCCCATTCAACCAGAGTCCTCCTCACAGGGTGGCAATCAAAGTGCTGGAAAAAAGAAGGAAATGAAGATACATGAACCTCGATCCAATGAAAGAACCAACAAAACTCCTGAAATCACAAACCTTAGGGAAGACCAAGAAATCAGGGATATAAGAAAGAAAGTCCAAAAAATGGTGGAAACTATCCCGTCAATCAAAGAGACTGAAAACTATGGACGTGTCGCCTATTCAGATATCTGCATATTCCTAGTGGCTCGATATCCTGACAAATTCCAAGTCCCGGAGTTTGAAAAGTACAATGAGGTGGGCGATACCTATACACACCTGAAAGTATACATTGGCGAGCTGGGGTCTTATATAGAGGATGAAAAGCTCAGAATGCAGTTATTCCAAAAAAGTCTAACGGGAGAGGCTAGAGCCTGGTATGCCCGATTTGACAATGTTAAAATCCATAATTGGGAAGAATTAGCCCACGCCTTCTTAAATTAGTACAATTTTAGTCACAAATGGAACCAGATCGATACAAAGTGACTAAAGTCAAAAAGAAGAGTACTGAGCCTTTTCGTGAATATGCCCAAAGATAGAGGCCTAGGTTGCTCGAGTTATTAAGCCCGAGGGGTGTCTTTACACTTGGTGCCCTAAAGCCATCTGGTTTGGGAGTCCCAACGCTCATTACATGTGTAACTTAGCGCCTAAGAAAATGAGCATTGATAAAAAAAGGCCAAACTTGAGCAGATCGAAATCGTGGTCTAGGTTGCTTGAGCAATTAAGCCTGAGGGGTGTCTTCACACCTGGTGCCCTAAAGTCGTCTAGTTTGGGAGTCACCGGCCCAAAACTCGTTATATGGGTAATTTAGAGCCTAAGAAAATGGACCTGATACAAGTTTATGCGAGGATCAAATACAGTGACCGCTTGACTTAGCTCGAGGTGTGGCCTTTGTTACTCGAGCCAATAAACCCGAAGGGGGTGTCTTAACATCTAGTGCCCTAAAGCCGTTAAATTTGGGTGTCATTGGTCCAAAACTCAATAATAGGGTAACTCTGACTAGCCTAAGAAAAGGACACAAGTGAAGTAAAAGAAAATATATATAAAAATTTAGAATCATCTTATGAAACCCCTACTAAGAGTTGAGTCACTCATAGTGCGTGTGTCATATGAAATCAATTCTGTGAAGAATAACGTCTAAAGCGAAGATGAAGTATCTCTGATATAGGGAGATAAGTCTTTTGAATCTAATGCTACCCATGAACAATGACCATGTATGCCTCAAAATTTCCTTATGAATTATTTCTATTATTTTTTGTAAATATTAAGCAACCACACATCCCTAGATCTGTAACTAGAGGAAACGGGAAGCTTGGCTACGTGCATGCAAAGATTTAACTGATGAATCCTCTATTTTGCGATGTTTAGATTAAATATCTATTTTATTTTAGTATATTTGTTATGCAGGCTATTCATAAAACATTATGTGAGCCTAAGAGCCACGTGATCTAAGATCCAGCTGACGGATCTAGATCTGATTCCCATGATGGACCCTTTTCAGTTGTACAGTTAGCTTACAAATCATATTTGTGGTGCTCGGGTCACTTCGATGGCTTTCATGCCCATAAGAAGCCCAACACTTATATGTATATTATTTTTTCGGAGATGGTTCACATATCGAGAATAAAATCAAAATAAGCCAAATACAGAATAAAATGGATGTAATGAACTTTTCATCTAAGCACCTACATACTTGCTTTAGTGTCTCCACACTAATGATCATGAGATCAATCATCCTAATCCAATGAGAAAGCAACATATGTACCAATCTATCCGGATTCACTAATCCCCAATTTAGTAATCCAATAATTGGGAATTATTTTAGTTTTAAGCTTTCTAAGAATTTAGATCTCATTAGAATGATCATCATCATTATTCTAAAAGCATTACTTAAAACTATGGGTTTATCACATATTATAAAACATCATCATGTAGATAATTAAAAGCCTTTAATAAATTAATACTTTTTATTAATAAATGAATAAGATTGTTACAAAGTATATGCTTTATCATCAAACATGATTGGCTTGTGTGCATACTACTTTCAATCTCCCACTTACAAAAAAGCCATTCGTCATGGTATTTCATACCCTTATTCTCTAAGTGACGATCATCCTGCATCTGGATAAGCTTCAGTATATGGATATGTAATGTTGTTCTTGAGATTCCACTATCTTTATAGTGATTTTCCATCTTTCAATGATTCCTCTAATCACATGAAAGTACCGCAACACATGTTTAGATCTAAGATGAGACTTAGGAACTATTCCTAGTTCTGAAATGAACTTTTCATCTAAAGAATCAACTAGTAGCTTCTTTTACAGCTATATACTTTGTCTTTATCACTAAACAAGTAACTCTTTGCTTTTTGGAACTTTTCTAATTCACTGCACCACCGTTCAAGGTAACATCTTACCCTAAAGTGGATTTACTATCGTCTTTTGTCAGTCTGAAAAACTTGAGTCTGTTAATCCCTCTAGTTTTAATTCAGACCCACCATAAATTTGATCACATCCTTAGTGCCGGTTAAGTACTTTAAGATGTTTTTCACTGTCTTATAGTGATCTTCTCCAGAATATGACTGATCAACATCAAGTCTCGTACATTTTGTTGCATACATGATAGTTACTCATGTGATCTCTCTTTTATGACTCTATGGGAATTATTAAGAGAGATACACTCCAGGGCTCATCAACATGAGACATCTCTTGGAGTTTACCATGCTAAACGACTTTAGCATCAAATGAATATACGTTCATTGGGTTAAGCTGAACATCCTTTTTAAATCTATCTATATAAATTTGTATTACCAATTAGGATACTCTTCCCATATCATTCATGAAAGAATATTTAGAAAACTTTATCTTTACTGATTGTAGCATTGGTATGTCATTCCTTATCCATAGTATACCAACATATAATATTAGGAATCTCATGGCGCTCCCACTGACCCTTTTGTACACACTAGGTTCATTCTTGTTTTTGATAAAATCAATCTATTTTGATTATCTCATCAAATCGAATGTTCCATTTTTGAGAAGCTTGCTTCAATCCATTTCTCTGTGTGTCTACAACTCTTACCTTATCGTATATAACTAGATCATCATCTTCTATGATGTGTACCTCATCATCATCTTCTATGATGAATCCATACCTAGATCCCAGGTATCTTCGGTACTGTTCTTGATTTACGATTCAGTTGTGGTAAAATAGGTCTATTTACAGTTCCTCTTATTTAACTTATAGTGTTTTGCGGTTCTTGAACTGTTATATGAATGCGTGTGTGTGTGTGTGTGGATCAATGTGCAATTTATTTGGAAGTAGTGCGAGGCCTCGTTCACACCTATATACAAAGGGTTTGAATTTTGTATGAAAAATTCAGTTTTAAACATGATATAGCAATGAAGTTTTGTAAAAGAGGTTTTTCAAACCCTGTGCTCAATAGTAATTGAGACCTTTTCATACTTCCATTTTATTATTAAGTGTTCGGCTTGTTTGCTTTTATTTTTTAGATGCTGAAGCATCTTGAGAAAATAATATATATATATCTTGCGAACTCCTCATGGGCATGACAACCATTTAAGGAAATTCAAACACCATGAATAATTTACAAAGTCGCTTCTACATTTGAAAAATGTCCATCACGGAATCAATCTAGATTCAATGGATTTGATCTGTGATCACATGATTCCTAGGCTCACATGATGCATAGGATTTATATGAAAAGCAATAAGCAATATATAATATATATATATATATATATATAATATATATATATATACATACATGATCAAACACCACACGAAGCACCTCCATGGGGATCAAAAAAAGTAAATAAAAGCAATAAATATCAACCATATACATAAAAGTAAACTCCAGCGGGATGAAATGTAAATAAAGCAGTAAAGACAATCAACCGCCATGAAGTAAACTCCAAGCGGAACGAAATGTAAATAAAGCGGTAAAAGGCCATGAAGTAAACTCTAGGCATGACACACACACACACACACACACACACACACACACACACACACACATATATATATATATATATATATATATAAGCGGTAAACGCACAAGATGTTTCTTAATCCCGGCTCAGTTTATCATTTCAGCGATTTGTCGCTATATATATATATAAAAGCAGTAAACGTACCAGATATAAAATCCAGGCTCATCGAATAGAGTTCGACAACAGTTCATATATATATATATATATATATATATATATATATAAAAGCAGTAAATGCTCCGAATGTAAAATCCAGGCTCATCGGATATAATCCGACAACAGTTCATATATATATATATATATATATATATATATATATATATATATATATATATATATATATATATATAAGCAAGCGCTCCCATACATAAGTCTAGGCTCAATCGAAGCATAACTTCGATAATGTTAGTCCATATATAAAATATATATATATATATAAGTATATATATACTGATGTAATGAAAACCATGAACCAAAAGTCCAGGCATACACACACACAACGACGACTCAATGTGAAGAATAATGTGTGCAAAGATGAAGAGAAAGGCTTTATAGAGTGTGAGAAGGCTTACGGTGGGCGCCAAAGCCAGGCTTCTATGACTCTAGATGGATAAACACTCAGCTCCATGGATAAAATATAGCTATATGTGAGCTAACATGTGTTTAAAATGAGAAAGCAATCAATATGGGGTGTGTACTGAGCAAATTGGACAGGGCTTCCTCGCCTCTTTTTCTCTTACAAATGGCCACCCCAAGCTCTATATTTATAGAGCTGGGGCAGCTCAGAGTGTACTATGACGACCTGCAGATACACTTCTGCGGTTGCTCAGGGGTGCCCCGGGCTCTGTGTGGTCCCGCGTCTCAAAATCGTGCACTTTCATGCCTTTGTGATGTCCTCGAACTTGCGAGAACTTCAATCCGAGCATCCGAGCAGGTGTACAAGACCTTCTTGGACCATTTTTTTTGAGAGAGTTACGCAATGACATGGGATTAGAGGTTGTATGCGAAGTCGGGAAGAGGGACCATGCCCATGGTCTTCAAGCTTCAAATTCTATCCAGGTGTCTTTGCCACGCGTAATAGTCACTCGAGATTGGAACTCCTTGGCTCTTGTGGGACATTCTTTGTGTAGAAATGTATGTATGAAATGTTGAGATGGTGCTTATTTGGGGTTGAGGTGGCAAGATGACAATTTTTTCCCTCACCGGGGGTTATCTCGGTTTGGGTTGATAGCGAGACGTTGCTTTCGAGGTTACATTTAAGATTGGACTGCTGCAAGTGTTTGAATTCAGTAGGGTCATCTTTAAGTGTTCTTGTCTTCCCGGTGTTAGCTCCGGGTCTTTGGAATTAGTGCCTCGACAGGAAGTCTGAGATTGAAGCTGATTGCATGCATTTGAAACAAGCATTTCTAGAGTTATCGCCAGAACTGCAACAACATTCCTTGGTGTTATCTCCAAGGATGAAACTCGGGGTTATCTCTGAGGTTGGAATTGATACTCCCAGTGTGTGTTCTGGGGTTGAGACTGAACTTTCGGTAGTATCCGGAATGGATGTGAGCTGTCTTCCAGGGTTATCTCCGAAAGACGAATCTGCCCTCCTACAATGTTAGTAACAGGTGTGCAGAAAATTTTGAGTGTCTATAGATGCCCTTCTTTATCATATTCATGCAATGCAATGCATGGATAAGATAAAGAATCCTAGACACTTGAAATGTAACAAGATAAACATGATGCTATGTGCAACAACATGATGCAAATGTATGATGCAAATGTATGATGCATGTAGGTTGTTGGATTGTTTTCCAACATGATGGAATGATTGCCGGTTCCCTGTTAATCCTGCTGGGGATGACAATCATTGATGTCTTGGATATGCGATCCAAGTCTTCTAAGATGTTGACGTTGGGGTTATCACCAAAGTCCTAAATCCTTGATATAAACTTTACTCTGCAGAGGTGCCTCTCGCGTGCAAGAGATCTGTGGGGATAAATCTTTATCTGTTTGAGGATGTGTATAACATATACGACGATCCTATCAGAGTTACAGCCAACAGTATGTATTGTCAGGGCTGCCTGACCTTCACTGATGTGTGTATCATCGGATAGATCCCTGCTGGGCAAACTGTCAAAGCTATTTGACGTTCATTGATGTGTGTATCAATGGTTTCATTGCGTTGTGACCCCCGTCGGGGAAGGTTGTGGATAAATGCTCTGATGGATGAGATCATCGAATGGCCTCCGATGCTTCGATGGGTTTACTTGCCATCAGTTGAAATGACATCAAGGCTTCTTGACCTTCATTGACACGTATATCAATGGTAGAATTGCGTTGTCACCCTTGCCGAGGATTCGTTCATAGATGAATAATGCGTTGTAACCCCTGTTGGGGATACGTGGATGAGTGAAAGTCTGCGTTGTGACCCCCGCCGGGGATACTTTATCGTTTGAAATCAGCGTTGTGACCCCCACTAGGGAAGGTTGTCTTTTAGGGTTACGACCCGTGTTGGCGACATCGGACTGTGTGTGAGGCATTGCGAGCATGATTTGTAAAGGCGAGGTCATTTGGTATAGTATACCTTGCATTCAGGCGAATACCAATGAGTGATATGTGAAGCCAAAGTTTGGCCCGTGAAAACCAAGATTTCAGGCTACTACGCTCAATCGTAGCATTTTTATTCCTGATTTGGCCTTTTTAGCTTGTGAAACCTCCTTTACAACTCTAAGTGGGGCGAGCGGGAGGGTGGGACCCATGTAGGGGTGCCAGCGGTACACACTACTGATGGCCGTGAAGTGGACTACTGACCAATCGTGGCTATGTAATGCCTGCGGGTTGTTTTCATAAGTCACTTTAAAGTTACATGTGAAGAAGGAAATCAAGAGCTCTTCTTGAGATCTCTTTGAGTTTGGGGCGACTTTACACAAATTCTACTCTATACAAGTGTTCTACATTATCACAGTAACATATGCATGTATTCTTTTCCGGTTTATATCAGTTGGAAAATGACTTATCACATAAAATGCATTTAGACACATAGTAGTGAATATGCATGCGATATGACTTGATAAAAATATTCAACATAGTAAATGTTAGTATTAAACCATCTTTGAACATAATGATGTGAAAAAATTTGACTTTTGAAATAGTCAAATTGGCACCTTTTTATCATCATTTCTTATCTATTTGAGGACAAATGAGTAAAGGTAGAAAAGAAAAATAATCACAGTAATTAGACTACACTTACAAATTTTTTACTATGATGTATTAATGCATGTAGGATGTATATGATGTGGGTAGGTGTGCTCTTTGAATGGCCACTAGTCATGCCTATGTGCATGTGGATAGTCCCTATTTACAAAGGGGACTATGGCAAAATTTTTCCAAAATGTAGGCATTGGGTAGTCATGCATTTTTTTAACTCTCTATGTAGGCGTATGTTAAAATAATGCATGCATGCATGTAGTCATAAAATGCATTTTGAAAAGCTCCGGGTTAAACATTACCACACCCTTTACGAGGTGATTTGGAGACTTGTTGTCCGGATATTATGGATCCGGATCGGTAGAGTAGTTCCCATAGGGACCACTTACGGTATGGAGAAGAAGGGCTTACGAAGTGCCTCGACCTGTTTTACATTAGACAACCTCTCGTCGTTTGGTGGAGGCGGTGATATGTCTATCCGAGTTGAAGTGCTGGACGTCGAGGGGAGAGGAGGAGGATGTTCGGTTGAGGACCCCTCTCTCTGCTTGCGTGTTCCCCGTAGGGATTTGCGAGCATTCAGGTGGTGAACCCGAGCTTACAGGCGACTTGAGTCGACACCCTTGATTTTACACTGCTGCGCTGAAATGAGGTATAAAGTTAGATCTTAATCTTCCTTATTTTCCTATTGATGAGGAGTAAAGGGTTACGATGTTGATCTGCATTTGATGTAGGTTCCGACTTTACACGCCCTCGAGGAAATGGTTCATCATCCACTCTATGTATCGGGCTTTTTGCATGATGACTATAGAAGCGATTGTACATGGTTGAGGATTCGGGACGTTCTTTTCCATTCTTCCCGTCGTTGTCCTTGGGGTTACCTCGGGGCATTGTCTGGCCTTTGGTTTACGGACTCGATCCTCCATTCTTTGGGCTGTGAGGTGATGATGATGCCGATGGATTGGCGGTTTATCACGGTATGGAGTTTGGAGGGGGCGATGCCTTGTATGGCGGATATCACCCTATTTGCCGTCGGATCCTTGTTAGGAGTTACGGTGGAGGCGCTCGAGGTAGGACTGTTCGTCTGGGTCCTTTGGCGTAGATGCTATGGCGTAGGCTATTGGTGAGCCCATACGATGATGTGAGAGTCGGGGATCGCATTCTTGACGATTGTTCCTGATGATCATTAGGGGCTGCTTCATAGTAGATAACTCTTCTATGGTGTCCTTCACTTTGATCAGCACCACTCGACATGTGGACCATATAGGAGATTATGATTGGGGTTCCTACACCTTTGCCTACTTCCTCGGGGGAATCGCGTGCGATCGCGAGACTTGGCCAGAGGCTTGGTTAGGATTCTACCCATTTCTGCTTGGTGAGTATTTCTCTTGTCTTTTCCATATATAGGTTAAGAGTGTTGGTTGACAATGAGATGTTTGCCTTTGTGTTGGCGATTTTGGCCTATGAGAGGCTTCCATGTTTGCGTCCTATGAGTGTGTTAGGTTTAGACACCTATCCACGAGGATGGAGATGGCATCATTCCATCTTGGCGGAGGTCCACATTCTTTGAGGGTTTTACTCATTGCCGCTCTGGTTGGAGTTGTTGACGGCGGATGTCATCATGTGGGTTCCCTACTCTGGGGAGCATTTGAGCATTGGATTTAAAGATGAGTACACGACTGGTGTCGAGCATATGATTTCCACCCGTATGATTCCTCTCTTCACGGATGGAGGATGGGAGCTCTACTTAGGAGAGCGTGCTATCAGGAGCACTACTGAGAGAGATTCATATGTCGATCTTGCCTCCTGCCCGCGTTATTGGCTATTTTGCGATCACCATCATTGATATCCCATTGTTGGGGATTGCGGTTTCACATTATCGGAGGGTCCCTGCACTTTCGGAGATGTTCGGCATTGGTGGTTCCCTCGTACCATTGGAGCCCAGACCCGCGCCACTCAGTTCATGGGGGATATGGTTCCAGGATCCGTGATGATGATGGATTGGCTAGCCTGTGTCAGAGATCAAACTCATTTGACCTAGATTGATGATTTGACCCGTGATTGGATAGGCACATTTCTTTATCCGGCACTTGGGTAGAGATCCTTGAGCGGAATACTTTTGATCCTTCCGGCTCTGGCGGCCCTCCTCGGGTGACCCATATGGTTTTTTCGGTGCAGATCCTCCCTCATATAGGCTTGACATCCTTGTGGATAGAGATCCAGTGACTCAGGAGGAGTTACATTAGGTGGACATTAGTGATGATGTAGACATTGACACCATTGTCTTCTTCTGATGTATATTCTTGTTATCTCTTTTGATAGGCCTCTGTTAGACATTGGGTAGCTTTGCCCCATTCTCGTATATCTTTTGATAGGCCTCTACATTAGTTGTAGGGCGGTTTTTGCCCATTTCCTATATTTTTTAGTTGTATGAGAGATGTATTAGATGATGATATACTTAGGAATGTATGTACATTTTTCCATTCCTATATCATATTGCCATCTATTGTATCATGCATGTTATTATATTATGCATATGTATGTATGTCGAGAGATATTGACATTGACCCTGGATGGTCTTATGACACGGCCCGTCTGAGATGTCTTCTTGACGATTAGCCATATTGATCATACCCCCACCATTATTGGTGGCATCACGGTATCACGATCGTGGTATGATAGCATGTCACCATCGAACGGGGTGACTGTAGATCATCTGTTGCGACATCTTATGACCTTGTTGATGTTTGAGTTTCCCACGAGATTAAATGGAGGGCATCTTTGGAGCCTTTGGGTATCGGAGAGAGCGGGTTTTCCGATTTGGGACCCGAGTTGACTCTACTTTGGAGGAGTATGCACGTTTGATGATCTTTTGCATTGGATAGACCTTGCGTGCATATGGCGATTGGAGACATGAGTAGGCGGTTCATGACCCTCTTTGGATTGAGGCGTAGGGTGGTGCGGGATGAGCTCACATCGGCCCACGTTATATCCCACATTTTTATTTGATAGATTTGGCTCGAGAGGATAGTTATACCACGACATTAGAGGGATTTCACCACACTTGGAGGATCATTGGCGTTTGGCGGAGTGGATGTCTTTGCTATTGTGCGTCTTTGTCATATGTATGTCTACATGCCACGGTACATGGATGAGTTGGACATAGGAGTCATCATGGCGGTGAGAGCTCTCGGGGAGGTCACACCATCATCTCAGATGATCATAGCGAGACTACGAGGTCGACCACATCTTCTTTGCACTTATCCAATGGGAGGTGTGTTCTGAGCGCTTCGGTCATCTTTATCGTGTGGTTTATGTCACACTTGAGACCGATTAGCACTTTTAGATGGGCATGGGTATTGTTTCACCCATGATATAGCCATGTCATACTCCTTTTCGACTGCGGAGTGTATAGATCTTTGCATCTTGGTCGACTTTCTGGCGAGGGATCGGAGATCCGTTTGCTATATTATGTGTGTAGGGCTTAGCTCACCTACTGACTTCATCACTCATGCTCGGGCATGGATTATCTTCCTCTGGCTGGTTTGAGAGGCATGATTACTTACCACCCATTTGGTAGTGATGTGTCGGTTTGACCCGATTCGGGACTTCCATCCTTTTGAGGGGCATCATCGAGTGGTTCTTCTTCTCGCCACTTATCGGCGAGAGGATAGATCCGGGTTGTATGCTGTTGGGATCGGCGAGAGCTAGTTGAGTTTTTATCGATCATCCGGGTTGTTACTGCGAGTATTCGCATGGATGGAGCGAGAGGCGCATCGGGCTGGTGGTAGTATCCACGGTCTGAGGGATTGATTCCATGATGATGAGGAGCTATGGAGGAGGCGATATTCCCATCGAGGAGGATTTGACTCTTTGGGTTGCCAACATTTGTGATGGATTCTCCCCTTCTGAGTGCTCTTGTGATTGACATTCAACCATGATGTTTTGGGCGAGTCTACATCGATGACCTTTGAGAGAGATCGGGCTAGGGCCTTGATGTTGTGACTCTTGATGGGAGAGATGCGACTCTATTAGAGAGAGATGAGGCGGATCGACCAGAGATGCATTGATTGTAGGCGGGATCTTTCCCTATCTGCCCGGGATGTGGCCATCACAGACAGTACTTCAGTGAGATCCCTTACGGCTGGCATCCTTGCCGATATGAGTGCATACATTGATGAGCATCATGCCACCATGCAGTTAGCCTCGGATCTGCTAGCTCGTGTAGATACCATTGGGCGGGAGCTTGCGGCGTTACCTCCTTCTTGAGAGAGGGGATGCTATGTTAGATCGATAGTCGCATACACACACGAGATCCAGTAGATAGACTTGTATTTTCTGCCTGAAGACTAAACAGCCATTTTGTCATGTACAACACATATTGTATATATCAAAAATATATTATATATATGGCGGAAAATATATTTTGATTCACTTCCCTTTCGGTTGTGCCTTGATACTTGCTTGATATTTGCTGTTTTTCTTGAGGGCTTGTGATCTTGATGCATTACGAACTCATCCTTGATGTGTGGACATTGAGACGTCGCGGGATCTTTTCAAATGGATCATTGATCTGTGTGTATCCCTACCATCTTTGGTGTCTTGGGACTGGTTTCTGTATGGAAATGTGGAGAGGAGTGTGGCTTTTCCTCTCTGAGATTGACCGCACCACAGATGGTCGCCAGATACTCCTATTTGTGAGAAGCCTAGTTAATTCCATCTCTTATGGATTGGTGTTGCTCTTTGAGGCTGTGTTATGACTTAGATGGTCGTGAATCTCTATTTGTGAGGAGAGAGGTTAGGTAGTTCCATCCCTTTGATGCAAAAGCCAGATGAAATGTGGTGGATTGAAGTTTGATCCCGATCTTAGTGTGACAAGTATTTTTTGTTACGGTAGGGGTTAGGGCCAAGAACCATAAATGGTACCCTACGTACTCTTATTGAAGAGGAGATCAGTCTGCGTAGTTCGAACACAGGTGTAAGAGGTTCAATGCTTGAATGTGAAAAAAGCGGATGGGTGTAGAAGCTTTATTGATGAAGAAGGGTGTAGAAGTGTTTTTGTGGTTTTTGTTTTTTGTAGAAAAAGAAGCGAAATGTTTTTTGTTTTTTTTTTTATTGCGCCAGGGCCATATAGAATATGGTTGCCTACGTACTCCGGGTATCGGGGAGATCGGTCGGCGTAGTTAAGCCCCTCGGGATGAATTGCGGCCAGAAGAAGTATATGAATCCCATGTGCGAGCTATATTTGCGGGGAGAAAAAGTTTGATCCCATGATTGGGACAAAGCTGCGGTGTGTGAAAAAGTTTGATCCCGTCTTGGGGACAAACTACAAGCGTAGAAAAGTTTAATCCCATCTTGAGGATAAAGCTGCGGTGTGAAAGGTTCAATCCACAGGGGGATAGCAAAAATTGTGTGAAAGGTTTGAAATGAGGTGAAACCGGTTTCTTTGGTTTGAAGTGTATGTTTCCCGAGGCGAAAGAGTATGTAAAAGGGTTAAAAAAAACGGAATGGTGGTGATTTGATGATCCAAAACCGGGATGTTTGCTTGATGGAAACCTCGGACATATAGTACCATTTCACGGTGTCCAGAGTTGATAAGTTGTGGAAATTCATCGCCATCCATTTCACATGAGTCTGAGGCGCCTCTGTCGATACCTCCTTGACAACAACAAGCGGGCCTTCCCGTTAGGAGCGAATTTTCCCTTAGATTGATCTTGGTTGTCAATGATCTTCTTCAAAACCAAGTCGTGTTTGTTTAAATTATAGTAGCCGGACTTTCCTGTTATAGGATCTTGTGATCCTTTGCTGATATAATTAACCATGGAAGATAGCCATGGTTCGCCTTTCGTCTATTAGAGACAATTGGTGATACATCTTGTACCCATTGGTCTTCATCCATTGAGCATCCATCAACACTCTGAGGATTCCATTTCCACCTCTATGGGGAACCTTTGCTTCCATCCATAGGCTAATGGTGGGGGTTTGCCCGGTGGAAATGCGCATTGAAGTTACATAGGCTAATAAAGTCGAGAGGCAAGAGGTCAGGCCATCCTTTGTGATTGGCGGACATTTTTTGCATGATCTTCTTGATGTTTTTATTAGCCGCTTCAACAACACCATTCATCTTTGGATGGTAGATGACGGAGTTAAGGTGTTTGATGTGGAATTTACTGCATAACTCCTCCATCATTTTGTTGTTGAGGTTCTTAGCATTGTCTGACACAATGACCTCTGGTTGTCCATATCGACAAACGATATTATTTCTGATGAAAGCAATGATGACTTCTTTGGTAACCCTAGGGAAGGAGGTTGCTTCTACCCATTTGGTGAAGTAGTCGATCATGGTGAATATGAATCGATGTCCATTACTGGCTTTGGGCTCGATGGGCCCGATCACGTCCATTCCCCACATTGAGAAGGGCCATGGCGAACTCATATTGTGGAGTTCCCTTGGAGGGGCGTGGATAGCATTCCCATGAATTTGGCATTGATAGCACCTCTTGGCGTGATCATCACGATCGACTTTGGCGTAAGCCATAATGCCTGTATTACGAGGATCTTCTTAACAAGTAGGGGTCCGCTCATGTGTGGGCCACATACTCCACCATGGATCTCATCCATGAGCCTCTGAGCTTGGTCTTTGTCCAGACATCTGAGGAGACCTAATCCTGCATCTCTTTTGTAGAGTGCATCTCTGCTCTCGAGTAAATTTCATAGCAAGTCGATGGATCCGCCTCTTTTTCGATCGGGCTCACCTCGGTGGTGTAGATCCATCTCATAGATACTCCTTGATATGTTGATACCAAGGGTTGTGGATGGGAGGTAGCTCATCGATACTTCTCAACATAGTTCCCATAAGTTGGGGCCTTTTGCGGAGAAAAATGTGATGCTTGGCATGTTTTCCTTGTCGGTATGTGAATCGAGGAGGCCAACATTGCTAGTGCATCCATAAAATCATTCTATTACGAGGAATGTGTGAGAAAGGAGATTTCTTGAACTCCAAAGCCATCTGTAAAACTTGCGATGATGGTAAGGCGTAAATGTAGTTCTTTGGTTTGATAGATTCACATGGATTGTTTGATTACCAACTCTGAATCCCCAAAGGCGATTAACCTTTGATGCCCATTGAGCGGGTAAGTTTTAGCCCCATGATCTGACCTTCATACTTTCGGTTGTGTTGTTGGTCTTGACAAACTATAATTTGGCGGCGACGGGATCTGCTCCCCGTCTGGGATACTAGAAGCTGCTCGGCTCGAGAACCTTCTGTGTTAATGACTCCATCAAAATACATTTTCCATGTGTGGCATGCATCGTCTTGATGGTGTTCTTTGAACTTGCCATTACCCTTCATCGGGAAAATATGTTTCCAAGGGTTTGTAATCCCTACTGGTCTGGCGGCGACGATTGATCCATAATTCCTTGACCTTTGATAGACTTTTTGCGTCACGTGAGGCGATGTCAAATTGTTGTAGGATCAAGCGCCATCTGGACAACCGATAATTCGATATGGGCTTCTTGAACACATACTTGAGAGGATCCACGCGGGATATGAGATGGGTTGTGTGACCATGGAGGTAATGTTGTAACCTCATGGAAGCCCATGCTAAAAAGCACAACAAGTCTTCTCAATCAAGTGTACTTGTGTTCCTTTCTTTCTTTGAATCTTTTCTTTGAGGTAATAGATAGCTCGTTCTTGGCCTCTATCATCTTTTTGCCCGACATATGACCCATAGCATTGTCATTAATGGACGGATGTACATGAGCAGGGAACATCATCCTTGGGAGGTACCAAAATAGGAGCGTTAACTAGCTGCTCTTTGATTGTAAGGAAGGATTTTTGACACTCATCCTTCCATTTCATGGAGGAGTTCTTCCTTAACAATTTGAAAATGGGTTCACAGGTTGCTATGAGTTGAGAGATAAACCTGCTAATGAAGTTGATTCTTCCAAAAAATCCCCTTATTTCCTTCTTTGTCTGAGGAATGGGCATTTTCTTGATGGCCTAGATTTTGGTGGGATCCAGCTCAATCCCTTTGTGGCAGACTAGGAAACCTAGCAACTTGCCTAGTTTAACGCCAAAAGCGCACTTGGCTGGATTCAACTTCAAGTTGTACTTACGTAACCCATTGAAGAGCTTTTTGAGATGGTCTAAATGGTCTTCTTCCCTCCGGGACTTGACAATGATGTCATCCACATAGATCTCTATCTCTTTGTGCATTAAATCATGGAAAAGAGCCATCATAGCTCGCTGATAGGTTTCCCCGGCATTGATGAGGCCGAATGACAACCGTCTATAGCAGAAGGTTCCCCAAGGTGTGATGAAACCAATTTTCTAACGATCTTCCTCAGCGACCATAATCTGATGATACCCTGCAAAGCAATCAACAAAGGAGTACATGTCGTATTGAGCAGTATTATCAATAAGAATGTGGCTAAAGGTCACGGAAAAGCTATCTTTAAGGCAAGCTTTGTTCAGATCCCAGTAATCCACGCAAACTCGCACCTTTCCTCCTGGTTTAGGCATGGGAACAATGTTGGATATCCATTCTGGATATATGGACACCATGATAATGCCAGCTTGAAATTGTTTCACAATTTCTTCTTTTACCTTTAAACTCCACTCAGGTTTCAATCGCATGAGCTTCTGCCTGACTGGCTTGAATCCCTGTTTAATGGGAAAGCGATGAAGGACAATGTCAGTGGACAAACCGACCATGTCTTCGTGAGACCATGCAAACACATCCTGGAATTGGGTTAATAGCACAACCATGTCATTCCATTGGTTTAGGGTTAGGTCTGAACAAATCTGGATTAGCTTAGGGCTTTCTAAGGTTCCAAGATTGAAAGAAGTGGTGTGGTCAAGATTAGGTTTAGGTTTATCTTCGACCCATTCCTTAATCTCCTGAGGTGTCTCAATGTCCTCTTGGATTTCCATCAAGTCTGAGTCCAACTTTTCATCAAAGTTACAATCCTTGTGGAGAAAAGACACCTCATCAGCAAGTACAGACACATCTAAATTTAGAGTCCTGAAATAAAATATGCTTTCACTTAATATATGAAACTGTTTAATCATACAAAAGTGTTAGCATGTACTGATAAAATAACTACTAATACTGTATAGAAAAGTAAGCAATTAAAGTTATCAACAGGGCAGACGGATTTCTACCCGTTTTACCCTCGTCGACCAATGCATGGAGTGCTGCTCCAATTTTCGAGGGTAAAGTCCTGATGGACTGCAGTGATGGAGGGGCTATCATCGTCCTCCTTTTCTCGAATGATAACCATAACATCTGGGCAATCATCGTCTGGGGTATATCTATTTGTATGTTCATTATGGAGAATGATGCGTATGCCTGACATCATCAAGGCGATGTCATATTTACGTTTTCGTTCCCTCTCTTCCACTTCGGCATCAGGGATAAGGACCTCTTTTGCTTTGAATGGTACTGGTTTGGGAAACAACATAGCCATAACATGGGATGGCACCTTTATCGGAGACTGTATCAGCTCTGAGGTGCGGGTGGAGAAAATCGCCGTATGGCGGAAGCTTGAGGAATCTGCTTGTGCTTATGAGGATTCCTATGACTGAAATTGGTAGAATAGCCTAGTCCAGATATTATGGTCTAAAGGGTAAAGAAATTGGCTCTGGTGCCGCCACTTTCAAAGGATTGTCAGCTCCTTTGAGTTGAATTGCTTGTATAGGAAATAGTTTGACAGTCTCATCAGCCTCAGCGGATATAACTGCTACTAGCCCCTTCTATTGGGTAGGACATGTATTCCCACTCTCGATTATACGGTCATCGATCGCACGCGATTCTTGGACACCATTGTCAATTAGATTCTGAATAAGGTGGTGGAGTGCCCAGCATTCTTCTGTGCTGTGACCGCGAGAATGTGAATGATATTGACATACTCCATCAGATTTGAACCATCTTAAACGGGGATTGATTGGAGGTAGAAGGGAGGTGATTCTTCCTTCGTTAATTAGCATCTGAAATATTTCCTCCATAGGTTGCTTAGGTATGTAAATTCCATTTTATTGTCAAAATCCCGACAGGCTTTAACACTTGCTCTCTTCGTAACCTTATCCTCCATAGCTTCACTTTCTGAAGGTGATGACGGAGAATTCAAAACAAAAGGAAGGAGACATGCATGCTCCTGGCTGACTAACTGGCGTGTGATTTGATGCTGATGGGTCACCAGTTTTGCCAATTGTTCAATTTGCTTACAAAGAGCTTTCATATTTCTTTCCATAGAAAATTGGAACTTTGTATAATCCCATCTGTCAACACCATCTTTGATGGTTTGGGATGATTCACTGTTAAAATTGGAACTCTGTCCAGTGCTCCAACTAATCATGTTGACCTCTTCTTCTTTGTGTTGAGGAAGAGGGTTGTCTTGCACATGAGGTTGATCTAGTTTGGTAACCACGATCTCACCTTTGTCTATAAAATCTTGGATATTGTGTTTCAAGGCCCAAGAATCTTGAGTATCATGTCCAGGTGCTCCGGCATGATAAGCATACTTCTGAGTAGCATTGAAACCCCTCCCATTAGGGTTGGTTGGTGGAAGAAGATGCGTGCTTTTCTTATGAGTAGTCAGAAGAGCAAGAATATTCTCGAGCGAGTCTGCTAAGGGTGTGAACGTTCGATGACGCTTTGCTTCTCCACCTTTAGGCAATGGAGGGTTTGAAGACTGTGCTTGGAAAGGGGAGTAGTTTCTCCTCTGTATAGGCGTATTTTGACTGCCTTTTTGATCTTGTAGTATCAAGGAAACATCCTCCTCTTTCTTTTTATGAACCCTCCAGGGGTTGCTTGATCATTTTAGAAAATGGTTTGCCAATACCAGCTAAGACTCTCTCATAGAAAGGAGCTTCTTGTATGTCTATGAAAGTCATGCCCATTTCTGACTCTGTCATAGAAGGAATAACTTGAGCAGCAAGGTGCCTCCACCTTTGAGCGTACTCTCTGAAAGACTCATTAGACTAATCCTTGACCTCGGTAATCTGGTACCGGTCAGGAGCCATTTGAGATTGAAAACTATATTGAGTGAGGAAGGCGTGAGCTAACTCTTCCCAGCTATGGATCTTTGAGTTGTTTAATCTGGTATACCATGAACGGGTTTCTCCAGTCAGACTCTTTTGGAACAGTTGCATTATGTGCTTTTCGTTTTCCACATAAGATCCAAGTTCTCCAATGAACACTTTCAAATGTGTAAGGATCCCCTAATCCGTCATACTTTTCAAAGTCAGGGGTTTTGAATTTCTCTGGATAATGAACACCAGGGAATATGAAAAGGTCAGCATATGAAACACTTCCATGTGTTCCAATCCCTTTGAGAGAACGGATAGTTTCTTCCATTTAAAGGACCTTTTTCCTGATATCACCGATGTCTGGATCTCCTTTGAGATGGGTGTTTTCAGGGTCTGTGTTGGTCGTAACCAACTGAGGTTCTGGATTTATTTTATCCAAACCTTATGTTCCTCCTTGTGTAAAGGATTCTGTATGTGTAGGCATCTTTGAGCCCTGAGTAGACTGATGTAATTCTTTAAGCAGAACAACTAAATCTGTAATTTGTTTAATTAATCCGTCAAATTCTTCTTGAGAAACGAGACTAGACTGATCAGAAGAAGACATGATTGGCTGTAGGCTCGTGGCCTTTTGGATTTTGAGCGGAGTAGCAAGCCAAATGTTTCCCTACAAAAGACTTATGTAGTTTTGTCTTAGGGATAATGTAAATGTTTACATGCTATGTGATATATCCATGTTAGAATATTATCCTGCAAAATGGATGTTAATTGATAGCATGTCATGTATGTGCCAATATCCTTCATATTTTCCATTACATGAAGATGAACATGGAATAAAATTACAAGTAATTGCTTTTACAAGAAATAAAAAATGGAAAGCATGAAGAGACTTTTCTCCGCGTTTGGTTTATCAGAGGCTGACCTATCTTAGGGTTACTCTCGCGGCTTTTTGGTATGAAGATCCCCAGATCATCGCAATATACTTCACGGGAAGTTAATCCGGTCTTTTAACTGGAGCAAATCTGGGTGGGGCCTTTCCTGAGCTTCGTTGGAATTAGTCTCCCTACGAGTCCAGTAATCAAACACCGACAGGATAACCTCCTAGTGGAGGAACCACACAACATACATTCACATACAACGTGTCTCACAGTTTATGCAAATGATGACATGTGCGAAGCACTAATATCACAAATAGATATATTGCAGTGCAGTAAGTAAAATGCATTTGTACACATTCATCATGAATGTAAATGCAACATTCACACACAAGTAGATAACAGTTTTGAAAAGCTTGTATTAGCGGCTTAAACCCTCTTACTGGTGTCCCCAACAAAGTCGCCACCTGTCAACGTCATGATTTTTATTTGTCCCTTTTTTGTTCTTGTTCTTTGGTGTTCTCATGTTATGTGAGATTTGTTTGAAAAAACAAGTGAAAAATGTCCGACATGTATCATGTCGACGATTTGACTGTAAGAGTCGCCATTTGGTGTTTTTAACTGGTTGCACCAATGCAATCGAGAAAAGGTTTGCACATTGACCTAGTGATGTGACACTGCTAAACGGGTCTGTGAAACCGAGATTCATTTAGGTTCGGGGGTTTGATTATGCAGAGGGAAGGTGTTAGGCACCCCCCGACATCCGTGTTACCACGGTGACTGCCACTTTTCAAGAAACTGTTATATGAATGTGTGCGTGTGTGTGGGTCAATGTGCAATTTATTTGGAAGTAGTGCGAGGCCTCGTTCGCACCTATATACAAAAGGTTTGAATTTTGTATGAAAAATTCAGTTTTAAACATGATATAGAATGAAGTTTTGTAAAAGAGGTTTTTCAAACCCTGTGCTCAATAGTAATTGAGACCTTTTCATACATCCATTTTATTATTAAGTGTTCGGCTTGTTTGCTTTTATTTTCGAGATGCGAAGCATCTTCAAGAAAAATAATATATAGCGGTGCCTAACTCCTCATGGGCATGACAACCATCTAAGGAAATTCAAACACCGTGAATAATTTACAAGCTGAAAATGTCCATCATGGGAACCGAATCTAGATTCAGTAGACTGAATCTGTGATCACATGATTCCTAGGCTCACATGATACCGCAGTTTATATGAAAAGCAATAAGTAGTTATATATATAAAAGCTGTAAATATATATATATACAGACATTATCAACTAACACGAAGCACCTCCATAGGGAATCAAAAAAGTAAATAAAGCAGTAAATGCGATCAACCGCCACGAAGGAAACTCCAGGCGGGACGAAATATAAATAAAGTGGTAAAAGGCCACAAGTAAACTCCAACTGCTGCATGAATTGTATATATATATATATATATATATATATATATATATATATATATATATATATAAGCGGTAAATGCACAAGATGTTTCTTAATCCCTTAGGTTTATCATTTCAAATGATTTGTCGATATATATATATATATATATATATATATATATATATATATATATATATATATATATATATAAGCAATGCATACGCAGGATATAAAATCGTGGCTCATCGAACAAAGTTCAACAACAGTTCATATATACAAGTATATATATATATATATATATATATATATATATATATATATATATATATATAAAAGCGATAACGCCTCGGATGTAAAATCCGGGCTCATCGGATATAATCCGAAATAACAATTCATATATATATATATATATATATATATATATAAAAAAGCAAGTAAACGCTCCAGACATAAGTCTAGGCTCAATCGAGGCATAACTCGATAATTTTAGTCCATATATAAAAATATATACATATATAAGTATATATATACAGACATAAATGAAAACCACGGACCGAAGTTCGGGCATACACACACAACACGACTCTTAATGTGAAGAATATTGTGTGCAAAGATGAAGAGAAAGGCTTTATAGAGTGTGAGAAGACTTACGTTAGGTGGTTGCCAAAGGCGACACGTGACTCTAGATGGATAAACACTCACTCCCTTGATAAAATATAGCTATATGTGAGCTAACAGTGTTTAAAATGTGAAAACACTCAATATGGGGTGTGTACAGAGCAAATTGGACAGGGATTTCTTGTGACGCCCCCAAAATAGGTATACATCACCCATCTTGGGTCGCCAAATACATGGTACTGAATACAAATACAAACTTAATTATACAATTGTCGTGTAACATACGACAAAACATAAGCTGAGAGTTTTAAAATGAATATTGTCTTCTAGACAATATCCACACTAAATGGAGTCCTCATTATAATTATTATCACACTATTTTATAGAATAGTGAGGACTACTAAAATACCATCTCGGGCCATCACTCTGTTCCTCGACTAGTTCCGACTACGTTCTCATTTCCTGAAGAGAACAATGGAAGTAAAAGGGTGAGCTCAACTAGCCCAGTAAGAAATATTATGACTAAGATAATGCAGAATAAGTTATCATTAGCCTTCAATAATGTTAAACTCATAGAATATAATAGACAACAAGTTTAACTGCAACGGAACAAACAATCCATTAGAAGAGTCAAGTAGAGCATGATATCTACCATCTTCTATGATTTAAAAAGTTTATCATTAACTTTATTGCTGAGACTCAGCATAATAAATAGATCACATCATCAAATCATCCCTGCACTACGGGCCAAGGATATTCATTAGTATCACATCCACAAATTATTCTTGCATTATGGGCCAAGAATTATTCGTGTAATCATCAATGGTCATCACTATACCGAATTATCCCTGGTCATAATCATACCAATTAACAGTCCATCTATGCACGTAAGCCAAAGATGACTTTTATCACAATATAAGCATGAGGATGATGACAATGATATAAGAATTCAATTAAACGAAAGGAAAGGATAAATTTTTAAAGATTTATAATTTAGTTTATCCAAAATTCAATAATGTCCAAAATTTTAACATGATACTGCTTTGTAGAGTAAAATTCAAGAATAATATCCATGTATCAAAAATAATTTGGACAAAAAAAAATTATTTTTGGTGAATAGTACCCCATGAATAGTACTTCGGGAATAGTACCCCGTCATGAAAAGTGCCCCAAATACCCGAGTGAACAATATTTGAGTGAATAGTAAATCGGGTGAATAGTAACTTGTGAATAGTAACTCATGAATAGTACCCCGACATGAAAAGTGCCCTAAATACCCGAGTGAATAATATTATAGTGAATAGTAATCAGGTGGATAGTAACCCGTGACTAGTACCCTGTGAATAGTACTTCAGGTTAAAATATTGATATTTAATAAAAAAGTTCATATCAATATTCCAATAAAATGATACTGGATGAAGCGAAAAACTCAAGGATCTGCCACTAATTTCAAAGATTATAGAAGCAATACTTACCATAGGAAGTTTAGATTTAAGAATATGAAAAGAATTAACATACGAAAACTACAAATGGATTTTCACCCGTCATACAGTACGTAATCCGCGTAGACAGGTTATTTCGACATACTAAAGGATGAATACGAAAGAAATAATAAAGAAATACCTTACCTTAGTAGAAAATTTGGATATCTTTAAAAGAAAGTGAAGTAGCAGAATACTCTTCTTCTTGCTCTCTATAGTTTCTCTCTCTATAGTGTCTCTTGTGAATCTCAGTGAATTGGTGAGAATGAAAGAAGAATTAAGCTTCTATTTATAGGAGAATGGACTAAATAGTAACTAATTCACGAACGGTCCAGATTGATTCACTATTAGAACAGACGATCCATATTGATTACTATTAAAACCATAACCGACGGTCCAGATTGATTTACTTTTAAAACCACCACCGACGGTCCAGATTGATTTACTTTTAAAACCACCTTATAGATAGTCCAGTTGATTTACTTTTAAAACCACCATCAATGGTCCAGATTGATTTACTATTAAAAGCACCATCAATGGTCCAGATTGATTTACTATTAAAACCACTATCAATGGTCCATATTGATTTACTATTAAAACCACAACCAATGGTCCAGATTGATTTAACTTATTACACTTTAGTACCCCTAAAGTTTTCCAAGTTTGCATTATTCCCCTCTAACTTTTGTAATTCACTTATCTTCAATAAACACATTCTTAATACTTTAACAATTATTCATCATTAATATTATAACTCACAATATTTAACAATTAGATCGTTCCCAGGAAACAGGGGGTTTTCCAATAAGGATTTCTCCCTATTGGCGCGCAATTAGGTGACTAAACCTCTCCTCGACAGAACTTTCTAGACATTGTCAATATTGCAAATAATAATATGAATAACTTTGTTGTCTCAATTATTGATTTAATAATATAAAATATTATGCGAGATGATAATGTGACAATAATTGAATCAAATAAAGTGAGATACTATGCAACAATTCTTTGTAGCAATAATTGAGTATAAGCGAGTGACTTCTCACGTAAGCATCAATAATCAATACCGGTATGGTACTATGCAACCACAGCGACATTCTTTACTTTTACCATCGGGTAGTTCAACAGTTTAACGGTAAAATTTCCATTTATTATTTTTATAAAAAGATATTTACGTCATTTTCTAACTACGACAATACTTGTTGTGGGGTCCACCAATGATTGTGTTGTCGTACGAATATTCCCTGTTAAAACGAATATTTCCCGACCAATTGAATATTCACTGACACAACGAATATTTTATATCAACTTGCTTACTTTGCATAATTTTCCAAATATTACCCATAACTATAACATTATATCATATCCACACCATAATATTCAAAAATATATTTCGAGAAAAATTATTCTTTATTCAAAAAAAGTTGGGGTCTTACAACCTCCCCTTCTTATGAAATTTCGTCCTCGAAATTAGGGTACGTACCTGATATGTCGAAGAGGTGAGGATACCTAAATTTTATTTCAGATTCTAACTCCCAGGTCATTTCCTCCACATCGTGGTTTCTCCACAAAACTTTGACTTGAGGTATAACCTTGGAGCGTAGAATATGATCCTTCTTATCCAAGATTTTAATAGCTACTCTTCATACATTAAATATTCCTCTATCTCATCTGGTTCTAATTCAATAATGTGGTTCGGGTCTTTCACATATTTACGTAACATAGATATGTGAAAAACATTATGAACACGAGACATACTTGGCGGTAAGGCGAGTCTATAGGCCACAGTTCCTACTCGATCAAGGATTACAAATGGGCCAATGAATCGAGGATTGAGCTTTTCTCTCTTTCCAAATCTCATAACTCCTTTCCATGGAGCAACACGTAACAACACATGATCTCCAATATTGAATTCCACGTCCTTCCGATGAAGATCAGCATAACTCTTTTGTCGATCTTGTGAGGTTTTTATACGTTGTCTGATCATTTGAATCTTTTCCATAGTCATACGCACCAACCCCGGTCCCAATAATGTTGCTTCACCTACCTTATCCCAACATACTGGAGAACGACATTTTCTTTCATACAACGTCTCAAATGGAGCCATGCCAATACTTGCTTGATAACTGTTATTGTAGGAAAACTCTACCAATGGTAAGAACTTGTCCCAACTTCCTTTGAAATCAAGGACACAGAGTCTTAATAAATCCTCAAGAGTTTGAATAGTCCTCTCTGATTGTCCATCCGTTTGAGGATGATACACCGAACTAAATCGTAAAACTGTGCCCATAGCTTTTTGCAAACTAACCCAAAATCTTGAAGTGAATCTTGGGTCTCGATCAGAAACTATGGATATTGGCATACCATGTAATCTTACAATCTCGTTTATGTACATACGAGCAAGACGTTCAAGTGTATAAGTTTCTCGTATCGGTAAGAAATGAGCAGACTTGGTCAATCTATCAACAATAACCCTAATTACATCTATGCCTTGAGAAACCTTGGGAAGACCAGTAATGAAATCCATGGTAATGTGCTCCCACTTACATTCTAGAATTTCAAGTGGTTACAATGGACCTTTTGGCACTTGATGCTCCGCCTTGACTCGTTGACAAGTTAGACACCTTCAGATAAACCCCACTATCTCTCTCTCCATATCTCTCCACCAAAATGTATGTCGAAGATCACGATACATTTTGGTACTCCCAGGATGGATTGCAAACGGTGTGTTGTGCGCCTCCATCATAATTTTATACTTCAAGTCAGAATCGTTAGGAACACAAAGTCTGGAGTTGACTCGAAGTATTCCTTCTTCATCAATTCTTGCTTCCGAAATAGCACCTTCTTGCACTTTCTTCTTCATACGCATTAGCTCCAGGTCTGTAGCTTGAGCAACTTTAACTTTATCGATTAAAGTCAGTTCTACTCATATATTCGCCATCATCACATGGGTCCCTGGAGTCTTTAACTCTATCTCCATCCTTTGTAAGTCATACAAAATGGGCCTTTGCGTTGACAATATTGCACTCGTACCCGCATATGATCTTCTACTCAATGTATCAGCTACTACGTTCACTTTTCCTGGATGGTATTGAATGGTATGATCATAATCTTTCAACAGCTCAAGCCATCGTCTTTGCCGCATATTGAGTTCCTTTTGAGTGAAGAAATATTTGAGGCTTTTATAATCCATATAAATCTCCACCTTCTCTCCATACAAGTAATGCCTCCAAATCTTAAGCGCAAAAACGACAGCTGCCAACTCTAGATCATGAGTAGGATAATTTCTCTCATATTCTTTGAGTTGTCAAGAGGCATAGGCTATGACTTTCCCATGTTGCATGAGAACACATCCTAAACCTTTGCATGAAGCATCATTGTAGATGACAAATCCCTCCGAACCAGATGGTATTGTCAGAACAGGTGCTGAAATGAGTCTCCTCTTGAGTTCTTGAAAACTCTCCTCACATTATTCGCTCCAACCGAATTTTGTATCTTTTTGAGTCAGCTGAGTTAATGGAGTAGCGATTCGAGAAAACCCTTCTACGAATCTCCAATAATAACCAGCTAAGCCAAGAAAACTACGTACTTCGGTCACTGACTTGGGTTGCTCCCAGCTTTGAATTGCTTCAATCTTTGCTGGGTCAACATATATTCCATGATTTGATATCATGTGCCCAAGGAATGCTACTTCCTCAAGCCAAAACTCGCACTTCTTCAACTTGGCATAAAGCTTGTTTTCATGAAGCTTTTGGAGTATCAGCCTCAAGTGTTGCTCATGATCTTCACAACTTTTGGAATATATGAGGATGCCATCAATAAAGACGACTACAAAATGATCCAAATATTCCTTGAATACTCGGTTTATCATATCCATGAAGGCAGCAGGAGCATTAGTCAATCCAAAAGACATGACTAGGAATTCATAATCCCCGTACCGAGTTCTGAAAGAAGTCTTTGGGATGTCATCAGTTTTAATCTTTAACTGATGATATCCGGAATGAAGATCGATCTTTGAAAAGAATTTGGCGCCTTGCAACTGGTCAAACAGGTCATCAATGCGTGGAAATGGGTACCTATTTTTGATGGTGACATGATTCAACTCCCGAATCAATACAAAGTCACATACTTCCATCTTTCTTCTTTACGAAGAAAACAGGAGCACCCCAAGGAGATGTACTAGGACAAATGAAACCGATGTCTAACAATTCCTGCAGTTGAGTCTTTAACTCTTGAAGTTCAACAGGAGCCATTCGATATGGGGCTTTGGAAATGGGTTTTGTACCGGGTTCAAGGTCTATACAAAATTCAATTTCACGCTTTGGGGGTAGTCCAGGAAGTTTTTCAGGGAATACGTCAGGAAATTTATTAACAATGGAAATATCATTCAAATCTGACGTATTTTTATTTAAATCTGTGACATGGGATAAGAAAGCTTGACATCCATTTTTCCATAAACGAATAGCTTTATGACTTGAGCTGATAGTAATTGACTTTAATGGTTTGGTTGCTTGAATTCGCATAATAGGTTGGTTAGGAATATGAAAGTTAACAACCTTACGAAAATAATCAATTTTAGCATGATGAGTAGTCAACCAATCAATTCCTAAAATCACATCGAATGCAAGTATTTTTAAAGAAATAAGATCGACAGGTAACGTGCGATTACCGATTTGAATTAAACAAGACTTATAGACAGTGGATGTTATGAAGGTTTCTCCCAGCGGAGTTTCAACAGATAAATCAAAGTCTAATTTCTCTGGAGTCAAATTTAAATGTTGAGCGCAAGTAGGAGAAATAAAAGAATGGGTAGAACCGGTATCAAATAAGGTATAAGCTTCGCAACAATTTATGATTAGCTTACCCGTGATCACCTCGTTTGGATTCCTCGCTTTTTGGGAGGTTACGACAAATGCTCTCCCTTGAACTACCGGTTTTGTCTTATCTGGGATGGCCTTTGATGCCTCCATCCCAGCTAGACTTGACTTTGGTGCATGACAAAATCGGCTAGGTGACCTTCTCTTCCACAATTATAACATGCTTTGGACTGGTGCATACAGTTTGGACTGATGTATCCCTCTCCTCCGCATTTGTAACATACGACCGGTGGTCGTTCTCCTTCCTTAACAACAGGTGCCGGTGCTGACATCTTTCTATCATTATTGAATCTCCTCTTCTTAAAATTTCCACTTCTATTATCTTGGCCATGATTACCACCGGAGTGGTTACCATTTCTTGCATGTTGATTCCCTCCACGTTTGTTGTCACTGCTTTGATGACTGCTACCACTGGTATTATCGACTTGCTGGCTGCTTTCTTTTGGATGGGTTAACTCATTATCGCGCTCTAATAATTGAGCCCTATTTACAACATCTGAATACAAACACAGTTTATGAGAAATGAGGTATTGATGTATTTTGGGTCTCAAACCTCGTAGAAACATTCGCGTCATTCTCCCCTCATTATCAACCAAATGGGATGCGAACCGGGACAACTCGGCAAACTTAGCCTTGTATTGCAACACGGTCATATTATTTTGCTCCAACTTGATAAACTCCACCTCATTCATGTGATGAATACTTTCGGGAAAGTACTTATCATTGAATAGCTCTTGGAACTTCTCCCAAGACATCTTGAGTGCGGCAGGCTGGGTACGCTTTACTGATTCCCACCAGCAATCTACTTCTCCTCTCAACATGAAGGCGACAAAGGGAACCTTTTGCTCCTCGGAGCATCCCAAGATATCAAATATCTTGGTGATCTGCTTTATCCACGTCTCCGCCTTAAGTGATTTTGGCTCTCCCCAAAACTCCAATGGTCCCAGCTCCTTGTATTGTTTAGCAGTGACCATCTGTGAGTTGCCAATGTGTCCACATGCCTTTTGAACAGGAGCCGCTCTCGCCTGATGTTGCATAAATTGCATGAAGCCTCTGAACATCCCATCGTTCATCATTTGATCGGTGTTGTTGTTTACCTGAGGATTATTGTCTTCCTGTTGCACATTATCCTGGGTATTGATTGTTGGTGACTCAACGGTCTCATGTGCTTCATTGTTTATCTTGACATTTTCAGATGCCATTTTCAAATACTGCCAGAAAACAAGGGTTAATTGATATGCCACGTATTATCCCTATACTTTGACCGACCAATTAAATACCAAATAAACTTAGGTAGGTCATACTAGCGAAGGAATTCCCCATCTCTCCCTCCTAGTTCTTGTCTCACATCTCGGCCGGGATCATATCCTAAGCTTTGATACCAATGTGGCGCCCCCCAAAATAGGTATACATCACCCATCTTGGGTGCATGAATACATGGTCTTGAATACAAATACAAAATTAATTATACAACCGTCTGTAATAACATACGACAAAACATAAGCTGAGAGTTTTAAAACGAATATTGTCTTCTAGATAATATCCACACTCAATGGAGTCCTCATTACAATTATTATCACACTATTTTATAGAATAGTGAGGACTACTAAAACACCATTTTGGGCCATCACTCTGTTCCCCGACTAGTTCCGGCTAAGTTCTCATTTCCTGAAGAGAAAAATGGAAGTAAAAGGGTGAGCTCAACTAGCCCAGTAAGAAATATTATGACTAAGATAATGTAGAATAAGTTATCATTAATTTAAAAAGTTTATCATTAACTTTATTGCTAGGACTCAGCTTAATAAATAGATCACATCATCGAATCATCCCTGCACTACGGGCCAAGGATATTCATTAGTATCACATCCAAAAATTATTCCTGCACTATGGGCCAAGAATTATTCGTGTAATCATCAATGGTCATGACTATACCAAATTATCCCTGGTCATAATCATACCAATCAACAGTCCATCTATGCACGTAAGCCAAAGATGACTTTCATCACAATATAAGCATGAGGATGATGACAATGATATAAGAATTCAATTAAACGAAATGAAAGGATAAATTTTTAAAGAATTATAATTTAATTTATCCAAAATTCAATAATGTCCAAATTTTCAACATAATACTGCTTTGTAGAGTAAAATTCAAGAATAATATCCATGTATCAAAAATAATTTGGACAGAAAAGAAATAAATTTTTCGGTGAATAATACCCCGTGAATAATACTTTGGGAATAGTACCCCGACATGAAAAGTGCCCCAAATACCCGAGTGAACAATATTTGAGTGAATAGTAAATTGGGTGAATAGTAACCCATGAATAGTACTTCGTGAATAGTACCCTGACATGAAAAGTGCCCCGAATACCCGAGTGAATAATATTATAGTGAATAGTAATTGGGTGAATAGTAACCTGTGAATAGTACCCTGTGAATAGTACTTCAGGTAAAAATATTGATATTTAATAAGAAAGTTCATATCAATATTCCAATAAAATGATACTAGATGAAGCGCAAAACTCAAGGATATTCCAGTAATTTCAAGGAGTATAGAAGTAATACTTATCATAGTAAGTTTAGATTTAAGAATATGAAAAGAATTAACATACGAAAACTACAAATGGATTTTCACCATCACAACGATCGTGTAATCCAGCGTGAGCGGAGTTATTTCGACATACTAAAGGATGAATCTGAAAATAGTATTCCTTATGAATCTGAAAGAAATAATACCCTTACCTTAGTAGAAAATTTGATATCTTGCAAAAGTGAAGTAGCGAAATACTCTTCTTCTTGCTCTCTATAGTTTCTCTCTCTATAGTGTCTCTTATGAATCTCAGTGAATTGGTGAGAATGAAAGAAGAATTAAGCTTCTATTTATAGGAGAATGGACTAAATAGTAACTAATTCACGAACGGTCCATATTGATTCACTATTAGAATCGAAAGTCCATATTGATTACTATTAAAACCACAACCGACGGTCCAGATTGATTTACTTTTAAAACCACCACTGACGGTCCAGATTGATTTACTTTTAAAACCACCACCGACGGTCCAGATTGATTTACTTTTAAAACCACCATCAATGGTCCAGATTTATTTACTATTAAAACCGCCATCAATGGTCCAGATTAATTTACTATTAAAACCACCATCAATGGTCCATATTTATTTACTATTAAAACCACAACCAATGGTCCAAATTGATTTAACTTATTACACTTTAGTACCCCTAAAGTTTTCCAAGTTTGCATTATTCCCCTCTAATTTTTGTAATTCACTTATCTTCAATAAACACATTCTTAATACTTCAACAATTATTCATCATTAATATTATAACTCACAATATTTAACAACTAGATCATTCCCAGGAAACAGGGGGCTTTCTAATAAGGATTTCTCCCTGTTGGCGCGCAATTAGGTGACCAAATCTCTCATCGACAGAACTTTCTAGACATTGTCAATATTGCAAATAATAATATGAATAACTTTGCTGTCTCAATTATTGATTTAATAATATAAAATATTATGCAGATAATAATGTGACAATAATTGAATCAAATAACGTGAGATACTATGCAACAATTCTTTGTAGCAATAATTGAGTATAAGCGAGTGACTTCTCATGTAAGCATCAATAATCAATACTGGTGTGCTACTATGCAACCACGCGTATTCTTGTACTTTACTTACCAGGGTAGTTCAACAGTTTAACGGTAAGACTTTCATTTATTATTTTATATAAAAGATATTTACATCATTTTCTAACTACGACAATACTTCCGTTGTGGGGTCCACTATGATTGTGTGGTCGTGCGAATATTCCTGTTCCCGACCAATTGAATATTCACTGACACCACGAATATTTTATATCAACTTGCTTACTTTGCAAAATTTTCCAAATATTACCCTCAACTATAACATTATATCATATCCACACCATAATATTCAAAAATATATTTCGAGAAAAATTATTCCTTATTCAAAAAAAGTTGGGGTCTTATATTCCTCGCCTCTTTTTCTCTTACAAATGGCCACCCCAAGATCTATATTTATAGATTTGGGAGCCCATGAATACACTCATGACTACAGGTGTGTTACCCCGGGGCTCCATGGGTCATCTTGTCTCAAAATCGTGCACTCATGCACCGTGATGTCCGATTCGAACTTGCAGAACTTCAATCCGAGCATCCGAACAAGGTGTACAAGACCTTCTTCGGACCTCTTTTTTTGAGAGTTACGCAATGACATGGGATTAGAGGTTGTATGAAGTCAGGAAGAGGGGACCATGCCCATGGTCTTCAAGCTTCAAATTCTATCCGGTGTACTGCCATGCGTAATAGTCACACGGGATTGGAACTCTTTGGCTCTTGTGGGACATTGCTGTGTAGAAATGTATGTATGAAATGTTGAGACGACGCACTGGGGGTTGAGGTGGCAGGATGACGATTTTGCCCCTCACCAGGGTTATCTCTGGTTTGGGCTGATAGCAGACATTGCTCAGGGTTACATCTGAGATTGGACTGCTTTAAGTGTTTGAATTCCGCAGGGTCATCTGTAAGTGTGCCTGTCTTCCCGGTGTTAACTCTGGGTCTTTAGATTGTGTGCCTCAGCAGGAGGTCTAAGATTGAAACTGATTGCATGCATTTAAAATATGCATTTCCGGAGTTATCGCCGGAACTGCAACAACATTCCTTGGTGTTATCTCCAAGGATGAAACTCGGGGTTATCTCCGAGATTGGAATTGATACTCCCGGTGTGTGTTTTGGGTTGAGGCCCGAACTTCCGTAGTATCCGAATGGATGTGATGTTTGTCTTCGTGGTTATCTCCGAAGAGCGAATCGCCCTCTATGATGTTAATAACAATTGTGCAAAAATTTTGAGTGTCTACAACTGTGCATCATCTTGACACTTTCTAAAATTAGCAATCTCTTCCTCAGAGGCATTATCTGCAACCATTTCAGGGATAGGCGTATTAAGGACATAAGATAGCTTTTCATCCATGAGAACTATTCTCAAATTCCTTAACCAACCCGTTTAATTTGGTCTGGTTAATTAACATCTCATATGCTACGTAGTGATAGTAATTTAGACATTATAAAATTCTGTAAATGAATTTGTAATTTAACAACATTATATCATACATTCTTTTATTAATTAATTACCAAGATAAATTAGATATTGTTTTAAATTGGTATCTCCCACTATTTTCATCAAACTATATTACCCTCACCTATATAGTTTGGCAAAACCTAATTAAAGATTTGCTAGTGAGAATAAGGATCCCATTTCAAATGTATATAGCCTTGTGGTGACACAACAAACTATATATAAATAAATAGGTAGACAACTCTTCTCAATTACATCATCATGTAACTCCTTTTATTTTGCCTCTTAGATTATTTTGATCAAGTGGTGGCGCATTCGAATCAAAATTATCCAAGTTAAGTCCAACCTAGCACTCCATATATTCAAAAAAGAAAAACATTGTCCTTGTGGTGACACAACAAAACAACATTGTTCAATTTTCTCTATAAGCATCAAATGTGGTAAAATTAACATTTCAAAGAATTAAGATAAGCCTTGTGGTGACACACCAAACTTATAATAATTAATTGATACTCTATTATTTTTATCATGCTAGAAGGAAACATTCGATATTTCAAATATCTTTGAATGCTTAGGACTTAATATAAAATTTTTGAGGGGTTTGTTAGTATTTTTGTATCATCTTGTTTAGCGCGCATGCACATATATATATAAAATATGCGTCATATTAATTAACATGCGAAGCATGTTTGCATTATATATATATATATATATATATATATATAGAACCCATCCATGGCAAAGGTTGCCGCTAGGGAACTATCTTTAACAACTTCTTTTTGTACCATTGATAAATTGATTTGAAGGCTGAGATTAGAAGTTATATTTGATCAGCCGGCACAGGTTGTTGTGCCCAAATATTTACTTGTGCCGGCTTCTATTTTAATAAGAGAGGCCCACGTAAAATATTCTTGTCAGTATAGTTATACAATATGAATATTTATTATTAAAATAATCTGGCCGGAAGAGCATGTACCGGCTTATCTTTTTTTTTTCCGAATTACGACATAGCGGCTTGTATAAGAAATAATAAAAAAATATTTTGAACCCTACGGACCAAGTATCACGATGATTGAAATAAATTTTTTAAAAATATCCAACTATTCGCTGCTAAACAGATTCGAACTCGCGACCTCTAGCACCAAACCCTCGTCATATGACCACCCGAGCACCACGGGCCTAGTTGTTTATTTCAACCAAGGATATATCTTTATATTAAAACTTCACCATCCCCCAAAATCTATATATTATTATTATATTACGATTTATTTTTATATAAATCTATATTATTAATTGGGTTTGTTAAAATGGAAATAAGTTATTTTTATATTTATTATTATCCCCTTTAATATTTTTTCCTTATTTTTGTAATAATATCAATAAAAGGATTATTAATAAAATTAGTTCAATTAGTCTAATAAGTAATGATGAAAATTTTTCAAGACATTTCAGGAAATTAATTTACTTATCGAATTTATGAAAGTAGTGAAGTATTATAATAATAATAATAATAATAATGTGATTATCAATATTAGAAGTACAAATTATATCAATACTAGTACTGCATAACATTAAGAGGAATAGTACATATTACATGTTCATTTTCATAAATTAAAAAAAACATAGCATGATTAATACAACCGACGCCTATTTTTTTAGCTCAGGAATCCCTAGCACTCGGAAGAGAATTTATATCCTTTGCCACATCCACGTGGGTTATATGTTTTAGAACACAATGCATTGCATTCCTTAGGACCTGGTGGATGGATTTTCGAACATGTTTTTGATGCTTATATGTTGTTGCTATGAGACAAAGAGGAATACTACAGGCCGCGGGGAATACAAAGGTGGGCCAAATTTGGTTTCGTGAATTCATTCTTCATGCATCTAGGGCAGAGCTATGTGCCCCTAACTGAAGAGATTCATGCATGAAGTTTTTGCAATCCGTATGTGAACCAAGATGTTGGCCCACCTTTACATGAATGTCAATACATATTCATGCCGGTGTGTAGTACCCATCAAAGCCATTTTGTCTTATTCCTATTTGGAGTTGAAGATTGGATGGTTACGATAATTGACCCATACTACAATGATACCAAACATATGAAGTTACAGGAAATGTACGTAGAATTAGTTAAAGTTGTGGTATGTGTAGTTTTAAAATATTTTACTTTTATAATGTCCTTTAATATTAAAAATTCATTAACCAACTACTTTGTACATGCAGGTACATTTGATACCATTTTGTTTACGAAATGGTAATCCGATGCATGTGTGGCCCAGCGGTAATCCTACTGTGCAGACAACAAAGATTCGACCGAAATAACACAACGACTCAGACTGTGGCATTTTTGTATGCAAGTATGTTGACTCATTCGTTAGGGCCAATAGTGATATTTACCTAGAGAAGTGGTCCTTGGAAGATGTCATGGTCTTTCGTTACCACATAGCATGGGAGCTCTACAAGAAATCCGCAAGAAACTAGTCCAGCGTTATCTAATGTACATATTAATTAATAAGAATATCTATTTGGTTGAACTGTATGGATATTATTATTCAGTCTAGTTATTAATAATTATATTATTTATATTAATATTAAAATAATGTTTCATATTATTTACTCATACTCAAAATAATAATTAATATAAATGTAAAAATAAATATATGTGTAATAATAAAATAAATTACTATAATCTAAATCCATTTAAATTCCACTCAACCAATTTAATAATAAAATAATTAATACTAATAATACAAGATTTATAATGATCACTTTATATTTTATTAAAGAATGATATTTATTTTTATATATTAATAATCCTTTTATTGATAATATTACAAAAATAAGGAAAAATATTAAAGGGATAATAATAAATATAAAATAACTTATTTCTATTTTAACAAACCCAATTAATAATATAGATTTATATAAAAATAAATCGTAATATAATAATAATATATAGATTTTGGGGATGGTGAAGTTTTAATATAAAGATATATCCTTGGTTGAAATAAATGTTAGGCCCGTAGTGTTGAATTGGTCATATGATGAGGTTTGGTGCTTGAGGTCGCCAGTTCGAATCAGTTAGCAGCGAATAGTTGGATATTTTTATTTTTTTTTATTTCCCAATCATGACGACTTGAATGGTCCTAGGGTTCAAAATATTTTTTATTATTTCTTTACAAGCCGCTAAAATTTGTACTTCTACCGGAAAAACAAAAAGAAAAAAGGATAAACCTAAGTCTGAAGCTTCCTACTAGATTATTTTAATAATAAATATTCATATTGTATAACTATAGTGACAAGAATATTTTACGTGGGCCTCTCTTATTAAAATAGAAGTTGACACAAGTAAATATTTGCGCACAACAACTTTGTCTTGACCGATCAAATATAACTTCTAATCTCAACTTTCAAATCAATTTATCAACGGTACAAAAAGAGGTTGTTGACAGTTCAATGACAATAGGTTGCCATGGATGGATTCCTATATATATATATATATATATATATATATATATATATATATATATATATATATATATATATATATATATATATATATATATCTACAGGAATATTGATTATGAACTTTATTCTAGTTTGGTTCACTAGAGCCACCAAGTGAACCAAAAGGTCAAACTTAGGGGTGTAAGAATTAAATTTAAATATAACTATTACATTTAAACCCGTGCTCCATTACAAATGGGTCTTCAAAACGCTCCTTGATCCTTGATCTCCAATTCTTCAAAATTAATTCTAACTATTCCTATTGCAAAACTATTTAAAATAAATAGAAACCTTGATCAGCAGTCAAGGGGAAGTACATAGGAGGGAGTTAAAATTTACATTAAGAAAAATTAGAGAAAACAAAGTACGCAGACCCCATTTAATAAAACTCATATATTCATGCATCCAACTAAAATAAAATCCAATCACATTGGCCAATAGTCCATAATCAATCCCATTTATTATTATACACATCAACATATGCATTAATAAATAAATTTATCTCATGAATAATAAATCCATTCCATATATGCATCAATATCAATTTAATGGGCAATTTCAAAAATTTTAAAATCCAATTTTTGAAATAAAATAAACTCCTTTATTTTAATAAAAATTTTAATAATAATAAATTTCTTTATTTTATTTTATCCAATTTTGGATAAAAATAAAATCCTTTATTTTAATTAAATTCCAAATCAAAATAAACTCCTTTATTTTAATTAATAAGAATCCAATTTTAATTACAAAATAAACTTCTTTATTTTAACTTAAAATGCTGAAAAAAATAAAATATATTGAATCATATTCCATATCAAAATTAAACATCTTTAATTTTATGAAACATGGAATCTTATTCCATGTGTGAATAAAATCCTTTATTCTAGGAACCATGGAATCCTATTCCTTATCAAAATTAAACATCTTTAATTTTAGGAAACATGAAATCCTATTCCATATGTGAATAAACTCCTTTATTCTAGGAAACATGGAATCCTATTCCATATTTGAATAAACTCTTTTATTCAAGCGAACATGGAATCAAATTCTAAATTAATATAAAACTCTTGAATAAACTCTTTTATTCAAACGAACGTGGAATCCAATTCCAAGTTAATATACAACTTTTGAATAAACTCTTTTATTAAAACAAACGTGGAATCCAATTCAAAGTTAATATAAAACTTTTATTATAATCATATTCCAATTCAAAATAAACAATTTATCTTAATTGAAATAAATATTTAAATTAAAAAAAATCGAGAATCTAGTGTGGTAAGGTACCTTTTGAATACATTGGGATACAGTAGCGATTCTTATTGTTAGCCCAAAAAAAAAACCATTTCCATGTTATGGCGTTAATTGCGCTCCGTAATGAATCGGAGATTTACGCAGCAAGTGCCAAGGTCATGAATGAGAAAAAGAAAAATTTTGCCCAGAAAATTCGATCCAATCGCATATCATACATACATGGAATCAACAAGATCGATAATTAACACAAAATTTGGTTTTGATACCACTGTTGGGTTTGTATATAACGCGATCATGCCATCAAATTACATAAAAAGTGAGGAAGTACGATAAAATATGAATTTAAAATTTTCATACAAACCCATCACCATAATCATACTTTATGCATAATTATCAATGAATAGAAAAGAGATGGAGTTTAGATTCATACCCTTTTAGAACTAGCTTCCTCAGGTACACGTTCACCTCCAATCTTTTTCGCATTTAATTTGAATTCACTGGGTTGGATTCCTTCCTTTGGTCAACGTTAGCCACCTAAGTGTTTGGCCTCTAGAGGTGATCCACCAAGAAAGAACAAAGATTCAAGAAGAAGGGTGTTTTGGCTCAAACCCTAGTTTTTCCTATCTCTGTAGAAAAAGGGCGTACTTTCCAACAATTGGAATCACGTATATATCACACACACTAATATCTAATATAAGACTCCTCTTATAAAGATATCAGTTAACCTATTTTAATATAATTAAAATAGGATATTATATAATTAATTAAACTCCTTTAATTAATTAGACTCCCTAATCTTATTAGGGATAATTAATTAAACTCTTTTAATTAATTTACCTCCCAACCTTATTAGGAATAAATGAGAATACTAATATTAAATTAATTCCCAAAATCCTTTAGAAATTAAAATAATAATAATTGTAATAATATTAATAAGACTCCTTTTATTAATTTATATTTAATATTTCAAAATATTAAATAATAAATATTAAGCTATTTAATTTATTCTATCACCATAGGTTAAATTAAATATACTTAACATATTATTACGATTATGCCATTAACTTCTTAAATAATTATTCTTCCTCTTTAGATTCTCTATATTAAACCGGCTGTGAATAAATCAATTATAACAATTCTAATCTTATTTAAATAAATAAATCAAACTTTTAATTTATTTAAATAAATAATATTTATTCTACAATAGGGATAAACCTCCGTAGCCATTAACGATTTTCCAGATAATATAGATTCTAGCATTAATCTAAAAGAACCTTTGAGTAAATAGTTATCGTACAATTCAATCCTTCCACCATACAATGTCCCAATTAAATATAAGACATGAAATTATTGTCAAGTCTTATTTTATTTATTATGTGTATTTTGATTCTTAAATGCACAACACCAAATAATGAAAATTAGAAACTTTTTTCTAATTTCATTCTGCCTTGGCCAATGACTACTATGTTGTCATTTATCAAATCACATAGGACATTTCTCTTCTTATACTAGAAGCGATAGATTTTTTATTGATCATACATTATCTCCATATATAACTTTTATACCCAAGCATACCCTTTGATATACCATGAGGGTCTTAAGGAATAAGTTAACGTATAATCATTATATACAAGATACTATTATGATCTCAAGTCTAAGGATTACTTGTACTGTTATCACTATAGGAATTCTTATTGACAGACAAGTAAAACTTCATTAGATATTCCTTGGTGAATCACGTTCCGTGAACTTATTCTCCAATAACCACCTACATACTTGCTTTAGTGTCTCCACACAAATGATCACGAGGTCAATCATCCTCATCCAATGAGCAAGCAACGTATATACCAATCTATCCGAATTCACTAATCCCTAATTTAGTAATCCAATGATTGGGAATTATTTTAGTTTTAAGCTTTCTAAGAATTTAGGTCTCATTAGACTGATCATCATCATTATTCTAAAAGCATTGCTTAAAACTATATGAGTTTATCACATATTATAAAACAACATCATGTAGATAATTAAAAGCCTTTAATAAATTAATACTTTTTATTAATAAATGAATAAGATTGCTACAAAGTATATGCTTTATCATCAAACATGATTGGCTTGTGTGCATACTACTTTCACCAAGTATAAAGCCAATATCAGCAGCAAAACCAATAAGAATTGCCTAATGCTAACCAACGCCAAATAATGCCAAAATGAGCTCAATATTCACTTAGGCAAATTGTCAATATAGACACTTGAAATTTTCTGCATACCTGTTACTAACATTGCAAGAGGGCAGAATCGTCTTTCAGAGATAACCCTGGAGGACAGCTTAGCTCAATACTGGAAATCACACTGGAGAAGGCCATTTCATCTTAGAGATAACCCCGAGATACTCAGTCTCAGTCCCAGAAATAACACCGGGAAAGACAGTGTCAACCTCGGAGATAACCCTGAGGAGTGCAGTTGCAGTTCTGGAGATAACCCCGGAGATGCTCGTTTGACCTATGCGATCGACTTCAACCTCGTAAACCATACCGAGGCACTTTCGGCTCCAAACACGAGATAACCCCGGAGGTCGAGACACACCTCGAGACAACCACGAGGACATCCGAAAGATTGCAAAGCACCCCAATCTCAAAGATAACCTGACAACGGCGATCGCTTTATCATTGAAACTAGAGATAACTGATAAGTAGGTTTTATACCTACTTATCCGGTATCTGTTACTTGAATTAGTTGTTTATATTCATGTTTTTAGTTACTTTTCATACATTTTATGTTATTTTGTAGGCTATGACATGACATTGGCATGAAGAAGCAAGGGAGAGCAATTCAGACATCTTTTGGACTAAAATACGCAAGCAAGTGCAAGAAGGGAATATTGAAGGACTTTTAACACCAAGTTGGATGCATGTTTTTGGCTTGGAACTTGGATTTTATGGTAGGTCTACTTCTTATCTTTTTGGAACATCTTGAATCATCCCAATCGGAGCTCGGATGCGAGAGTTATGGTTTTTTTTATCAACGAAGATCAAAGCTAAGAGTTGTCATGTTTGCCATTTACATAGCATCTACTTCAAGCCCGATTTCTGCCTTGATCCAATCTGAATTTGTCAATCCTCAAAGAATGAAAGTTATATATCTCGTCGTTATCTTTGATTTGATAGATGGCAGGCCCCGTAACTCCAAGCGGATCAAAAGTTATGCCTGTTTTACCAAAGGACGTCAGAGATGAAAATAAATGGCGCGAATGGCCACGCCTAGCGCCTTGAGCCTTAAAGGCTAGCTAGAGAATGTCGGACCACAGAGCGGAGCGCACCGAAATAGCCTAGCAAAGATCTTGAAAGCGCTTAAGCGTGAGAATAGAGTGAAATTCGGTTATTTGATGTCCAATTTGAGCTAGAATAGGATTCTTAGTTGCTTAACTTGTTAGGGTGTCCATTAGAACTCTAAATACTTGAGTTTTACTTGGATTGGGAGGCTAGTTCTAAGAGTCTATAAAATCCCTCTTGGGATAGATTTTTAGAATCTAATTCTTTACTTTCTTTCTTAGATTAGGAACCCTAGATTAGATTAGAATTGAAGATTGAAGCTATTGATTATCATTGGAGAATCAGATTGGAAGCAAGAGAATGCAGATTTGTTTATCTCAATTCTTATTTCTTTTCTTATTTATTGGTATCTTTTTAATGCTTAATCAATTGTGGATGATGGATTCTAGTTTATTTATGAATTAAACTCTATTTTGAGATTACTATGGATCTTATTGTGTAGTTTACTTTGATATGCTTCTTTGTTAGTCTTATTAGCTATATTTAGATTGTCTATTATGATTTGTAATGAATTGCTTAATTGCTAGCTAACAATTCTTGTGATAATCTATATGAACTTCGAGAGATGAAGTATAGATTTAGATCGATCATGATAGCATGTGTTTGTGATTTCTGCATAGATGGAATTCATGATTTGTGTTTAGGATAGAGATATGCCTTTATGTCATATGTAGTCTAATAAGAACTTGAACTTAAACCCTTTTTAATTGTAATTCACATAGAGATATAGTGGGTTAGTTAATTAGGGTGTTCAAATTGATTCTATCATTTGTGGATTTGATTTGATATGAGTATGGTGCATTGAGAGATGGCCATATTTTACTTTCGTGTTCTTGATTAACAATCCAATATAAATAATTTGGCATAACAGGAAGTGTGTTGATTTAAATGTAACAATAAGTGAAATTTTAATCTCAAGTCTTCAATATCTTGTTTCATTCTAGGGATAGTTAGTAAAGTTTATTTAATTATTTTAAATTAAATTATTAAATCATTTGTTTAAATAAGATTGAGTTGATTACGAGTTAGTACTTGGTGATTTTTATTAAATAATTCTCAGTGGGAACGATACTCAACTTATCACTTTATTACTTGTTGACCACGTATACTTGCGTGTTGTGTGTAATTAGATTTTACCCAACAATAACCTCGGTGAGGGGCAAAATCATCATTTTGCCACCTCGATCCCACATTGCGCCATCTCAACACAACAGTTCAACATACATTCTACACAACAATGTCCCACAAGAACCAAGGAGTAACAATCCCGAGTGACTACTACGCAAGGCAGCACACTGTATAGAATTTGAAGCTTGAAGACTAATGGTATAGTCCCATCTTCCTGACTTCTGACAACCTCTAATCCCATGTCATGGCGTAGCTCTCGAAAATAACACTCCATAAAAGGTCTTATACACCTCAATCGGAGGCTCGGATTGAAGTTCTGCAAGTTCGAGCGGACATCACGTTGCACGTGTGCACGTGCTTTTGAGACAAGAAGACCATGGAGTCCGGGGCACCTGAGCGACCACAGTACATCTGTGGCTCGCCAGAGGTGTACTGCGGCTCCCCCCTCTATAAATAGAGGGCTTGGGGTAGCCATTTTGTAAGAGAAAAATGGCGAGGAAGCCCTGTCTAATTTGCTCTGTACACACCCTAAACTGAGTGCTTTCTCATTTTAAACACTTGTGAGCTTATATTCAGTCATATTTTTACCAAGGGGAGCCGAGTGTTCATCTGTTTAAAGCTATAAAAGTCTTCTTTGGCAGTCCACTGTAAGCCTTCTTACACACTTTAAAGCCTTTCTCTTCTACTTTGCACACACCGTTCTTCACATTGAGAGTCGTGTTGCATGTGTATGCCCGGACTTCGGTCCGTGGCTTTTATTTTCTTTTGTGTATATATATATATATATATATATTTATATTTATATATATGGACTAACATTATCGAGTTATGCCTCGATTGAGCCTGGACTCACGTCCGGAGCGTTTATTTGCTTATATATATATATATACTTATATATATAAACTGTTGTCGAACCTTGTTCGATGAGCCTGGACTCACGTACGGAGCGTTTATTTGCTTATATATATATACTTATATATATAAACTATTGTCGAACTCTGTTCGATGAGCCTAAATTTTACATCCGGAGCATTTATTGCTTATATATATATATATATAGTGATAAATCGCTGAAATGATAAACCGAGCCGGGATTGATATATATCCTGTGCGTTTACTTCTTATATATATTTACATTTCTGTCAGGCCTGGAGTTTACTTCGTGGCCTTTTACTTCTTTATTTACATTCCGTCCCACCTGGAGTTTACTTCGTGGCGGTTGATCGTTTTTACTGCTTTATTTATATTTAGTCCAGCCTGGAGTTTACTTCGTGGTGGTTGATCATGTCTTCATATATATATATATTTATCGCTTTTATATATTTACATTTCTGATCCCCCATGGAGGTACTTTGTGGTGGTTGATCATGTCTGATATATATATATATATATATATATATATGTATATATATATATATTTACAGCTTTTATATATATAACTTCTTACTCCTTTCATATAAATCACGACATCATGTGAGCCTAGGAATCATGTGATCACAGATTCAGTCTATTGAATCTAGATTCGGTTCCCGTGATGGACATTTTCAGCTGTAAGCAGCTTGTAAATTATTCAAAGTGTTTGAATATCCTTAGATGGCTTTCATGTCCATGAGGAGTTCAGCACTGCTTTATATATTATTTTCTCGAAGATGCTTTGCATCCAAAAAATAAAAGCAATCAAGCCGAACATTTAATAAAATAGAAGTATCAAAGGCCTTAATTACTATTGAGCACAGGGTTTGAAAAACCTCTTTTATAAAACCTCACCGCTATATCTTGTTTAAAATTGAATTTTTATACAAATTCAAACCCTGTGTATATAGGTGCGAACGAGGCATAACATTACTTCCAAATGACTGCACATTGACCCAAACACACACACACACATTCATATAATAGCTTAATTAAAAAGTGGCGATAACCGTGGTAACACGGATGTCGGGGGGTGCCTAACACCTTCCCTCCGCATAAGCAAGTCCCCGGACCCTAATGAATCTTGGTTTCACAGACCCGTTTAGCAGTGTCACATCGCTGGGTCAATGTGCAAACCTTTTCTCGGTTGTGTTGGTACAACCATTTAAAAAACCAACTGGTGACTCTTACAGTCAAATCATCGACATATAAATGTCAGACCTTTTCACAACTTGTTTTTTCAAACAAATCTCACCTAACATGAGAACACCAAAAGATAAGAACAGAAGAGGGACAATAAAAATCCTGACTTCGACAGGTGGCGACTCTACTAGGGACCTAGTAAGAGGACTTAAGCCGCCACTACAAACTTTTCAAAACTGTTATATGTTTGTGTGTGGATGTTGCATTTACATTTATATAGATGTGTACGAATGTATTTACTTACGACACTTAGTGATTCACACTGTATCTATTTACGATATTAAAGTACTTCGCCCATGTCATCATTTTCATACGGTGAGACACGCTTTATGTGAATTTATATTGTGTGGTCCCTCCACCAGAAGGCTATCCTGTCGGTGTTTGATTACTGGACTCGTAGGGAGACTAATTCCAACGAGGCTCAGGAAAGGCACCACCCAGATTTTCTCCAGTTGAAAGATCGAATTAACTTCTCGTCAAGTAAATTGCAATGATCTGGGAACCTTCATGCCAAAAAGCCATGAGAGTAACTTAAGATAGGTCAGCCTTTGATAAACCAAACACGAAGGGAAGTCTCTTCATACTTTTCCATTTCAACTACTTGTAAATTCAATTACTTGTAATTTCATTCCATGTCAATCTCAATGTAATGGAAAATATGAAGGAACCTGAGATTCTATCATGTTTTACAAACCGCTAACATTCGTTTTGCAGGAAAATATTTCTAAAACGGATACACTACATAACATGTAACATTTATACATTTCCTAAGACTAAACTACGTAAGTCTTTTTGTAGGGAAACAATTGGTACTGTTACCCGTTCAAAGTCCAAAAAAGCAGTAAGCCTACAACCAAGCATGGCTTCATCTGGCCAGTCTAATCCTACTCCTGTCTCTTGCGAGGAGTTTGAAAGATTAGGTTATCAAATTACAAAGTTGGCTATTATGCTCAAAGAACTACATCAGTCTACTCAGGGTCCACAAATCCCCATACATATAAATCCTCTGCACAAGGAGGAACCCAGGGCCCGGACAAAGAAATTCCAGTCCCTGAATCTTAGTTGGACAAAAACAACAAAACCCCTAAAATCACAAAACTCAGGGATGATCGAGAAATTGGGGATATAAGAAAGAAAGTCCAATAAATGGAGGAAACCATCCGGTCAATCAAAGGGACTAGAAACTATGGAAGTGTCACCTATTCCGATCTCTTCATATTCCCAAGGGCTCGATATCCTGACGAATTCAAGACTTTGAAAAGTACAATGGGGCAGGCGATCCCTATACGCACCTAAGAGTATATATTTGCGAGCTTGTGTCTTATGCTGAAGATGAAAGCCTCAGATTGCAGCTTTTCCAAAAGAGTCTCACTGGAGAGGCTAAAGCCTGGCATGCCCGACTTAACAATGCCAAAATCCACAACAGGGAAGAATTGGCCCACGCCTTTCTAAATCAGTACATTTTTTAGTCACAAATGGCACCGGATTGATACCAAGTGACTAAAGTCAAAAAGTAAAGTACTGAGTCTTTCTAAGAATATGCCCAAAGGTGGAGACATCTAGTAGTGCAAGTCATTCCATCAATGACAGAAACTGAGATGGTAACGACGTTTATTGATATTCAAGAGGCTCCTTACTATAAGAGGATCCTAACAGGCATAGGAAAGCCATTCTCGGAAATGATCAAACACGGCAAAATGGCAGAGATGGGTCTAAAGGCAGGCAAGATTAAAGACTTCACTGCCTTGGAAGTAGTCACCAAGCATATACAGACTGGCAAGTATGCTAGAGATCCTAAAGGGGTACCCGATAAAGGCACTGAAGATGTATCCCTTGTTGTACAGGGGAAAGCTAGTAGACCAACCTACAATCCCCCCATTTGGAAAAGGAGAGACAATATGCCATTTCAACAACAGGCTGCATTCAACTAATTCTAGGACAAGAAAAGAAAATCTGAAAGAACGAAAAATAGGGTGTTCACTCCACTAGGCGATTCCCTTGAAAATGTATTGGCGATATTGATGGATCAAAAGAAAATTACCGATCCTGGCTCCACCTCTGGAACCAGGAAGCAAAAGATACAATCCATGCCAGAGATGTGCTTACCACTAAGGGTCTCCAGGCCATGATATATAAGATTGTTGGTCTTTAAATCATAAAATTCAAAAACTGATTGAAAGTGGCAGTATTGTGGTCCAACAACCTGACCAACCAAATGTCAACACCAACCTTCCGTTGCAGCATGATGTGGAGGAAGTAAACATGATTGGGTCAGGAAGCGCTGAAATGTATCCAAATCATAAGTACATACGAAGGATAAATGAATACCCCCAAAGGCACAAATCAAATGTCCTAAAGTGGGAAAACTCGGAGGAGGGTATAACAGTAATGTAAAAATTAGAGACGATCCAGAATCAAGTAAATCTGCTAGCTAAGCTAATAGTGCACCAACATCAGGGTACGAGACAATTTTTCACTCAACTATCAGAAAGCCAAGAGAAAAAAGAGGTCAACCATAATGCAAGCCCATATCTCTCCATGATGAGCCAGTTAAATGAAGAAAATTAAAGCAGGCTGAAAGGAGAAGAAAAGGGGAATGATAAAATTGCTAGAAGATCTCGTTAGCAGAAAAATCACTCGGGGAAATGCAAATTCTCAAAGAAGAAAGATCAAATAACCTCCACAAGAGCCCAAAAATTCACCCCTTTGAGCAAATCAAATGAAGAAATGCTATACTTGTAAGACCCCAAATTATTAATAAATGAAATTTATTTTCCTCTATTTATTATTTTGAAATAGTAAGGGTTGATTTGATTAATGTGGATAGTTATGGGTAAAATACGCAAATATTTCGAATAAGCAAGTGGTTATAAAATATTCATTATTGTTTGGGAATATTCGTTTGAGTCGTGGAATATTTGTCTTGTTGGGGAATATTAAATGCGATGGCGCTTGATCTTTTTGTGGGCCCCATAACAAAAAGTGATTGGATGAAGAAAACGTAAAATATAAGTTGTTTATAAATAACTTGGCGTAGTTATTACTGAGTTAATACTATTGGAATACCCGGTTAAAACACACTAATCTGGCGTTGTTGAGCGAAGAGCTTGCGGTATTGCACCAATTATTGATTCTTACGTAAGAAGGCACTACTCAATAATTGTTATAGTAATTCTTTATTCAATATTTTATTTTATTGATTCAATAATTCTTTGCATTGATATTTTATATTCTTGTTGTTTCAATAAATTGTCATTACACGGTATTTTCCATTATCGGAGCAATAATTCATATTATCTGAATAATATTATTGGATAACATTATTGGCAATGTCTAGAAAGTTACATCTTCAAGGAGAGGTTTGGTCACCTAATTGCGGCGCCAAGATGAGGAGAGATCCTTATTGAAAGCCCCTCTTCCTAGAACGACACAGGTTGCCATCTTGTGATTTTGTAATATTATTTGTGAATAATTAATTATTGATTTATATGATGAGGAAAATATTGATTTTATGTGGATATAGATAGAAAATTTTTAAAGTGACAATTGTTGAAAATTGAAATTTTATCTTTTTCGATAAAATAATTCATTTAAATATATTATTATATTTTAATAATATAATAATGGTGATATTTTTACAATGAATGTGGGATATATAAGTATCTGAGGAAAAAGAGTATTTTTGTTGCAATAAATATTAAAAAAAGCAGATTTTGTGTGTCGGTAGACCCATTTCTTGACTGAAATTTGATTATAGCTTGTAAAATCGCCCGTTTATCGATTTCGGTCAATTTCTGTTTCGAATTTGGAAAAACTTCCTTCTGCAAAGTTGTAGATAATGGAATTTCCTATGGAAAGTTGGAGTTTCAAATTTTTCTGATAAAATAGCTAATTATTATGAATTATTGAAGTTCTGAAGCTCCGAAATAATTGATTTTTGGAAGTTTAAAATAATTTAAATAAGAAAAACATTTTTTGTGTTTGGTGGGCATCTTTAACACATGTCAAGTTGCTGAATTCAGATGCTTGATGCGTAGGAAGATGTAAAAAAAAATAAATAATATTAATTTATTAAATTTTCTACTTTGGTGTTCTAAGCATTTTCCTATAAATAGGGTGCTTAGGTTAGAATTGAAAATCACACCAGAAACTGAAGTTTTCTCTCTATATATTATTAGCGTATTCTTGTGAGTATTTTGAGTATACTTTGAGTATTGCTATACTGATCTGCAAGTTCAAGTCATAGCCTATATCCTGGTGTTTCAACTAGAAGCACTTGTCTTTTCGAGGTAAGGGATGTTATTTTATTCGAAAATGATATTATTTCTTCAATATCATTATCTTAAAATATTGGTTGGAAATTTTATCAAATTTGGAATTTTTTATGTCTTGATTTACTATTCATGAGTTACTATTCATGAGTTACTATTCATGAGTACTATTCACGAAGCATGATGATGTTTTTTGTGAAATTTCTATCTTTTGGTGTCGGAGTTACTATTCACGTATATGACACTATTCACGTATACGACACTATTCACGAATACGACACTATTCACAAAAAAATTAAATTTTCATTTTTCGTCCAAAATATCTATTATGGATACTAGCTTTGATTGTATCCATGTTTTGATCATTCTTGAATTTTACTCCACTCTGATTACTTATGAAGTATTTTTGAACTTGGATTGTTTAAAATACGAATCCTTAATATTGTTCTTTTGTTTCACTTTGGATTTGTTTCCTTTAAAATATTTTTCATCATCCTCGGTCCTAAATGATGATATTCTTGAATATCTTTGGCTTTTGTAGTGCAAAGATGAGCAGTGTTGAGATGAATATGATGGATCGATTAATATCTTTGGCCGTAGTGCAAAAGATGAATAGGTGTTTAGATGAACATGATCAATCGATGAATATCTTTGGCACATGGTGCAAAGATGAATATTTGATTCGGATATATATTGATTGATGTTACGAGGATAAAATATCGACGATGAACTTTTAAATTCATATATAGAAGATAGTAGTTTGCATTCTCTACTTAACTCTTCTAATGAATTGTTGTTTCCGCTGCAGTTATTGATTTAAAACTGGTTGTCTATTGTATTCTATTAGATTTTTCTCTGTTGAAGACTAACGATAATTTGCTCTAAACCCTAGTTATAGGCTTAGCAAGAGATGGTGAACTCTCCTTCCTCTTGACAAAATCACAGAAAACTCTCTCTCTCTCAAAACCTCTGTATTTCCTCTCTTCCTCAAGCTCAGTACTAGCCTTAGGAAAAAGAACGCGTACCATATAACTGACTCCCTCTCCCCCCCAATGTACGTCAGGTGAAGAAAATAAAAAGGCGTCAGTTACAATAAACCAAAACCCATAAGGCTGCGTTTGGTTACACATAATTTCTCCTATACTAGATTATTTTAATAATATTATATTATATAATTTTTATTTGCTACACCTGTAACCAATTTACATAACTTACAATGATAATTATAATAATTATAATTTTTATTATAATTCTTCTGATGATTAATAAATAATCATATATCTAATTTAATTAATAAATTAGACTTAAACATCGCTTTTATTTAATTTACTTATTTTCTTTAATATTAAACAACTCATTTAATTTAATTGATTCATTAAATTAAATCTTCAAAGAATAAAATTTACCTTTGCTTTAACTTAATTATCATACACACGTAACTAAATTATTATACCAAAATTTCATAAATTATTTATTTTTCTCAATAAATAAATTATTTAAAATATTTATTCAATTCAATAAATATTTAAGATTAATTACAAAATTCATTTAACTCCTTCAATAGTTAACTCAACTATTAAACCTCACTTTTCCAATATATGAATATATATTTCTTTTCACACCAGATCACATATTTTAAAATATATAGCACGTATATATACATACTCAAACTCAAAACATCTCATAATAAGAATTTTAATTATTAAATTCCTATTTTAATAACTTATAAAAATTCGGGTTGTCACATTTGGTGTAACAACTGCTCAGTTTATTACAGTGATAATTATTAGAATTGGTCGCGCTATCAATATGTATATGATGAGAAGGTGAATCTTTTCTCATGTATATACTTGATAGGTAGAGAACGATAAGGTAGGTGCGAGTTCTTGAAACTCATACTTATGGTAGGTTCGTGATTCATAATGATATGATATATTTTTGAACATCTTAGAGAATGGACGCCTATGGTCTGACTGGGATAGTTCTTAAACTCATATTATATGGAAAGTTCCTGAACTCATAATATGTGGTAAGTTGACAGACTATACTAAGGTATAGGAATGTTTAGACTGAAAATGAGTATTTTCAGTAGAATTAGCATTGAAGGTGCTAGAGAAGATTAAGAATTGTCTTAAGTAAGACAATGAAGGAAGACGAAAAAAAAAGATATTCCAAGTCATCTAGCTATGCTAGATTTCAAAGTTTCTTAAAATCGTGCTTATTTGTGCGCATTTTGAAAAGGAAAGAATTGGTTCAGCTTTTGGAACTAATGGATTTTAAAAGAACTATTCTTGGTATGTCTATGCTAATTATTTCAGCTAGACAGAAATTGATTTGAATTATCAAAATGAATTTTATATCATCAATGCATTTGATGCAAAGATGGTAAAAGGATGGAGTTGTTAATGCAATTGAACCTGGTGTTGGATGTGATCTTAGGATCAACAACCCACTATGGTATGATGTATAATGACAAAGTCCTCAACGTACTGTGAAAAGTACTATATCATGACGTCATAAAATATTTTGATGTATACAAAATTTTATTTAATGCATTTATTAAATAAATTAAATATCAATAATATTTAAATAAATACTAATATTTATGGAAAATATGCCAAATTATTAAAAGTTAATTTTTATAACTTAAAATAATTTTTAAAACTAATTTTATAATTTTCAGAAATTAATTTCTATTTTTAATGAATTTTTTGAAAATTTATATAATTATTAATAATAAAACTGTCGCTAAAGCTTTTAGCAACAAAATCTGTCGCCTTAGGTGTTCTTGAAGCTCAAGAACATTCATAGGCAGTTGCTAAGGTGCCCTGTTTGACCGATCGTGACTCACTGATCAAGATGTTTCTGGGTAGGGTCTTGTAATGATCGTGTAGTATTAGTGTAATACTACATGAACCATCAACTAACAGGGTCTAACTACAACATACAAGCAAGATCTGGAGGTCCAAAGTGGCTGTCAGGCCCTTCCTAGGTTTTTTGGGTTACCCAGAAACCCAGGCAGTGCTTGATAGCTACTTTGTGCCTTAATTTAATCAAGTTCTGTTTGATGTTATGGCGTTCTAAGGATTCAGGTTTGTAGTCCACATGTCAAGGTACAACAATCATTCATCAAATCAGTCAAACTACATCAAAATCACTAGCTAGCATACGGTCAAACCATGTCAGAAACATAGTTCATATGTTTTCTGGAAATTCCAGGAAATAGAAAATGTGACCGGATGGTCTACTTTGACCATCCATTACATCGATCCTGTTGATTGTTTAAGAGATCAAAAGGTATAGATCTAAAGTCCATATATCAAGCTAAAAACTTGTTACAATAAAATCAACAAATCTTCTAAAATATGATAGATTTGGGCTTGGAAAAACATTATCAGACGCTGCTTGAGGATTTCTGGGTTACCCAGAAATTGCTCGGTAAACTAGATTTGACCAACAATAACATGAAATATTGATATGGAATAGCCATGATTTCACTTCCAGATCACAGTCCTCATGTCAGACTACAATTTGCAAAAAGTGAAAGCCTGACACAATCTACAACGAAGGACAAGTTTCGTTGCTAAACATATACTTTTATCAACGACTTAAAAAGTCGTTGCCTGAAAAATTATTGCTAAAGCCCTATTTTTAGCAACAAAAAAAACTTTCATTGCCCACGATGACGGGAAATCAAGTGGCCAAAAATTTTGTAACGAATTTCTAACGAATTTTTTTCCCGCCAATAAATTAGTAACAAAATTTTGCAACGACTTATGAATTTCGTTGCAAAAAGTGAAAGCCTGACACAATCTGCAACGAAGGACAAATTTCGTTGCTAAACATATACTTTTAGCAACGACTTATAAAGTCGTTGCCCGAAAAATCATTGCTAAAGGCCTATTTTTTTGTAGTGAAGTATAAAACATAAAACAAAAAAAAATCAAAAACAAGGAAAGATTTATGGCTTCTGACATTAGCTTGTCAGATCATTTTTAATGTTCATGGACAGTTTTTGAAAAACTTCTTTTTTACTAATTTTGATGCTATAGATCTATGATGGATCGTCATAGATCATCTTAAAGCATCTTCTAACACTTATATAAACACATAAACAACACTTTGAATTAAGCATACAAGATCAAAAGGGGACTTAGGGTTTATACCTCTCTTACTAAATCTTGGATCCTTGTTCTACTATACTGATTTTGATGTTTGAGAGGCTCAACTAGTGACTAAAACACTTGGTAATTTCGGAGGTTTGGTGTGAGAGAGAGAGAGTAGGTTTAGTGTTAGAACACAAATGAACCAATTTTATAAACTTTCTCTCTCATAATCTATTTATATATTGGGATACAATGTATATGGTAGTGATATATGGCTAATATGTGTAAGTTTTTAGCACATGGCAAATCAAAAGTTAGCCACCAACTCCATATTTTATCAAGATTTGAAAGTAACTTATTAAAGAATTGAAAAAGGGCATAATTGTCTTTTGGGTAGCAATTTTAATGGCATGTTGATAACTTAGCAAACGCTTAGGGTTTAACCCTAAGGTTAAAAAAATTATTAGTTTCAAGGATTTCTAATTTGGCAAAAAAATATAAAATTTTAGTTTCTAAAATCTGAAAATTAGGGTTTCATAATTACATTTAGTTTTTACTTACTTAGTACATAAAGATTAGATTAAAGATTTACAAATTTTAATTAAGATTGCTAATTTAGCAATTAGGGCTTTATTTTAGCAATTAGGGTTACTAATTTAAAAATTAGGATTTTTAGATTAGTAATTAGGGTTCCAAATTAATAATCAAGGTTTCCAATAATTAGGATTTTCCTAATTATCATTAAGATTTATACTTTAGCGATTAGAGTTCTAGTTTAGTAATTAGGGTTTCTAATTACTAATTAGGGTTTATAAATTTGAAGTTAGGGTTCCTACTTTAGAAATTAGGGTTTTTAATAATTAGGATTTTCCCCAATTAACTTTAAATTCTATATTACTAAACATAAATCATATAACACAGTTACATATCAGTCTCAAACTCATAATTGAGTTTCAAAATAGGGTATGGTCATGATACAACATAATTGACCAACCATTATCAGTCCACATATAAAGTACATATTTATAGCACTGAAATAAAAATAATATTATATTATTATTCTCGTTCCTTGATCAAAATCCAAAATTAGGGTTTGGATTCCATATCTCATTTATCTTGCATATATAGCACTATCAATTAAGTTAAAATAATTAACTTAATAATCTAAACTAAAATTCATATAATAAAATAATTATTAAAATAATTCCAATAATTATTTCAGATATTATTTAAATAATATATAATCATATCTTCATGGAAAATAAATAATAAAAATGTTTTTACTACAAAATTAATTATAAAAATATGTTTTATCATGATCAATAATTCTAAGAAAATTATTTAAAATTATTCATGTAATAAATAAATTATATTTATCACATATATACATATACTTTACCTTGCACATATTCTCTCCTTTAAAATAAAAAAAAATTTATACGCAAAATTTCTGATTTAATTATATAAAAAATATCGGGTTGTTACAAAAGACCTGATCTCCCCTCATCAATGGGAGTACGTAGGCATCCATCTATGGTGTGGTCAAACCAAACAAAAACCCAAAAAAAACCCAAACAAACACTTCTCAAACCATTCAGCTTATCAAACAGGAACTACGTAGACCTAATCTCCCCTCATCAATGGGAGTACGTAGACAACCATCAGTGGTGCAGTATGACCCTCCATAGAAACATCCAAATCCAAATATTAATCCCAAGACACTAAAGAAAAACCCTACAAGTCAGCGACCCATGTTGAGAAGACCCAACAACACTTCAATGTCATTCCATCAAATCTGGCACAAATCCTAGAAAGGAAGAAACAACGATACATTAAGACAACTAGTAGCGAGGACCTTCAAAGAGTCGACACCCTCAATCACAAGTCTTCATCAAATCAGAAGAAAACCATCAAAGTCAATTGCGAGAACAAGTCAGGTACAATGATTGAGGGAATCCAAAGCCCAAATCCACTACCTGTTCACCATCTGGTACAGTGGTAAAAGCCTCTTGCGATCTCGGCATCTTATCAACCTATCTATCGAAGCAACTATCCCATATAACAAGCAAGTTTGGGGCAATTTTAAAATCAACGATAACCCGATATTGCAACCCTTACAACAAGACTAGGGCAATCTCGAAAACATTGATAACTCAACACTAGGGCATTTATCAACCATCCTAAAGAGGAAAATGCACCAGCTAGCACCATCAGCATGGTCCATCATCATCAAAACTTCCCTCATATCAGCATGGTCCATCATCATCAATACCAGCAGAGTAGGCACCATTGTAAACTACCAGCGTATGCATCAGGAAGGTCCGATGATTTCAGAACTTCATCCCCAACAGAGATGTAAAAAACATCTCAACTTAGCCTCATCAAACAAGCATCAACAACACCGACAAAAAGCCAAAGCATTGGAATCAATACTAGTATAGGCATCAACAACAACTAGTAAAGTTAAAGCAATGAGCGATTTGCGATTTGCGATTTGCGAGATGCGAAATGTGATGTGTGAGTTACGAAGTGTGATTGGCCAAATGTGAAATGCGATGTGTGATTTCTAAACTACAATTTGTGAAAACATTTTAACATTCATCATAACATTCATTACATTGCGATTTGTATCATTCAAAATACCTTGTCATATTTGAAGTGTCTAGTAATCTTTATCATGTCCATTCCATTGCATTGCACGAATATGATAAAGAGGGACATTTGTAGACACTCAAAATTTTCTGCATACCTGTTACTAACATTGCAGGAGGGCAGAATCGTCTTTCAGAGATAACCTTGGAGGACAGCTCAGCTCAATACCGAAAATCACACTGGAGAAGGCCGTTTCATCTCGGAGATAACCCCGAGATACTTAGTCTCAGTCCCGGAAACAACACTGGGAAAGACAATGTCAACCTCAGAGATAACCCTGAGGAGTGCAGTTGCAGTTCCGGAGAATACCCCGGAGATGCTCGTTTCAACCTATGCAGCCAACTTCAACCTCGGAAACCACACCAAGGCACTCAGCTCCAAATCCAAAGATAACCCCGGAGATGCTCGTTTCAACCTATGCAGCCCAATCTCAGAGAAAACCCTGAGCAACGACTGCTTTATTATCCCAAACCGGAGATAACCCCAGTGAGGGACAAAATCATCATTTTGCCACCTCGATCCCACATTGTGCCATCTCAACACAACAGTTCAACATACATTCTACACAACAATGTCCCACAAGAACCAAGGAGTAACAATCCCGAGTTACTACTACGCAAGGCAGCACACCAGATAGAATTTGAAGCTTGAAGACCAAGGGCATGGTCCCATCTTCCTGACTTTTTACAACTTCTAATCCCATGTCATGACGTAGCTCTTGACAAAAACACTCCTTAAAAGGTCTTATACACCTCAATCAGAGGCTCAGATTAAAGTTCTGTAAGTTCGAGCGGACATCACGTTGCAGCGCGCGTACGCATTTTTGAGATAAGCGGGACCATGAGCCAGGGGCTCCCCTGAAGCCGTGAGTATATCTGCTGGCTCTCAGCGGGTGTACTGTGGCTCCCCGCCTCTATAAATAGAGGTCTTGGGGTGGCCATTTTGTAAGAGAAAAATGAAGAGGAAGCCCTGTCCAATTTGCTCTGTACACACCCTAAACTGAGCTTTCTCATTTTAAACACTTGAGAGCTTATATTCAATCATATTTTTACCGACGGGAGCCGAGTGTTCATCTGTTTAAAGCTATAGAAGTCTTCTTTGGCAGTCCACTATAAGCCTTCTTACACACTTTAAAGCCTTTCTCTTCTACTTTGAACACACCGTTCTTCACATTGAGAGTCGTGTTGCGTGTGTATGCCCAGACTTCGGTCCATGGCTTTTATTTCCTTATATATATGTGTATATATATATATATATATATATATTTATATATATGAACTAACATTATCGAGTTATGCCTTGATTGAGCCTGGACTCACGTCCGGAGCATTTATTTGCTTTATATATATATAAACTGTTGTCGAACTCTGTTCGATGAGCACAGACTCACGTCCCGAGTTATATATATATATATATATATATATATATATATATATATATATATATATATATATATATATATATATATATATATATATATATAAACTATTGTCGAACTCTATTCGATGAGCCTGAATTTTACATCCGGAGCGTTTATTGCTTTATTTACATTTCTGTCAGGCCTGGAGTTTACTTCGTGGCCTTTTACTACTTTATTTACATTCCGTCTTGCCTGGAGTTTACTTCGTGGTGGTTGATCGTTTTTACTGCTTTATTTACATTTAGTCCCTCATGGAGTATACTTCGTGGCGGTTGATCGTATTTATTGCTTTATTTACATTCCTGATTCCCCATGGAGGTGCTTCGTGGTGGTTGATCATGTATCAGATATATATATATATATATATATATATATATATATATATATATATATATGAATGGATCATGTCCTGGTCTCCTGACAGTCCAAAATCCGGACCCCAATTTTTTTTTTTTTTTTTTGTAGAATAACTTAAAAAATAATAATTATTATGGAACTGAAATTTTTCCATAATATAATGTTTTGGGCGTGATTTGGATACCTATACCAAAAAATATTTGTACAACGCTGCATAGATCGTGCATGCACATGTTTTGATATATGTATCCAAATCACACCCAAAACACTGTATTATGTAAAAATTCAAGTTCCATATATTTTTTTTAGTTGTATAAAAAAATAAGCAAAAAAAAAAAAAGGTCCCGACGCTACTAAAATGCGAAGCGTCGCATCCAATCGGACTTTCTCTCTCTCTCTCTATATATATATATATATATTTACAACTTATATATATATATATAACTGCTTACTGCTTTCATATAAATTGCGGCATCATATGAGCCTAGGAATCATGTAATCATAGATTCAGTCTACTGAATCTAGATTCGGTTCCCATGATGGACATTTTTAACTGTAATCAGCTTGTAAATTATTCACAGTATTTGAATTTCCTTAGATGGCTTTCATGCCCATGAGGAGTTCAGCACTTCTTTATATATTATTTCCTCGAAGATGCTCTGCATCTCAAAAAATAAAAGCAATCAAGCCGAACATTTAATAAAATGGAAGTATCAAAGGCCTCAATTACTATTGAGCACAGGGTTTCAAAAACCTCTTTTATAAAACCTCACTGCTATATCTTCTTTAAAACTGAATCTTTATACAAATTCAAAACTCTGTGTATATAGGTGCGAACGAGGCATAGCATTACTTCCAAATGAATGCACATTGACCCACACACACACACATTCATATAACAATTTAATTGAAAAATGGCGGTAACCGTGGTAACACGAATGTCGGGGGGTGCCTAACACCTTCCCTCCGCATAAGCAAGTCCCCGGACCCTAATGAATCTCGGTTTCACAGACCCGTTTAGCAGTGTCACATCACTGGGTCAATGTGTAAACCTTTTCTTGCTTTTGTTTGTACAACCATTTAAAAAACTAACTGGCGACTCTTACAGTCAAATCGTCGACATATAAATGTCGAACCTTTTCACAACTTGTTTTTTCAAATAAATCTCACCTAATATGAGAACACCAAAAGACAAGAACAGAAGAGGGATAATAAAAATCCCAACGTCGACAGTCAAGCACCTGGTGTGAAAAAGCCTAAATTCAAGCTTCCAATGTTTGTTCTAAGATGACTCAACCAAAAAAATTTCAAGAAAATAAAATCCAAGGAATTACAACATCCCAAAACAATTTAAGATGAACTCAAACCACTTTCCAGACCCACAACAAATGAAAACATCAAAAACCTAAAGAAAAATTGGGAATCCCAAGTACCTGGTAGAATTAGAACACTAGAATCCGAATACTTGCAGTGAGGAATCCCTTGTGATGGAAAAAATTGAGGCTTAGAAGTCGATTAGGATGAGCTAGGGCATGAGGGTTTTTGATTGGGGAGGTTTTAGGTGAGTTTCGGCTGGCAAGAGGAGTATTTGTGCTAAGTCTATCGAGAAATGCCTAACTTAAACAACTTAAATTCGTTACTGGAGTTGTAGCGCCAGTATTCCTTCGTTATAAGGAACTACAACGCTCGTTCTTAAACTTGGTTTTTGAGGGAGGTGCTACAACGCTGTATGAAGAACAAAGTCAGGTGCTGTGACGCCCCCAAAATAGGTCTACACAACCCATTCTGAGTCGCCAAATACATGGTACATAATTTAAATACAAACTTCATTTATACAACTATTGAACTGTCATGAAAATACCAAAAAACATAATCTGTGAGTTTTAATACAAATATTATCTCGTAGACAATATTTAAACTCAAAAAAGTCCTCATTACAATTATTATCATACTATTTTATAGAATAGTGAGGACTACTATAGCCAGCATCTTGGACCATCACTCCATTCCTCGACTAGTCCCAACTATATTCCCTTTTCTTGAAGAGAACAATGAAAGAAAAAGGTGAGCTCAACTATCCCAGTAAAGAATATTATGACTAATATAATGTAGAATAAATTATCCTTAGTCCCCAACAGTGTAAAAACTGATAGAATACAATAGACACCAAGTTTAGATCAACAACTGTAGTGGAACAAGTAATCCATTAGAAGAGTCAAGTAGAGCATGATATCTACTATCTATTATTATTTAAAAGTTCATCATCAATATTTTATCTTTATAACACAACTCAATAAATATTTCACATCAACGAATTATCCATGCAATACGGCCCAAGGATATTCGTTAGTATCACCAGTGGTCATGGTCATGCCAAACACCTGTCCATCTATGCACTACGGGCCAAAGAGGACTTTCACCACATCATTTGTCTAACATTACAGGTCATGATTATACCAAGACACAATTCCTGGTCATAATCATACTGATCAACAGTCCATCTATGCACTACGGGCCAAAGAAGACTTTCACCACAATATAAGCGTGAGGATGATGACAATGATATAAGAAATCAATCGAGTGAGATCAAGGATAAATATTAAAGATTTATAATTCAATTTATCCAGAGTTTAAGAATGTCCAAATTATCAACATGATAATTAATTGTGGAGTAAAATTCGAGAATGATATTCATGTATCAAAAATAATTTGGACAGAAAAGAAACCAATTTTATCATGAATAATGCCCCATGAATAGTACCCTGGGTGAATAGTACCTAAGTGAATAGTACCCAAGTGAATAGTACCTCGTGAATAATACCCCGACATGAAAAGATTAAAATTTAATAAGAAAGTTCAGAAGAATATTTTCATGAAACGATACTAGATGAAGCGCAAAATTCAAGGATATTTTACTAATTTTAGGGAGTATACAAGCAATACTTATTAAGTGTAGATTTAGGAATATGAAACGAAATAATATTACTTACATACTATAGAGTATGGAAGAAAATAATATTTCTTATAAATATTGGGCGAAAATAATATCCCTTGCCTTAGTAGGAGGGTAATTTCGACTGGTATAGCGGAGATATTCTTAAAGAAAACTTGTACTATTTGCTACACTCAAGATATCCTTATACTATAAAGAAATATATACAATATTATAGAAGAAGAATTCTCTAATTTTGATGTGATTTTCATTTCTTAACTAAGCATCCTATTTATAAGAGAATGGCAGGGAACTATTTAAGAATAATCACGGGTGAACAGTCAAGAATTCGCGGGCGCAGAAATTTAGCAAAAATTTAATTTTTACTATTTATTATTGTGTAATAAAATATTCTAATAAAACAAAAACTTTATATAAAATATAATATATTCTATTTATAATCTAATAAAACAAATAACTTTATATATAATATAAAAAGTATTTTGTTTAATATAAAAAATTTTATATTTTATTACTATTATAATAATAAAACAAAACTGAGATAACTTTCTACCGACGATTTTGAAAAATGAGTAAGTGGGGGTCCATGTAATAAGCCAAACTTACAATAAATACTTCATGAAAAACCCCTCTATTTATATCAAAAATTGAATAAATATTTACCACAAATCACTTCTCTTCAATAAACACAATTTTAATCTTTCAAAAGTTTTTCATCATTAATATTAACTCACAATATTGACAACCAGATCATTCACAGGAAAGATGAGGCGTTCCGATAAGGACTTCTCCTTACTGGCACATAATTAAATAACCTAACCCCTTTTCTCGACAGAACTTTCTAGACATTGTCAATAATGCAAATAATAATATGAATAACTGTGTCATCTCAATTATTGATTTAATAATATAAAATATTATGCAGATGATACTGTGATAATAATTGAATCAATAATATGAGATACTATGCAGCAACTACTATTGCAATAATTAAATAAGACTAAGTGACTTCTTAAGTAAGCATCAATAATAAGAGATATCAGACAATACTGTATTACTACTATGCAACCACGCCAGACATCAGTACTTTTATCATAGGGTATTTTAACAGTTAACAGTAAAAGTTTTTCCGTTATATTTTTTTTTTATAAAAAGGTTATTTCTGTCACTTTTTATGTCCGACAGTTATGCCGTTATGTGGGGTCCACCAATGATTGTGCCGTAGTACGGATATTTCCCGACAAAAAAAATATTCCCTGACCAAACGAATATTTTATAACAACTTGCTTACTTTGCAAAATTTGCACATATCACTCATACTATACCATTATATCAAATCATACCTTATTATTCAAAATAACATTTAGAGAAAATTAAATCTTTATTCATAAAAAAGTTGGGGTCTTGCAGGTGCTGCAACACATTTTTCCACTAGGTTGAGGTGATGATGAAAATGCAATACCACTTCAAGAAAAAACCAGGCGTTCATAGTACGATGATGAGCACCGTGCAAAAAAAATTATTAGTTTTTTTGCACACCCAAGACCAATTCATATCAGCTAATACTTAACCTAAAGAATTTCTCCAAACATTATATTTATACTAACAACTTTATATGATTAAACTAAAACTAAAAACTGAAATATACACATAACAACTTGAGATACCAACAAAAGCTTTGCTAAACTTAAAAACTAGTGGTTATCAAGAATTTTGAAAATGAAAACATAATGATAACAAAACGTCAAAAGAAATAGAAGCCATAAGCTTCAGGCAGTGAATACCAAAATCTTTCATAAGAACATATCATAATGAAGATGAGAGTGTTAACCAATGTAATTTATCATGCCAGCATTTCAAGAAATTCACCATTATGAAAATTTCTAGGGCAAACTCTTATAATTATCATATATACTTACCACTAAACTATTAAAAGCTTGTAGACAGACTACGATACTACTAAACTACCACATAAAGATGAAATTTACTATTAACAAAGATATAAAGCAAAAAGGGTAGAAGAATAATACTGAGATGGGGTTGCCTCTCCATCGAGCGCTTGTTTTAAAGTTGTCAGCTTAACTATTCCCCTGACTTATTCTGGGTCCCCAAGGGTAATAGACGTCTTTTTCCGGTCAACGTCACCATCCCAATTATGTTTGAGCCGATGGATATTCACCTTGAAAGTCCTTAAGGAATTTGCATCTTCGACCTCAAAAGTACCATATGGATAAACTTTAGAATTTTTGAAAGGCCCCAACTGGATTTCAATTTACCCGGGAAGAGCTTTAGTCTCGAGTTGTAAAGAAGGACAACTTGCCCCTCTTCAAATCCTTTTTCGATTATTTTCTTATCATGCCATCTTTTGGTCTAATTTTTGTATAGTTTGGTATTTTTGTAAGATTGGAGACGGAACTCGTCCATCTCATTCAGTTGAAGGAGTCTCTTCTCATCGGCCACATGTTAATCAAAATTTAGTTGTTTGATAGCCTAATAGGCTCTACGTTCAAGTTCCACCGGTAGATGGCAAGCCTTTCCATAGATAAGGCGATACAGCGACATTCTAATTAGCATTTTGTACGTCGTTCGGTACACCCATAGTACATCATCCAATCTAGCCGACCAATCATTTTTACTAGGGTTTACAGTCTTTTCCAAAATATGCTTCACCTCTCTGTTTAACACCTCCTCTTGGCCGCTTGTCTGTGGATGATATGTCGTGACACTCTTATGAGTGACTCCATATTTAGCAAAAAGGACAACAAAGTATTTGTTGATGAAAATGCAACCCTTCATCGTTAATAATAGCTCGCGGTGTCCTTAAGCGTGTGAAAATATTCTTTTGTAGGAAGTGAAGGACCACTTTGGCATCATTAGTTGGCAAGGCAACTGCTTCAACCCATTTGGACACATAGTCCACTGCCACCAGAATGTAAAGATTGCTGAATGAGGATAAGAATGGGCCCATGAAGTTAATGCCGCAAACATCAAAGATTTCAAATTCCAAAATGCTGCTGAGGGGCATCTCGTGCCTTCTAGAGATATTGCCAACTAGTTTGCATTTGTCACATTTTTTTCATGAAATCATATGCATCCTTAAATATAGTGGGCCAGTAATAACCTGACTGTAGCACCTTTACTGTCATTCTTTGTCCGCCAAAATGACCCCCCATATTGAGATGAGTGGCAATGATGAAGAGCACTATCCATTTCTTCCTTAGGTAGACACCTTCTCAGAATCTAATCAGCACATTATCGAAACAAATACGGCTCATCCCATACATAGAATTTCACGTCCATTTGAAACTTTTTCTTCTGTTGATAGCTCAAGTCCGGAGGGTACTCACCACTCACAATATAATTGGCATAATCAACATACCAAGGCATTTCAGTCTGAATAGCAAGAAGTTTCTCATTAAGAAAGAACTCATTAATCGTATTTTTAGCTATCCGTATTCTCTAACCTCGAGAGTTGATTTGCCATTTGATTCTCAGTCCCTTTCTTATCATGGATCTCTAAGTCAAATTCCTTCAGAACAAGGACCCATCTGATCAAACATGATTTAACATCCTTCTTAGAAATAAGATACTTGATGGTTGAATGATCTGTGTATAATATGACTTTAGTGCTGATGAGATAGGACCTAAATTTGTTGAAGGCATATACTACTGCCAATAGCTCTTTCTCAATGGTAGTGTAATTGATTTGGGCATCTGTTATAGTTTTGCTGACATAGTATATTGTGTGAAATACCTTATCCTTCCGCTATCCCAAAATTTCCTCAATAGTATAATCATTGGCATCACACATTAGTTCAAACGACAATTCCCAGTCAGGGGCAACCATAACGGGTACTGTAATGAGTCTTTGCTTGAGCATTTCAAATGCCTCTAGGCATGCATTTTCAAACTTAAAAGGCACATCTTTCTCCAAAAGGCTACATAGGGGCTTAGTGATTGTCGAGAAATCCTTTATAAAACGCCGATAGAAACTGGTGTGCCCCAAGAAACTTTGGACTCCTCTCATCATTGATGGTGGTGGAAGTTTTTCGATAATGTCAATCTTTGCCTTATCCACCTCAATTTCTTCAGCAGATATTCTGTGCCCTAAGATAATGCCTTTTTAGACCATGAAGTGCCATTTTTCACAGTTCAAAACTAAGTTAGTGTCAACACCTCTCTTGAGCACAAGATCCAAGTTTGCTAGACATGAGGCATAAGAATTCCTGAATATTAAAAAGTCATCCATGAACACTTTAAGTGTCTGTTCAACCATATCGGAGAAAATAGACATCATACACCGTTGAAATGTAGCTGGTGCGTTACGCAACCCGAATGACATCTTCTGGAAGACAAAAGTTCCATAAGGGCAAGTGAATGTTATTTTCTCCTAATCTTCAGGAGCAATAGCTATCTGGTTGTACCCGGACTATCCATCTAAGAGAAAATAAAATTTATGCTTTGCGAGTTTATCTAACATCTGATCGATGAAAGGTATCCTTGCAGTAGCTTTGTTAAGTTCTCTGTATTCCATACATACTCGCCACCCTATCATTGTTCTTGTAGGAATCAACTCGTTGTTCTCATTAGTTACAATAGTCATGCCCCCTTTCTTCGGGACACATTGGACAGGGCTTACCCATACACTATAAAAAATTGGGTAAATTATGCCGGCATCAAGCCATTTGAGTATCTCATTTTTCACTACCTCTTTCATGATAGGATTCAGTCGGCATTGATGTTTAGTGGTAGGCTTTGCATCATCTTCCATGAGGATTTTATGCATACAGATTGATGGACTAATTTCTTTAATGTCGGCCAGTGTCCAGCCCAAAGAAATTTTATTATTCTTCAAAACCTTCAATAATTCACCTTCCTAAACTTCACTTAATAATGCAGAAACAATTACAAGTAGAGTTGATAATTCTCCTAGATAAGTATAACACAGATGAGTTGATAAGGTTTCAACTCCAAAATGGGTGATTTCTCCTTGGATGTAGATTCTGATCTAATCAATGTCTCAATATATTGTTTTGAGTTAGTGAACCATGGGTATTCATTTAATAGTTTCACATACTCGAGATGAGTAGGATCTTCCACGTCACTAACACCAGTCATAGTGGCCCCAAGCGAATTAGATATGCAATTTTATGAGAATACTTCATTTACTGCTTTGCCAATCACATTGACCTAGAAGAAATCTTTAGAGGCACTGGAGAACTTCATAGACCTGAAGACATTAAAAGTCACTTCCTGGTCTTGCACTCTCATTATGTGTTCTCCTTTTTGCACGTCTTTAAGTGTTCTTCTTGTGGCTAAAAATGGATTGCCCAAAATAATAGGGACCTTCCTGTCCTCCTCAAAGTCAAGCATAATGAAATTCGCATAAAAGATGAACTTGTCCACCTTGACAAGCATGTCTTCCACTATCCCCTTCGGATAAGGCAAGGATGTATCGGCTAACTGTACTGTAACACTGGTAGGCTTGGCCTCATTTAACCCTAACTTCTTGTAGATAGACCAAGACATTAGATTTATACTTGCTCCTAGATCACATAGGGCTTTTCCTATGAACTGGTCCCCGATGGTGTATAGAATAATAAAACTTCTCGGGTCTTTAAGCTTTGGTGGAAGATTTTTCTGTAAAATAACACTACACTCCTCTGTCAGTGCTACCGTCTCATAGTCCCCTAGTTTTCTCTTTTTAGACAATATATCCTTCATAAATTTCACATAACTGGGCATTTGTTCTAGCACCTCGACAAACAGAATATTAATGTGAAGTTTCTTAAAAACTTCTAAGAACTTAGAGAATTTTTTATCCAGTTTTTGCTTCTAAAGGTGTTGAGGAAATGGTACAGGTTGTATGATAGGACTAGGATTATTACCAGTAGGAGCTGGTATTGTGGTTTCCTTTTATATGGTCTTTTCTCCACTAGACTTGCTACTATTGGTCTCAACAATGCTTTCCTCTTCAATAACTTCTGGTTGCACTGTTGAGGTTTCTCCTCCATTTTCATTCAATGCTTTTCCACTTCAGAGTGTGACTGCTTTACATCGCTCTTTGCCCTACCTCTTAGGATTCACCTTAGTGTCACTTGACAAGAAACCTTGGGGATGACTATTAAGGGTAGTAGCCAACTGTCCCACTTGATTTTCTAAATTCTGGATGGAGACCTTCTGACTATTAATTCTAGTCTTATTTTGGGCTATATATCTGGAGAGGAGATCTTCCAGGCTAGGCTTCCTTTCTTGATGAGGTGGGGGTTGGTATGACCTTTGGGGAGGTTGTGCTTGAAATTGAAAACCCGGAGGATATTGCTATCTTGGAGCTGAGGTTTGGGCTTGGTTGTTGTTGTTACTCCAAGAGAAATTTGGATGGTTTCTCAAACTAGGATGGTAGTTTGTGGGAGCATTGGTATAACAATCGAGAAATTTTGTAATTTAAATATTTATTAAATTAAATAAATATTTTAAATAATTTATTTATTGAGAAAAATAAATAATTGAGAAAATTATGGTGCAAGAATTTAGTAACTAAATTAAGTAATGTTAATTAAATTGATTAATGGTAATTTTATTATTTAAAGATTTAATTAAATGCAATAATTAAATTAAATGAATTGTTTAATATTTAAGAAAATAATTAAATAAAATAAAATGATGTCTAGTCTAATTTAATAATTAAATTAGATATATAATGATTTATCAAATATAAGATATAATTATAATGGAAATTATAATTATTATAATTATAATTGTAAGTTATGTAAATTAGTTACATGTGTGACAAGTAAAACTATATAATATAAATATTATTAAAATAAATTGGAAGCGGGGAATTTGTGTGTAGCCAAACATGGCCTTATGGCCTTTGGCATAACATAACCGTAGGTGCTTTGTTTTTTTACCTGACGTACATGGGAGTCAATTTAGCCAGTTTATATCTACGCAAGTTTTCTAAGGCTATGTTCAGAGAGCTTGGAGATGAAAGGAAAACACACAGAGAAAACACAGTGGTTTGGGAGAGAAATCTGTGTGATTTTGTTAAGAAGAAGGAGAAGAATTTCTAGAACTTTGCTTACATGAAGAACTAAAGGTATACTTTACTCTGAATGTTCATGTTTTGAGTTTCCAATGATTATTTTTTGTAAATTACTAAGTCACGTTGGATTGGTATATATATATATATATATATATATGGTGTTATAATCTGTTAATCATCATATATGAGTGCTATTTGATGATGAAAAACATGAAATTGGCTTTGCAAGAAGGAATTTAGAATAACAATGATATTTTTATATAACATGGCTTGATTAAGTACAAAATTTGATGTCCAATATTTGGTAGTACATCAAGAAATGAAAATAACGTAATTTGAATCATGTCAATTGGTTAAGAAATGAAGTTGTGGCAATCAAATTCGCAAAAAGTGTTAAAAATGAATAAATTGGAAAAAAGTGTGGTTTTGATCCTTAAAAGTTAAGTATATATATTGTTTATGTTGTTAGAATGATGAATTGCATGTTTATTGATGTTATTACAATGTTTCAATTGTTAGGCTTTGTGAATTTCTATAGAAATTAGGTGTCTTTGTAAAGCGAGCTAAAAAGCTAGAGTTTACGTCTGCAGTATGTACGAGTAGCATGCAGCATTATCATTAGTAAAGCGATTGTAGCAAATGTTGTATAGCCTTTTGAGTTCTGCACCAAAGAGCAAATTTGGCCGGTGCAAGGATGTCTAACGTTGGAGGATCCAGTCCAGCTAGGGAAGTGATACCTTAGATACCTAGAGATGAGGAACCCCGTGATGTCCACGTTGTGTGAGAAGAGTTGATTCAGAGGGAGTCTTCTCGGTTGATTATTGAGGAAGAACAGGAGGACGAGCCTGTGTCTGATCCTAAGGAGGAGAGCTCTGAGGAGATAGATGAGGAGGATGAGGAAGAGGATCCTGTGGAGTTTCTACCAAACTCCATATAAGCTAAGATGTATGATGCATTGTATGATAGAAACATAGAATTACAGGATAAGGTTGAGGAGATAAAAGAGTTAGCTGAGATGCGTCAAGCTACTATAGAGCAGAAGGATGCGAAGATTCAGGAACTCGACTCACGACTTGGAAACACGGAGTGGGACTAAGTTCATACAAAGGGTCAGCATGAAGATCTGTTGGCAGAGAACGAGAAGATGAAGACTGATGTGGAAAAGTTAAAAGATGACTTGAAAGAGGAGTCAACTAAGCGTGTGAGGGCAGAGGACGCTTGGATGAAGGCGACTCAACGTCCAGACCGTGTTGAGGCTAAGGTCCAAGCGAAGAAGGCCAATATGAATGAAATGGATTATGCTTTTCATTCTGCTATTGATAGGGCCCAGGATCGAGTCTTTTATTTCCCACCTCAGTTTGAAGACTCGTCGTGGTTCGTGATGGATCGTAGGACGGCGTATCATATTATGGAGGAAGAGCGTAGAGAAGCATCTCGACGTCTTAATATGCCTAGATAGAAAGAATAAGAATAATAATTATATGTGGTTAAGTATGTGAATGACTAAGTTGTAAATCCCTTATTACTAGATAAATAAAGGGGTAGTATGAGTATATAATCCTGAAACTTGTCTAGTTCAGGAAAGTGGATGTTAATAGCGGTTATGCTATTCTTATTATGTTTTAAAACATTATGGATGAATCAAATCTCAAAGTTTATTGAAATGTTATGTGTTATAGCTTTAATCTTAGAATGTTTAAGTTAAACTTCAAATACTCAAGAAGTTGAGTAATGAACTAATAAGCGTATATTTTAATAGAAAATGCCTCCTAGAAGAAGACAACCACGCCAACAACCACCTCCTGAGGGGTCTACTAACAATAACAACGAGGCCAACGCTAACCCGGTTCAGCAGTTAGTAACCTTGTTAACGGGAGCACTTGCGAATCAACCACAAGCTCATGTCATGACCTTCAAGGATTTCAAAGCAGTTGGACCGCCAGAGTTTCAAGGGTCTATGAATCCATTTGAAGCCCAAACCTAGATCATGGAAATGGAGAAGGTGTTCGACATCACCAGAGTCATTGAGGATCAGAAGACCGCATTCGCGACATTATGATAAAGGCTAAAGCTAGCTATTGGTGGCAGGCGAATAAGGTTCGTGGGGGACATGGAATAATAGCGTGGGATAGGTTTAAAGATATATTTTTCGAGATGTACTTTCCAGCCAGTTCTCGAAATCAGTTGGAGGTTCAATTCTTGGAGCTAAAACAAGGAACCATGACTGTGCCAGAATATGCTGCGAAATTTAATGAGTTGGCAAGGTTTTCCACCTATCAAGTTAATACCGATGAGCGTAAGGCAAGAAGGTTTGAACAAGGGTTGAAACCCTGGCTTTATAGCAAGGTTTTAATGTTCCAATTAAACACATTTGCGGCTATACTAGAAAAGGCAATTATCGTGGAAGGTGGAAGCGATGCTTTAACCAAGTACAATTAAGAATAAAAGAAGAGAAAGAATGAGAATGAGAACAAGGCTGGTGGGAGTAATAATGGAAGTAACAATCAGAAGAGGAAGTGGAGTGAGAATTCGACTGTGGGAGGACAACAAGGAAGTCAACAAAAGAAAAAGTTTGAAGCTTGTGCTATGTGCAGGAAGAACCATACTGGGGTATGTTTGAAGGGTAAGGTGGTGTGTTTCAACTTTGGTCTGGAGGGACACATTACACCAAACAAATATAACCCAACGAAAGGAGCATGTTTCACCTGCGGTTTGAAGGATCACATGGCTCGTGAATATGACCATGCATGATGCTGTACAGTCTAAGGATGTAGTGTCAGGTATCATTCCGATTAATGGTATCAATGCTTATGTGCTATTTGATTTGGGTGCTACTTGTTCATTTATATCCGATGAATTTACTCAGAACTTAGATTTGCCTCAAGAAGAATTAGATTATACTTTGAGCATAAAGATTGCGAATAGGGAAGTGATTCCTGTTAGATTTATATATAGGAATTGTAGAGGGGTTATAAAGGGTCATGAGATGATGGTAGATTTGATACCAATTAAACTTGGGGAATTTGACGTTATACTGGGAATGGATTGTTTATTCAATTACGGGGCAGTAATTGATTGCCAAAAGAAATGTGTTAACCTTATGACTCCGTCAAAAGTTATGTTCTATGGCAGCAAGTCACCTCGACAAGCGAGTTATCTGATGGTGATGCAAGCCAAGAAGTTGTTGAGACAAGGATGTGCGGGATACTTAGCCTACATAGTCGATACACAGAAGAAGAGTGTGAAGCTAGAAAAGATACCAGTCATAAGAGATTTTGCAGACGTATTTCCAAGAGATTTGCCGAGACTTCTGTCGGATCGAGAAATCGAGTTTGTGATTGACTTACTACCAGGAACGACTCCGATATCTAAAGCTCCATATAGAATGGCCCTGGTAGAGATGAAAGAGTTGATGGTGCAATTGCAAGAATTGCTCGACAAGAATTATATTCAACCGAGTGTATCGCCATGGGGAGCACTGGTGTTGTTTGTTAAAAAGAAAGATGGATCGATGCATCTTTGCATTGATTACCAAGAATTGAATAAGGTCATGATAAAAAAATAAATATCCATTACCAAGAATTGATGATTTGTTCGATCAACTGAAGGGGGGCAAGATATTTCTTAAAGATAGACTTGAGAAGTGGTTATCATCAGTTGAAGGTAAGGCCGAAGGATGTACCAAAAATAGTGTTCAGAACTTGGCATGGTCATTATAAGTTTCTGGTTATGTCTTTTGGTTTAACTAATGCGCCTGCGGCGTTCATGGATTTGATGAACAGGGTGTTTCAACCATTCTTAGACAAATTTGTTGTGGTGTTTATCGATGATATATTGGTGTATTCCAAAACCAAGGAGGAACATTTTTAACACTTAAGAGTGACATTGGAGACATTGAGAAAAGAGAAGTTGTACGCTAAATTCTCAAAATGTGAGTTTTGTTTGGAACTTGTACAGTTTTTTGGGCACGTTATTGATAAGGACAAAATTTTGTTAGATCCATCAAAGGTTGAAGCTGTAATAAACTGGGATCAGCCAAAGACACCGTTAGAAGTAAGAAGTTTCTTGGGATTGGCAGGTTACTACAGGCGTTTTATTCAAGACTTTTCCAAGATCGCAACTCTGTTGGCGAATTTAACTAGAAAGGCGGTTAAGTTTGTCTGGACGGAGAAGTGTGAGGAATGTTTTCAAGAATTAAAGAAGAGGTTGAGTTCCGCACCTGTGTTGTCATTGCCTGATGATACATGGAATTTTGTGGTGTATAGTGACGCATCGCATAAAGGACTAGGCTGTGTGCTTATGCAAAATGACAAAGTTATTGCGTATGCATCACCCAATTGAAAGATTACGAGAAAGGGTATCCGACTCATGACTTAGAGTTGGCTGCGGTGGTGTTTGCTCTAAAGATTTGGAGACATTATCTTTATGGAGAGAGGTGTGAGTTATATACCGGCCATAAAAGTCTGAAGTATATCTTTACACAGAAAGATTTGAATATGAGACAGAGAAGATGGTTGGAGTTGATTAAAGACTATGAATGTGAGATTTTCTAGCATCTCGGAAAGATGAATGTTGTTACTGATGCTTTAACCAGGAAGGGACGGGAGAAGTTAATGATGTTGACTGCTCAGGAGAAGCTAGTGTCAGAAATGCCTAAGATGGAGTTGGAAATTAAATATCTTACAGAATCAAACGAAAAATTATTTTAGATGGGAAACAGTTTAACGTTGTTAGATAAGGTGAAGAATGCACAACTTCAGGATGAGAACTGTGAAACGATAAGACATAAAGTATCTAAAGGTGAGGAAAATAAATTTAAAATCGATTCGGAAGGGTTACTTCGATTCGAAGGGAGAATTTGGGTTCCGCCAGTACCAGAAGTTAAAGAGGAAATTCTAAGTGAAGCTCACAACTCAAGATATTCAATTCACCCTGGGAGTATGAAAATGTACCAGAATCTTAGACAACATTTTTGGTGGCCAAATATGAAAAAGGATGTGACTGAGTGTGTGGTGAAATGCTTAACATGTCAGAAAGTTAAAGTTGAACATTAAAGGCCAAGCGAATTATTTCAACCGTTGGAGATACCAGAATGGAAATGGGAGAATATCACTATGGATTTTTTGGTAAGTCTTCCAATGACTCAACAAGGTTTCGACGCCATCTGGGTGGTTGTCAATCGATTGACGAAGTCGACACACTTTTTGCCAATCAAGATTAGATTTAACCTAGATCGGTTGGCAAAACTGTACGTGAAGGAAATTGTTTTAAGACACGGTGTTCTGGTGTCCATTGTACCAGACAGAGATCCACGTTTCACATCAAATTTCTAGAAACGACTACAAGAGTGCTTGGGAACACAGTTGAGAATGACCACAGCGTACCATCCTCAAACTGACGGACAGAGTGAGAGAACCATCCAGACAATAGAAGATATGCTCAGAGCATGTATTATGGATTTCAAAGGAAATTAGGATGACCATCTACCATTGGTTGAATTTACCTATAATAATAGTTATCACGCGAGTATTGGCATGCCGCCTTACGAAGCGTTATACGACAGGAAATGCAGAACTCCGTTATGCTGAGATGAGGTAGGTGAACGTCAGCTATTGGGTCCAAAATTGGTACAACAAATTGTCGAGATCATTAAGGTAATTTGAACAAGATTAATAGCTGCACAAGATAGACAGAAGAAATATGCCGATCAACACCGAAAAAATTGGGAATTCGATGTCGGTAGTTTTGTTTTCTTGAAAGTGTCTCCTTGAAAGGGAAAATTTTGGTTTGGCAAATAGGGGAAATTAAGCCCTAGGTTTATACGACCTTTTGGAGTGCTTCGAAGAGTCGGTGAAGTGGCGTACGACGTAGCTTTACCTCCGGAATTGGAGCATATTCATAACATTTTCCATATCTCGGTATTGAGGACATATAAGCCTGATTATAAGCATGTTATAGAATATGAGCCATTACAGTTTGAGAAAGATTTGTCCTATGAAGAAGTCCATGTTCAAATTATCGACAGGAAAGAGCAAGTACTAAGGAATAAAGTGATATCTTCTGTTAAAATAATCTGGAGAAACCACAATGCTGAAGAAGCTACGTGGTAACTTGAAGATGTTATGATGAAAAATTATCATCAGTTATTTGCTTAATCTTGTATAGCGATTCTGGGGACATAATCCTGTTAAGGTGGGAAGAATGTAACGAATAAATTTATCGAGTTGTGATTCTAGGGACAGAATCCTTTTAAGGAGAGAAGGATGTAACGGTAGAGAAATTTTATAATTTAAATATTTATTGAATTAAATAAATATTTTAAATAATTTATTTATTGAGAAAAATAAATAATTGAGAAAATTATGGTGCAAGAATTTAGTAACTAAATTGAGTAATGTTAATTAAATTGATTAATGGTAATTTATTATTTAAAAATTTAATTTAATACAATAATTAAATTAAATGAATTGTTTAATATTTAATAAAATAATTAAATTCAATAAAATGATGTTCTAGTCTAATTTAATAATTAAATTAGATATATAACGATTTATCAAATATAAGGTATAATTATAATGGAAATTATAATTATTATAATTATAATTGTAAGTTATGTAAATTAGTTACATGTGTGACAAGTAAAACTATATAATATAAATATTATTAAAATAAATTGGAAGAGGGGAATTTGTGTGTAGCCAAACATGGCCTTATGGCCTTCGGCATAACTTAACCGTAGGCGCTTTGTTTTTTTTACCTGACGTACGTGGGAGTCAGTTTAGCCAGTTTATATCTACACAAGTTTTCTAAGGCTAGGTTCAGAGAGCTTGGAGAGGAAAGGAAAACACAGAGAGAAAACACAGTGGTTTGAGAGAGAAATCTCTGGGATTTTGTTAAGAAGAAGGAGAATAATTTCTAGAACTTTGTTTACATCAAGAACTAAAGGTATACTTTACTCCAAATGTTCATATTTTGAGTTTCTAATGATTATTTTCTGTAAATTACTAAGTCACGTTGGATTGATATATATATATATATATATATATATATATATATGTTTTAATATGTTAATCATCATATATGAGTGCTATTTGATGATCAAAAACATGAAATTGGCTTTGCAAGAAGGAAGTTAGAATAACAGTGATATGTTTATGTAATATGGCTTGTTTAAGTACAAAATTTGATGTCCAATATTTGGTATAATCTACAAATTGATGTTAGATTGTGTTAGTACATCAAGAAATGAAAACAACGTAATTTGAATCAAGTTAATTGGTTAAGAAACGAAGTTGTGGCAATCAAATTTGCTAAAAGTTTTAAAAATGAAGAAATTGGAAAAAAGTGTGGTTTTGATCCTTAAAAGTTAAGTATATATAGTGTTTATATTTGTTAGAATGATGAATTGCATGTTTATTGTAGTTATTACAAAGTTTTAATTGTTAGGCTTTGTGAATTTCTGTAGAAATTGGGTATGATGTGAAGTAGAGTCAAGCTGCGGTTTACATAGCTGTGTCTGGCGTATTTGCCAGAACTGCACCATTACTATTGGTAGAAAAGCAAGCAATGATTCTGTGTATGGCCTTCTAAGTTCTGTACAAATAAGAATAATTGCGGTTTGTTAGGTTAAGGGCTTGAGACAACCAAGGCCATGCCCTGAGCAGAGGCAGTGAGTTCTAATTATTCGCAGACCATAGTATGTGAACCTAATGTAGATTGGCATGCATGCTAAAGATGTTAAATCATAACATGACATACAATAACAGATTTTAATGTAATGTAATACTAAATGTGAAGATTTTAAATGGTTATTTGAACAAGTTATGTAATGAACAAAAGTTGACGTTTATAAGAGCTAGAAGTGAATGATAAAGCTTATATTAGGCAATAGTGAGATTTCAGATTCATTAGAGAGGTTAACCAACATGATTAGACATTAAGTTAACGGTTATGGCATAAATGGTGGGTTAAACCTATAAAGCTAATGTTAATATAACTAATTAGTATTGCAATTTCAATGGTATGTGTAGGGTAATTGGCGAACGTTATTATATTTGTGTAGCTTACACACGAGGCAAGTTCCCTAACTTTATTCTCTTTATAATGAATGCAAGTTCCATAATTCCGTTATTTTGTTATTGTCAAGCAATATTTCTAGTCCTAAATTATCATTATGCAAATCCTATATTATAGTTGAGCAAGCCTATTGATTCTATCTTGTGTATGGTTGTATAAGCTCTTGTAACCTAAGTTGTTACATCGAGCGAGTTTCACTTTCCAATTTCTTGTTATTTCTATTCACAGCATATACTGTTTTAATACATTGTTTCGAATGAGATTGTTCTAACCCTTTTGAATGTAGTACTTTGCATGTATACCATGTCTACTTAATTGTATATTGTTGTTATTTGATCTTTGACTTAAATCACCTTGTTTAATTCTATGTTATTGTATTAAACCTTCAAGTAGCAAGCAAACTCTTATTGATTGAATTGGTCTATAAATGAATAGTGTTCTAAAATTCTAGAACCATTGATAGGCTAGTTCCAAACTAAAATTTCTTTAGTACGGAAATCCTAAAGTCAAACTGAGATGAACAACCCTAACATAGGGGATTATGTACGTTTAACGTTTAGATGTTTGTGCACAATACATGGTACAAAGGGCTGATCCCCCTAAGTACGTAAAGAAGGGTCTGTATAGTTTAAATGGCTGTTAAGGTTGGTGTAAAATTACCTAAATACCCAGGACATAGTTTGTTGTCTTAAGACCCTCATATATTAAATTCGAACTTATTTTCTATTTTTTATTCGTAGAACAAGTTCACCATTATTCAGCTTTCGTTGATCATTCTCATGTTGTTATTATTATTACTCTCTATACCAGTGAGCAATTGTTTGCTTACTCTTGCAATTAACACTGCAGCTAAAGTCAAAAAGGTCGATGAACCATCTTCCAGCAAAGGAAAGGGGAAGATATCCAAGTGTTGAAGATTTATGTGAATTTATTTGGATGAAATATGTTATAACTTAATTTATTTTGTGATGTATTCCGCAGACTTATGTAATAAGTTTAGGTTTGATTACCTGAGATTGTTTAAAAATTGATGTAACCCTTTAATGGGGAAGATTATTGTTAAAGTTATTTAAATTATGTCTTTATCCTTTATTATGGGTAGTTAGATCACTAGTACAAAACCATAAAATGACAACACTTGAAAGATGATGTTCTTTTAAAAAATGTTGTAATATTTTTTTACAACGTTTTTTAACAAAACATTGTAGATACATATAAAAAAATGTTATCTATTTATAAGGGCAATTTTTTATTTTAAATAGATAACGTTTTAAAAAAAACGTTATGTAGGTAAAAAACACGGAGCAAAATACGGCGCTTAAATGAAAACTTAAAATTAAAACACGGAGATAGTTATATGTCTTTCTCTCTCTTTCGCTCACAAAACCAAAACCCTAGTCGTTCTCTGCTGCAAAATCGGACCACTCGGTTTATTTAGCAGGTTATGAAGATGAATCTGTTCGCATTTAGGATTCCAATTATCCAGTTCTATCTCTAATTTGCATTTTAGAAGGCAGGGTTAGAGTCTCATCTTCAAGATTCCATTAATTTTTTCGCAAAGCATTTATGTTGATTGACAAAGTGTACGTGACAACAAACATATCTTAAATAATCAAAGTAAAAGGTATAAAGTGATAAAAACCGGACTTCGAATTTATGTTTCGTGTTGGGTAAAATCGCACAACACACAAGTATACGTGGTCACAAGTAATAAAGTGATAAGTTATTTCCCAAGAATTATTTAATAAGAATTACCAATTACTAACCTATGACCAATTTAATCTTATTTAAACAAATAATTTAATAATTTAATTTAAAATAATTAAATAAACCATTACTAACTATCCCTAGAATGAAACAAGATATTGAAGACTTGAGATTACAATTTCACTTATTGTTTCACTTAAATCAACACACTTCCTATTAAGCCAAATTATTTATACTAGATTGTTAATCAAGAACACGAAAGTAAAATATGGTCATCTCTCAATGCACCATACTCATATCAAATCAAATCCACAGATGATAGAATTAATTTGAACACCCTAATTAACTAACCCACTATATCTCTATGTGAATTACAATTAAAAAGGGTTTAAGTTCAAGTTCTTATTAGACTACATATGGCATAAAGGTATATCTCTATCCTAAACACGAATCATGAATTCCATCTATGCAGAAATCACAAACACATGCTATCATGATCAGATCTAAATCTATACTTCATCTCTCGAGTTCATATAGATTATCACGGCAATTGTTAGCTAGGCAATTAAGCAGTTAAAAACAAATCATAATAGACAATCCAAATATAGCTAATAAGACTAACAAAGAAGCATATCAAAGTAAACTACACAATAAGATCCATAGTAATCTCAAAATAGAGTTTAATTCATAATTGAACTAGAATCCATCATCCACAATTGATTAAGCATTAAAAGATACAAATAGATAAGAAAAGGAACTAGAATTAAGATAAACAAATCTGCATTCTCTTGCTTCCAATCTGATTCTCCAAAGATAATCAATAGTTTCAATCTTCCATTCTAATCTAATCTAGGGTTCCTAATCTAAGAAAGAAAGTAAAGAATAAGTTAATAGAAATCTATCCCAAGAGGGATTTTATGGATTCTTAGAACTAGCCTCCCAATCCAAGTTAAACTCAAGTATTTTTAGTTCTATTGGACACCCTAGCAAGTTAGGCAACTAAGAATCCTATTCTAGCTCAAATTGGACATCATATAACCCAATTTAACTCTTTTTCCACGCCTAAGCACACCATGGCATCCCTAAGTCATTTTGGGCACACCCGCCATCAGAGAGTAATGTTTCGTGGGCCTAGCGCCCTAGCTTCTGCAGTAGCGTCCGCTACTACTATTTTTTATGTTGCAACGTTCTTTGGTAAAACAGGCATAACTTTTGATCCACTAGGAGTTACGGGGCCTGCCACCTATCAAATCGAAGATATCGATGAGATCTACAACTTGCATTCTTTAAGGTTTGACAGATTTCGTCGGATCAAGGCCGAAATCGGGCTTGAAGTAGATGTTATGTAAAGGGCAAGCATGACAACTCTTAACTTTGATCTTTGTTGATAAAAAGGCCATAACTCTCGCATCCGAACTCCGATTGAGATAATTCAAGATTTTACGGAAAGAGCTACCATAAAATCCAAGTTCCAAGCCAAGAACATGCATCCAACTTGGTGGTAAAAGTCCTTCAATATTCCCTTCTTGCATTTGCTTGCGTATTTTAGTCCAAAAGATGTTCGAATTTCTTTCCCCTGCTTCTTCATGCCAATGTTATGTCATAGCCTACAAAATAACATAAAATGTTTGAAAAGTAACTAAGAAATATGAATATAAGCAACTAATTCAAGTAACAGATACCGGATAAGTAGGTATAAAACCTAATTATCAAATACCCCCAAACTTAAACCTTTGTTTGTCCTCAAGCAAAAACACAAAACAGCAATGCTATGCAATGCAACTAATCTACATGCCTACAAATCCAGCAGTAATGATAGAAACAAGTCTATTCAACTGGCCTTAGAGAAATGAAGTAAACATGATAATACATCATATCAAAATAAATCAATAATTTCTCAATCAATCATCAAATCTTAGACTGTTATCACTCATATAGTGCATGTGTGCTCCACAACAATGTTAACTGATATAAAATCAAATTTAACACATAATAAATCTCTTTGAAGGCATCATACATTGTAAACTCAAGAAATCTAAAAACAAGCTAGATCCAACTAAAATCAAATAATTACCAATATCAAGGGTCAACATGGGATACTTATGCTTTATGTTTCATCTACGGGGGCTTTTTGCTCTTATTTCCCATTTTATTCATTTTTTTTTGGGTTTATATACACATAGCTATGCAATGTCTTATTCCCTTAGGCTTTTCAATGCTACCTTAATGAGCTTTCACCAACGACTCCTGCACTATTAAGACCTTAGGCGCTTAGGTGTAAAGACAATCCCCTCGGCTTACTTACTCAAGTAACAATGGCCACAAAACTAGACACGAGCAATTCATACTTTTTTTTCCTACGTTGTTTATTAATACTTTTTTTATATAGCTTATATACCCCAAATATTCCCCAAATTTAGGTTCTTGTCTAACTTTAGTCATCACTACTTATTCTTGTCATTTTTTCATTCAAACTAGCATTATCCTTTAGAGTCCCATTATGTATCAATTTAAATCAATCAATCAACAAGTTGTTTTTACTGTGCTATCCTTATTATACTAGTTTCAAATAGAAAAAGACTTAATTCATAACAAGAAATTACATCAACACTTTAATAATCAGTATTATACTTGTTTACCCAATTCCAATCTCATCATTGGCCAAAACAAATTGTAAATATCAAACAGCTGGACTGATGCAAGATGTACTAAATGTTATATAAACATAGTAAAAAAAAATTCCAAGAAACTGAATGTAACTATATGACCTACAATGTAAATAACTAACTATATGTAATACGACACTAAAATGCCCCCAAACTTAAAATAGACATTGTCCTCAATGGCTAAGATAGGAAAAATTAAAAGAGACGACTTTCCTGAAAATACAACATGTTTCTCCTTGTCTCGCTAAGTCCAAGAATAGGCCGCATTGAATGGAATAAAGAAACCACACTTGAGTTGGACTTGACTAACATTGTAATTAAATCACTTTTAACGCTCGATTTTTTTGATTAAACCACTTTTAATGAGTTTGGGTTTCCCTCTTTGTAAAGATGTCCCAATTTGTATAAATTTGTGCAAGGAGTGGATTAGATTTAGGATTGGATTGTTGTTGAAATTTATAAACCAACGACTTCTCGGTAGGAGTTCAAAAGAGGTAGAAGACCAATGGGTTGGATGGGTAATGGGAATGGAAGTTTTAAAGGAGAAAAGGAGAGGAGAGGTAAAGATGGTGTAATGGGGTTATGGAGGATAGGAAAGTGTAATGGGTGTAGGAGAAGTGGAGAAGTTGCATGTATTAAGGAGAATGGCTTGGATCAAATCGAGACACGCCGATTAAATCTGTTTAATGTCTGATATTCCCGAGTAATGCGGTCCGCGCTAGGTTTAAGCATGGCATAAGCGCTACGCTTAGGCAGCAGTTTGATCCGGTATGCTACGCACGCTTGATATAGGCATGGCATAATCGCCATAGCGTTGTCTATCGATGTTTGAGGCGGATAAGCGCGTTCCAGCTACCGATCGACGACGCGGGCGGTGACTGGTGAGGCGCTTTCTTCCTAAGATGCTAGCGCTTCACACACCGGTCTAACATTTTCAGAAGGCTGCCTCACTGTAAGGCCGAAGGTCGCTCGAATGCTAGTCGACGCTCTGACCGAGATTAAGTATCAGATGCGTGCGCGCCCGCGTTATTACGCAGGCGAGAGCTGCATGAATGATTTTTCTTGAGTTATCTGCAACTCTTCCAAAGATGTAGTCAATCTTCTATAAAAAACGCATATTGAAACTAGATTATAAACTAAGATTTAAATAATAACTAAAAGTGAAAGAGTTTAGAGCTTGGGTTGTCTCCCAAATAGCGCTAGTTTTAAAGTCGTAAGCCCGACTTTGTCTGGTCAGCACTATCCAATTCTTCTTCGATAATTGAGGAACCCTCCATCCATCGAAAATAATATAGTTTTTGGTAGGTTCCCATTTGTGATGGCTATCGCATCAAAGTCACCTAGCATGCTCTTGGTATGATCTCAATCAAGAACGTCCCCATAGCTAGGTGTTTTCTCCATCCGTATGTGATCACTTTGGGGCATGGAAGCTTGTCACACACAATGGGCTCTTCGTCTATATTCTCTTCATCATCCCACCATGGATTCAAAATTGTACTCGCTCTTATGTCATCAAGAGCTTTGTCGACTTTACACATGACTACCAAGTGGTCATGATTTTGCAAATTGATCGACTTCGATGATCTTTAGTGGATACCCATTTAGATCTTCGTTAGTTCTTCACCTCTATTTTATTATCCCCAATTGTCTCCACACTTCCGACATCTCGTGGCTCATCCAAATGCAGATTTGGTCTCAGCTCTCCATCAATTTTGTCATCCATGTATAACAGCCAAGTGTTTAGAGGAAGGTTGCTTACTGCTTTGGTCATTTCTCTATCTTATCCGCAAGATTTTGCATTCGACTCCGAATGACTTGATTACTCATCTTCTCCTCATCTGCTATGAACTTGGACAATAATTCCCCCAGCTTCTATTTCAGTCTCGGAAGCCATGTATTGAGGACCATTGGTTGAGGTAGTGACGAATTGTTCCATCCGATTATTAAAATTTTGGGTTGATAGCTCTTGGCTAATCCTCATCTCCTCTACGTTTGCTATGCCCTTCAATATTATATCCCTCAAATTTGACTTTTCTTCTGGTGGCAATGGAGGTGGACATGAAAATTTCGGTGTGTGATGGATTTGGAGCGTAATATTGGTCATCATAAATGTAGCTCCCTGAAGAATTCGGGTGATACCCCCAATCTTGGTGATAGTTAGGATCAATATAGTTGTTGAGGTAATCACCACTATATTGTACCGGTTCAGAACTGACAGTGCATTGATGACTTTGATGCTTTCCAGCACAATAGTCACACGTAACTGCCATCCTTCGACTCCTTTGGGCTACAATAACGTCCAACGTCCGCGAAAGTTCTTCAATCTATGCTGTTATTGTGGAAAATGTATTAAGTCCATCAATCCATGTTTCCCTTAGTTGAGTCATGTTCGTGTATGGCCATTGATACGCAAAGTCATCCATGGTACCTGAAAAGAGAGAAATATAGGAAGAGAATTAAAATTAAAAATAAAATGTTTAAATTAAGACTAATTTGATTGAAATTAATATTGGTAAAAAATATTAAACTAATTCCCAAGCAATGGCCAAAAAAACTTGTTGGGTAAAATCTAATTACGCACAACACGCAAGTATACGTGGTCAACAAGTAATTAAGTGATAAGTTGAGTATCTTTCTCACAGAGAATTATTTAATAAGAATTACCAATTACTAACCTATGACCAATTTAATCTTATTTAAACAAATAATTTAATAATTTAATTTAAAATAATTAAATAAACTATTACTAACTATCCCTAGAATGAAACAAGATATTGAAGACTTGAGATTATAATTTCACTTATTGTTTCACTTAAATCAACACACTTCCTATTAAGCCAAATTATTTATACTAGATTGTTAATCAAGAACATGAAAGTAAAATATGGTCATCTCTCAATGCACCATACTCATATCAAATCAAATCCACAGATGATAGAATTAATTTGAACACCCTAATTAACTAACCCACTATATCTCTATGTGAATTACAATTAAAAAAGGGTTTAAGTTCAAGTTCTTATTACACTACATACGGCATAAAGGTATATCTCTATCCTAAACACGAATCATGAATTCCATCTATGCATAAATCACAAACACATGCTATTATGATCAGATCTAAATCTATACTTCATCTCTCGAGTTCATATAGATTATCACGGTAATTGTTAGCTAGGAAATTAAGCAGTTAAAAACAAATCATAATAGACAATCCAAATATAGCTAATAAGACTAACAAAGAAGCATATCAAAGTAAACTACACAATAAGATCCATAGTAATCTCAAAATAGAGTTTAATTCATAAATGGACTAGAATCAATTATCCACAATTAATTAAGCATTAAAAGATACAAATAGATAAGAAAAGAAACTAGAATTGAGATAAACAAATCTGCATTCTTTTGCTTCCAATCTGATTCTCCAATGATAATCAATAGCTTCAATCTTCCATTCTAATCTAATCTAGGGTTCCTAATCTAAGAAAGAAAGTAAAGAATAAGTTAATAGAAATCTATCCCAAGAGGGATTTTATGGATTCTTAGAACTAGCCTCCCAATCCAAGTTAAACTCAAGTATTTAGAGTTCTAATGGACACCCTAGCAAGTTAGGCAACTAAGAATCCTATTCTAGCTCAAATTGGACATCAAATAACCCAATTTAACTCTTTTCCGTCGCCTACTAGCGCCAAGGCACCACGTTGTCCCTAAGTCATTTTGGGCGTGCCTCCATCCATCAGAGGCAGAAGTTTACGGTGGCCTAGGGTGCCCCTAGCGCGGTCCGCGCTACTCTATTTTCTGTTGCGACGTCCTTTGGTAAAATAGACATAACTTTCGATCCGCTAGGCGTTACGGGGCTTGCCACCTATCAAATTGAAGATATCGACGAGATCTACAACTTTCATTCTTTGAGGATTGACAGATTCCGTCCGGATCAAGGCCGAAATCGGGTTTGAAGTAGATGCTATGTGAAGGGCAAGCATGACAACTCTTAACTTTGATCTTTGTTGATAAAAAGGCCATAACTCTCGCATCTGAACTCCGATTGAGATGATTCAAGATGTTACGGAAAGCTAAGAAGTAGAGATACCATAAAATCCAAGTTCCAAGCCAAGAACATGCATCCAACGTGGTGTTAAAAGTCCTTCAATATTCCCTTCTTGCATTTGCTTGCATATTTTAGTCCAAAAGATGTTCGAATTGTTTTCCCTTACTTCTTCATGCCAATGTCATGTCATAGTCTACAAAATAACATATAATGTATGAAAAGTAACTAAAAAACATAAATATAAGCAACTAATTCAAGTAACAGATACCGGATAAGTAGGTATAAAACCTACTTATCATTTCGCAGTGGGCAACAAATCTGGTCTGGTAAGATGTGTTTCTTTCTTATTGAGAGCCTTGAGATCCGTATTATGTGAATATTCACATCATTTGCAATAAATTATGTAGGTCCGTCTTTATAACATCAATGGCAGTTTGAACGAAACAAGCTTTCACGTTATCACAGAAATGAAATGTGAAGGTATTCTAATAAAAGTTGCTCCTCTCTTAATGAGCCACTACACAAGTTTTCCTACCAACCTGGATGCTCTTCTGTTGAGTGGGTTTCAATTAGAGATGACATTTAATAATTTGGTTAAAAACGGCTATTCTTTCTTCTATACTGGTTAGAATATATTAAAACCCATTTGTTAAAATGCTCTGCTGTTGTTGAAACATTAACCATGATGCTTTTTGTGGACTCGCCCTCCTTTATAAACTGAGATGATTATGTAGCCAACCTCAACCAGTTTAAGATTAAGGTTTAGTTGAGTTGAGTTGAGTTAAGTTTATTCTTTTGGGCTCTTTTGAAGTGGATTTAGGTTTAATTACAATAGCTAAACCACTTTACTTTGATGTGTTGTTCTCCTTGATTTTGTATTTTTCTGTCTCAATCTTATTATTCAGATTGTGCACTAAACACAATTCACCAAAGTTAGGACTCCTCCACATCATAATTTATAGTAATCCTTGCATTAAATTTATTCAACTTGTCTTTCAGCTCACAATTTAACTCAAGGACAAGGACTTAATTGTAAAGCTATTTTTAGCCTTCTCAATTCTCCAGTTCAAGCACTTCAATTTGCAAGCAATGGAGCCAAGCTTGCTGTGGGATATGAATGTGGTTGTGTAAATTTCAATTGTGAACAAGAATTCTTCCTGCCAATTCTAAATTAAATTTTAGTCAACTTGAGGCTATCTTTTCGAGGAACCCATTTTCAGAGCTTGTTGCAACCACCACAGATGATCAGAAAACTATGTTAGAACTTAATATAGGTCCGTCTATTTGTGTTACCATTTCGTTCTGAAAATGTCCTCTTCTATGCATCTTGTGGCTGAAAATGCGCACAACTATTTGTATGCAGACGACATTCACATTGATGATGAACCTGTATCTGCGCCATCTACTTCAGCCCATAAAGTACAAAAAAGTGAGAGGTTCATCTGACTGACATTTCTACAATGATATTGGTTTGTGAAATGTATACGCGGGTTAATGATATTTACTTTATGCTGTAGAAAGGGGAACTGAAAGAGAACAATTATTCGATGGTGAGGTTGCTGATGTAAAGCCTAGGCTTAGAACGCGTGAAGAAATTATTGCTACATATAGAAAGGTTGGCGTAACTTCATAACTTCCACCTCTTCCTCCCTATTGAATTAAAAGAGAAACTTGAATAATCAAAAACTTGGTCCCATAGATGGTGTAAATGATTGTACTATTTGACCCGATTCCAGGATGCCTCTTCAGTTGCTGGACAAGCAAGGGACAAACTGTAGAACGCCAGGAAAAGCTTGAGGTGAGATAGCCTATATAAAAAGTGGGGAGGCTGGGAAAAGATGAAAATGAAAATGAAAAATGAAATAAAAAATGACTAGATTTGTACACTGTTAATTTCCCTTGCTATTTGTTATATCGGATCCCTTATATTATGCATTACACTAAGGTGATTCACGTCACAAATAATCTTAGATTTATGTTCTTGAATAAATCAATTTAAATACAGTGAATGGCTTTGTAATAAATTATGTAATGTTTCACAGCAACTGCAGTTTCGAACTTGTTTGTCTTATGGTTTTCTTGGCTTGTGGAGTAAATCATCTTGTTCAAATTGTATAATTGATGAAGATGTACACACTATCTCTTTCAAAAATGCATCACTTTGTGATTGTAAATGAACTTGTCATAACTATATATATATATATATATATATATATATATATATATATAGAATTTGATCCATGGCAATCGACGATATATGAGAACTATCTGACAACCTTTTTGATTTTGTTGATAATATGTATTGAAGGTTGGGATGAGTATTTATTAGATATGAATGAAAGCGCAGTATTGTTGTGCATATATTTACTTATCTTGAAACTTTTTTTTAATAAGAGGCCCACATATAAAATATTATTGTCGTTATAGTTATACAATATGAATATTTATTATTAAAATAATCCAAGTGGGAAGAGCTTGTACCCTACTTCTTCTTTTTTTTTACGGTAAAGTACGACATGCATGCTTAACTTGTTATAAAAAATGTATATTTATGATTAAAATAATAAAGTCGGAAGAGCTTGTACCGGCTTTTACTATTTATTTTATTTTTTAGCCAAGATGTACCTTGCCACTTACTTTTTTTTTCTTCTTTTCTCCATTATATGTTATAACTAAGCAAATTAAATAAAATAAAAAAATAAATAAGGACAGGGCATTTGTACTGGCACTTTATCATTAAAATAATTAAAAAAAAATTTACCATCCAATCCATTCACTTCTAAGCAGATTAGAACTTCGTGACCTCAAGCACTGCAATCCCTTGTCATATGATGACACACTAAGGCACCACAAGTCATAACATTGCTAATTTCAACAAGGATATATCTTTATAGTAAACTTCACCATCCCCCAAAATCTATATATTATTATATTACTATTTATTTTATATAAATCTATATTATTAATTGGGTTTGTTAAAATAGAAATAAGTTAATATCTATATTTATTATTATCCTTTATTTTTCTTATTTTTGTAATAATATCAATAAAAGGATTATTAATATAAAAATAAATATCATTCTTTAATAAAATATAAAGTGATCATTATAAATCTTGCATTATTAGTATTAATAATTTTATTATTAATTTTTTATTATTAGTAATGATTTTAGTTATTGTTTATTTTCATTTTATTTTTTGATTTTTTATTTGATTCCAACCGTGTATAAACTCAAGCCATTCATTAGTATACAATTCATAGGAACTTATCAGAATATGCCAACGCTCTTCAAATTCCATGATGGACATTGAGTTATACACACAATTGGAGATCCAAATCATGATATGGGATACGATAATGACGATGAAGATGCAGATGTGGAAGCAGAAGAAGAGTTTTTGCCGCCTATTATTTCTCAAACAAAGGGCCACAAAAAATAATCTAGATTCAAGAGTGCACTCGAGAAAATCATTCCTACTAAGCCTCATCGAAAATGTGCAATTTGTGGCTTTGAAACCGACCACGATAAACGAAATCACTATCGAGTGCTAGGGATTCCTAAGCCAAAAAAATAGGCGTCGGTTGTATTAATCATGCTATATTTTTTTTATTTTATGAAAATGAACATGTAATATGTACTATTCCTCTTAATGTTATGTAGTACTAGTATTGGTATAATCTGTACTTCTAATATTGATAATCACATTATTATTATTATAATAATACTTCACTACTTTTATAAATTCGATAAGTAAATTAATTTCCTAAATGTCTTAAAAAATTATCATAATTACTTATTAGACTAATTGAACTAATTTTATTAATAATAAAATCATTGCTTAATATATAAAATCATTACTAATAATCATTGCTTAATAATAAAATTATTAATACTAATAATGCAAGATTTATAATGATCACTTTATATTTTATTAAAGAATGATATTTGTTTTTTATATTAATAATCTTTTTATTGATATTATTACAAAAATAAGAAAACATTAAAGGGGATAATAATAAATATAGATATTAACTTATTTCTATTTTAACAAACCCAATTAATAATATAGATTTATATAAAAATAAATCGTAGTATAATAATATATAGATTTTGGGGGATGGTGAAGTTTTACTATAAAGATATATCCTTGGTTGAAATTAGTAGCTACGCCCGTGGTGCTCGGGTGCTTATATGACGAGGGATTAGTGCTTGAGGTCGCGAGTTCGAATCTGTTTAGCAGCGAATAGTTGGATACAAATTTTTTTTTTAATTATTTCCCAGCTGTGACAGGCTGTACCGGCCAGGTCCTTATTTATTTTTTTATTTTATTTTAATTTACTCAGTTATAACATATAATGGAGAAAAGAAGAAAAAATAAAATAAAAAAGGTAAGCCGGTACAAGCTGTACCGGCCGAAAACAAGAAAAGAAAAGTAGAAGCCGGTACAAGCTCTTTCGGCTTTATTATTTTAATCATAAATATACATTTTTTATAACAAGCTTCAAGATAAAGTTACTCTACTTACTTCTAGGAAAAAAAGAAAGTAGAAGCCGCTACAAGCTCTTCCGACCAGATTATTTTAATAATAAATATTCAAATTGTATAACTATACTGACAATAATATTTTATGTGGGCCTCTCTTATTAAAATAGAAGCCGGTACAAGTAAATATATGGGCACAACAACCTGTTCCGGCTTATCATATCTAACATCTCATCCCAGCCTTCAAAACATATTATCAACGGTCCGAAAAGGGGTTGTTGACAGTTCTCATGGCAACCGGTTGCCATGGATGGGTTCCCATATATATATATATATATATATATATATATATATATATATGAAGTGTATGAACTTGTCATATGGACTGATCTCTTCTCTAGCAAGGTGAACATCTACCTTCTCATTACTAAAGTGACTGACGTGTGATGATATTTTGTTTTCTTTCCTTTTAGGTTTAGCCTCTCTACTCTATTTTTTTCCCACAGTAAGTGAGGCTCTTGTTCTTGTGGATACTTTATATAGATAAATATACATGTATGTAATTATGTATATATATATAGTAGGATGAATGAAGCAGCAGAGTTTATTTATGATTATGTCTATTCAATGCAGGACAGAACACTGTGAGTACCCTTGGTCGTGTAGTGCTAATACTATGGCCTAATATGTATATACATCACTATTCATTTCACTATATATACACTGCATATACATCACGGGAGCCTAATATGGAAGTAGTTACTGGAAGTAGTTCACTAATGTCAAATGGTAATGGAAAACCTTGTGGTACTGAGAATATGTTTGTCGATGAGTTAAAACTTGAAAGAGAGAGAGTTACTGTTTTTGAATATTCATTTCTTTTAATTTAAATTATGCACTTTAAGTGAACTTGTAGATTATTTCTTCTAGTATGTTACACTAAATATTATTTCTCCTAAAATAAAATATGAATGCAGATTATGGAAGCCAGAACCTTGTTGACACACAATAAGAGCCGAACTGAGCCCAATCCAGAACAAGACTGGTCAAGCAAGGGCTCACAAGATAAAGAAAGTCTTTCTGTGCCATCCACTAAGGAGAAGCTCTGATGACTCAACTACGGATATTAATTCTGTCATTATTGATCATGTTGGATCCAAGCAGGTAAGTACCCATAACCCTGAGAGTAAGGAATCCAATGACTGGCTTGATGTTGATGACATTGATGTGGCATGATTTCAATGCAAAAGCTTTATAAATTTGGTTTATGTACTTTTTCCAGGCTTCTACTGTGACTAGTTTTGTTTATGCAACTATTGAGTCTATATTGCAACATTATATTCATTTATGTTAAGTTTATATTGATATAGATGCTTTTGCTTAATTATTGTTCATGCATTTTTCCAGCGCTGGTGGAGGGACCAGAGTGAGGCAACCCATCATTGAGACCAGTTATCATCATTGAGGTTAGTAATATAGGTTAAGGTTTATTGCTCCTCTGGTACAGAAATGGGGGTTGTTTTACGAAGCACTGCTGCTGTACATCTGAATATACATTTGCATCTGAAATTTTCCTTCTATGTGGGATGATGCAAAAAAATGGCTCATCAATGGCCTTGATTCCCCTGCTTACCATCAGGGCTTAAACTTATCTGACCCCTCAAAACTGTCCAAACCATGCAATGGATACAAGCCAGCACAAGTCTTTGCAGAAAAATCTAGGGTTACTAAAGAAAAAAAGGTCTCCAAAGTGATTTCAAGCTTCTAGGTCCATCATGATTCAGTCAGAGCCTTTAATGCAAGTCCAGCCTCAGCAGATGTACTCTTAAAAGGTACTAAATAAGAGCCTTTTCTTCATTCTTATGTCTTGGTTTAATTTAGTATCAGGCAATGTGCAGAGATAGTCAGATATTAACTGCAGCTGCAGCCACAGAAATTGAGTTAGCAAGAAGACTGAAGGAATTTTCTTTTAAAGAGACTGGGTATTTTTTCTTTAAATTTATTTTCATGTACTAGTTGTGGCTTTATGGCACTGTAGTCATTCTTCAAATTCAAACCCCTTTTCATTATATTAAATTTATCCACTTCTCTATCCTACATAGGCTTTTCATTTTGTTCACCAATTATATATATATATATATATATATATATATATATATATATATATTTTATTATTTGCAAAAATTTAGTCCATTCTAAGTGTGTAACTAGTTGTCTATCCTTGGAAGTACCATAAGACACATGAGGCTTATAAATTTGGAATTATGTTTGTACCTTGTGCACTAATAATGCTGTTTATGTGTGTTATCTTTTATTCTTTTTTGGATGTAGTTTCGGGTAATTGTTGCTGCTGAGTTTGTGAAGGACAATTCGTGGCCTGAACTTATTCCTGAACTGCAATCAGTTATTCACATTAGTAATCTGATTAATGGAAGTGGAAATGGTGAATGGAAAACTGTTAATGCCCTTACTGTTCTTCACTCGCTCATTATACCATTCCAGGTACTTGTTATGTGCAAATGCTTAACTTGTCAACTGTCAACATAATTTATACTACTTGTATCAATTAATTTTCACATAAATAAATTTAAAGCACTTCCCTTGTGAGAAAGGGAAATAATCATATATAAATTATGTGTTGAAAATGAAAGATGTGATAAACAAATTTGGTTAATGCTTCTCAAGTGACAGTTAAAACGCCCCAAATATGTGGGCAACATAAGAAACTAAGCTTTCAAGGGACTAACTGATTGTTTTTCAACTTGTAAAATGGTGGGGACCTCGGATTAGTGGGTCGTATTTACTATTCCTTTATTTTCTTTCCCTGGCAGTACTTTTTGAATCTAAAAGTTGCAAGGGAGCCAGTTCCGCCGCAGCTTGAGCTAATTGCAGAAAACATTCTTGTGCCTTTACTGGTCGTGTTCCATCACTACTTAAAAAAGGTGATTTCTTCTTCCTAATTTATGAACGTACATCTATTTCAGTGTGTTATTAAGATCAAGGTGGAGATTTTTGCGCATTATATAATGAAGTTTACTAATGTCTTAAGTTTAGCTGCTGGGCTACCAAATTTCAAAATATGTCCCATTCAAATACTGTGAGCCCTTGAGAAAATTTGGTGGGTTCATTTGAATGCTGTAAGAGTTTAAAGGAATAGTGTTACTTGTATGCTGAAGAATATGCTAATTACATATTCTTAATAGAGGTAAGCCTAAGACTTGCTTAGTTTTCTGAGGCTGATTATCACTTATACTAGTCCGTATCTCCACTAGACTTGTCTAGTATCATGGTATAATAGCAGCTCCATTTTGTGTGCTCTTTAACATATCTTACATACAATGTACTATTTTCTGACTATTATATTTCGTCTCCTCTGCAAATCTGTTAGGAAGATTGTAAATCTGGATGATCACATTGCTTTGGCCTATGCTGGTCTTAAAGCTGATGCTCGTGTTCTTATAAACAAGGCACACATTGAGTGTCAAAGCCATAAGCTAACTGTTGAAGATCCTGTTACTGTTGAGTATATAACTCGTTACATTGTTGGTCTTCAATAGAAGTACACACAAAGTAAGTATATGCTACCTTTATTCCACTATTTTTTAATGCTCTGTATACACTCTTGTTTTCATATTGAGTCATGTTCACTAATCTACTAGGAGAAACTCCAATTCAATGAGGGAGTTTTTGGAAAAGAATTATAAAGAAACGTCTGGCCAAGAAACTATAAAGCTTGCTATCCGCGCGCTGCTTGAAGTAAGTATATGCTACCTTTATTCCACTATTTTTTTAATGCTCTGTATACACTCTTGTTTGCATATTAAGTCATGTTCACTAATCTATTATGCTTTGGTAAGGAATTTGTCTTGCATTAACTAAATGAAGTTAGTTCTATGCAACTTGATGTTAGTATCTCCTTGACTCTATTGCTGGTTTCTTACTAAAAGTACAAATTGTGTGCTACTGTGCAAAGACGTTTAAATATAATTAGGTTTTAAGTATGAGTTGTAAGATTTTCATGTTACCTATAAGTTACAGCTGTGTGCATTTACTTTTGGTTTGTGGCTACATTGTGTAAGAGTATGTATTATACTTGCTATAATAATATGCTAATTTAGGCTGATTATGCCAGGTTTTAACTACGAAAAAGTTTGAGCACCTTGGGTTTTTGATTTATTTTGGTGAAAAAGGATCACAGAGAATTCCCTTGAGCCAGAATGCTCCATTTTTTGCTAATTCAGATTCTGATATGCCTACTATTCTTGTTCCTGCCACACAAGTTCATGATTGGCTTCTACAGAACATATCCTCAACATTGGAACATATATCTGAAAGAGTTACCTTAAAAGAAAATGGGTCGACCAATGCCTCTGACCAGGATGTCCCAATGGTTGATGTCTGTGCTAGATCAGTGAAGGCCTCAGCCAGTGCTGGGGTCCGAGCTTTATCGAGGGGATCTCTAAGTCATCATTTGTATAGCAAACATCTGATCTTAAAGGTTCTTCTGTAAAGGTTAGCTCTATTTCCTTTTATTGTTATTTATTTTTTATGTTTTTTGGTTTGGTGCTGTTATTATTATTTATTATGTTTTTTGGTTTGGTGTTGTGTGCTAGTATAATTGCTTTCCCAAGATTTGGGATGCCCCCAAATTCGGGTATCTTCCAACCCAACATATGGTGCTACACGGTACTCATAACTATACAATCATTCTATTGGAAACACAACATAATGAATGTAATTGCTATCTTCTTATTACAATGAAAGTGAAAACCTTTCCTAGGTTCATAAACCGATTACATCATTCGTTGTTCTTAAGTATAATACATACAATCATACTAATCTATTACAAGATGGTTAACTATCCATCTTAGCCTTGCCTTTATTTCTCTTTGCATTCTCAGTATGCTCGGCTTTAACTGCAATCATATAATTCACGCAAGAAGTGAGCATTACAAGCTCAACAAGTCTAACAAAGAATAATATCTATACCACATTAGTGAATTTTATGAAAATATTCCATAACTGAATAGTCATGAAGTATTACAAAACATTAATACTTAACAATTCATAACATCAATTCCCAAAGTATATAATAGTTTAGGAATTCTGAACCGGTAGAAAGACCATGAACAATATCTTTCTGTTTTCATACTTGAAAAGGACATCACAAAGACTAAGGTCAGACATCCCAAGATTACTTACGAAAGCACTTCTAGGTGATCAGCCTATAGTACTCTATGTTGATCAACATTCATCCGTTAAATGTATTTACGTTTATGTTTTGGCAAACTCGCGTGCCCATCGAATAATTGATGAAAAATACTTTTGTTTGTTCATAGACAAACTTACCTTTGAATCCGTACCAAATACTTGGCATAGGATAGCGTTATCATTTCTATATAGAAAGATATGTATACAAATCAATCTATATCTTACAAATAGTCTAGCCGAACTAAAACTGGCATTGACCCTTTCTTTAAAATCATTCATGCAACTCAGTACAATGAATCACAGAAAACTCTTCTAACTCAAAGGTTAGACAAGCGTTTAAGAAAAACTTGCCTTCAAGCGTCTTCAAATAACTTATTCGATCGTTTCACTTTTTACGTAATCTACATAATATATTCATATAGCACAATCAGAATTAGCTACCAAACAATTAATCACATTGTTTCTACCAACTTCTTTCTCTTCTATGTCTTAGTTGACTTTATTTCATTAATAATGTCAATTCGACTTACTACCCTTCATCCCGGCTTATTATCGATCTTATGTTACTAACCGAACTCAATCATCATTGGTGAAGTACCAATGTCGATTACCATTCACAGTTTATTATTAACACTTTGTGTTCTTCGTTATCATACTAACAACTCGCGTTCAATTCCTAAGTTCATTACCATATACACTAGTATATGTAACGTAGGAATAGCTTTAGTACACTTATTAAGTATATAAACTTAACTTATGCAAGTCTTGGAACAATTAAAGTTCACAACCTAACTTATCTAACAAAAGTCGTGCTTCAGGCCATGCACATGGGTCTTTTTTATACAACACCGACATGCGGCCAAGATTCACAAGAGAGCTAAGTCCTGTTTGGTCTTTCAAGGCTTGAAAACTTTCAGATGAGGAGGCCACAGCCGCCACTCTTCAGTAGGTTATTACACTGTTACGCCAATGGCGTATGGAACATTAAGCCTTGTCTCAGCCATGCACACTTTACCTCAACACTGAAAAATTTTTACAGATAAAAATTTTAGTGAACTTCCCGACTTCATAACTTCTTCGTTATAAGTCCAATTTGGTCCGTTCAAAAGCCTACAACTCATAAATTACATACTCTATGTATTCATATAAGAATTTTACAATTCTGAATCCGTTAACTTAAAATTCACTTATAAGTTCATTTTTGAGCGTTCGTTAAACGCTTTTGAGCGTTAAATACTTGTTTTCTTCATTTTAAGTCGGAATCCGACGATTCTTGAGCCCACGACTCTTAAATACCCTATCTCACGTGTTGACATTGAAAACCAATATTTTCAAGTCTCATGGTAAATTTTGACTACTAATCTAGAATTTCTACGTTTTCGACGTTTAACGTCTAATTTCATAAAATTTGCCATCACTTCGTTACTAGTGTTTTATAAGCCAAATCAAATGGAACACTCCATTGATTTCATATCTACATCCTAACCAAGCAGGATGCACATATATTAATAGTGATGAGGTTCAATTGTTCATCAACAACCAAACTTATCAATCAATATTTCCTACGGTTTAAACTTACGCAAACCCTTACGATTTCTATTTCCACATGACTTATAAAGGTGTTACATATTACAAGCCATCCTTATTCCTCCATGAGAGGCATGCTCCACCAATATATGATTCTTTATAATCAAAGAAATCAAAAGGATGGACAACTACTATTAAGGAATATTACCTTACCGATCTTTACTTTCTTGTTAAAATCTCTAATGAAAAGCTTCAAGGTGAGATGATGGCTTAAGTCTAGTTCTTTCTCTCTCCCAATATAAGTTGAATGACTCTTGGAAAACCAAAAATAACCAACTTAAGCTTTCTATTTATAGGCAATTCAAATGGAGGGTAAAATGGTCCTTCTCCCCACCTCCTTACTATTCACTACTTCATCACCAAGTAAAATACTTGGTGATCAAGTAGTTCCCTTTACTTGGCCATCAAGTGGCTGGCCCACATGCCCATGGGTCATCCCCATGGGTTGCCCCATGGGTTTTACCCATTTGGTGACCCACCGGTTCGATCCACAGTTCAGTTTCTTGGGTCGGGCTTAATTAATCCTAATCTTGGCTTTAACTCATAATTCTTTGGGCTTGATTACTTAATCACTTGGGCTTGGTATAATCCATATCTAATTGGATTATACTAAGTCCTAAACTCTAAGTCCATTACACCAATTGCATTCTACACGTATAATTCATGTATTCTCTTCGTATAATACTCGTACGATAATCGTATTGTACTTCATATTAAATCTTCGTATTATACTCGAATACTAAATAGTATCATACTCGTATAACGTACGCATAATCATTATCGTAATTCATTATACGTGTCTCATTTCCTTCTCAGAAATCATTCTACTTAACCCTTAGGTTTTAAGTCCGCAGGCGAAAACTTTGTTTTCCATAAATGAAATATTATTAAATATTCCATCTCGTATTCATATTCTATCATTACGCGTTTCTCAGAATTTCAAACTTAACTTCCGAGCAGAAATGGATGAATAATGTTTTTATCAAAATTTCTTGGAAAACTTTTATTTTCGTCTTGGAAATTCAAAACAATTAATTCTAGCACGTAGCCAGAATACTAACCACATTCGCACATTCTAGGTCATAGAATGACCTTCACATAGCTTACTCACATAAATAATCAATTAAATTCATTTAATTCACATAATCAAATAAAAATTTAATTCTCATATAAATCCAATTTTCTCTGGCGTTACATTCTCCCCCTTATAAGGATTCTGTCCCCAGAATCTCGCTTATAATTACATAAACAAATGAGAAAAATTTTCCTTCATTTTACTTTTGAGTTCCCACGTTGCTTCTTCAGCATTGTGGTTTTTCCATATCACCTTCACTGAAGGTATTATCTTATTTCTCAAAACTTGTTCCTTCCTATCAACAATTTGAATTGGAAGTTCTTCATACGATAAATCTTTCTCTATCTGGATAGATTCATACTCTATTACGTGTTTATAGTCCGACTTATAAGGACGCAACACAAACACATGAAACATATTGTGAATGCGTCCCATTTCTGGAGGTAAAACTACTTCATAAGCTATCTCTCCTACCCTTCTTAAAATCTCAAAAGGTCCTATAAACCTTGGACTTAACTTCCCTTTCTTTCCAAAATGTATCTTCCCTTTCCAAGGCTATACTTTCAGAAATACATAAGACCCTACTTCGAATTCTCTCTTTTCACTGTGAGGATCGGCATACTTCTTCTGCCTATCTTGAGCCGCTACCAATCGAGTACGTATTAGCTTTACCATGTCTGCCATTTGTTGTACCAACTCAGGTCCCAACATTCGATGGTCATCCACTTCATCCCAACATAGTGGAGTTCTACACTTCCTCCCATACAACGCTTTGTAAGGTGGCATGCCTATACTAGCGTGAAAACTATTGTTGTACGCAAATTCCACTAATCAGTAGATGGTCGTCCCAACTCCCTTTGAAATCCATAACGCAAGATCTTAACATATCTTTAAGCGTTTGAATTGTCCGTTAACTTTTTCCCTCCGTCTGAGGATGATACTCCGTACTTAATCTCAATTGTGTTCCCATTTGCTCTTGCAAACTCCTCCAAAAGTTTGATGTGAATCGTGGATCACGATCTGACACAATCGAAACAGGTACTCCATGTCTTGAAATAATTTCTTTGACATAAAGCTTAGCTAATTGGTCTAGGTTATACCTAACTCCTATTGGTAGAAAATGAGCCAATTTTGTCAATCAATCCACTATCACCCAAATGGCGTCGTATCCTTTCCTTGTTGTTGGAAGTCCCACCACAAAGTCCATTGTGATGTGCTCCCATTTTCACTCTGGAATTTCTAATGATTGCAACAACCAGCTCGGTCGTTGGTGTTCAGCCTTAACCCTCTGACAAGTTAAGAACCTACTAACATATTCTGCTATCTCCCTTTTCATGTTCGGCCACCAAAAGTTCTGACGAAGGTCTTGATATATCTTCGTACTACCGAGATGTATCGAGTACCTCGAACTATGGGTCTCACTCATTATCTCTTCCTTTAATTCAGAATTATTTGGAACCCAAATTCTGCCTTCAAAACGAAGTAATCCCTCCTTATCAAGGTTATACTTAGTCTTTTCTTCATCTTTTATCCTCTTCTTCATATGCTCGCATTCTTCGTTGCTCAATTGCACTTCCTTAACACGTTCCACTATGGTCGGTTAAGTCTCCATGGAAAATAACATCTGCTCTACTTTATCCGATAATTTAACTTCTAATTCCATTTTCGCCATCGCTGTTAATAACTCATTTTGAGTCATTAACATTGACAGTTTCTCTCTACCCTTCCTACTTAGCGCATCGGCTACTACATTTGCTTTCCCCAGATGATATAAGATATCATAGTCATAATCTTTTATTAGTTCCAACCACCTTCTCTGCCTCATATTCAACTCTTTCTGTGTGAAGATATATTTTAGACTTTTGTGGTCCGTGTATATCTCACACTTCTCACCGCATAGATAATGCCTCCATATCTTCAAGGCAAAAACTACAGTTGCCAATTCCAGATCATGAGTAGGATAAGCCTTTTCATAATCCTTTAATTGACGTGACGCATACGCAATGACGTTGCAATGCTGCATGAGCATGCAACCCAGTCCTTTATGCGAAGCATCGCTATACACTACAAAATTCCCTGTATCATCTGGCAAAGACAATACAGGTTCCTCACTTAACCTCTTCTTTCGTTCCTAAAAATTGCTCTCACATTTTTCAGTCCACACATATTTCACCGACTTCCTCGTCAAATTCGTCAGCGGAGTAGCTATTTTAGAAAAGTCCTGAATGAACCTTCTATAGTATCCCGCTAACCCCAAAAAACTCCTAACCTCAGTTCGCGTTTTCAGTTGCTCTCACTCATTTACTGCTTCTACTTTTGCTGGATCCACAGAAATGCCATCTTTATCAATAACATGTCCTAGAAATTGCACTCGTTCAAACCAAAATTCACACTTTTTGAATTTCGCATACAACTTTTCCTTTCGTAGTTTCTCCAACACTATCCTTAAATGTTCAGCATGATCTTCTGAACACTTCGATGAACTTGTCCAAATACTGTTTGAACACTCTGTTCATCATATCCATAAATGCGGCTAGCGCATTAGTCAACCCAAACGACATTACCAGAAACTCGTAATGACTATAACGAGTTCTGAACGTCGTCTTAGGTACATCCTCCTTCCTTACTTTTAACTGATGATACCCCGTATGCAAATCTATTTTACAAAAATACTTTGCCCCTTTCAACTGATCAAATAGATCATTGATCCTGGGCAACGGGTATTTATTCTTCATTGTTAACTTGTTCAACTCTTGATAGTCGATACAAAGTCGTAATGACCCATCCTTTTTCTTTACAAAAAATACCGGTGCTCCCTAGGGAGACACACTCGATTGAATGTACTTCTTGTCTAATAGTTCTTGTAATTGAACCATTAACTCCTTCATCTCAACTGGCGCTATCTGATATGGTGCCCTTGAAACTGGTGTCGTACCCGATAACAGATCAATCACAAACTCAACCTCCCTATCCAGTGGAATACCCGGTAACTCCTCCAGAAATACATCCGCAAACTCTTGAACCATAGGTATCTGGTCCAAGGATGTTCCCACTCTTTGGGTATCCACAACATGTCACAGATAACCTACAGACCCCTTTCTTAACATCTTTCTAGCCTTTGTCATCGATAGACAACAAGAGCGTCTCGGTGATTTACTACCGAAGAACACTACCTTGGTTTTCTTAGAAAGCCGAAGGTTCACACTTTTCCTATGTCAATCTATTATAGCCTTATGGTTAATCAACCAATCCATACCAAGAATTACGTCAAATTCTTTTAACCTTATCGGTACCAAATCTATCGATAACTTATTACCTTTAATATCTACGCAACAATCCTTATGAATATATTCAGTAGGGATTATCTCTTCATTTGCTACCTTAACGTCTAAAGGTATTGCTAACTTTTCAGGGATTAATCCTAATCGCTTAGCAAATTCACATGCTATAAAAGAACAAGTAGCACCCGAGTCAAATAACACGTAAGCATTTATTTCATTGACTAGAATGATACCTGCTACTACATCCGATGATGCAACCTCATCTTGGATAGTCATATTAAATGTACGGGCTGAGGGTCTACCCACCGATGGTGTTGGTTCAGTAATGGCTAATTTACCACTACCAGAACCCTTATTTCCCTCTAACCCTTTCTTCGGGCAATTTCTTGCCATGTGGTCCAACGATCCACAAACAAAACACCTATGATTTTTCTTTGGGTTAGGACAGTTGGGTGATAAATGTCCCTCCTGTCCACAGTTGTAATAAACTGATTTCCCTTTTAAACAGACTCCCAGATGAGTCTTTCCGCATGTCTTGCATGCCTCCATCCTACGTTTAGGATCTTCTTGTTTTACCCCAGTATTTCCAGGGTTAAAGCTCTTCCTCTTTGGCATATTGCCACTACCGCTGGCAACTTCTGCCTTATTTCCTCCCTCTACTTTATTCTTATTCTTCTTTTCCTTGTGGTACTGAGACAACGCCTCACCACCACCTTCTGCTATTATCGCTTTTTCCAGAATGGTCCCGTAGGAGGCACTCTAGAACACCGAAATCTTACTGTAGAGCCAGGGTTTCAAGCCTTGCTCAAACCTACGAGCCTTTCTCTCTTCCATGTCCACCTGATGTGGAGCAAATCTTGCCAATTCATTGAATTTGGTTGCGTACTGGGGAACGGTCATATCCCCTTGCTTGAGTTCCAAGAACTTAATTTTCATTCGACCTTGCATGCTAGTAGGGAAATAGTTCTCGAAAAATAATTTCTTGAACTGTTCCCATATAACTGCCTCTATTCTAGCCCTACCCTGGTGAGCCTCCCCCCAGTAGTTGGCCTCCCCTTTCATCATTTAAGTCGCAAAAGAAGTCTTTTGCGCCTCACACACGTTTGTGATAACAAACGCCTTCTCTATCTCTTTTACCCATGTTTGGGCCTCTAAGGGGTCCGTCATTCCTCGAAACTCCGGAGGACCAACACTTTTGAATTCCTTAAAGGTAGTTGTTCTAGATACCCTAGGTGATACTGGAATTCCTCCCCCAACTTGGTTAAATGCTGCCGTTAATAAATTAATGAACTTTTGCATAGGGTTATTAGGACCCCCTTGATTTTCATTATGTGACTCAGCCTCTTGGTTACGTTGTCTCCTTCTTGGCGGCATAATTCTGATTAAATAAATAAAGTTTCATTATCATCTATTTACTTACTTAGTTAACATTCCCAAATAACAACTCATACTCAACAAGCACATCAAATAAAAACTTCATTATATTAATTTACTTTCATAGTCAAAACTATTTACACTTTGCTTCCATAGCCAAAAAACAATTACATTACTATCCCACGATTAAATTCTATAAAAATTGGGATTTATAAAAAGACTACCCTTTAATTATACAAAAGAGGGTTTTACGTCACTACACATATACCAAAAAGATCTAATGATCTACTAACACTACCGTGTGACATTCTCATGTTTCTTATTTGATAAAATCGAAACAATATCTCGACTAATCGTATGTCGAGTCTGCCCTGACTCAATAGAATAACTAGCAATTTTCAGCTTGAAATCCTCGTGAGCACATTCATGGATGTACGATATCCTAGCAATCTTCTGGTCTTTTTCGACCAGTTTCTTTCGAAGCTCTACGACCTCTTCCTTATAATCCCTTGCTTTATCCGTCATTAGCACTTTCTCGTCGTGCTCTGACTCAAAATCCGCCTCTGCAGATTCCTTTGCCTCATATAGGGCGGTAATCTCCTCGTTCTATGTCTGCACCACAGTGCGTAGATGCACAATCCTATCCAACACTTCCAGGTACAATGATCTCATTACATTCGGAGGTGTTGACTCCTGAGTAGGTACCACTGTATTAATAGATATTACTTCCATCTCCTCCTCCACATCTATCATCATATTCAGATATGATGTTATTCCCATTGTTTCCTCGGAGTACTCCTCCTCAGAAATGTACTCTTCTGGATCAGAGTCTTCCAGAACCACTATTGGTACCTCCGCCACTGGCATAGGTACTATCTGCACTTGGTTCACTGACTCTTCACTTATCACGTGAATGTCTCTATACATCAAGCTATCGTTTGACATCTATAAAACACATAACGCATTGATTAATACATAATACACAAATGTATAAGCACAAATCACATTTAATTTATTTAGGATTAATTTCCATCTTTTAAATCTTTCGGTACTGAGTTTTCTCAATACCTTATTAATTTATTTGACTCAAATTTCTTTCTTCAAACTTTACCTTGCTTACGAGGTTATTAGCCTAAGGTTCTTCCCCACTTAAGTTTTATAACCTAATGCTTTGATGCCAACCTGTGACGCCCCCAAATTCGGGTATCTTCCAACCCGACATATGGTGCTACACGGTACTCATAACTATACAATCATTCTATTGGAAACACAACATAATGAATGTAATTGTTATCTTTTTATTACAATCAAAATGAAATCCTTTCCCAGGTTCATAAACCGATTACATCATTCATTGTTCTTAAGTATAATACATACAATCATATTAATCTATTACAAGATGGTTAACTATCCATCTTAGCCTTGCCCTTATTTCTCTTAGCATTCTTAGTATGCTCGGCTTTAACTGCAATCATATAATTCACGCAAGAAGTGAGCATTACAAGCTCAGCAAGTCTAACAAAGAATAATATCTATACCACATTCGTGAATTATATGAAAATCTTCCATAACTGAACAAATAGTTATGAAGTATTACGAAACATTAATACTTAACAATTCATAACATCAATTCCCAAAGTATATAATAGTTTAGGAATTCTGAACCGGTCGAAGGACCATGAACAATATCTTTCTGTTTTCATACTTGAAAAGGACATCACATAACTAAGGCTATACATCCGTCATTACTTACGAACACTTCTAGGTGATTAGCCTATAGTACTCTATGTTGATCAACATTCATCCGTTAAACGTATTTACGTTTAAGTTTTGGCAAACTCGCGTGCCCATCGAATAATCGATGAAAATACTTTTGTTTGTTCATAGACAAACTTACCTTTGAATCTGTACCAAATACTTGGCATAGGATAACGTTATCATTTCTATATAGAAAGATATGTATACAAATCAATCTATATCTTACGAATAGTCTAGCCGAACTAAAACTGGCATTGGCCCTTTCTTTAAAATAATTCATGCAACTCAGTACAATGAATCACAGAAAACTCATCTAACTTAAATGTTAGACAAGCGTTTAAGAAAAACTTGCCTTCAAGCGTCTTCAAATAACTTATTCGACTGTTCTCAGCCTTTACAGAATCTACATAATATATTCATATAGCACACTGTAATTAGCTACCAAATAATTAATCACATTGTTTCTACCAACTTCTTTCTCTTCTATGTCTTAGTTGACTTTATTTCATTAATAATGTCAATTCGACTTACTACCCTTCATCCCGGCTTATTATCGATCTTATGTCTGACGCCCCCAAAATAGGTATACATCACACATCTTGAGTCACCAAATATATGGTACAAAATTCAAATACAACTTAATAATACAACTGTCGTGTGACATAACACAAAATATAAACTGAGAGTTTTAAAACGAATATTGTCTTCTAGACAATATTCAACTCAAAAGGAGTCCTCAATACATTTATTATCACATTATTTCATAGAATAGTAAGGACTGTTAATGCTATCATCTGGACCGTCACTCCATTCCCCGACTAGTCCCGGCTACGTTCTCATTTCCTGAAGAGAACAATGAAAGCAAAAGGGTGAGCTCAACTAGCCTAGTAAGAAATATTATGACTAAGATAATGCAGAATAAATTATCCTTAGCCTTCAACAGTATAACAACTGATAGAATATAATAGACAACAAGTTTTAGATCAACAACTGCAGCGGAATAAGCAATCCATTAGAAGAGTCAAGTAGAGCGTAAAATCTACTATCTTCTATGATTAAAAAGATTTATCATCAATTTTATCTCTGAGACTCAGCTTAATAAATTATCCACATCATCGAATCATCCCTGCACTACGGGCCAAGGATATTTTTTAGTATCACGACCATGAATTATCCTTGCACTACGGGCCAAAGATAATCGTGTTTTCATCAACGGTCATAATCATGCCATAAAACAATTCATCTTTGCACCCTTGGCCAAAGAGAATCTATAACCATAATCATACCAAAAACTGTCCATCAATGCACTACGGGCCAATGAGGACTTTTATCACATCATTTGTAACATTACGGTCATGATTATACCGAATAATCCCTGGTCATAATCATACCAAGTCCATCTATGCACTACGGGCCAAAGATTACTTTCATAACAATATAAGCATGAGGATGATGACAATGACATAATAATTCAATAAAACAAGTTCAAGGATAAATTTTAAAGATTTATAATTTAATTTATCCAGAATTCAATAACATTCAAATTGTCAACATGATACTACTTTGTGGAGTAAAATTCAAGAATAATATTGTACCAAAAATGATTTGGACCGAAAACGAATCAATTTTTATCATGAATAGTACCTCGTGAATAGTTTTTTGTGAATAGTAACCCATGAATAGTACTCCAGCATGAATAAGTTAAACTTTTTCAAGAATGCTCAGAATAATATTTCCATGAAAAGATACTGGATGAAGTGCAAATATCAAGGATATTCTACTAATTTCATGGAATATAGAAGCCAAAACTTTAACCAAATGAGTATAAAATGAAGATCAAAACATGGATACAATCAATGATAGTAACCATAATAGACATTTGGGACAAAAAAGAGAAAATTTTATTTTTTGGTGAATAGTGCCGTATTTGTGAATAGTGTTGTATTCGTGAATAGTGCCGTATACGTGAATAGTAACCCCGACACAAAAAGGTAGAAATTTAACAATAAAATTCATATCAATATTTCGGCATAATGATATTGAAGAAAATAATATCATTTACAAAGAAAATAACATCCCTTACCTCAAAATAATAGTAGTTCTGATCGGAATATCGGATGTAAAGCCGAAGAAAATTTGCACTGAATAGCAACTCTCAAAGTATCTAAACAGTCACAAAAATACGCTCGATAATATAGAGAGAAAGAAAACTTGTTTCTGGTGTAATTTTCAATTCTAACCTAAGCGCCTATTTATAGGAAAATGCTAGAACGTCAAAGGAGACTAAATAATAAAATAATATTATTATTATTTCTACGCATGCATGCTTTGAATAAAAATTCAGCCACCATAAGTGGGGCCCACCAGAAATCAGCTATCTTCCCCAACAACCAAAAGTGGGGCCCACCCATAATTTAAATAAAAAAAATTAATTTCTGAAACTTCAATAATTCATAATAAATAGCTCTTTTATCAGAAAAATACGAATTTTATGTCCATTCCACACGAAATTGAATTCTCTACAACTTTGCAGAAGAAAGTTTTTCCAAATTCCAAACAAAAAATATCCGAATTCCACAAACGAACAATTTTCAACACCTCTTAAAATTCATAACAAATCATACGTTAATTTTAAACGGTTCAAAATTTGTGGACATATACTCCACTTATATATGTATAACATATCCAAAAATCACAACGATCCAACTGTCGGATTAAAATTATAACTCACGCAATAGAGCTTTAAGAACACCGATTTGATTTTTTAATACCTCCAATCCGACAAAATACTGATAAAACACCTCAACATTAATTCCTTCATTTATAACCACATAAAATAAATATTTTCCTATCCATCATTTATGTCCACATAAAATATATATTTCCTTATCATACAAATCAGTAATTAATTATTCACAAATAATTTTACAGAATCACAATAATGACAACCAGTAGTTCCCAAAGAAAGAGGGGCTTTCCGATAAGGATTTCTCCTTCATCAAGCATAATTAGGTGACCAAACCTCTCCTTGATGTAACTTTCTAGACATTGCCAATAATGCTATCTAATAATATTATTAAAATAATATGAATTATTGATTTGATAATGGGAAATACTGTGCAGTGACAATTATTGAAACAATAATAATATAAAATATCAACGCAACAATTATTGAATAAATAAAATAAAATATTGAACAGTAATTACTGTAACAATTATTGAGTAAAACTGAGTGATTTCTCATGTAAACACCAATAATCAATACCGTGTGCTACTATGCAACCACGCGTATTACTGTACTTTTACTACCAGGTAGTTCAACAGTTAACGGTAAAACTTCCGCCGTTATTTTCATAGAAAGATATTTCTATCGTTTTCTCATTCCGACAATAATTCTGTTGTGGGGTCCACCATTGATTGTGCCGTTATATGGATATTCCCCGACCAATCGAATATTTTATAACCACTTGCTTACTTTTCAAAATTTATAAATATTACCCACAATTATAACATTATCTCAAATCCACACCAAAACATAAAAAAAATATTTCGAGAAAATTAAATATTTATTCATAAAATTTGGGGTCTCACATTATGTTACTAACCGAACTCAATCATCATTGGTGAAGTACCAATGTAGATTACCGTTCACAGTTTATTATTAACACTTTGTTTTCTTCGTTATCATACTAACAACTCGTATTCAATTCCTAAGTTCATTACCATATACACTAGTATATGTAACGTAGGAATAGCTTTAGTACACTTATTAAGTATATAAACTTAACTTATGCAAGTGTCGGAACAATTAAAGTTCACAACCTAACTTATCTAACATAAGCCACCTTACGCCGTAAGGCCATGGCAGGGTTCTTTCTATACAACACCAAGGCGTTGCGGCGCCACCACAGAGCTAAGTCCTGCCCGGCATTGCTGGCTGAAACTCCTTCCTATGAGTGGCACTGCAATACCACTCTTCAAGAGGGTTATTACCTTTGTTTTGGTGCTGCACGCGACATTATTAAGCCTTGTCTTGCAGCCAGCAGCTGACTCCTCGACCTGTAAAAATTTTACAAACAAAAATTTTAGTAAACTTCCCGGCTTCATAACTACTTCGTTATAAGTTCGATTTGATCCGTTCAAAAGCCTACAACTCATAAATTACATACTCTACGCGTTCATATAAGAATTTTACAATTCTGAATCCGTTAACTCAAAATTCACTTCTAAGTTCATTTTCGAGCGTTCGTTAAATGCTTTCGAGCGTTTAATACTCGTTTTCTTCATTTTAAGTCGGAATCCGACGATTCTTGAGCCCACGACTCTTAAATACCCTATCTCACGTGTTAACATTGAAAACCAACGTTTTCAAGTCTCACGACAACTTTTGACTACTAATCCGGAATTTCTACGTTTTCGACGTTTAACGTCTAATTTCATAAAATTCGCCATAACTTCGTTACTAGTGTTTATAAGCCAAATCAAATGGAACACTCCATTGATTTCATATCTACATCCTAACCAAGTAAGATGCACATATATTAATAGTGATGAGGTTCAATTGTTCATCAACAACCAAACTTATCAATCAATATTTCCTACGGTTTAAACTTACGCCAACCCTTACGATTTCTATTTCCACATGACTTATAAAGGTTTTACATATTACAAGCCATCCTTATTCCTCCATGAGAGGCATGCTCCACCAATATATGATTTTTTATAATCAAAGAAATCAAAAGGATGGACAACTACTATTAAGGAATATTACCTTACCGATCTTTACTTTCTTGTTAAAATCTCTAATGAAAAGCTTCAAGGTAAGATGATGGCTTAAGTGTAGTTCTTTCTCTCTCTCAATATAAGTTGAATGACTCTTGGAAAACCAAAAATAACCAACTTAAGCTTTCTACTTATAGGTAATTCAAATGGAGGGTAAAATGGTCCTTCTCCCCACCTCCTTATTATTCATTACTTCATCACCAAGTAAAATACTTGGTGATCAAGTAGTTCCCTTTACTTGGCCATCAAGTGGCTGGCCCACATGCCCATGGGTCATCCCCATGGGTTGCCCCATGGGTTTTACCCATTCGGTGACCCACCGGTTTGATCCATGGTTCGGTTTCTTAGATCAAACTTAATTACTCCTAACCTTGGCTTTAACTCATAATTCTTTGGGATTGATTACTTAATCACTTGGGCTTTGTATAATCCAAATCCAATTGGATTATACTAAGTCCTAAACTCTAAGTCCATTACACCAATTGCATTCTACACGTGTAATTCACGTATTCTCTTTGTATAATACTCGTACGATAATCGTATTGTACTTCGTATTAAATCTTCATATTATACTCGTATACTAAATAGTATCATACTCGTATAACGTACGCATAATCATTATCGTAATTCATTATAGGCGTCTCATTTCCTTCTTGGAAATCATTCTACTTAACCCTTAGGTTTTAAGTCCGCAAGCGAAAACTTCATTTGCCATAAATGAAATATTATTAAATATTCCATCTCGTATTCATATTCTTTCATTACGCGTTTCTCAGAATTTCAAACTTAACTTCCGAGCAGAAATGGATGAATAATGTTTTTACCAAAATTTCTCGGAAAACTTTTATTTTTGTCTTGGAAATTCAAAACATTTAATTCTAGCACGTAGCTAGAATACTAACCACATCCGCACATTCTAGGTCATAGAACGACCTTCACATAGCTTACTCACATAAATAATCAATTAATTTCATTTAATTCACATAATCAAATAAAAATTTAATTCTCATATAAATTCGATTTTCTCGGGCGTTACAAGATTGGCTGAAGTTCTCTTCTTACAAGGAGCAATCACTTGGCCTGTCTCTTGGCCTAATATCATCCACGAATCATGATGTAGCATACAATCTCTCTTAGCAAAAGTTACTGGCGTATTTTTGGAGAACCTAGGCTTTTTTGCACATGCTTTGGTAGTAGCTTAATTTTATGGATAGTTTGGTTTATTTTGTGGATTGAAAAGTGAATTTGAGATGTATATATGGATAGTTTGGTATATATTTTGTGGATATAGTAATTTAAAACTGTAAACGAATGGTATTATTGGGATGTATTTTGAATGGTTGATACATTTTGGCTTTAAATTTAAATGAGATTTTTTTAGCTATATATCATGGCATTAGCATATTACAGTTGCATTGGTAATATAGGTGAAACACAACCTTTTTTTTATCTACAATATTTAAAAAATGTTGTATATTTGTATAAATAAATGATACCTTCTAAATAGATGACACATTATAAACGTTGTGTAAATGTGCCTAAACACTTTCTGATATATTAAACTACAACATTTTTAGCCAGAAAATGTTGTGCAATCATACCTTCTACAACATTTTCAAGCATCTACTAATTTATGGAAAACAAATCTACAACGTTTTTTCTTAAAAAACGTTGTATAATGTGTCTAACTACAACGTTTTAAAAACGTTGTGTAAGGGTGTCAAATAGATGACACCCTTAACCACGACATTTTTCTGATTGAAACCACAACATTTTTTTCGCGTTATCTATTTACTGTTTTGTAGTAGTGGATGTAATAGTTTTGGATAGTGAGCACCAAATTCTATGGGAATGGAGTACCTAAATTTGGGGGTGTCACAATTGGTATTCTGTTGTCGCCCTTAGTTGGAGACATACTGAAATGACTTAGTGCTAATGGCACACTGATCAGTCAGGTGGCTCCTGACATACAATTCAGACGACACTGATATACTTTGCATAAGTTGCACCTCTATGGCCTCTATTTTCTTTGTAAGGATAACAACCTGTGCAGATAATGCAGTTACTGCATCGACCATATAGACTCCTGCTACCTTATTCGGTATTTTCCTCTCATAAGGCCATTGATAATTGTTTGTAGCAATTGTCTCCAACAACTCATATGCTTCATCATATTTTTTCCCCATGAATGTTCCACCAGACGCAACATTAATACTCGTTCTAGTATGACCTGATACTCTATTATAGAAAGTTTGCACTAATAGCCAATTTGGTAAGCTGTAGTGAGGACACTTCCTTAATATTTACTTGTATCTTTCCCACGCTTCATAAAGAGATTCAGACTCCATTTGTGTGAAAGACATGATGTCATGTCTAAGGTTGGCAGTTTTTGTTGGCGAAAAGAACTTCACCATGAATTTCTCGGCCAAATCCGCCCATGTAGTAATGGAGCCTGAAGGAAGTGAATGTAACCAACTCCTCGCCTTGTCCTGTAGGGTGAAAGGAAACAGTCTGAGTCTGATAGCATCTTTGAAAACTCCATTAAATCTGAAAGTGTCACAGATTTCAACAAAGTTGATTAAATGATTGTTTGGGTTGTCATTCGGCATCCCTCTGAATTACATATTATTCTGGATCATTTAAATCGTGCCTAACTTAATTTTAAAGGTGTTTTCTTGAATAGTTGGCCTTTATATACTAGCTTGTATATCTGTGATATACGACATAGCATATTCCCGCAATGATTTCTGAATTTCTTCTTCCATTGGTACTGGGTTGAATGAAACCTAAACTCTTTCCCTTCTCAGTCTTCGAAAAAGGTTGTTCTTGGAGAAGTACTTTCATGCTTCAAGAGTGGTAAACATAAGGAAAGAGATATGCGGTATTCGACAGCTTAGTGGAGAAACTTTGTACGAGTACTGAGAGAGATTCAGGAAATTGTGCTCCAGCTGTCCTCCCCACCAAATCGATGAGCAACATTTGATTCAATACTTTTAAGAGTGACTTGTACCAATGGATAGAAGTATGATTAATGCTGCTAGTGGAGGAGCACTTGTAGATTAAACAAGGGAGGCTGCATGAAATTTGATTGCAAACATGTCAGCCAATGTACAATAATATGGGACAAGGAATGATCATGCACCACAAAGGGTAAGTGAGGTAAGCACGAGCAATTTGGAGCAACAGATTTCTGACTTAACTACTATCATGAAACAATTAACAACATAAAACTTACTGGTTGCAAAGGCTTGTGGAATATGCTTAATGGTAGGGCACACCATGAATGTGTGTACAACATTGCAAGAGGATGAGACTGTACAATATGCCAATGCAGTGGGAAATTATCAAGCACAACCACAGAGAAAGTATTGTCCCTATTCAAACACATACAATCCATGATGGAGGGATCATCCCAACTTGAGTTATGGGGGTGCTAGGACACCGGTGCAAGGTTTTTTCCCATCAAACAATAAGGTTTTTAGCCAACTCAACCATAGTACCAACCCAAACCAGCAGCACTGGCTAATCCTGGAACATCCCTTGAAGACATGTTCAAGGCATTCATGACTTAGACAGAGCATTTTCCACAAGAGACAAGATCTTTTATCCATAGTTTAGATAATCAAATGAGTCAACTAGCTACTATAGTTGATCAATTAGTCTCTCAAGGTTCAGGGAAGCTACCATTTCCAACGGTTGTTAACCCAAAGGAGAATGTCAGTGCCATAACCTTGCGGAGTGGAAAACAAATGGATACACTAAAAGCCACTGTTGAGTTCGAGGAGGAAACATCAAAGGAGGAAGTAAAAATATCTAAGGTGATACCTAACACTCTTATCCAACTTAAGAATAATCCTCTACCCTTTCATCCCAAGAATTCCAAAACTTCAAAGAAAGAGGAGTGAAAGAAGGAGATCCTGGAAACTTTCAGAAAAGTCAAGGTGAACATTCCCTTACTAGATGCAATTAAACAAGTGCCAAGATATGCAATGTTTTTAAAAGAGTTATGCACCAATAAAAGAAAATTAAAAAATGATGAAAGAGTCATGTTTGTCATTTTAACGATTAATAAAACACGCGCAAGTATACGCAGTCAAACAAGTAATACAGAATAAGTTGAGTATCAAACCCACTAGGAATTAACATTAAACTATTCAAATACTAAAATTGTATCAATATGACCTTATCCAAATAGTTGATTAAAGATGGTTTGTATTAAAGCAATAAATTAAAATAGTAAATGGCAAGAAAAGAATTTTTATCAAATATGATTTGCTAAGATTACAACTCCCCTAATGCTTCATATAATTTCCTAACTCTCCTAAATATCTAACAAATAATTAGAATGGTCAATCGAGAATTCTATGAATACACGATCTTCTTCCTATGGCCATATGCAAATTCCCTAGCTAATAAGTCACGATATTCCTAGGGTGAAATAAATTAGAATAGGGGTCATTAAGTTTTAATTCTCATTAGTCACACAAGGCAAATAAATATATTCCTATTCTATTTTGCAAGATATGCTCTCACTCCATTAGGAATGAGCATAACAAATGTTATTATATTTAGGGTTAAGCATTAAATTCCATTTTCCAATATCAAAGTAATACTCATATCAATCACTTGACAAAGAAATTAATAAATAAAGCATGAAATATAATAACCTATTCAAATATGATTCATTCTAATAAATAGGTGAGAGAGTCAATTAAACTAATCATTAGGTTACATTATAATCCTAGAAATGGAGTTAGTTCATAACTATAGAACTAATCAACATTATCAATCTATTCAACATATTTAGTTTACACAAATAAATGAAAGACTTAGATAAAAAAAACCCTGTTTAGAAGTATTCCAGCTCTAACTCTTCTCTTCACGGTGTAAAGTCCGAGATATGAAGGAAGCAATGATCTTTTCTCCTTGATAGGCCAACTTCTTTCTCTTTTAAGATATTTCTCTAATATTCTCTCTCTTTGTGTAAAAACTGATAAAAAGGCTAACTGATGATCAAATATGAAGGAGGCTACTGAGTTATAACAGCTAGGTCACTTAATCCCTGCTCTCTGCCTGGGAACCAGAGGTGGCGCTGCAGCGCTAAGCTTTGGCCTTGTTTAGGCGTTGCCGCGCTAACCTTAAGGACAACACATTAATGAGGCGCTGTAGCGCCAGTTTGCTAAAGAACTGGGGCGTTGCAGCATTTTTCCTGGGCTAAGCTAGCAGTGTACTAGCACTGCAGTGCCAGTAAAAAACATAAAATAGGCACTGCGGCACAAGTAGTGATAAAATGATAATTAAGCCCCTTGAAAGCTGGAAATGACCTAATAAACCACCTGCAAAGCATTTAATCACAAAATAACAACAACATACTATAAACACACTATAAAATAAGATGAACAAGCAACTTGTTAAGTATTAATGGGTCTGATTGGCGGGTATAAATCCCATTCATCAAGTCATAGTCGGGGAAACTGTATCTGCAATCCTCTAAAGAAAAATGCCCCTTAAATGTAAAGATCCATGTATGTTCACAATCCCATGTAAGATAGGAAAAACCAGATTTAAAAAAGCTATGCTAGATTTAGGTGCTTCATTTAATGTGATGACATTATCTGTTTATGCTTCTTTAAATCTAGGTCCTTTAAAAAATACTGGTGTGATTATCTAATTAGAGAATTGTACTAACACCTTCCCCCAAGGGGTAATGGAAGATGTTTTGGTACAGGTGAATGAACTAATCTTTCCTGAAAATTTTTACATTGTGGACATAGAGAACCCTCCCACATCTTGTTAGGAAGGTCATTCCTGATAACAACAAGAACCATGATTGATATACACAATGGGACCTTGACGATGTTGTAGACACTCAAAATTTTCTGCACACCTATTACTAACATTGCAGGAGAGCAGATTCGTCTTTCGGAGATAACCATGGAAGACAACTCACATCCATTCCGGATACTATTGGAAGTTCAGTCTCAACCCCGGAACACACACCGGGAGTATCAATTCCAACCTCGGAGATAACCCCGAGTTTCATCCGTGGAGATAACCCCAAGGAATGTCATTGCAGTTCCGGCGATAACTCTAGAAATGCTTTTTTCAAATGCATGCAATCAGCTTCAATCTTAGACCTCCTGCTGAGGCACTCATTCTAAAGATCCGGAGCTAACACCGGGAAGACATGCACACTTACAAATGACCCTCCTGAATTCAAACACTTGCAGTAGTCCAATCTCAGATGTAACCCTGAGCAACGTCTACTATCAACCTAAACCAGAGATAACCCCGGTGAGGGGAAAAATTGTCATCTTTCCACCTCAACCCCCAGCGCGCCGTCTCAACATTTCATAAATACATTTCTACACAGAGATGTCCCACAAGAGCCAAGGAGTTCCAATCCCGAGTGACTATTACCCGTGGCAACACATTGGATATAATTGAAAGCTTGAAGACCATGGGCATGGTCCCCTCTTCCTGACTTCGTATAACCTCTAATCCCACGTCATTGCATAACTCTCAACAAAAGCAATCCGAAGAAGGTCTTATACACCTCGTTCGAATGCTCGGATTGAAGTTCTGTAAGTTCGACCAGAAATTACAGTGCACGAGTGCACGTGCCGAGACAGCAGGACTCATGAGCTCGGGCACCCCAGTCGTCGCAGTGCATCTGCTGGCGCCAGCAGTACACTATGCTCCTAGCTCTATAAATATAGAGCTTGGGGTGGCCATTTATAAGAGAAAGAGAGGCGAGGAAGCCCTGTCCAATTTGCTCTGTACACACCCCATATTGAGTGCTTTCTCATTTTAAACACATGTTAGCTCATATATAGCTATATTTTACTGGCGGGAGCTGAGTGTTTATCCATCTAGAGTCATAAAAGTCTACTTTGGCAGCCTACTGTAAGCCTTCTCACACTCTATAAAGCCTTTCTCTTCATCTTTGCACACACTATTCTTCACGTTGAGAGTCGTGTTGTGTGTACATGCCTGCACTTTCTCTATCTGTGGTTTTCATTTTTGTCTCAGTATATATATACTTATATATGTATATATTTTTATATATGGACTAACATTATCGAGTTATGCCTCGATTGAGCCTAGATTTATATCTGAAGCGTTTATTTGCTTATATATATATATATATATACTTATATATATGAACTGTTGTCGGATTATATCCGATGAGCCTGGATTTTACATCCAGAGCGTTTACTTGCTTTTATATATATATATATATATATAAAATCCAGGCCCATCGAATAGAATATATATATATATATATATATATATATCAAAGCGGTAAACGCACATGATGTTTCTCAATCCCGGCTAGGTTTATGATTTCAGCGATTTGTCGCTATATATATATATATATATATATATTTCATCCCTTTGGAGTTTACTTAAGGTGGTTGATGTATTCTTGCTTTATTTACATTTCGATCCCCCATGGAGGTGTTTCGTGGTGGTTGATCATGTCTATATATATATATATATATATATATATATATATATATATATATATATATATATATATATATATATATATTACCGCTTTTATATATTTACATTTAGATCCCCCATGGAGGTGCTTCGTGGTGGTTGATCATGTCTGTATATATATATATTTATTTATTTATAGCTTTTATATATATAACTGCTTACTACTTTTCATATAAAATGTGGCATCATGTGAGCCTAGGAATCATGTGATCACAGATTCAGTCTACTGAATATAGATTCGGTTCTCGTGATGGACTTTTTTGGCTGTAAGCAGCGTGTAAATTATTCACGGTGTTTGAATTTACTTAGATGGTTGTCATGCCCATGAGGATTTCGGCACCACTATATATTATTTTCTCGAAGATGCTTCGCATCTCGAAAATAAAAGCAAACAAGCCGAACACTTAATAATAAAATGGAAGTATGAAAAGGTCTCAATTACTATTGAGCACAGGGTTTGAAAAACCTCTTTTACAAAACTTCACTGCTATATCATGTTTAAAATTGAACTTTTCATACAAATTCAAACCTTTTGTATATAGGTCCGAACGAGGCCTCACACTACTTCCAAATAAATTGCACATTGATCCACACACACACACACATTCATATAACAGTTTCTTGAAAAGTGGCGGTCACCGTGGCAACACGGATGTCTGGGGGTGCCTAACATCTTCCCTCCGCATAATCAAACCCCCAAACCTAAATGAATCTCTGTTTCACAGACCCGTTTAGCAGTCTGACATCACTGGGTCAATGTGCAAACCCTTTCTCGGTTGCGTTGGTCCAACCAGTTAAAAACACCTACTGGCGACTCTTACAGTAAATCGTTGACATGATACATGTCGGACCTTTTTCACTTGTTTTTTCAAACAAATCTCACATAATATGAGAACACCAAAGAACAAGAATAGAAAAGGGACAAATAAAAATCCCGACGTCGACAGGTGGCGACTCTGCTGGGGACTCCAGTAAGAGGGTTTAAGCCACTACTACAAGCTTTTCAAAATTGTTATCTGCTTGTGTGTGAATGTTGTATTTACATTTATGATGAATGTGTACGAATGCATTTTACTTACTGCACTGCAATATATCTATCTGTGATATTAATACTTCACACATGTCATCATTTGCATAAACGGTGAGACACGTTGTATGTTAATGTATGTTGTGTGGTTCCTCCACTAGGAGGCTATCCTGTCGGTGTTTGATTACTGGACTCGTAGGGAGACTAATTCCAACGAGGCTCATGAAAGGACCACCCAGATTCGCTCCAGTTGAAAGACCGGATTAACTTCCCGTCAAGTAAATTGTGATGATCTGGGAACCTTCATGCCAAAAAGTCGCGAGAGTAACCCTAAGATAGGTCAGCCTCTGATAAACCAAACGCGGAGGAAAGTCTCTTCATGCTTTCCATTTTTAATTACTTGTAAAAGCATTTACTTGTAATTTTATTCCATGTTCATCTTTATGTAATGGAAAATATGAAGAATATTTGCACATACATGACATGCTATCAATTAACATCCATTTTGCAGGATAATATTCCTAACACGGGTATATAACACAGCATGTGAACATTTACATTATCCCTAAGACTAAACTACATAAGTCTTTTATATGGAAACAATTGGGCATGTTACCCGCTCAAAATCCAAAAAGGCCATTAGCCTACAACCAATCATGTCTTCTTCTGACCAGTCTAATCCCATTTCTCGAGAAGAATTTGACGGGTTAAGCAAACAAATTACAAATTTGGGTACATTACGCTTAAAGAATTGCATCGATCACTACCTGTATTCCAAAATGCCTACACATCCGAATCCTCTACACAAGGAGGAACACAAGGTTTGGATAAAACAAATCCAGAACCTCAGTTGGATACGACCAACAAAGACCCTGAAAACACCCATCTCAAAAGAGATCCAGACACCAGTGATATCAGGAAGAAGGTCCTTAAAATGGAAGAAACTATCCATTCTCTCAAAGGGATTGGAACACATGGAAGTTTTTCATATACTGACCTTTGCATATTCCCTGGTGTTCATTATCGAGAAAAATTCAAAACCCCTGACTTTGAAAAGTATGATGGATTAGGGGATCCTTACACAAATTTGAAGGTGTTCATTGGAGAACTTGGATCTTATGTGGAAAATGAGAAGCTCAGAATGCAGCTGTTCCAGAAGAGTTTGACTGGAGAAGCCCATTCATGGTATACCAGATTAGACAACTCAAAGATCCATAGCTGGGAAGAGCTAGCTCATGCCTTTCTCACTTAGTACAGTTTTCAATCTCAAATAGCTCTTGACCGGTACCAGATTACCAAGGTTAAGAAACAGTCTAATGAGTCTTTCAGAGAGTATACTCAAAGGTGGAGGTGCCTAGCTGCTCAAGTTACTCCTTCTATGACAGAGTCAGAAATCGTTATGACTTTCATAGACATACAAGACGCTCCTTTCTATGAAAGAGTTTTAGCTGATTTTGGCAAACCATTTTCTGAAATGATCAAACACGGAGAGATGGCTGAGATGGGGTTGAAGTCAGAAAAGATTAAAGACCTAGCCCCTATTAAAGCAGTTGCTGAGCACATCCAGTCTGGATCTTATGGAAACAACCCCCGGAGGGTCCATAAAAAGAAAGAGGAGGACGTTTCCTTGATACTACAAGGTCAAAAAGGCAGTCAGAACATGCCTATACAGAGGAGAAACTACTCCCCTTTTCAAGCACAAACTTCAAACCCTCCATTGCCTAAAGGTGGAGATGCAAAGCGCCCTCGAACGTTCACACCCTTAGGGGACTTGCTCGAGAATATTCTTGCTCAGACAAAAATCACGCATCTTCTTCCACCAGCCAACCCTAATGGGAGGGGTTTCAATGCTACTCGGAAGTGTGCTTATCATGCCAGAGCACCTAGACATGATACTCAAGATTGTTGGGCCTTGAAACACAAGATCCAAGATTTGATAGACAACAGTGAGATCGTGGTTACCAAACCAGATAAACCTCATGTGCAAGACAACCCTCTTCCTTAACACAAAAAAAGAAGAGGTCAACATGATTAGTTGGAGCAATGGACAGAGTTCAAATTTTAATGGTGAATCATCCCAGACCATTAAAGACGGTGTTGAAAGATGGGATTACACAAAGTTCTAATTTGCTATGGAACGAAAGATGAAATCTCTTTGTAAGCAAATTGAACAATTGACAGAACTGGTGACCCATCAACATCAAGTCACACGCCAGTTAGTCAGCCAGGAGCATGCATATCTCCTTCCTTTTGTTATGAATGCTCCACCATCACCTTCAGAAAGCGAAGCTATGGAGGATAAGGTTGCAAAGAGAGAAAGTACTAAAGCCTGTCGGGATTTTGCCAATAAAAGGGAATTTACATACCTGGGTCAACCTATGAAGGAGATATTTCAGATGCTAATCAACAAAGGAAGAATTACCTCCCTTCTACCTCCAATCAATCCACGTTCAAGATGGTTCAACTCCGATGGAGTATGTCAATATCATTCACATTCTCGCAGTCACAACACAGAAGAATGATGCGCACTCCGCTACCTTATTCAAAATCTGATTGACAACGGTGTCCTGCAATTGGCAGATGATGACACTGTGCTACTCGAGAGTGGGAATGCTTGTCCTACCAAATAGAAGATATTAGTAGCAGTTATATCCGCTGAGGCTGATGAGACTGTCAAACCATTTCCCATACAAGCAATTCAACTCAAAGGAGCTGACAATCCTTTGAAAGTGGCTACACTAGTGCAAATTTCTTTACCCTTCAGACCAAAATATCCTATTATCAGCTTACACAAAGTCCAATGGAATTATGGAGAAGCTGAAGGTTCCACATCTCATACTACTGCTACAGTATCGAAGGAAAATCCATTGTATCTTCCTCAGAGGGTGATGAAGCCCGCCATAAAAGCAAAGGGGGCGATTCCTATGGAGAAAATTGAGAAATTCCTCCGCACTATGGGCCATAATGAAGCCAAGGTGGTTCTAAGCTTAAGAGAAGCTCCACATCAGATCTCAATACTAGAATTGGTTTTCTCTTTCGAGGATCACATGAAGATCTTATTGAAGGTTTTAGAAGAAGCCTACTTGCCAAATTCAGTGGATGTGGAAAAATTTTAACATTTGGTTGATCACATTTTAAACAACAATGTGATATCTTTCACTGATGATGATATACTGCCCGAAGGGACCGGACATTGCAAGCCATTGCACATTATAGTTTTGTCCTTCAGGTATATGTTAGCTGGAGTTTTGATAGATGGAGGTTCATCTCTGAATATCCGTCCTTATGCCACCTTAGTGAAGATGAACGTCAATCTTAAATGGATTCGAAGTAGCCATACGGTTATCAAAGCTTTTGATGGGTCCCGACGAAATTCTGTTAGAGAGATTGAGCTGCCAATTGAGATTGGCCCAAACACATTCAATGTATCCTTCCACGTCCTCAAGAACGATTCAGGATACAACCTGCTATTGGGGAGACTATGGATCCACATGGCTGGAGCCATCCCTTCTACACTACATCAATAACTCAAATACATTGTCAACAATAGCCTAGTCACTGTCAACGTTGAGCCGAAATGTCCTGAACAAAGAGACCTACCAATCATCAGCTTCAATTCAGAAGTTGAGCCGGCCAGTTTTTATACTTTGGAAGTGAGTAACACACAATACCATCCTATTGGAGAACCACTTCCCGTACCCAAGATTTCTGCCGAGGTTATGTCGGCCACTCAAGAAATGATGTCATTGGGTCATCAGCCTGGACAAGGGCTGAGTAAAATCAGCAGGGTATTAAGTCCCCAATTCAAGTGTCCAGTCAAACTGGGACATCCGGACTAGGCTATTCTGCCAGTTCCAGTCATAGGAATCCTCATAAGCACAAGCAGATTCCTCAAGCTTCCGCCACACGACGATTTTTTCCATATACAAAAGAGGTCCTGATCCCTGATCCTGAAATGGAAGAGAGGGAACGGAAATGTAAATATGACATCGCCTTGATGATGTCAGGCATACGCATCATTGTCCATGATGAACATATAAGTAGATACACCCCAGACGATGATTGCCCAGATGTTATGGTCATCATTCGGGAAAAGAAGGACGATGACAGCCCCTCTATCACTGCAGTCCATCAAGACTTTACCCTTGACAATTGGAGCAGCACTCCATGCATTGGTCGACAAGGGTAAAAAGAAATCCGTCTGTTGATAACTTTAATTGCTTACTTTTTTATACAGTATTAGTAGTTATTTTATCAGTACATGCTAACACTTTTGTATGACTAAACAGTTTCATATATTAAGTGAAAGCATATTTTGTTTTAGGACTCTGAATTTAGATGTGCCTGTACTTGCTGATGAGGTGCCTTTTCTCCATAAGGACTGTAACTTTGATGAAAAGTTGGACTCAGACTTGATGGAAATCCAAGAGGACATTGAGACACCTCCTGAGATTAAGGAATGGGTCGAAGATAAACCTAAACTCAACCTTGACCAAACCACTTCTTTCAATCTTGGAACCTTAGAAAGCCCTAAGCTAATCCAGATTGGTTCAGACCGAACCCCAAACCAACGGAATGACATGGTTGCACTACTAACCCAATTCCAGGATGTATTTGCATGGTCTCATGAAGACATGGTGGGTTTGTCCACTCATATTTTCCTTCATCGCATTCCCATTAAAGAAGGATTCAAGCCAGCTAGGTAAAAGCTCAGGCAATTGAAACCTGAGTGGAGTTTAAAGGTAAAAGAAGAAATTATGAAATAATTTTAAGCTGGCATTACCATGGTGTCCACATATCCGGAATGGATATCCAACATTGTTCCCATGCCTATAACTAGGAGGAAAGGTGCGAGTTTGCATGGATTACTTGGATCTGAACAAAGCTTGCCTTAAAGGTAGCTTTTTCGTGCCCTTTATCCACATTCTTATTGACAATACTGCTCAATACGGCATGTACTCCTTTGCTGATTGCTTTGCGGGGTATCATCAAATTATGGTTGCTAAGGAGGATCGTGAAAAAAATACTTTCATCACGCCTTGGGGAACCTTCTGCTACGGACGGTAGTCATTCGGCCTCATCAATGTTGGGGCAACCTATCAGCGAGCTATGATGGCTCTTTTCCACGATTTAATACATAAAGGGATAGAGATCTATGTGGATGACATCATTGTCATGTCCCGAAGGGAAGAAGACCACTTAGACCATCTCAAAAAGCTCTTCAATAGGTTACGTAAGTACAACTTGAAGTTGAATCTAGCTAAGTGTTCCTTTGGCGTTAAATCAGACAGGTTGCTAGGTTTCCTAGTCAGCCACAAAGGTATTGAGCTAGATCCCACCAAAATCCAGGCCATAAAGGAAATGCCCATTCCTCAGACAGAAAAGGAAATACGGGGATTTTTGGGAAGAATCAACTTCATTAGTAGGTTTATTTATCAGCTCACAGCAACCTGTGAGCCCATTTTTAAATTGTTAAGGAAGAACTCCTCCATGAAATGGAATGATGAGTGTCAGAAAGCCTTCCTTACAATCAAAAAGCAGCTGGTTAACACTCCTATTTTGGTACCTCCCAGGGATGATGTTCCCCTGTTCATGTACTTTTCCATTAATGACAACGCTATAGGTTGTATGCTGGGGCAAAAAGACGATAGAGGCCAAGAACGAGCTATCTATTACCTCAGCAAAAGATTTAGCAGCAGTGAGCACAAGTGGACTCTTATTGAGAAGATTTGTTATGCTTTAGCGTGGGCATCCATGAGGTTACATCATTACCTCCATGGTCAGATGGCTTTGGAGTTTGAAGAAATCTCCTTTCTACACATTCCTCATAATAGGAATGATTTTGCGGATGCATTAGCAACGTTGGACTCCTTGATTCACATACCTGACAAGGAAGACATGCCAAACAACACATTTACCCTGCAAAAGGCCCTAGCCTATGGGAACTATGTTGGAGAAGTATCGAATGAGCTACCTCCCATCCACAACCCTTGGTATCAGCATATCAAGGAGCATCTGCGAGATGGATCTACACACGCTGAGGCGAGCCTGACTAAAAAGAGGCGGATTTATTAACTTGCTATGAAATTCTAGCTGAGCGAAGATGCACTCTACAAAAGAGATGCAAGATTAGGTCTCCTCAGATATCTAGACAAAGACCAAGCTCAAAGGCTCATGGATGAGATCCATGGTGGAATATGTGGCCCACACATGAGCGGACCCCTACTTGTTAAGAAAATCCTCAGAACAACGTATTATCGGCTTAAGCTCAAAGCTGACTGTGATGATCACGTCAATAGGTGCTATCAATGCCAAATTCATGGGAATGCTATCCACGCCCCTCCAAGGGAACTCCACAATATGAGTTCGCCATGGCCCTTCTCAATGTGCGGAATGGACGTGATCGGGCCCATCGAGCCCAAAGCCAGTAATGGACATCGATTCATATTCACCATGATTGACTACTTCACCAAATGGGTAGAAGTAGCCTCCTTCCCCAGGGTTACCAAAGAAGTCATCATTGCTTTCATCAGAAACAATATCATTTATCGATATGGACAACCAGAGGTCATTGTGTCAAACAATGCTAAGAACCTCAACAACAAAATGATGGAGGAGTTATGCAGTAAATTCCACATCAAACACCTTAACTCCGTCATCTACCGTCCAAAGATGAATGGTGCTGTTGAAGCAGCTAATAAAAATATTAAGAAGATCATGCAGAAAACGTCCGCTAATCACAAAGGATAGCCTGACCTCTTGCCTATGACTTTATTAGCCTACAAAACTTCAATGCGTACTTCCACTTGGGCAACCCCCTACTTATTAGCCTATGGGATGGAAGCAGTACTCCCCATAGAGGTGGAAATGGAATCCCTCATAGTGTTGATGGACGCTCAATTGGATGAAGACCAATGGGTACAAGACAGGTATCACCAATTGTCTCTAATAGCCGAAAGACAAAACGTGACTATCTTCCATGGTCAGTTATATCAACAAAGGATCGCAAGATCCTACAATAGGAAAGTCCGGCTACGGCAGTTTAAACAACATGACTTGTTTTTGAAGAAGATCATTGACAACTAAGATCAATCTAATGGAAAATTCGCTCCTAACTGGGAAGGCCCGTTTGTTTTCAAGGAGGTATTGACAGGAGGCGCTCTCAGACTACAGGAAATGGATGGCCATGAATTTCCACAGCTTATCAACTCAGACACCGTGAAACGGTACTATGTCTGACGTTTCCATCAAGCAAACATCCTAGTTTTTTATCATCAAAACCAGTCATTCCGATTTTCTAAACCTTTTTATATACTCTTCTTCCCCTCAAGGAAACATACACTTCAAACCAGCAGCCTGGTTTCACTTCATTTCAAACCTTTCACACAATTTCGGTTATCCCCCCAGGGATTAAACCTTTCACACCTGCAGTTTATCCTGAAGATATGATTAAACTTTTCTATGCTTGCAGTTTGTCCTGAATACGGGATCAAACTTTTTCCACACCTGGAGTTTGTCCCAATCATGGAATCAAACTTTCTTCTCTCCACAGTATAGCCTGCACATACGATTCATACTTCTCTTCGGCAGCAATTCGTCCTGAGGGGTGAACTACGTCGACCTGATCTCCCTGATACCTGGGAGTACGTAGGCAACCATATTCTATAAGGCCCGGTTGCAATAAAAAAAACAAAAATATTTCTACCCTTTTTCTATAAAAACAAAAATCATAAATACACTTCTACAACCTTCTTCATTAAAAAAGCTTCTAGACCCATCTGCCTTTCAGATTCAGCGTTGAACCTCTTACACCAAGTTCGAACTACGCAGACCTGATCTCCTCTTCAATAGGAGTACGTAGGCAGCCATTTATGGTTCGGTCTAACCCCCTACCAGAACAAAAATACTTGTCACATGGTATTGGGATCAACCTTCAATCAACCACATTTCATCGGCTTCAGACCAAAGGGATGGAACTACCTAACCTTTCCTCACAAATAGGAGATTTGGCGACCATCTAAGTTACAGTTGTGCCTCAAAGAGCAACACCAATCCATGAGAGATGGAATTAACTAGGCTTCTCACAAATAGGAGTACTGGAGACCATCTGTGGTTTGGTCAATCTCAGAAAGGAAAAGTCACACCCCTCTCCACATCTACATACAGAAACCAGTCCCAAGACCCCAAAGATGGTAGGGATACACACAGATCAATGATCTGTTCTAAAAGATCATGCGATGTCTTAATGTCCACACATCAAGGATGAGTTCAGAATGCATCAAGATTACAAGCCCTGAAGAAACAGGCAAATATCAAGCAAGTATCAAGGCACAACTGAAAGGGAAGTGAATCAAAATATATTTCCATGCCATATATAATACTGTTTGATATATATAATATGTGTTGTACATAACAAAAATGGCTAAGCTAGTCTGTGCAAGAAAATACAATTCTATCTACGAATTTGTTTATGCGGACAATCAGATCTAACATAGCATCCCTCTCTGAAGAAGGAGGTAACGCTGCAAGCTCCTACCCAATGGTATCTACACGAGCTAGCAGATCCGAGACTAACTGCATGGTGGCATGATGCTCATCAATATATGCACTCATATCGGTAAGGATGTCAGTCATAAGGGATCTCACTGAAGTACTGTCTGTGACGGCCACATCCCGGGCAGATAGGGTAGTATCTCGTTCTATAATCAATGCATCTCTAGCTGATCTAGCCTCATCTCTCTCTAATAGAGCTGCGTCTCTCCCATCAAGAGCTGTCAACATCAAGGCCCTAGCTTGATCTCTCTCAAAGGTCATTAGATGTAGACTCTGCTCCAAATATTGTGCTGAATGTTGAATCATAGTAGTACTCGTAGTGGGCGAATCCATCACAAATGTGGGTAACCCAGTAGTCAAATCCTCCTCGATGGGAATATTAGTCTCCTCCATAGGCTCCTCATCGTCGGAATCAGTCCCCTACACTGTGGATATTATCGCAGTCGATGCAGTCTTTGTCCCCATTCATGCAGAATACTCTGCAGAACAACCCGAATGACTGATAAAAAACTCAGCTAGCTCCCGCTGATCCCAACAGGAATACAACTTGGATCTATCCTCTGCTGATAAGTGGCGAGAAGCGAAGCCCTGACTCGATGCCCCCTCAAAAGGATGGAAGTCCTAGAACTGGTCAAACTGACACATCATGGCCAGTGGGTGGTAAGTAATCATGCCTCTCAAACCAGCCAGAGAAAGATAATCCATTCCCAGAGCATGAGTGATGAAGCTATTGGGTGAACTAAGCCTTGTACACGGCACAAACAGATCTTCGATCCCTGCCAGGAAAGCTGACCAAGATGCAGCGTCTATACACTCCGCAGGCTAAAAAAAATATGACATGGCTATATCATGGGTGAAACAATACCCATGCCATCTAAAAGTTCCAATCAGTCTCAAGTGTGACATAAACCACACGTACAACATGACCGAGCTGCCTATAAACATTCCCGTCGGATAAGTGCATCAATATGTGGCTGACCTCAGAGTCTCTACTATGATCATCGGTATGATTGTGTGACCCTCCCTGAGAGCTCTCACTGCCATAATGACTCCTATGTCCAACTCATCCATGTACCATGGCATGTAGACATATGACAGTACGCACAATAGCAATACATCCACTCTGGCCAAATGCCAATGATCCTCCGATGTGGTGAAGTCCCCGGAATGCCATGTATAACTATCCTCTAAGCCAAATCTATCAAATAAAAAATGCTGGGATATAACATGGCCAGGTATGAGCTCATCCTGCACCACCCTACGCCTCAATCTAGTAGGGGTCATGAACTGCCTACTCATGTCTCCAATCGCCATATGTACGTAAGGTCTGTCCAATGACAGCATCATCAAACGTGCATACTCCTCCAAAGTAGGAGTCAACTCCTGGGTCCCAAATCGAAAAATCTATCTCTCCGATACCCAGTGCTCCAGCATGCCCTCCACGAATCCTGTGGGTACTTGAAATATCAAAAGGGTCATAATATAATGCAACAGATGATCTACAGTCACCCTGTCTGATGGTGACATGCTATCATACCACAATCACATACCAGATGCCACTAATAATTGTGGGGTATGATCAATACGGCTAACTGTCGAAGAAGACATCTGTATGGGCCATGTCATAAGGCCATCCAGGGGTCAATGCTGAATATCTCTGGACATACATACATATGCATAACATAATAACATGCATGAGACAGTAGATGGCAATATGATATAGGGAATGGAAAATTGTACATACATTCCTAAGTATATCATCATCTAAATACATCTCTGTACAGCTAAAATACAGGGAAATGGGGCAAAACTACCCTACAACTAACAAAGACCTATCAAATGATATAGCGAGAATGGGGCGAAGCTACCCAGTGTCTAACAGAGGCCTATCAAAAGATATAGAGAGAATGGGTCCCACCCCTCTGGCTCAGTTCAGTTCGAGTTGCAAAGGAGGTTTCACAAGTTGAAAAGGCCAAATCAGGAATAAAAACGCTACGCGATTGAGCGGAGTAGCCTGAAATCTTGGTTTTCACGGGCCAAACTTTGGCTTCACATGTCACTCATTGGTATTCGCCTGAATGCAAGGTATACTATACCAGTGACCTCAGCTTTTGCAAATCATGCTCAGTAATGCCTCACATCGGTCCGATGCCACCAAACACAGGGTCGTAATCCTAAAAGACGTGTTCCCCGGTGGGGGTCACAACGCCGATTTCAAACATTGATAAAGTATCCCCGGCGGGGGTCACAACGCTGATTTCAATCATTGATAATGTATCCCGGCTGTGACGCCCCCAAAATTGGTATATATCACCCATCTTGAGTCGCCAAATACATGGTACAGAATACAAATACAAACTAATTATACAACAGTCGTGTAAAATATGACAAAACATAAATTGAGAGTTTTAATAAGAATATTGTCATCTAGACAATATCCACACTCAAAGGAGTCCTCATTACATTTATTGTCACACTATTTAACAAAATAGTGAGGACTACTAATACTATCATCTGGACCGTCACTCCGTTCCCCGACTAGTCCCGGCTACGTTCTCATTTCCTGAAGAGAACAGTGAAAGAAAGGGGTGAGCTCAACTAGCCCAGTAAGAAATATTATGACTAAGATAATGTAGAATAAATTATCATTAGTCTTCAACAATGTTAAACTGATAAAATATAATAAACATCAATTTTAACTGCAGCGGAACAAGTAATCCATTAAAAGAGTCAAGTAGAGAATAAAATCTACTATCTTTTATGATTTAAAAAGGTTTTTCATCACTTTTATTGCTGAGACTTAGCTTAATAAATAATCCATATCATCCCTACACTACGGCCAAGGATATTCATTAGTATCACAACCACAAATTATCTATGCACTACGGGCCAAGGATATTTGTGTATTCATCAATGGTCATGATCATGCCAACAACAGTCCATCAATGCACTACGGGCCAATGAGGACTTTTACCACATCATTTGTAACATTACGGTCATGATTATACTGAATAATCCCTGGTCATAATCATACCAAGTCCATCCATGCACTACATGCCACAAATGACTTTCAACATAATATTAACATGAGGATGATGACAATGATATAAGAATTCAATAAAACAAGTTCAAGAATTAATTTATCCAGGAACCAATAACGTCCAAATTGTCAACATGATACTGCTTTGTGAGGTAAAACTCAAGAATGCTCAGAAGAATATTTCCATGAAAAGATACTGGATGAAGCGCAAATATCAAGGATATTCCACTAATTTCATGGAGTATAAAAGCCAAAACTTTAACCAACTGAGTATAATAAGGAATGGAATAACAAAAGAAATCACCAGGCATGCAATAGACCACACAGACAGGTTATTCCAAGAGAATAATAAATAACGGAACTAGGTCATGCGTAATCGCACAAACAGGATATTCCAACAGAATAATAAATAACGGAACCAAGTCAGGCAAAATTCGCACCGAAAGGATGTTCCAATGTAATAAATAACGGAACCAGTCTTGCGTAAGCGCATTGCATGTGATATTCCAACGAATAATAAATAATCTAACCGTGTCAAAGTAATTTCGCATCGGGGATGATGTTCCAATAGAATAATAATGAATGGAATAACATAAGAATTTCACCATGTATGCGGTATTTCAGATGTAGACAAAGTTATTCAACATAATAATAAAGAATGGAATAACAGAAGAATTTCACCAAATATAGGGTAGTTCGCGTATACAGGTTATTCCAACAAAATAATAAAGAATGGAATAACAGAAGTTTTCTTCATGAATACGAAAGAAATAATACCCCTTACGAGTACAACAAATAATATCCCTTACCTTAGAAGAATCTGGATACAGGAGTAGTGAAGTAGGAGAATACTTTTCTTCTTTCTCTCTATAGTTTTTATCTCTAGAGTTTCAGTGAATTCGTAAGAAATAATGAAGGAATGAACTTCTATTTATAGGAAAATGGACTGAATAGCAACTAATTCATGAACGGTCCAGATTGATTTACTTTTAAACGGACGGTCCATATTGATTTACTATGCAGTATTAATAAAATATTCTAATAAAACAAAATCTTTTAAATAAAATATAATATATTCTATTTATAGTCTAATAAAACAAATAACTTTATAAAAGTATTATGTTTTATATAAAAAAAATTTACTATGCAAAACACTATGCAGGCACTATGCAAACACTGTGTATAATAAAATATAATATATTCTAATTATTGTCTAATAAAACAAATAACTTTATAAAAGTATTACATTTTATATAAAAAGATTTTACTATGCATTACACTATCTACGAGACACTATGCAAACACTATGCATAATAAAATATAATATATTCTAATTATTATCTAATAAAACAAATAACTTTATAAAAGTATTCTCGCTTTTATAAAAAAGATTTTACTATGCATAATAGAATTCTATTTATAGTCTAATAAAATAAATAACTTTATAAAAGTACTCTATTTTATATAAAAAGTTTTTCTGTTTTATTACATTAATAATACTAATAAAATAAAATTTATATATATATATATATATAAACTTCCGTGACTTCATAAAAATACACCTCGATTAATATATTTAACAACATTTATCATGATTATTATAATTCACAATATTAATCGACCAGGTCGTTCCCAGGAAAGAGGGGGCTTTCCAATAAGGATTTCTCCCTATTGGCGCGCAATTAGGTGACCATACCTCTCCTTGGCAGAACTTCTAAACATCGTTAATATTGCAAATAATAATATTAATAACTTTGTCATTTCAATTATTGATTTAATAATATATAAAATATTGACAATAATTGAATCAAATAACATGAGATACTATGCAATAGTTATTGTAGCAATAATTGAACAAAACTTAGTGACTTCCCACGTAAGCATCAATAATCAATACCGGTATTACTACTATGCAACCACAGCGTATTCATCGTACTTTTACTACCGAGTAGTTCAACAGTTTTAACGGTAAAACTTCCGCCGTTATTTTCATAAAAATATTTTTGTCATTTTCTCAATCTGACAATAATTCCGTTGTGGGGTCCACCAATGATTTTACCGTCGTACGGATATTCCCCGACAAAAAGAATATAATACAACAACTTGTATACTTTGCAAAATTTATAAATACTACCCACAACTATAACATTATATCAAATCCACACCATAATATTCAAAAAAAATATTTTGAGAAATTTAAATCTTTATTCGTAAAATTTGGGGTCTCACAGTCTCCCCTCCTTATAGAATTTCTCCTCGAAAATTTACGTGCGCATTCAGGTATCTTAGAAGAGGTGAGGATACCTTGAATTCATTTCAAATTCTAACTCTTGAGGTATAACCTTTGAGTGTTGAATACGATCCTTCTTATCCAAGATTTTAACACGTATCTCCTCATACGTTAAATCTTCTGCTATATCTTCTAGTTCTAATTTAATAATGTGGTTCGGGTCATCCACATATTTACGTAACATCGATACGTTAAAAACATTATGAACACGCGACATACTTGGCGGTAAAATGAGTCTATAGGCCACAGTTCCTACTCGATCGAGGATTTCAAATGGGCCAATTAAATCGAGGATTGATATTTCCTCTCTTCAGCAACTCTTGCTGTTCAAAATAACGCCCTCTTGAACCTTCTTCTTTGTATTCATCAGCTCTGAGTATGTAGCTTGAGCAATTTTAACTTTATCGATTAAAGTCGATTCTAATCGTATATTTGTTATCTTCATGTGGGTCCCTAGAGTCTTTAACTCTATCTTTATCATTTGTAAGTTATACGAAATGGGTTTTTGTGTTAACAACATTGCACTCGTAAACGCATACGATCTTCTACTCAACGCGTCAGCTACCACGTTCGCTTTTCCACGATGGTGTTGAATGGTACGATCGTAATCTTCAACAGCTCGAGCCAACGTCTTTGGCGCATTATACGTTCGTTTTGGTTGAAGAAATATTTAAGGGTTTTAGAAATGGGGTTTTGTACTAGGGTCAGTACAAAATTTGATTTCACGCTCTGGGGTAGGCCAACAAGTCTTCAAGAATACGCCAGGAAAATTATTAACAATAGAAATATCATTCAAAACTGTGACTCTCGTCCAAGACTTGGATAGCACGTCACATTGATACCTATCAACTTGCCACCGTTATTCACGACATCCCCTACAAAAAGTCTGGCTTCGGTGCACTCCACACAAGGAAGTCACCAAATAAAGGCTCGGGGCTCTTTACCTATGGCTTGATATGACTGTGATTGACGTTAGGGTTTGGTTGCTTTAATTCGCATAATAGGTTGGTTAGGAATATGAAAGCTAACAACATTACAAAAAGCATGATGTGTAGTTAACCAATCGATTCCTAAAATCACATCAAAGGCAAGTATTTTCAAAGAGATAAGATCGACAGGTAACGTGAAAGTGTCGATTTGAATCAACAAGATTTATAAAAAGTGGAGGTAATGAAGGTTTCTACTAATGAAGTTTCAATCGATAAGTCAAAGTCTAATCTCTTTGGAGTTAAATTTAAACGTTGAGCGCAAGCAAGAGATATAAAAGAATGGGTAGAACCGGTATCAAATAAGGTATAGACTTCGTAAGCATTTATGATTAATTTACCCGTGATAACTTCGTTCGGGTTCCTCGACAAACGTTCTCACTTAAACTACCGGCTTTGACTTGTCTGAGACATCCTTTGGCATCACTATCACAGCTGGACTTAACTTCACTACACGATAAAATTGAGCTAAGTGACCTTCTCTTCTGAAATTGAAACACGCTTTGGATTGCTGCGTACAGTTTGGACGGATGTGTCCCTCCTGTTCGCATTTGAAACATACGACTGGTGGTCGTTCTTCTTTCTTTGAAACGGGTGCTGATGCTGCTGTCTTTCCATCATTATTGAACCTTCTCTTCTTGAAATTTCTACTTCTATTATCTTGGCCATGATTACCACCGAATTGGTTACCATTCTTGGCATGATAATTTCCCCCACGATGGTTATCATTGTTCCGATGGCCGTTGCCACCGGTACGATTATTATCGTGTTGTTGTTTACTTGAGGATTATTGTCTTCCTGTTGCACATTATCCTAGGTATTCAACGATCTCATGTGCTTCATTGCTTATCTTGAAATTTTCAGATGCCATTTTCAAACACTGTCACAAAACAAGGGTTAATTGACATATAACATATTATCCCTATACTATGACCGACCAATTAAATACTAAATAAACTTAAGTAGGTCATACTAGCGAAGGAATTCCCCGTCTCTCCCCTCCTAGTTCTTATCTCACATCTTAGCCAGGGATCATATCCCTAAGCTTTGATACCAACTGTGACGCCCCCAAAATAGGTATACATCACCCATTTTGAGTCGCCAAATACATGGTACAGAATACATATACAAACTAATTATACAACAGTCGTGTAAAATACGACAAAACATAAATTGAGAGTTTTAATAAGAATATTGTCATCTAGACAATATCCACACTCAAAGGAGTCCTCATTACATTTATTGTCACACTATTTAACAAAATAGTGAGGACTACTAATACTATCATCTGGACCGTCACTTCATTCCCCGACTAGTCCCGGCTACGTTCTCATTTCCTGAAGAGAACAGTGAAAGAAAGGGGTGAGCTCAACTAGCCTAGTAAGAAATATTATGACTAAGATAATGTAGAATAAATTATCATTAGTCTTCAACAATGTTAAACTGATAAAATATAACAAACATCAAGTTTAACTACAGCGGAACAAGCAATCCATTAAAATAGTCAAGTAGAGAATAAAATCTACTATCTTTTATGATTTAAAAAGGTTTTTCATCATTTTTATCGCTGAGACTCAGCTTAATAAATAATCCACATCATCCCTGCACTACGGCCAAGGATATTCATTAGTATCACAACCATAAATTATCTATGCACTACGGGCTAAGGATATTTGTGTATTCATCAATGGTCATGATCATGCAAACAACAGTCCATCAATGCACTACAGGCCAATGAGGACTTTTACCACATCATTTGTAACATTACGGTCATGATTATACTGAATAATCCCTGGTCATAATCATACCAAGTCCATCCATGCACTACAGGCCATAAATGACTTTTAATATAATATAAACATGAGGATGATGACAATGATATAAGAATTCAATAAAACAAGTTCAAGAATTAATTTATCCAGGAACCAATAACGTCCAAATTGTCAACATGATCTTTGCTTTTGTGGGGTAAAACTCAAGAATGCTCGGAAGAATATTTTCATGAAAAGATCTTTGGATGAAGCGCAAATATCAAGGATATTCCACTAATTTCATGGAGTATAAAAGCCAAAACTTTAACCAACCGAGTATAATAAAGAATGGAATAACAAAAGAAATCACCGGGCATGCGATAGATACCGCATACAGACGGAGTTATTCAATGTAATAATAAATAACGGAACCAATCAAATGCGTAAATGCACGCGATGGGATATTCCAATGAATAATAAATAACGGAACCAAGTCAAAGTAAATTACACCGAAAGGATGTTCCAACAGAATAATAAATAACGGAACTAGGTCATGCGTAAACGCACAGACAGGATATTCCAACAAAATAATAAATAACGGAACCAGGTCAGGCGAAATTCGCACCGATAGGATGTTCCAACAGAATAATAAAGAATGGAATAACAGAAGAATTTAACCATGTATGCGGTACTTCGCATAGACAGGTTATTCCAACATAATAATAAAGAATGGAATAACAAAAGAATTTCACCAAGTATAGGGTAGTCAACGTATACAGGTTATTCCAACAGAATAATAAAGAATGGAATAACAGAAGTTCTCTTCATGAATACGAAAGAAATAATACCCCTTACGAGTAAAACAAATAATATCCCTTACCTTAGAAGAAACTAGATATAGGAGTAGTGAAGTAGCAGAATACTTTTCTTCTTTCTCTTTGTAGTTTCTCTCTCTAGAGTTTCAGTGAATTCGTAAGAAATAATGAAAGAATGAGCTTCTATTTATAGGAGAATGGACTGAATAGTAACTATTTCATGAGCGGTCCATATTAATTTACTTTTAAACGAATGATCCATATTGATTTACTATGCAGTATTAATAAAATATTCTAATAAAACAAAATCTTTTAAATAAAATATAATATATTCTATTTATAGTCTAATAAAATAAATAACTTTATAAAAGTATTCTATTTTATATAAAAAAGATTTTACTATGCAAACACTATGCATAATAAATATAATATATTCTAATTATTGTCTAATAAAACAAATAACTTTATAAAAATATTATGTTTTATATAAAAAGATTTTACTATCTGAAAACACTATACGTACTATCTGCAAACACTATGCATAATAAAATATAATATATTCTAATTATTGTCTAATAAAACAAATAACTTTATAAAAGTATTATGTTTTATATAAAAAGATTTTACTATGCAAAATACTATGCATAATAGAATATAATATATTCTATTTATAGTCTAATAAAATAAATAACTTTATAAAAGTATTCTATTTTATATAAAAAGCTTTTCATTTTATTACATTAATAATACTAATAAAACAAAATTTATATATAATATATATATATATATATATATAAAAACTTTAAATGACTTTATAAAAATACACCTTGATCAATATATTTAACAACATTTATCATCATTATTATAATTCACAATATTAATCGACCGAATGTCGTTCCTGGAAAGAGGGGCTTTCGATAAGGATTTCTCCCTATTAGGCCTTGATTAGGTGACCAAACCTCTCCTTGGCGTAACTTCTAGACATCGTTAATATTGCAAATAATAATATTAATAACTTTATCATCTCAATTATTGATTTAATAATATATAAAATATCGACAATAATTGAATCAAATAATGTGAGATATTATGCAGCAATTACTGTAGCCACTATGCAACTATGCAACCACGCGTATTACTGTACTTTTACTACCGAGTAGTTCAACAGTTTTAACGGTAAAACTTCCGCCGTTATTTTCATAAAATATTTTTGTCATTTTCTCAATCGATGATAATTCCGTTGTGGGGTCCACTGATGATTTTACTGTCAGTCGTTTGGATATTCCCCCGATAAAAAGAATATAATACAACAACTTGCATACTTTTTAAAATTTATAAATACTACCCACAACTATAACATTATATCAAATCCACACCATAATATTCAAAAAAATATTTCGAGAAATTTAAATCTTTATTCGTAAAATTTGGGGTCTCACACCGGCGGGGGTTACAAAGCTTTATTCGTCTATGAACGAATCCCCGGCGGGGGTCACAAAGCAGTACAACCATTGATGTACGTGTTAATGAAGGTCAAGTAGCCTTGATGTCATTTCAACCGATGGCAAGTAAATCCATCAAAGCATCGGAGGCCATTCGATGATTTTATCCATCAGTGCACTTATCCACAACCTTCCCTGGCAGGGGTTATAACGCAATTCAACCATTGATATATGCATCAATGAAGGTCAAGCAACCTTTACATGTTTCCCGGTGGGGGTCACAACACAATGCAACCATTGATACACACATCAATGAACGCCAAACAGCTTTGACAGTTTGCCCAATAGGGATCTATCCGGTGATACACACATCAGCGAAGGTCAGGCAGCCCTGATAATACATACTATTGATAGTAACTCCGTTAGGATCATGGTATATGTTATACACATCCTCAAACAGACAAAGCTTTATCCCCACAGATCTCTTGCACACGAGAGGCACATCTTTGGAATAAAGTCTATATTAAGGATCCAGAACTTTGGTGATAACCCCAACGTCAACATTCTTGAAGACTTGGATCGCATGTCCAAGATATCACCCAACAGGATTAATAGGGAACCGGCAATCATCCCATCATGTTGGGAAACAATCCAACAACATACATGCATCATGCATTTGCATCATGTTGCTACATATGACATCATATTTATCTTATTGCATTTCAAGTGTTTAGGATTCTTTATCCTATCCATGCCTTGCATTGCATGAATATGATAAAGAGGGGCATCTATAGACACTCAAAATTTTCTACACACCTGTTACTAACATTGTAGGAGAGCAGATTCGTCTTTTGGAGATAACCCTAGAAGACATCTCACATCCATTCCGGATACTATCTAAAGTTCAGTCTCAACCCCAGAACACACACCGGGAGTATCAATTCTAACCTCAGAGATAACCCCGAGTTTCGTCCTTGGAGATAACTCCAAGGAATGTCGTTGCAGTTCCGACGATAACTCCATAAATGCTTGTTTCAAATTCATGCAATCAACTTCAATCTCAGACCTCCTTCCGAGGCACTCATTCTAAAGACTCGGAGCTAACACAGGGAAGACAGGTACTCTTACAGATGACCTTGCGAAATTCAAACACTTGTAGCAGTCCAATCTCAGATGTAACCCTGAGCAACATCTACTATTAGCCCAAACCGGAGATAACCCCGATGAGGGGAAAAATCGTCATCTTGCCACCTCAACCCCCAGCGCACCGTCTGAACATTTCATACATACATTTTTACACAACAATGTCCTACAAGAGCCAAGGAGTTCCAATCCCGAGTGACTATTATGCGTGGCAGCACACCAGATAGAATTTGAAGCTTAAAGACCATGGGCATGGTCCCCTCTTCCTGACTTTGCACAACCTCTAATCCCATGTCATTGCGTAACTCTCGACAAAAGCAGTCTGAAGAAGGTCTTGTACACCTCATTCGGATGCTCGAATTGAAGTTCTGCAAGTTTGAGCGGACATCACAGTGCACGAGTGCATATACTTCGAGATAGCGGTACTCAGAGAGGCAGGAGGCCCCTAAGCGTACAGGTGCATTTGGTCGCCTGGTAGTACACTTGATGACTCCCAAATCTATAAATATAGAGCTTGGGGTGGCCATTTATAAGAGAAAAGAGGCGAGGAAGCCCTGTCCAATTTGCTCTGTACACAACCCATATTGAGTGCTTTCTCATTTTAAACACTTGTTAGCTCACATATAGCTATATTTTACCGGCGGGAGCTGAGTGTTTATCCATCTAGAGTCATAGAAGCCTGCTTTGGCAGTCCACAATAAGACTTCTCATACTCTATAAAGTCTTTCTCTTCATCTTTGCACACACTATTCTTCACGTTGAGAGTCGTGTTGTGTTTGTATGCCCGAACTTCGGTCCGTGGTTTTCATTTCTGTCTGTATATATATACACTTATATATGTATATATTTTTATATATGGACTAACATTATCGAGTTATTCCTCAATTGAGCCTAGACTTATATATATATATATAAAAGCAAATAAACGCTCCAGATATATATATATATATATATATATATATATATATATATATATATATATATGAACTATAAGACCCCAAATTTTATGAATAAAGATTTAATTTTCTCGAAATATTTTTTTGAATACTATGGTGTGGATTTGATATAGTGTTATAGTTGTGGGTAGTATTTACGAATTTTGCAAAGTATACAAGTTGTTATATAATATTCGATTGGTCAGGGAATATTCGTTTAACAGGTAATATTCGTACGATGACACAATCATTAGTGGACCCCACAACGGAAGTATTGTCGTAGTTAGAAAATGACAAAATTATCATTTTATAAAAATAACAGTGAAGAGTGTTACCGATTAAAACCTGTTGAACTACTCGGTAGTAAAAGTACGATATCTGGCGTGGTTGCATAGTAGCACATGGTATTGATTATTGATGCTTTACGTAAGAAGTCACCGATTATACTCAATTATTGCTACGATGAATTTCTACATCATATCTCTCATATTATTGATTCAATTATTGTCACAGGATCATCTGTATAATATGTTATATTATTAAATCAATAATTGAGACGGAAAAGTTATTCATATTATTATTTGCAATACTGACAATGTCTAGAAGTTCTATCAAGGAGAGGTTTGGTCATCTAATTGCGCGCCAATAAGGAGAAATCCTTATCGGAAAGCCCCCTCTTTCCTGGGAACGACTTGGTTGTTTAATATTGTGAATTATAATATTAATGATGAATAATTTCGTATTGATTAAAGATGAAATTGATAGTTCCATTGTGTTGGAATTATTAGTGTTAGTGAAAATTGACATTTATTTCGATAATAATTGATGTTCGGAGGTTATATTGACCAATCGGGTAATTAACTGGATAAATGAGCAATTAATTGCTATTGATTCACATGATTATAACTATTTGTTCACATGTGTGTACTATTGATTCACATTCATTTACTATTAGGGGAGTTGGTGCAAGATTGATAATACTTGCATGACTAAGTTAAAAATGGAGGTATAGTTGAAGGTACTATACTGTAATTCGTATTTTCACATGATTATAACTATTGATTCATATGATTGAACTATTGATTAACATTATTTACTATTAGGGGAGGTGGTGCAAGTTTGATAATACTTGCATGACTAAATTAAAAATAAAGGAAAAGAGGAAGGTATTATACTGTAATATTTCGAGCCCCAAAATGTGCAATTATTGAAACTATATTTTCCTATAAATAGAAGCCCATTCTTCCTTCATTTCTCGAAGAATTCACTAAAGCTTTAGAGCAATTATTATAGAGAAAATTATAGAGAAAAAAAGAGAGAAGTCTCTACCTCACTATTCCAATATCCGGTTTCTTCTAAGGTAAGGGTATTATTCCTTCGTATTCATGAAGAGAGTTATTTTCTTTCAATACTCGTAAGGGTTGTTATTCCATTTTATTATTATGTTGAATAACTTTTATCATGCAATACCGCATACATGGTGAAATTCTTCATTATTCCATTCTTTATTATTCATTGGAATAACTTTATGCGTATCAGGTGGTCTATCGCATGCTTGGTGAATTCTATTGTTATTCCATTCTTTATTATTACATTGAATAACTTTTTATCATGCGGTCTATCGCATGCATGGTGAATTCTGTTGTTATTCTATTCTTTATTATATTCATTGGAATATCCCGTGCATGCGGATTCACGCATGACACAGTTCCATTCTTTATTATTCTATTGGGAATAACTTTGTTTGTGCGGTCTATCGCATGCATGGTGAATTCTTCAGTTATTCAATTTTTTATTATTCTATTGGAATAACCTGTCTATGTGGATTACCGCATGCATGGTGAATGATCCTTTGTATTCATTCCTTATTTCATTGTCGAAATGATCTGCCTAGGTGGATTACCGCATGGCGGGCAAAAATCCATTTGCGCTTTCATATATTCTATTATACTCATTGGTTAAAGTTTTGGCTTCTATGCTCCATAAAATTAGTAGAATATCACGAATATTTGCGCTTCATCCAAAGATCTTTTTCATGGAAATATTCTTACGAGCAATCTTGAATTTTACTCCACAAAGCAGTATCCTGTTGACAATTTGGACGTTATTGATTTCTGGATAAATTAAATTATAAATCTTTAAAATTTATCCTTGAACTTGTTTTATTGAATAATTATGTCATTGTCATCATCCTCATGCTTATATTGTGATGAAAGTCATCTTTGGCTTACGTACATAGATGGACTTGGTATGATTATGACCAGGGATTATTCGATATAATCATGACCGTAATGTGACGAATGATGTGGTGAAAGTCCTCAGTGGCCTGTAGTGCATTGATGGACAGTTTTTGGTATGATTATGAACAGGGATTATTCGGTATAGTCATGACCATTGATGATTTAATGAATATCCTTGGCCTGTAGTGCAGGGAAGAATCAATGATATGGTTTATTTATTAAGCTGAGTCTCAGTGATAAAGTTGATGAAAAACTTTTTAAATCATAGAAGATAGTAGATTTTATGCTCTACTTGACTCTTTTAATGGATTGCTTATTTCCGCTGCAGTTGTTGATTTAAAACTTGTTGTCTATTGTATTCGATCAGTTGTTATACTATTGAAGGCTAATGATAATTTATTCTGCATTATCTTAGTCATAATATTTCTTACTGGGCTAGTTGAGCTCACCCTTTCTTTCATTGTTCTCTTCAGGAAATGAGAATATAGCTGGGACGAGTTGGGGAATGGAGTGATGGTTCAGGATAAATGGCTTTAGTAGTCCTCACTATTCTATGGAATAATGTGATAATAATTGTAATGAGGACACCACTGAGTGTGGATATTGTCTAGATGACAATATTCTTGTTTAAACTCTCAGCTATGTTTTGTCGTATTTTTACACGACTGTTGTATAATTAAGTTGTATTTGAATTTATGTACCATGTATCTGGCGACTCAAGATGGGTGATGTATACCGGTTTTGGGGGCATCACATGAACTGTTGTCGAACTCTGTTCGATGAGCTTGGATTTTATATCCGGTGCGTTTCTGTCAGGCCTGGAGTTTACTTTGTGGCCTTTTATTGCTTTATTTATATTTCGTCCCGCCTGGAGTTTACTTCGTGGCGATTGATCACATTTACTACTTTATTTACATTTCTGATCCCCCATGGAGGTGCTTCGTGGTGGTTGATCATGTCTATATATATATATATATATATATATATATATATATATATATATATATATAACTGCTTACTGCTTTTCATATAAACTGCGACATCATGAGAGCCTAGGAATCATGTGATCACATATTCAGTCTACTAAATCTAGATTCGGTTCCCGTGATGGACTTTTTCGGCTGTAAGCAGCTTGTAATTTATTCACGGTGTTTGAATTTCCTTAGATGGCTGTCATGCCCATGAGGAGTTCGGCACTTCTATATATTATTTTCTCTAAGATGCTTCGAATCTCGAAAATAAAAGCAAACAAGCCGAACACTTACTAATAAAATAGAAGTATGAAAAGGTCATAATTACTATTGAGCACAGGGATTGAAAAACCTCTTTTACAAAACTTCATTACTATATCATGTTTAAAATTGAACTTTTTATACAAATTCAAACCTTTTGTATATAGGTGCGAACGAGGCCTCACACTACTTCCAAATAAATTGCACATTGATCCATACACACACACACACACACATTCATATAACAATTTCTTGAAAAGTGGCGGTCACCGTGACAACACGGATGTCAGGGATTGCCTAACACCTTCCCTCCGCATAATTAAACCCTTGAACCTAAATGAATCTCGGTTTCACAGACCCGTTTAGCAGTGTCACATCACTGGATCAATGTGCAAATCTTTTCTCGGTTGAGTTGGTGCAACCAGTTAAAAACACCAACTGGCAACTCTTATAGTCAAATCGTCGACATGATACATGTCGAACCTTTTTCACTTGTTTTTCAAACAAATCTCACATAATATGACAACACCAAAGAACAAGAACAAGAACAGAAAAGGGATAAATAAAAATCTCGACGTCGACAGATGTAATTCGATTGAGAAAAGATTCAGTTTAACATTTATGATGCCATGAGGTACCCTAGTGCTATTAGTCAAGTTTTTTCTATTGAGGAAAATGACTCCTTAGTGCTAGAAGATTTTAAACAACTATATAAGGATAACTTGGAGGTGGCCATTGCCAATAGTTTGGATATGGAGCAGAATCAGGAATTGAAGGAGATTGTGGTTGCACTACACTATTTACCAAAATTGTCAGATAAGTATGCAGTTTATTCAATTCAATTACCTGCCTCTCATCAAAAGTTATTACTATTTGTTGTACAAGCTCCAACGCTAGAATTGAAAAAATTGAAAGTAGTATGCACACAAGCCAATCACGTTTGATGATAAAATATATACTTCATAATAATCTTATTCATTTACTGATAAAAGAATTGTTTAATTAAAGGCTTTTAATTTATCTACATGGTGCTGTTTTATAATATGTTATAATCCCATAGTTTTGAGCAATTCATTTAGAATTATGATGATGATAATGCTAATGATATCTAAATTTTTAGATAGTTCACAACTAAATTGTTCCTAATCGTTGGATTACTAAAAAGGGGATTAGTGAATCTAGATAGATTGGTACATACGTTGCTTTCTCAATGGATGAGGATGATTGATCTCATGATCATTTGTGTGGAGGCACTAAAGCAAGTATGTAGGTGCTTATTGGAGAATAAGTTCACTAAACGTGACTCACTAAGGAATACCTAATGGAGTTTTACTTGCCTATCAATAGGAATTCATGTAGTGATAGTAGTATAAGTGATCCTTAGACTTGAGAACATCATAGTATCTTGTGTATGATGAAATATACTTTGAAATATTCCTTAAGATCCTTAGGGTATATCAAAGGGTATGCTTGAGTGTAATAAGTTGTACATGGAGATAATGTATGATCAACAAAGAATCTACCGCTTCTAGTAAAAGAAGAAAATGTCCTATGTGATTCGACAAATGACAACCTAGTAGTCCTTGGTCAAGGCATAATGAAATTATAAAGGAGTTTCTAATTTTCATTATTTGGAGTTGTGCATTTAAGAATCGAAATAGATATAATTAAATAAAATAAGACTTGACAGTAATTTTATGTCTTATATTTAATTGGGACATTGTACGGCGGAAGGATTGAATTGCATGACAACTATTTACTCAAAGGTTAATTTATGATTAATGTTGAAATCTATATTATCTGGAAAGTCGTTGATCACTAAGGAGGCTTATCCTTCTTGTAGAATAAATATTATTTATTTAAATAAATTATTAGATTAATTTATTCAATTAAATAAGATTAGAATTGTTCTAATTGATTTATTTACAACCGGTAAGGGGGCTTGATTATGCAGAGGGAAGGTGTTAGGCACCCCCCGACATCCGTGTTGCCACGGTGACCGCCACTTTTCAAGAAACTATTATATGAATGTGTATGTGTGTGGATCAATGTGTAATTTATTTGGAAGAAGTGTGAGGCCTCGTTCGTACCTATATACAAAGGGTTTGAATTTATAGAAAAATTCTATTTTAAACAGGATATAGCAATGAAGTTTTGTAAAAGAGGTTTTTCAAACCCTGTGCTCAATAGGAATTTAGACCTTTTCATACTTCCATTTTATTATTAAATGTTTGGATTGTTTGCTTTTATTTTCGAGATGCGAGGCATCTTCGAGAAAATAATATAAAGCAGTGTCGAACTCCTCATGGGCATGACAACCATCCAAGGAAATTCGAACACATAGAATAATGTACAAGCCGCTATAACCGAAAAATGTCCTTCACGAGAACCGAATCTAGATTCAGTAGACTAAATCTGTGATCACATGATTCCTAGGCTCACATGATGCCATAGTTTATATGAAAAGCGATGGCGCTTATATATATAGAAGTCAGATATATATATATATCTGATACATGATCAACCACCACGAAGCACCTCCATGGGGGATCGGAATGTAAATATATAAAAGCGGTAAATATATATATATATATATATATATATATATGGACATGATCAACCACCACGAAGCAACTCCATGGTGGATCAGAAAAGTAAATAAAGCTATAAAAGACGATCAACCGCCACGAAGTAAACTCCAAGCGGGACGAAATGTAAATAAAACAGTAAAAGGCCTTGAAGTAAACTCCAGGCCTGATAGAAATATAAATGTATATATATATATATATATATATATATATATATATATATATATAAAAGCAAGAAATACAAGGGTATAAACCTAGGCTCATCGATATATGTCGACAACAAGTATATATATATATATATATATATATATATATATATATATATATATATATATATATATAAGCAAATAAACGCCGCTTACATAAGTCCAGTGCTCAATCGAGGCATAACTCGATAATGTTAGTCCATATATATAAATATATACATATAAGTATATATACAAAAAAAATGAAAACCACGGACCGAAGTCTGGGCATACACACAGAACACGACTCTCAATGCGAAGAAGAGTGTGTGCAAAGATGAAGAGAAAGGCTTTATAATGTGTAAAAGTCTTACAGTGGGCTGCCAAAGAAGACTTCTATGACTTTAAATGGATGAAAACTCGGCTCCCGCCGGTAAAAATATAGCTATATGTGAGCTAACAAGTGTTGAAAATGAGAAAGCACTCAATATGGGGTGTGTACAGAGCAAATTTGATAGGGCTTCCTCGCCTTTTTTCTTCTTAAAATGGCCATCCCAAGCCGTCTATTTATAGAGGGGGGAGCCGAGTGTAATCTACGATAGCCGCAGATGATATTTTGGCGGCTCTGGGTGCCCCGAGCTCTGCTGGTCCCATTGCGTCTTGAAATGCGTACTGCCGCGTGCGTGCACCGTGATATCTGTTCGAACTTGCATAACTTCAATCCGAGCATCCGATTGAGGTGTATAAGACCAGTTTCAGATTGCTATTGTCGAAAGCTACGCAATGGCATGGGATTAGAGGTTGTATGAAGTCAGGAAGATGGAACCATGTCCAATCTCGTCGAGCTTCAAATTCTATCCGGTGTTCTACCTTGCGTAGTAGTCACTCGGGATTGCAACTCCTTGGTTCTTATGGGACATTGTTATGTAAAATGTATGTTGATTGTTATTTGTTGAGACGGCACCATGTGGGGTTGAGGTGGTAATTTGATTACTTTGCCCTTCACCGGGGTTATCTCCGGTTTTGGCTGATAAAGCAGACGTTACTCAGGGTTATCTCTGAGATTGGGTCATTGTAAGTCTTTGAATGCCCTCGTGGTTGTCTCTCGAGGTGTGCCTCGCCTATACGGGGTTATCTCTGGGTTTGCGCATTGAGTGCCTCAGTGTGAGTCCTGAGGTTGAAGCTGACTGCATGGGTTTAAACGAGCATCTCCAGAACTGCAACTGCATTGCTTGGGGTTATCTTTAAGGTTGATATTGTCTTTCCAGGTGTTATTTCCAGGACTGAGACTGAACATCTCGGGGTTATCTTCGAGATGAATCGGCCTTCTCTGGTGGAATTTCTGGTATTTGCACTGCTATCCTCGGGGTTATCTCTGAGGTGGGGAAATGATACTCCTGGTGTGTTTTTCGGGGTTGAAACTAAACTTCTGATGGTATTTCCAGGATTAAGCTGAGATGTCTTCCAGGGTTATCTCTAAAAGAAGATTCCGTACTTCCTGCAATGTTAGTAACAGGTAGGCAGAAAATTTTAAGTGTCTACAATCGTGCTATATACAAACCTAACAATAATTGTCTGCACACTTAAAATATGCATACTTAGGGACTAATGACATAATACCTATGATTATAGCTATTAATTTAACCAAAGTGCATGAAGATAAATAACTGAGAATCATAAGGGACCATGTTACATTTTTTTGGTTCGACAATAGCACATATCATGGGTATTAGTCCTGCTATTTGCATGCATCAGATTTTGTTAGAAGATGAAGCTAAGCCCATAAAAGATGCCCAAAAGAGATTGAATCCACTAATGATGGAGTTCTTAAAGAAAGAGGTTATAAAATTGCTTGATGAAGGTATAATTTATCGCATCTCCAACAGTTAATGGGTGAGTCCAATGCAAGTAGTTCTAAAGAAATCCAGAATCACAATTGTCAATTATGACAATAATGAGTTAGTGCCCACACACATGCGAATAGGATGGAGAGTGTATATTGACTACATGAAATTAAATATTGTAACTAGAAAAGATCACTTTCCCTTTCCTTTAATTGATCAAATGTTAGAAAGATTAGATGGCCATTCCTATTATTGCTTTCTAGATGGGTTTTCAGGTTATAACCAGATTGTGATTGCACCCAAGGACCAAGAAAAGACCACATTCATATGTCCCTTTCACACATTTGCATATCATTGGATGTCCTTCGAACTTTGTAATTCCCCAAGTACTTTTCAAAGATATATGGTAAGTTTAGAAAATTGCATCGAGGTCTTTATGGATGATTTCACAATTCACGGTGATTCTTTGGATGCATGCCTAGATAATTTGACTCGTGTTTTGGATGGATGCTTGGAAACTAATCTTGTTCTAAATTGGGAAAAGTGTCATTTTATGGTAGAACAAGGAATAATACTTGGTCATGTTGTGTCATCTAAAGGTCTTGAAGTTGATAAAGCTAAAATAGATGTTATCTGCTTTGCCTTACCCTATCAGCGTGCGTGAGATTCACTCTTTTCTTGGCCATACAAGTTTCTATCGCAGGTGTATCAAAGACTTCTCGAAGATAGCTTTGCCTTTATGTAAGTTTCTACAAAAGGATGTGGAATTCCAGTTTGATGATGGGTGCAAGGAGGCTTTTGATAAATTGAAGAAATTGTTGACCTCAACACCAGTGCTTTAACCACCAAATTGGAAACTTCCATTTGAGATAATGTGTGATGCAAGTAACTATGATTTAGGGGTTGTCTTGGGCTAAAAAATTGACAAAGTTGTTCATGACATCTACTATGCTTCTTGAACCTTGAATGAGGCCCAAATAAACTATTCAACAACTGAAAAAGAACTCTTATCTATTGTATTTGCTTTAGACAAGTTTTGATCTTATCTGCTTGGTACTAAAGTTATAGTTTATTTTAACTATGTTTCTCTCAAGTATTTGCTTACCAAGAAGGAGTCCAAACCCAAGATTATAAGATGGATCTTGTTGTTCCAAGAATTTTACTTGGAGATCAAAGATAAGTAGGGAGAGGACAACTTGGTGGAAGATCACTTAAGCAGACTAATTAAGGAAGAAGAGGCATTGCCGTTACATGATTCCTTTCTTGATGAGCACTTACTTTCCATTCGTGATGAGATTCCCTAGTATGTAAATATTGTGAATTATTTTGTAAGTGCATATTTTCTTATTGATTTTTTCCAAATCCCAAAAGGAAAAATCTAAAAAGTGATTTTAAACACTATATTTGGGATGATCCATATTTATGGAAAATTTATGTCGACTAGATAGTTAGACGATGTGTGTCTAATAGTGAATTTCAATTTATTCTCACCTTTTGCCATTCTCATGTTTGTGGAGGACATTTTGGTGCAAAAAGAACATCTAATAAAGTTCTATAAAGTGGTTTTTATTGACCTTCTCTTTTTAAAGACTCTCATCTGTTTTGTAAAACATGTGTTAATTGTCAAAGGACAGAAAATATTTCACACAATAAATTGTGACAATAAATGTAACGCCCCCAAAATAGGTATACATCACCCATGGTACATAAATCAAATACAAACTTCTTTAACACAATTGTTGTGTAAAAATACGACAAAACATAGCTTAGTTTTTACATGAATATTGTCTCATAGACAATATCCAAACTCAAATTCAATCCTCATTACATTTATTATCACACTAAGTAGTGAGGACTACTAAAATAACCATCTCGGACAGTCACTCCATTCCCCAACTAGTCCCGACTACATTCTTATTTTCTGAAGTGAACAATGAAAGAAAAAGAGTGAGCTCAACTAGCCCAGTAAGAAATATTATGACTAAGATAATGCAGAATAAATTATCACTAGCCTTCAACAGTGTTAAACTGATAAAATACAATAAACATCAAGTTTAACTGTAGCAGAACAAGCAATCCATTAGAAGAGTCAAGTAGAGCATGATATCTACTATCTTCTATGATTAAAAAGTTTTTAATCCACTTTATCGCTGAGACTCAGCTTAATGAATAAACCACATCATCAAATCATCCACCACTCTACGGGCGAGGATATTCATGTAATCATCAATGGTCATGATTATCTTTAGAATAATCTCCGGTCATAATCATACCAACAATCATCCATCAATGCACTACGGGCCAATGAGGACTTTTACCACATCATTTGTAACATTAAGGGTCATGATTATACAGAATGATCCCTGGTCATAATCATACCAATCAACAGTCCATTTATGCACGTAAGCCAAAGATTGACTTTCATCACAATATAAGCATGAGGATGATGATAATGATATAAGCATTAATCAAACGAAATCAAGGATAAATATTCAATACTTTAAATTTATCCAGAGTTTAAAAATATCCAAATTGTCAACATGATACTGCTTGTGGAGTAAAATTCAAGAATAATATTCATGTATTAAAAATAATTTGGACAGAAAAGAAATATATTTTTCGGGTGAATAGTACCCCGTGAATAGTACCATATGAATAATACATCAGGAATAGTACCTCGAGAATAGTACCCCAACATGAAAAGTGCCCCATATACCTGAGTGAATAATATTCGAGTGAATAGTAACTCGTGAATAGTACTCTGGCATGAAAAGTGCCCCGAATACCGGAGTGAATAATATTTGAGTGAATAGTAACCCATAAATAGTAACTCATGAATAGTATTCCGGTATGAAAAGATCAATAAGTATCAAGAAAACTCAGAATAATATTTCCATGAAAAGATACTGGATGAAGCGCAAATATCAAGGATATTCTACTAATTTCATGGAGTATAAAAACAATACTTTAACACAATGAGCGTAGAATTAGGAATACAAAACAAAATAATATTAGTCACATACTATAGAGTATGGAAGAAAATATTATTTCTACGAATACTGAAAAAAATAATGTCCCTTACCTTAGAAGAAGACTGGATACTGGAATAGTGAAGTAGCAGACTTCTCTTCTTTTTTCTCTTTATAGCTTCTTTATCTATAATTGCTCTTGTGAGTCTTAGTGAATTGGTGAGAATGAAAGAAGAATGAACTTCTATTTATACGAAAATATAGTTTCGATAATTGCACGTTTTGGGGCTCGAAATATTATAGTATAATACCTTCATCTTTTCCTCCATTTTTAATTTAGTCCTATAAGTATTATCAAACTTGCACCACCTCCCCTAATAGTATATCATGTGAATCAATAGTTCTATACATGTGAAAAAAATAGTTACAGTATAGTACCTTCATCTATAACTCTATTTTTAATTTAGTCATCTAAGTATTATCAATCTTGCATCAACTCGCCTAATAGTACATGAATGTGAATCAATAGTACATACATGTGAACAAATAGTTATAAGCATGTGAATTAATAGCAATTAATTGCTTATTTATCCTATTAATTACCCGATTGGTCAATGCAACCTCCAAAAATCAATTATTATCGAAATAAATGTCGATTTCCACAAACAATAAAAATCCCAACACAATGGAACTATTAATTTCATCTTTAATCAACACGAACTTATTTATCATTAATATTATAACTCACGATATTTAACAACCAGATTATTCCCAGGAAAGAGGGCGCTTTTCGATAAGTATTTCTCCTTATTGGCGCGCAATTAGGTTACTAAACCTCTCCTCGATAGAACTTTCTAGACATCGTCAATATTGCAAATAATAATATGAATAACTTTTTTCGTCTCAATTATTGATTTCATAATATAAAATATTATACAGATGATACTGTGACAATAATTGAATCAATAATATGAGAGATATTATGCAGCAATTACTGTAGAAATAATTGAGTATAACTGAGTGACTTCTCACGTAAGCATCAATAATCAATATTGTGTGCTACTATGCAACCATGCGTATTACTGTACTTTTACTATCGGGTAGTTCAACAGTTTAACGGTAAAATGTTCGCCGTTATTTATATAAAAAGATATTTCTGTCATTTTCTAACTACGACAAAACTTTCGTTGTGGGGTCCACAAATGATTGTGCCATCGTACGAATATTCCTTGTTAAAATGAATATTCTCCGACCAATCGAATATTTTATAACATCTTGCTTACTTTGCAAAATTTATAAATATTACCCACAATTATAACATTATATCATATCCACACCATAATATTCAAAAATATATTTCGAGAAAAATTATTCTTTATTCATAAAAGTTGGGGTCTTAAAATAAACTATATAGTAAGTAAGTTATTAAAATAAGTTAAAAGGAGTTTAAATTTGATTTTATGAAATAAAGATTAGGACTTTTTAAATCCTTACTTTAATCTAGTTTTACCAAACAAGCCCTAATGGCTTTTGAATTTTAAAAAAAATATATCTGACAAAGGAATTAAACAGAGATATTATGTTTGTCATTTTTTTTATTTACGTATTATATATATATCAGTTATATGGGTGTAAGTTACGTACTTTATTTCTAAGTTTAAGAGTTAGAGATAATAGAGAGAGAAAAGAGGGAGAACTCTAGAGAAAATTTGAGAGTAAAATTGGAAGAAATGGGGATTATCAAAGGAGATCATTATCATCTTTGTTGGCTAAATAAGAGCTTGAAGATAGTAATTTAACTTCAAACTATCAGTGTATGTTTTCACTATTCTTCATTGTAAGATATATTTTTATTTTGATTTTGGTGATAATTATTGAATATATGGTTTGTATATGTTAAATTGTGTATATAAACTATTTTTATGTGATTTAGAGTTAACTAATCCATGAAAACATGACAAATATAAAGAAAATCATATTATAGTTAGTTTATAGTAGTATATACATGAATATGGCTTATGTGATGCTTAAATTGATGCTCAATTCATATTTTTATGTGTAAATTGACTGTTGATTGTGTGAATATGTGAAGAAACAAAATTAATTAGTTTTAAACGGACTATTTTGGTTGGAAAATGAATTCACGGTGATTAATTTTGCTAAGAACGTTTAAAAGTGAAGAAATAACAAAAATAATGATATTTAAAGGTATTAATTTGTTGTTTATGTTATTTATATGGTTAGAAACGTGTTAGAAACATTAGTTATTGTTTCTATAAAGTAAACACATTGAGTAAGTTAAATTTGTTGTTAGAAAGAAATTTTTAGGCTTATTTGGCTTTGTTATGTGTTCTTCCCTTGACCTTTATCTGCGTGATCTTTGTCTCTTCGAAGGCGTCATGCAAGCACCTATTCTATGAAGAAATAGAGCGTTGTAGCACCACTCGATTACCTATTATCGAAATCAGAGCGTTATTTGGCGCTGCTGTTACGTAAATAAGCAGAACACTTCTGACGTTGAGGCCAGAAATTGCAGTATGCCGATTTCAAGCCTTTCTCCACGCGATAACTTTCTGTGCCGATCTTTGCATCGCTTGCTATAATTCATTTGGCAACGCTACAGTGCCACTTGGTAGAAATTGCCAAACATAGCTATTTTAATGTATAAAATTTTGGGATGTTAATCTAATTGGTTGTATTAATAATAAAAGTGTGTTAATCATGTTATGAGATGTTTAAATAGATTTTAACAAGTAAAGAATGGTTTTAAGTGGTTGATTAATATGTAAATGTGAATTCAAACCCATTGACCGTAAAGTGTGATAACATGTTATGAATTATGAAGTTAAGATAAAAAGAAATGAGCCAATTATGATAATTGTATTTCTATTAATTGGCGTTGTGATACTACATGGTGTAAGATTATTTTGGAACGCATGAGTAATAACTGTTTAGCTTACGAACGATGTAACGCCCCCAAATCCAGGTCCCTTTGAACCTCAGATTCGGTCCGCCACGATATTACTATCGTCAAACTATTTATATCTTTTATTCATAACTTAATGAATATAACTTTACTTATTACAATTTAGAATATAAATTCTTCTATTTCCAGGATCTATGTAATGACCCCAAACTTTTATAAGTTTCAAATCCTGGTCATTTACCATCCCTGTCTTACATCATATTCGATGTTATAAAAATATGTGGACTAATTTAAACTTTTTCAATCTCCTTTGAAAAAATAAATCTTTTATTATTTTCTTAACATGAATCAATTACAAATCCCTGAATCAAATTATTCTATGATTCATTTTATTCAATTTTCGTATAAATCTTTACATCTTGGTTCAAATTTCTCTATGTATCATATAGTACAACTTAACATGTATTACACATTATAAACTACTATCATGTACATCTACTAGAACTTGTAGCGCCCCCAAATCCGGGTCCTAAATCACCACGGATTTGGTGCACTAGTTCTATCTATTGCGGAAGATATAAACATAAATTGTTTATACATTAGACATTATACACTATCCCTAAGGTCGAGTAACCATAACTTATACATAATTCATTATCCTATCTGACATACAAAGATTTTATCATACATTATTGTTACCAATCTATCTACACATGTAACTAAAGTTGGAACTGTCTTTAACCTTTCCTTGTATCCGACACATTCGCCTAATATATGCAATGTTTTATCATGATATAGCAAGGGTGAATATGAAGGTTGCCCAACAAGTTTAAATTTTATTTAAGGATATATCATGATTGAAAGAGTCTGAATAATAAGTTGGCTATAATTCCACAATGTAGTTGTGAATTAGCACGAACAAACTTTTGACTGAAAAAGTATTAAACATGAACAAATATATCTGAACCGAACGGTAATGAAGGTGATCAGCCTTTAATACCTGACTTATACATGCAATATTTATAGAGTACAATTCTACAATGGCAATCAGCAATGATTAACCATAAACATATCTGAATGAAACAACTCTTAGTAGTGTTAAGAAAAACTTTCCTGTACCATTGATTACCGTTACGAAATATAACTTAGCTTTATCCGAAGACCTAATATAGATAATACCGATCTCCAAATATTAGAATAATATCATCACAGTATAAAATAACCTAAACACATTACCACATAATCCTATAAGTCTATTCAGCACACAAGACCTAGTATCAACTCAAACTATTGCAGTCTGAGTTGAGTTCGGTACTATTATTACATCCCGACAGCCTAGTCGGACAATTATCGAGTTTAAGTTCAGTTAAACTCTGCCTAAACACTTAACAATTATCTTAGGTAATTTATAAATCAGTCAACATAATTTTCATAGGCCCATAAAAATTTTAAAGTAATTATTATCATTTATCATGATTTTTCAATCATTAATATCATATTTATATGCATTAAATACTACTTAATTGCATAATCATTAATATTTATTTAATATTAAATATTAATGAAATCCTTAACATAATATTATAATATATTTATAATATCTCAAAGTATTTTTAATACTTTATTATTACCATTAAATGATTTTAAAGTAATTAAAACCATTATTAATTATCTCATCATTAATATTAAAATATTAATATTTTTCATGTCAAAATATCAAAAGTTATATTTTATAACTTCAAATATTTTCTTATACCATAATATAATTTTTCATGATTTTTAAAGTATTAAAATCATTTTTAAATAATTTATTTAATAATATTATTAAATAAATTAAATACCTTTTATATTCCAAAAATATTAAATATTTTTGAAATATACTCAAAGTAATCAAAAACTATTTTTCAGGCTTTAAAATAAAATTTCATAATTTATTATGTAATTTTAACAATTAAAATCCATTTAATACTAATTATTTATTAAAAATAATAATTTTAGAAAATAAATTGTCGCTAAAGAGCCCTATAGCGACAGAACCGTCGCTATAGGTGTTCTTGAGCATGTTCATCATCAAACCCAGAAACCCAAGTCAGACACTAAGGTGGTGGGTTTGACTGTAATTAGATCTATGATCCTAATGTTTTTTGGGTTGTAATTTGTGTTGATGTTGTAGTATAAGTGTAATACTACAATTAAAACCAAGTTGCATGGTCATTCTACATCAAATTAGAGAGATCTAGCCTCTCCAAATTGTTGTTAGACCTGTTCTTCAATTTCTGGGTTTTCCAGAATTGAAGAACAGTCGAGGTGCCTATTTCGAAAGCCTTGAATCTAGAATTTTGGGCTTGCTCAGTGCAATATAAAGGTTCAATCGTGTAGCATACATGTCAAGGAACAAGGATATAACCTTACATCAACCTAACAACATAACAGGTGATAGATCTAGGCTGGTCAAATAGAATGCCAAGAACTGTTCTTGGTGAATTCTGGGTTTTCCAGAAATTCATCCGGACAGTTGGTCAACGCTTGTTTGACCTTTGGTTACTTTGATCCTGTGCAAGATTTGTTTGTTCTAAGGACTTTAGTGTGTAGTCTACATTCCAGACAACAAGCTTAAAGTAACAACATGGTCTAAATATCAAACATGTGCAAGATCAGAAGCTTAGAAAATGCTTGTCAAAAATTCTGGAAATATTGGAATTTTCTAGGTTTTCCGGAAATGGACTTTGTGCTCGAACAATCTACTTTGACCATCCACTATATTCAATCTATTTGTTTTTTAAGGAATCTAAAGGCATGTATCTATAGTCCATATAACAGACTACAATTTGGTTACAACAACATCATCAAACTACTTAAAATCTGTCAGATTCTTGCCTTGAAAAACATTGTATGACACTGATAAAGAGCTTTCTGGGTTACCCAGAAACTCTTGGTCATGCTCGGTTAACTAAGTTTGACTGCTTATAACATGAAATCTAGACATGATCTGGGCTTGATTCAAGTTCCAGATCAAAGCCCTTACAACATAGAATTGATCTATAACATTAAACACAACAAACAACTAACAAATAAGAATCTATGGGCTCTGACATTAGGCTGTCAGAGCACAAATTAGGGTTCATGGTCTGTTTCTAAAAACTCAATTTTAAGCATCTGAATGTTATGGATCCGGGATCTAACAACCCAAATCACTAAATAACACCCTCTAACATAGCTTTAAACATCTAAACACCAAGATTAATATGAATCATAAGGATTTCTAAATTTAGGGTTTATACCTCTATTATGCTTCCATACTTGATTTCTGATCCATGATCTTGATCCTGGCTTGCTAATGAGCACACTAGTGACTGATTCACTTAATATTTTCGCGGCTAAGGAGAGAAAAAAGTTTAGTTGAGTGTAAGGATGCAAATGAGCTTGGTTTGGTGACTTTCCCTCTCTTTGATCTATATATAAAATGATAAAATGCGATGGCTGATCATGTGATCAGTTGTTGGCTGATTAAAGTTGCTTTCTAGACGACATAGCTAGCCTAGGGTTGGTCACCAACCACAAGTAGGGTTAGATCTACACTCCACCTCATTAAAATATTAAGAAGGGTAGTTTAGTCTTTTGACTTATAAAGTGAATGGCAACTTGGTAACTTCTCATAATCATTAGGTTTTAACCCTTTGGGTTTGACCCTTAGGGTTTAACCCTAAGGTTACACAATTTAAATTTCTAAGCTTTTCTAATTAGGTTCTAAAAATAGAGATTAGTTTTCTAATTTATAATTAGGATCTTCTAATTATATTAAGGTTCCCTAATCACATTAAGGCTTTTAAATAGGATTAATGTTTTATAATTAACATTCAAATCACTGAATTACCAATTAGGTCTTCCCTAATAATACATTAGGGTTTCCAATATTAGAATTAGGGCTTTCTAATTAATCAATTAGGGTTAACCCTAATTATACTTACAATTAATAACATAAAAAACTTTATACTTATCTTAAACCTTCCCAACTAGGGTTTTAATATTCCGAATTAGGGATTCAGATTCCCGGAACTGAAATTAGGGTTTCCATAGCTGGTAATAGGGTTCCTTATAAATCGTTAGGGTTTTTTAACTGAACATCGAGGTTCTAAAATATTATTAGGGTTTATGACTAATATAGTTTATCAACCCTTGACCCTTAACCACATACTGTACACATATATGACCATATACACAAATACTCTTAACACTGTAAACCTTCACCTAGAGTTTTTATATTCAAAAAAATTCATTCCCAAAAATGTCAAATACATACACTTATTTTCTGTTTAGGTCTATTATTTAACATCTATTCAATCTTTTAAGATTTTGTAAAATTGTCTAAATTCTCGGGTTGTCACATTCACCCTTTCTTCTAAGATTTTCGTCCCTAAAATTCAACTTACACCTTACACCATACTGCTTACACCATTCACACACATCATTACATTCTACCCAATACACCACTCACAAGAGTAAAAATTTTCAAATTATACTGAGGAGTCATATAGACTATTTGTCTGTCATTTTCGCAAAGGTTTTATGGAAATTCATCCGCAAACTGTCATAACTTACGGACAGAAAGGGTGATTAGCCACATATGCCCTGTACTGGCCAAGTACTGCTGATTGGAACAAGTTTTCCCCGTTCCTTCTATCCCATCCGCCTTAGGCGCACAAAATTTCTCACCTCAGTCTTTATCTGATTCTGCACCAAAACAATTTGGTTCGGGAAAATTTTCAAAGAATGCTTAGAGTTTTATAAACATTGGTCTAGCTGAATCGAATAACGTAGGCTCATATCAATAATCCAATTCAATCGAATTATTTAAGTTTAGCCAAACCCCGTTGGCAAATTAAAATTTTTTGAAAATATTTTTGAGAATGACGTCATGATGTCGTACTGTATTAACAGTCCGTTTGAGGATGCCGTCATTGTATGAGTTCGTCATAACACATCATACAATAGTGGAACAATGATTTTTAGATTGAATTCACACTATGTATTCCTGTATTTATAACTCTATCAACTTTTTATCATCTCTGCACCAGGTTACATGGTACATGAATGATAAATAAAATATATTTTGATATTTCAAATCATTTGCGTCTAGCCGAAATAAGTAGCATAGACTATGCTTTAAACCGTTTCAAAAATGATTACGAGTCTACATTTTATTTTTTAATATTTTTTAAAAGCAAATAGTGCGTATTTAGCTTTATGTCAAAATTTCGAAGTCTAGTATAGCTATGAGTCTTGGAAAACTTATATCTCCACTAATAATCATTTTCTTAAACAGTCTATTTATTCGTATTATCCTCAATACTCCATTCACACTTAGTTCTACCCAGTTCGTCAAACTTACCACACTTATGAGTTTAGGAACTTTCCACAATCATATGAGTTTAAGAACTTGTCTTAGTCAGACCTTTAACGTCCATTCGCTGAGGGGTTCATAAACAATTCATATAACCATGAGTCACGAACGTAACATAAGTATGAGTTTTAAGAACTCGTTCTTAACCTTATATTCTCTACTTATAACCTATCTATATGTTATACACATGAGAAAGGAATCACCCTCTTAACATGCATATATCAAATAGCGCGACACAAACAATCCCACTTAATCCTGACTCCATTTTCAATATGAATTTCATTTAACTCATATTCATAATCCTTTCCTGAATCTGTACTAATTCATAGTACAACTTACACACAACAATCTTGATGTAAACTTTCCAATCATCAGTTTGATTCTTCTCCCTGCTATCACCTTATCAGATCACGGGGTGATCTCATCGTATATATTACGATTTATTTCTATATCTTGATCGTTTTGTTTTACGATCTACTATCTCAGTACTTTTAGTCTTTTAGACTCTATCTATTCATTACTACTGTTCACCTTTATTATCAGAGTTAGGGAACTCCGTATCTTTATAAATCATCGAGATTCGTCTTTGAATCTTACTGACACACTAACTCTATGTGAGTTAGATCTTATCCTAATCACTGCGGTTATTAGTCTAAGGTAACTCTACCCTAGGTTTATAACCAACAACTTTTATACCAAATATAGCGCCCACAAATTCGCGTCCTAAATCACCACAGATCTGGTGCACTAGTTCTATCTATTGCGGAAGATATAAACATAAATTATTTATACATTAGACATTATACACTATCTCCAAGGTCGAGTAACCATAACTTATACACAATTCATTATCTTATTTGACATACAAAGATTTTATCATACATTATTGTTACCAATCTATCATGTAAACTAAAGCTGGAACTGTCTTTAACCTTTCCTTGTATCCGACGCATTCACCTTAATCTGCAATGTTTTATCATGATATAGCAAGGGTGAGCATGAAGGTTGCCCAACAAGTTTAAATTTTATTTAAGGATATATCATGATTGAAAGAGTCTGAATAATAAGCTGGCTATAATTGCACAATGTAGTTGTGAATTAGCACAAACAAACTTTTGACTGAACAAGTATTAAACATGAAAAAATGTATCTGAACCGAACGGTAATGAAGGTGATCAGGCTTTAATACATGACTTATACATGCAATATGTACAGAGTACAATTCTACAATGGCAATCAGCAATGATTAACCATAAGCATATCTAAATGAAACAACTCTTAGTAAAGTCAAAAAAAACTTGCCTGTACCGTTGATAACCATTACGAAATATAACTTAGCTTTATCCGAAGACCTAATATAGATAATACCGATCTCCAAATATTAGAATAATATCATCACAGTATAAAATAACCTAAACACATTACCACATAATCCTATAAGTCTATTCAGCACACAAGACCTAGTATCAAGTCAAACTATTGCAGTCTGAGTTGAGTTCGGTACTATTATTACATCCCGACAGCCTAGTCGGACAATTATCGAGTTTAAGTTCAGTTAAACTCTGCCTAAACACTTAACAATTATCTTAGGTAATTTATAAATAAGTCAACATAATTTTCATAGGCCCATAAAAATTTTCAAGTAATTATTATCATTTATCATGATTTTTCAATCATTAATATCATATTTATATGCATTAAATACTACTTAATTCCATTATCATTAATATTTATTTAATATTAAATATTAATAAAATCCTTAACATAATATTATAATATATTTATAATATCTCAAAGTATTTTAATACTTTATTATTACCATTAAATGATTTTAAAGTAATTAAAACCATTATTAATTATCTCATCATTAATATTAAAATATTAATATTTTTCACGACAAAATATCAAAAGTTATATTTTATAACTTCAAATATTTTCTTATACCATAATATAATTTTTCATGATTTTTAAAGTATTAAAATCATTTTTAAATAATTTATTTAATAATATTATTAAATAAATTAAATACCTTTATATTCCAAAATATTAAATATTTTTGAAATATACTCAAAGTAATCAAAAACTATTTTTCAGGCTTTAAAATAAATTTTCATAATTTATTATGTAATTTTAACAATTAAAATCCATTTAATACTAATTATTTATTAAAAATAATAATTTTAGAAAATAAATTGTCGCTAAAGAGCCCTATAGCGACAGAACCGTCGCTATAGGTGTTCTTGAGCATGTTCATCATCAAACCCAGAAACCCAAGTCAAACACTAAGGTGGTAGGTTTGACCGTAATTAGATCTATGATCCTAATGTTTTCTAGGTTGTAATTTGTGTTGATGTTGTAGTATAAGTGTAATACTACAATTAAAATCAAGTTGCGTGGTCATTCTACATCAAATCAGAGAGATCTAGCCTCTCCAAATTGTTGTCAGACCTGTTCTTCAATTTCTGGGTTTTCCAGAATTGAATAACAGTCGAGGTGCCTATTTTGAAAGCCTTGAATCTAGAATTTTGGGCTTGCTCAGTGCAATATGAAGGTTCAATCGTGTAGCATACATGTCAAGGAACAAGGATATAATCTTACATCAACCTAACAACATAACAGGTGATAGATCTAGGCTGGTCAAATAGCATGCCAAGAACTGTTCTTGGTGAATTCTGGGTTTTCCAGAAATTCATCCGGACAGTTGGTCAACGCTTGTTTGACCACTGATTACTTTGATCCTATGCAAGATTTGTTTGTTCTAAGGACTTTAGTGTGTAGTCTACATACCAGATAACAAGATTAAAGCAACAACATGGTCTAAATATCAAACATGTGCAAGATCAGAAGCTTAGAAAATGCTTGTCAGAAATTCTGGAAATTTGGGAATTTTCTGGGTTTTCCAGAAATGGACTTTGTGCTCGAACAGTCTACTTTGACCATCCACTACATTCAATCTATTTGTGATTTAATGAATCTAAAGGCATGTATCTGTAGTCCATATAACAGACTATAATTTGGTTACAACAACATCATCAAACTACTTAAAATATGTCAAATTCTTTCCTTGAAAAACATTTTCAGACACTGATAAAGAACTTTCTGGGTTACCCAGAAACTCTTGGTCATGCTTGGTCAACTAAGTTTGACTGCTTATAACATGAAATCTAGACATGATCTGGGTTTGTTTCAAGTTCCAGATCAAAGCCCTTACAACATAGAATAGATCTATAACATTAAACACAACAAACAACTAACAAATAAGAATCTATGGGCTTTGACATTAGGCTGTTAGAGCAGAAATTAGGGTTCATGGTCAGTTCCTAAAAACTTAATTTTGAGCATCTGAATGTTATGGATCTGGGATCTAACAACCCAAATCACTAAATAAAACCCTCTAACATAACTTTAAACATCTAAACACCAAGATTAACATGAATCATAAGGATTTCTAAATTTAGGGTTTATACCTCTATTATGCTTCCATACTTGATTTCTGATCCATGATCTTGATCCTGTGTTGCTAATGATCACACTAGTGACTGATTCACTTCATATTTTCATGGCTAAGGAGAGAGAAAAGTTTGGTTGAGTGTAAGGATGCAAAGGAGCTTCCCTCTCTTTGATCTATATATAAAATGATAAAATGCAATGGCTGATCATGTGATCAGTTGTTGGCTGATTAAAGTTGCTTTCTAGACCACATGGCTAGCCTAGGGTTGGTCACCAACCACAAGTAGGGTTAGATCTACACCCCACCTCATTAAAATATTAAGAAGGGTAGTTTGGTTTTTTGACTTATAAAGTGAATGACAACTTGGTAACTTCTTATAATCATTAGGTTTTAACCCTTAGGATTTGACCCTTAGGGTTTAACCCTAAGGTTACACAATTTAAATTTCTAAACTTTTCTAATTAGGTTCTAAAAATAGAGATTAAGGTTTATAATTTATAATTAGGATCTCCTAATTATATTAAGGTTCCCTAATCACATTACAGCTTTTAAATAGATTAATGTTTTATAAATAACATTCAAATCACTGAATTACCAATTAGGTCTTCCCTAATTATACATTAGGGTTTCTAACATTAGAAATTAGGGATTTCTAATTAATCAATTAGGGTTAACCCTAATTTACTTACAATTAATAACATTGAAACTTTATACTTATCTTCAAGCTTCCCAACTAGGGTTTTAATATTCCGAATTAGGGTTTCAGATTCTCGGAACTGAAATTAGGGTTTCCATAGCCGGTAATAGGGTTTCTTATAAATCGTTAGGGTTTTCTAACTGAACGTCGAGGTTCTAAAATAGTATTAGGGTTTATGACTGATATAGTTTATCAACACTTGACCCTTAACCACATACTGTACACATATATGACCATATACACAAATACTCTTAACACTGTAAACCTTCACCAAGAGTTTTTAAATTCACAAAAATTCATTCCCAAAAATGTCAAATACATACACTTATTTTCTATTTAGGTCTATTATTTAACATCTATTCAATCTTTTAAGATTTTATAAAATTATCTAAATTCTCGGGTTGTCACGGAACCTAAACATGGTTCAAGAGCATCTAGTTAAATAATAAATCAATCTCCTTCGATACTATTGGACTTTATAAATCAAGTAGCACGAAACCTTTACCGTGTATCCTTAACCTGCAAAAGTGGTTATTTGCAAGGGTGAGCTCGACTGACCAAAGAAATTCTAACGATTTTCATGCAAAGACATAGCATATAATAACATATTCAGTTCATGCATTGATAATCAATTAATATTTACTACGCATGTTACTTCACACATAACAGGCATAGAGATTTACCAACATAAGCATATCATAAAAGATCAACTTTCACATTTATACATATCTCATATGCATTTCATATATATACATCAACATTTGCATAGCATAATATAGCTCAACTAACAGTTATCGAATTCATATATCAAATAGGAACTGAAAGACTTGCCGAATTCATAGTTTATCAACTACGACTTAACTGCTTAAAGCTTATCTGCACTGCGTGTATTCCTACATAGTTATATAATCATGGATGCATATCCATTAGCCATACATTTCATACACTCTTAATATAATAATAAATATTACATCGTTTCCTAACTAGGTTTGTAAAACCTTAATTTCACTTTCTCATCATACTCTTAGCATAGCTAGATATGTATAAGTATACCTTAACCATCCATACTTGACATCAAATAGGTTGTGGTCTATTTTCAAGTTCACATTCAAACTACTTAGCTCCATAATGATTTATTTTAATTAATAAAGGTTAACAACTTTCTTTAACAAGATTCGATGTTATAAGCTTTTAAACCATATATTGGTACTAATAAGACTATAATAGCATGCTCATATGTATCTATCTCATTTACATAGACATAACATAGTTCATACTTTTAAAACATGCTTAAATAACTTATGTCATGCTTGACTAGTTGAGTGCACATATCATTCTTGTTCAAAGGCATAGACAACTCTATCACACTTGCTTATAAGGTCATAATGTAAGGAATACAATGCTCATCAAAGTTAGTTTCTAAAACTTTTAAATTTCTCTTTAAATCTCATACTAAACCGAGCTTGACAACCTTTTATGTGCAATATATCTTGAAATTACATTCCTTGTCCATCCGTGCACATAACTAGGCCACAATCACATGTTCCCAAAGTCGACACTTAAAAGACACAAAGTTCATCAAGTTTCATTTTCAAAACTTAAAGTTTTTCTTTCAAAACACTTTAAACCAAGATATATCAATCTAGTATATGCAAGGTAACTTTAAAACTATATTTCATATCCATTGATAAGCATACATAGGGTCCAAGGTCAGACTCAAAGGACACCAAATTCATCAACTTCCGTTTATCAAAAACTTTAAGTTTTCTTTTAGAAAATCATGTTAAAGAATTTCATTAGGAGTAAAGAAATCTTAGCTATATGAAATGTCTAATATCATGCATATTCATGTTACATCACTTAGAATAACATATTCCATCATCGGGAGCACTATACTTGCGTATGTACTTGTTCGACGCCCTCTGATCGCCTCTAAATACGTAATAGTAACACATATGACTATTTTGAGCTTTACTAAAGACATCAAATTGAAAACCTTAAAGAACAAATGTTGTAGGTCTATTCGTCCTCGTTCCGGATCATCTTGAATCACCTCAATCGGAGTTTGTATGAAAAATTTATGGTTGTTTTACCAAAATAGGTCAAATCAGTCATTGCATAACACCCCCCCCCCCCAGCCGGGGCAGGGGTTTTTCCTTAAAAATGGCCCTCCGAGGCGGGCCTAGCTGCTGCAAATCGAAATTTTGTTCCCTGTTATGAACCATAATGCCAAACTTCCCTTCTAACCTTCATAATTTGAGTTATACATGTCCAAATTAGTCCGTTTTCGATTCTATTGATTCGTAATTCATAGAACTACAACATACCAAATACCCATCAACTAACATAAACATTAACTAACCCAAATATGAATTTACAACTCATGTTCATACTAATTTTCATGTTTCAAAAAGTTTAGCGAATTCATTCACTACGAATTCGTTTCTCAACCAATTTAGTTCGTTTAACTTCAGTTGTTTTCGTATTTAACTATATTAACAATACTTAGCATCAATTCATGGATTATGACAATCCTTAAGCATAAATTTTGTGACTCAAAAGCTATTGTTTCTTGTCATTTCTAAGGAATTGTAAAACATAGGAATCAAGAACATATAAGTTAATGTTATTACCTCTTAATTGCTTGAAGTTGCTAATTCTAGCTCTTCAATCCTCCCATTGCTCTCAATACTACTGAACTTCCAAGTTCTTAGAACACTTGTATGCTCTCAATCTCACACTTAACAATTCTCAGCAATGGAAAATAGAAGGAGATGGGTTGCATTTATAGTGAAACAAAAACACAGATATTGTCATCTCCCACTAAATTAAACACATGGATTGAAGGATTGTATGAAGGTTAACAAGGAGTTGTTGGATGGTAGTTGATTCACATCATTATGCCCACTCCCCTTTTCATCATTTGGAAGTTATGGATTTTGGAGAAGAAGAAGCAAGCTAGCAAGCTAGGCTTTTTGTATTTCACGTGACGAAGTAATGACTCTCAATTTGGGACATTATACCCATAAAACTCAGCATTCCATATTATTATTAGCATACTTAGGTTTATATGATATTTTCCCCCAAATGTGCATACATATACACCCACTCACATAGAATTATATAATCCATGTACATTGGTTTATTCCAATTAATATTTTAATTGGGCTAATTATAAAATAGTTGGACATTCTCAATCCGTCATTTTCCATAAAAGTTATAATCTCAAATACACTCAACTATTATAATGATAATTAATATAAATTATTTATTAACTCGCCATTTATTTTCTTTTAATACTTCCTAATTAATCTCCCTTCGTTTTAACTTCCCTAGTTATGCCACACAAGACATAATTATGTGAACTTAGTAATTAATAGTCCACAAGCTTATAATAATATAATCTCACAAAATAACATTATTCTTAACTTTACATCTTATAATATGGTCATGGAAGTGGTCCATTGCACCGTGTTACATTTTATTATCTCACTTGTACATAATGCTAACATACAAGCCTTTATACATATATATATATATATATATTCAAATACTTCCTATATTATATAGTTACTATTGAAGTGTTCTACTTCATTTCATATCATATAGATGTAGCTACTATATAATATAAAACCATTAAACATACAATTTAATTCCTTCAATTATTCATTCATTAAATTATTTAATGAATGCTTATTCCATCACTTTGCCACACTAGGCATATCACACAAGCTTACATTAAGCTTATTACTTATTCTCATTACTTATATATTTCCCACCACATTACTATAATCAAAATTATGTACTTCGCCTTAACATAACATAAGATGTTTTTATCATGTTTTCTTTAAATATAGGAACTAATCATAATAAAACGATTTACTCATTTTCTCAAGATACTATTCCTAATATAATATATATGTATTATTAGAATATTTACATGCACGACACACGTACACACTATATATAGAAAACAAGTTTATTTTCTATCATGATAAATTGTTTTCATCAACTTATATAGCAAATATGTTTTAACATATTTACCCTATTACTTAATCACACACATTACCTCGTACAAAGCTATACAAGGTAATATCAAAATAATATTTCTCCTTTTATTAAAATAATCAAATGCTAGAATTTATTTTAATATCCTTTAGTAAAAATATACTATAATTATTTCTCTTTCCTTTCTACAAATTGTCTCAACACAATTTTTTTAATCTATACATTTAACCATATCTCAATATTAATCAATAAATCTCTAACCAATATTTATCTAAAGATATATCGATTTTCTTCTCTCACAACAACGTATATATATATATATATATATATATATATATATATATATATATATATATATAAGTCTAAACCTAGCACACATCGAGTCTTTAATACTATTCAATATAGCACACTGAGTGGTTTCCCACAAACAACTAACGAATTAGTTTTTCGTCTCGTCTACACTGTTTTCACAGTGAGTTAGATCGGTTACTAATTCGTATATACCTCCGCTCTATGAAGGAATTGTTTAGCCCAGCTTCTATACATCAACCATTAAAGGGTATGATTGCACTATCTTAGACTTGATACTTACTCGTACACATACTCAAGAAATAGGTGATTATCAAAGATATTTTAATGTCACCAACTTATTATAATAAAATAATTTCACATAAATTATTTAATATCGATAGATAAATTTCTATCCATCTTCTTTACTTCAAATAACTCGCCTCCTCAATAAATAACAAATATATAATAATACTATATTCATTAAACATAGAAATCACGTATTTCATAGTTTATATTACCCCATGCAACACCATACCACATACCTTACATCACACACACACACACACACACACACACACACACACACACACACACACACACACACACACACACACACACACACACACACATATATATATATATATATATATATTCTTATTTGAACCCTTCATATGCCTTAAGAATTTTATTTACTAAATTCTTATTTTAATATTTTCTAAAATTTCGGGTTCTTACATCCTCTCCCCCTTATAAGGATTTCGTCCTCGGAATCACCGAAACCTCCTCTACTCGGTACTATTCCGAATATTAGATATTCTTTTGAATAATTTTATCCATTCTCTTTTTGGAAGTTTTATTATAACTTGCTCACTTGCATTCTACCACATTCTCCTTTCTAAGGAACATTCTACTTACTACTTTCATCATTAAGAAGAATAAGAATCTTCCACAATTTTTCAATAATCGGGAAGTAGTATGAATAACTCAGATTCCAAATTATGTTGAGGGGTCACAAGACCGTTGTAACAGGACGACTTGTTTGAGTTATGATTCTGGGGACAAAATCCTTTTAAGAGGGGAAAGATGTGACAACCATAATTTTGTAATTTAATTTTAATATTTATTTGATTGAATAAATATTTTTTGATGAATTAATTATTAGATTAAATAATTAATTGATGAAGTTGTGATAGATTAATTTAATTATATGTGTTACATTTATTAATTTAATGTGAAGAATTTTTATTATTCGATGTATGTGATTATGTGAGCTTATTGAATTAAAAGAAATATTTAATAAACCTATGTTATTTTAATTAATTTAATTATTAATTAGAGATTTAATAATTTGACATTATTAATCAAAGAAAATTTGAATTATGTGACTATGTGCATTAATGAAAAATTATTATATTTTATTTAAAGTAAATTAAATAAGATATTAGATTTATTTTATATGGATGTGACATTATTTAAACTATATGATAATGATTTATTAAATTAAATGATTTTAAACCCCATTCTTGCTAGCCAAACATGGCACTAAGAGAGGTTGGGAGCGCTACTACCCATGATAGGTAACTAACCTCCATCATGCATCATCGTTTACCTTATGTATTAGTATCGCCTTCTTTTCTTTTCCTTATTATTTCTAAGTCGACAAAAGTTTAACGTAGAGAGAGAGTTTGAGAAAGTTTGAGAGAGATTGGGAGAAATTCTGTGATTGAAGTAGAGAGATTTGTCATTTTATTTAATCTACGCTTTGGGTAATTCTCTCAACCCAAATTCTTAATTTACGTCTTTTAAGTTTTCATAAAAATGGCTTTCATACTTCTGTGAGTCTCTGTATTTTGGAAATTCTGTTGTTATGAGAATATATGTAATAACTTCAGTTGTATGGCATGTTTTATATATATATTGTGTGTTTCCATATCATTAATTTCATAAGATTACAACGTATGATTATGGCTTGTTATTTCAAAAATTTACAGAGTACGTGATATGGCCATATGGCCTTATACGTTATTTTTATATGTCAAATATAATTTATTTTGCAAAATTCACACATTGATATGATTATGCATGTTAAAATGAACAAAATGAAACTTGAATGGTTGGATTTGGCTTTATAACGAATCCGTAGCATTAAAATCCATGTTTTTGTTCAAGAACTTCAAGAACATCAAGAACGATCCATTTGCATGCTTTTTAATTACGTGATTATGTGTTTTAATGGGTGAAAACCACTCCATAGATATTAAGTATTGATTATTTATGAATTCTAGCATGTGGGTATGTCTAAATTAGTAAAAAAATAAGTTGATTGGAAATTTTAGTCGTGTTCTCGCAATTTTCGCTAATTGCAGAATCGAATCGGAGTTTCAGCACCACTACGCCAACTCCTAGTTCTTTTCCCCGTACCATGACAAATACTAAGAGTTAAGATAAAAAAGTGAAATACAAATACCACTTAGCAGATTGCCTTAAAATGCAAATTTTTAATGTTCAAGTATAGAAATGAGTTAGTGACCTAGTCTAATGAACATAAAAACTTGTTAGACATATAATGAGATATTAAAATGAGTTTTTACCAAGTCAAGAAGACAATTACATGTTATTTGAATCGTTGATTATGTAATTAACTTATTGTTCGTGTAGTATTATATTATGTGAAAACAAGTATGGTAATTTGACTAAGTGTGGTCATGAAGTCGAGTTTAGACAAAGAATAACATATGATGTTTAGTACGTTATTATTGACTGGTATTGTGAACGTAATTGATATGTAGGATTTAATTCAAAGAACGAGTTTGTTTAAGTGTAATCTACGCACGAGGCAAGTTTCTAAACCTTATCTTGTTACATTGAGCAAGTTTTCTAACTCTACATTTACGTTGAGCAAGTTTCTTACCCTAAAATTTCATTGAGCAAGTTTCCTAACCCTACTTGTTATCATTAGAAGTTAATAATTTCACTGGTCTACATCGAGCAAATTCTCATTACTATTGATTGTCTGTTTTGGATATTAAAGTTTATTAATCTTCAAGCAGAATGTTGTTATACAATAATTATTCTATTGTATACCTTTTGAGATATTATTCAAGTTAAATATTCATTTACTGTTAAACATTATTAGACTAGCGAACCCTTATTGATTCGACTAGTCCATAGTTGATGAGCGTTCTAAATTTCAGAATCCCTTGATGAATTATCCAAACCAAACTTTCTTTGGTGCGGACTTGAATGTCAAACTGAGATGAACAACCCTATATAGGGGATTATTTACGCTTTAGCGTTAACATATTGTGCACAGTATGGTACTAAGAGCTGATCCCCCTAAGTACAAGAAGAAGAGTCCATAGTCTTATGATTGTTAAAGGTTTCAAGAATAAACACTTGACAACCTAGGACATGGTTCAAGGTCTTATGACCCTCAGAATTTCTTTTGATTCTTGTTATTCATTCTTGATTCAAAAATTGAGCTTTATATCAGAAGTTATTATTCCTCTCGCATGTTATTATTCATTTTTTTATATTGTTATACTTATGGGCAATCGTGCTCACTCTTGCGTAATAATAACATTGCAGTTAAGAACGAAAGAGCAGACGAACCTTCCACTAGTAAGGGCAAGGGCAAGCTTAGCAAGTAATGAAGACTGTTTTATTATTGTGATTATGTGATGTAATTAGAATTGATGTTACTAAGACTTATTTGTTTATGTTTTCCGCACAGATGTTTTAAGGTTAGAGTAACCTGGGATTTATTATTATTCAGTTGATGTAACCCCTAAGGGAAGAGATTTTATTATTATTTATATCTATTGTATGGTTTGCATTTTATTTACGGGTAGATAGATAGATGATGTTTGTATAGTGAATACCAAATCCTGTGGAAATGGAAGTACCGAATTTGGGGGTGTCACAACCGTGAACTCTTCTCTAGGTTTACTAGTGCTTCAACACAATCCGTCACACTGTAAACTAGAGTGTTTATCAATCACAAAGACTGAAAACACCCTCCACACGTACTCTAGATGGCCAACCTATTGTACCACTACGTTGGGCCGCAACGTAGAGTTTTCTAACGACTATATGCGTTATGCTCATAACCATTATCCCTGAAAACATGTCACCTTATAGGGTTGTTCACCTCAGCTTTTCAACATCTGAAACCGCACCAGAACAATCTGGTTTGACATAAATACTTAAGAATGCTTGAATTCCATAAATATTTTTCAACATCCGTCTAGCCGAATCAAATAGCTTAGACTTTTAACAACTCGAACATCAATCAAAATAATTTAGCCAACTTAATTGACATTCTTCATAATTTAAAAGAAAAAAAATTCTTTTATGACGTCATGATACCGTACCAGATTAGTAGTACATTGAGGATTCTGCCATTATGTGACTTTGTCATATTACATCACACCATAGTGGGCTGATGATCTTTCAATCACAACCAACACTAGGTTTGACTATATTGATGACTCCATCGTTTACCATTTTTACACCATATCAAATGATGCACATGGTTAGAAATACCTTTTTGAAAATTTTCAAATCATTTTTATCTTAGCCGAAACAATTAGCATAGACATATGGATAACGGTATTGTTTTTAAACATCATTGGTTCAATCACATGATTCAATGTTTTTCAAGAAAATAGAAGTGCAAACATCAGCACGAAGTCAATAAATTTTGAAAATCTAGCAGAGCTAGAAGATTTAGAAAATCCATGTTTCTCCATCAACTTCAATCTTTACTCCATTGCTTCATTCTATAAATCTTTAACACCATCAATGCTCACTATACCAAAATCTCTTAGCTTTATAACATACATATACCCGATATAGTTCATCAAACTTACCACACTTTGTAAATTTAAGAACTTGCCACAATTATATGAGTTTAAGAACTTATCCTAGTTAGACCATAGGCGTCCATTCGCTGAGGGGTTCAAAAACATTTCATATAATTATGAGTCACGAACGTACCATAAGTATAAATTTTAAGAACTCGCAACTTATCCTTATATTCTCTAACTATAACCTATCTATCTGTTATACACATGAGAGAAGAATCACCTTCTCAACAGGTATATAGCAAATAGCGTGACATAGACATTTCAATGATTATCAGTGCCAGAAACTAAGTGGTTTTTACACCAAGTATAATTCCCCGCCCATAACAAGGAATCATACAACTCAGCTGCTGACATGGGTCCTCAATTGAAATCCCACCTAACTCTATCTCACACTTAACTTGCTCTTTGCTCGATACGAATTCTTCGTATCTCATCATATATAACTCCTCATGAATTCATAGCGTACCATTTCATAGTACATTTACTTATAGCATCAAGCTATACACACTTAGTCGTTACAGACTATTTATCACTTCATAGCTCAATCCGATCACATCATGATCATCAATTTACCTTAGGGTTCTTTCCCATTATCAACTAAACTCCATTCGAGTTCATTCTAATTATATTTGTCATATTTATCTTATAGACATCATCTTAACATTTTTATTACCAGAGTTGGAAAACTCCTGAATTCTCATTCTCTAGATGCTTCAAGATTCTTCTTTGAATCTTCGCTTATATATTTTAATCTTTATCTTTATCTCTCTCAGGTTATAGCCTAAGGTACACTTACCTAAAGTTTATAACCTACAGCTTTGATACCAACCTGTGATGCCCCCAAATCTAGGTCCCTTTGAACCTCAGATTCGGTCTGCCACGATACTACTATCGTCAAACTATTTATATCTTTTATTCATAACTTAATGAATATAACTTTACTTATTACAATTTAGAATATAAATTCTTTCCATTTCTAGGATCTATGTAATGACCCCAAACTTTTATAAGTTTCAAATCTTGGTCATTTACCATCCCTGTCTTACATCATATTCGATGTTATAAAAATATGTGGAATAATTTAAACTTTTTCAATCTCCTTTGAAAAAATAAATCTTTTATTGTTTTCTTAACATGAATCAATTACAAATCTCTGAATCAAATTATTCTATGATTCAGTTTATTCAATTTTCATATAAATCTTTACATCTCGATTCGAATTTCTCTATGTATCACACAGTACAACTTAACATGTATTACACATTATAAACTACTATCATGTACATCTACTAGAACCTAAACATGGTTCAAGAGCATCTAGTTAAATAATAAATCAATCTCCTTCGATACTATTGGACTTTATCAATCAAGTAGCATGAAACCTTTACCGTGTATCCTTAACCTGCAAAAGTTGTTATTTGTAAGGGTGAGCTCGACAGCCCAGCAATTCTAACAGTTTTCATGCAGAACATAGCATATAATAGCATATTCAGTTCATGCATTCATAATCAATTAATATTTACTACGCATGTTACTTCACACATAACAGGTATAGAGATTTACCAACATAAGCATATCATCAAAGATCAACTTTCACATATCATACATACATCATATGCATTTCATATATATACATCAACATTTGTATAGCATAATATAGCTCAACTAACAATTATCGAATTCATATATTAAATAGGAACTATAAGACTTACCTGATTCGTAGTTTATCAATTACGACTTAACTGCTTAAAGCTTATCTGCACTGCGTGTATTCCTACGCAGTTATATAATCATGGATTCATATCCATTAGTCATACATTTCATACACTCTTAATATAATAATAAATATTACATCGTTTCGTAACTAGGTTTGTAAAACCTTCATTTCACTTACTCATCATGCTCTTAGAATAACTAGATATGTATAATTATACCTTAACCATCCATACTTGACATGAAATAGGTTGTTGTCTATTTTCAAGTTCACATTCAAACTACTTAGCTCTATAATGATTTATTTCAATCAACAAAGCTTAGCAACTTTCTTTAACAATATTCGATGTTATAAGCTTTTAAACCATATATTGGTACTAATAAGCCTCTAATAGCATGCTCATATTATCTATCTCATTTACATAGACATAGCATAGTTCATACTTTTAAAACATGCTTAAATAACTTATGTCATGCTTGACTAGTTGAGTGCACATATCATTCTTGTTCAAAGGAATAGACAATTTTATCACGCTTGCTTATAAGGTCATAATGCAAGTAATACAATGCTCATCAAAGTTAGTTTCTAAAACTATTAAATTTCTCTTTAAAACACATACTAAACTGAGCTTGACAACCTTTTATGTGCAATATATCTTGAAATTAAATTCCTTGTCCATCCGTTCACATAACTAGGCCAGAATCACATGTTCCCAAAGTCGACACTTAAAAGACACAAAGTTCGTCAAGTTTCATTTTCAAAACTTCAAGTTTTTCTTTCAAAACACTTTAAACCAAGATATATCAATCTAGTATATGCAAAGTAACTTTAAAACTACATTTCATATCCATTTATAAGCGTACATAGGGTCCAAGGTCAGAACTAAAAGGACACCAAATTCATCAACTTCCGTTTATCAAAAACTTTAAGTTTTCTTTTAGAAAATCATGTTAAAGCATTTCATTAGGAGTAAAGAAATCTTAGCTATATGACATGTCTAATATCATGCATATTCATGTTACATCACTTAGAATAACATATTCCATCATCGGGAGCACTATACTTGCGTATGTACTCGTTCGACGCCCTCTGATGGCCTCTGAATACGTAACAGTAACACATATGACTATTTTGAGCCTTACTAAAGACCTCAAATTGAAAACTTTAAAGAACAAATGTTGTAGGCCTATTCGTCCTCGTTCCGGATCACCTTGAATCACCTCAATCGGAGTTTGTATGAAAAATTTATGGCTGTTTTACCAAAATAGGTGAAATCAGTCATTGCAGAATACACCCCCCTCCCCCGCCCCCACCCCCAGCTGGGGTGGGGGTTTTACCTTAAATATGGCCTGTCGGGGCGGGCCTAGCTGTTGCAAACCAAAATTTTGTTCCCTGTTATGAACCATAATGCCAAGCTTCCCTTCTAACCTTCATAATTTGAGTTATACATGTCCAAATTAGTCCGTTTTCGATTCTATGGATTCGTAATTCATAGAAATACAACATACCAAATACCCATCAACTAACATAAACATTAACTAACCCACATATGAATTTGCAACTCATGTTCATACTAATTTTCATGTTTCAAAAAGTTTAGCGAATTCATTCACTACGAATTCGTTTCTTAATCAATTTGGTTCGTTTAACTTCCGTTGTTTTCACATTTAACTATATTAACAGTACTTAGAATCAAGTCATGGATTATGACAATCCTTAAGCATAAATTTTGTGACTCAAAAGCTACTTTTTCTTGTCATTTCTAAGGAATTGTAAAACATAGGAATCAAGAACATATAAGTTAATGTTATTACCTCTTAATTGCTTGAAGTTGCTAATTCTAGCTCTTCAGTCCTCCCATTTCTCTCAATACTACTGAACTTCCAAGTTCTTAGAACACTTGTATGCTCTCAATCTCACACTTAGCAATTCTCAGCAATGGAAAATAGAAGGAGATGGGTTGCATTTATAGAGAAACAAAAACACAGATATTGTCATCTCCCACTAAATTAAACACATGGATTGAAGGATTGTATGAAGGTTAACAAGGAGTTGTTGGATGGTAGTTGATTCACATCATTATGCCCACTCCCCTTTTCATCATTTGGAAGCTATGGATTTTGGAGAAGAAGAAGCAAGCTAGCTAGCTAAGCTTTTTGTATTTCACGTGATGAAGCAATGACTCTCAATTTGGGACATTATACCCATAAAACTCAGCATTCCATATTATTATTAGCATACTTAGGTTTATATGATATTTTCCCCCAAATGTGCATACATATACACCCACTCACATAGAATTATATAATCCATGTACATTGGTTTATTCCAATTAATATTTTAATTGGGCTAATTATAAAATAGTTGGATATTCTCAATCCGTCATTTTCCATAAAAGTTATCATCTCAAATACACTCAACTATTATAATGATAATTAATATCAATTATTTATTAACTCGCCATTTATTTTCTTTTAATACTTCCCATTAAATCTCCCTTCGTTTTAACTTCCCTAGTTATGCCACACAAGACATAATTATGTGAACTTAGTAATTAATAGTCCACAAGCTTATAATAATATAATCTAACAAAATAACATTTATCTTAACTTTACATCTTATAATATGGTCATGGAAGTGGTCCATTGCACCATGTTACATTTTATTATCTCACTTGTACATAATGCTAACATACAAGTCTTTATACATATATATTCAAATACTTCCTATATTATATAGTTACCATTGAGGTGTTCTACTTCATTTCATATCATATAGATGTAGCTACTATATAATATAAAACCATTGCACATACAATTTAATTCCTTCAATTATTCATTCATTAAATTATTTAATGAATGCTTATTTCATCACTTTGCCACACTAGGCATATCACACAAGCTTACATTAAGCTTATTACTTATTCTCATTACTTATTCATTTCCCCACATTATTACTATAATCAAAATTATGTACTTCACTTTAACATAACATAAGATGTTTTTATCATGTTTTCTCTAAATATAGGAATTAAATAATAAAACGATTTACTCATTTTCTCAAGATATTATTCCTAATATAATATATATGTATTATTAGAATATTTACATGCACGCATAACGTACGTTACACACTATATATAGAAAACAAGTTTATTTTCTATCATGATAAATTGTTTTCATCAACTTATATAGCAAATATGTTTTAACATATTTACCCTATTACTTAATCACACACATTACCTCGTACAAAGCTATACAAGGTAATATCAAAATAACATTTCTCCTTTTATTAAAATAATCAAATGCTAGAATTTATTTTAATATCTTTTAGTAAAAATATACTATAATTATTTCTCTTTCCTTTCTACAAATTGTCTCAACACAATTTCTTTAATCTATACATTTAACCATATCTCAAAATTAATCAATAAATCTCTAACCAATATTTATCTAAAGATATATCGATTTTCTTCTCTCGTCAACGTATATATATATATATATATATATATATATATATATATATATATATATATAACCCAGCACACATCGAGTCTTTAATACTGTTCAATATAGTACACTGAGTGGTTTCCAACAAACAACCAATGAATTAGTTTTTTGTCTCGTCAACACTATTTTCACAGTGAGTTAGATCGGTTTCTAATTCATATATACCTCCGCTCTATGAAAGAATTGTTTAGCCCAGCTTCTATACATCAACCATTAAAGGGTATGATTGCACTGCCTTAAACTTGATACTTAGTCGTACACATACTCAAGAAATTGGTGATTATCAAAGATATTTTAATGTCACCAACTTACTATAATAAACTAATTTCACATAAATTATTTAATATCGATAGATAAATTTCTATCCATCTTCTTTACTTCAAATAACTCGCCTCCTCATTAAATAACAAATATATAATAATAATAATATATTCATTAAACACAGAAATCACGTATTGCATAGTTTATATTACCCCATGCAACACCATACCACATACCTTACATCACACACACACACACACACACACACACACACACACACACACACATATATATATATATATATATATATATATATATATATTCTTATTCGAACCCTTCACATGCCTTAAGAATTTTAATATTTTCTGAAAATTCGGGTTCTTACACACGAGGCAAGTTCCTTAACCTTACTCTTATATTAAACAAGTTTCTTACTTTATCTTGTTTATGATTCAGCAAGTTTGATATCCTTACATGTTTGAGCTCTTTAACTTTAATCATTAATGAGCAAGGTTTCTAGTTCTTGTTTCTCGTTATTCGAAACTTGAACTATTTTAGTCTTTGACTTTAAATGAGGCTTTCTAATTCTTTCGAAAGCATTACCTTGATGTAAATTGTTATCCAATAATAAGTTATTATTGTTTAAACCTTTATTACTATCGAATTGTTAAATAATTAGTGATCCTTTGTTGATTCAACTAATCCTTAGTTGATGAACGTTTTGAACTCTAAATTACCCTTGAAGCTAAACCAAACCAAACTTGCTTTGGTGCGGACTCATAAAATAAAGCTAAGATGAACAACCCTATTTTAGGGGATTATAATGCTAAAGCATTAAGATGTTTGTGCACAATACAAAGTATGAAGGGCAGATCCCGCTAAGAACGAGAAGGAAGGTCTATATAGTCTAACGATTGTTAAATGTTTAAGTAGAAATTAATAAGTAGGTTTTATTCCTACTTATTGGGTTCTAACTTACTTGAATTATGCTCATCTCAAGTAGTTTTTAGTATGTTTTATTTGCATTTTATGTTTGTTTTGCAGTCTATAAAGTTGGAACCCCTTTTAGCAAATAAGGCATGGATTGGATTGGCATGGTGGCATGAAGCTAGCAAAAACATGGCAAGGTGAACTTGAGCAGATGAGGAAATGAAGAAGTGGAGGAATGCAGTGCAAAAGAGAAGGAATGAAGAACAAACATCAACAAACAAAAGCAGTTGGACAGTAGAAGATAGAATGCAATAGCAGCGAGACCGCGCTGCTATCCAAGTTTTACATGGCGCGCCCGCACTACATGAAGACATAGACATATTGTCACTATCACGCGGCCGCGCTCCATCAAGAAAGGGATTTGGCACGCCCGCACCACAAACTCGACAGAAAATTCCATAACGCATCTGCGCCCATTTTCTATTATAATCTCGCGCGGCCGCGTGAGTCTTCTACAATCAGTTTTGTTGACTTTTTGTAATTTGAAATTTGAGCGCATTTGGCTCAACTGAACGATATGGTTGGCACCAGACGTAGTTTTTGGGAGTCTTTTATCAGTTTTATTATCATTATTTAGGGTTCTTAAGTTTTAACTACTCTAGGGAGGTTTTGGTCATTGATGATACATTGTTAACTCCTCTCTTAATCTATATTATTCAATAATTATTTTTTTTCATTTCTGGAGATTGTGGGTGCATTGGAACAAGCTTGGAAAAGACTCTGCAACAGAGATTGACATATTTTCTCTTCCATTTCTATTACCTCTTTTGCTTGCATTGCCTAATTCCATGTGGAGCTTCAATCCCATAATGGCTTTTGGTTCAGAAATGAACTAAACTCCATTATGGGATTATAATGGATTTTGATATGTAGTCTAAATTTATATATCTGATTGTTTTGTTGTATATGTATCATTGGATTACCCATTATGATTGAGCTTAATGAATGAATGTTTGATCACCATTCACACTGTGTGCTTGTATGGATTTGAAAAATGAAATATGTGTATGGATTAAATCATAATGGCATATGTTCATGAGGCTGATTTGTTAAGTTTTGTGATTCGTGAATCGAAAAGACATATACCATTTCACCGTGTGTAGTCATGAAGAGAGCCTGCACATTAATTCATTATTGTTGCAATTTCACATAGACATATAGTGATTTTGGTAATAGTTTCGCTTACATGATTTCTATCAAATGTGGAGATTATGTGAATTGGTCATAGTTCATTGAAAAATGGTTATGTCTATGATAAATAATTAAATATTACATGAGGGTTATAGTTTAGATGAAATATTAAATGAAATTAGAATCCCATTATTCTCCAATTTGATTACATCACTTAGTTATTATAATTTTTATTTCATGAATTAATTTAGAATCAAATTTAATTGTGAGTTGATAGTCTAAGCATATAAAAATAGTGATATAGTTGTTGCATGATAATCTAGATTTAACACCTTTCTCCGTGGATCGACACTTTTTTTACTTTGTACTACTTGTTGACCCATGTATACTTGCACGAGTTAGAGTCCTTTTTGTTAGACTAGAAAGGAGGCAACAAGTTTTTGGCGCCATTGCCGGGGAATGGTGTTTATTTTTAATATTATCGTGATCAATTTAAAGCTAAATTTGTGTGACTTAGACAATTCTTATCTTATCTTATTTATATTTTTGTTTTTGTTTGTATTTCAGGTACTTGTATATATTTTATGCACACACGATCATCCAATTCTGAGTTAACACCTGCACAGGACAACATCAACGTCAGAGTTTGGAAATTGAGAGCATGTAGGAATATACAATCAACTTTAGAGACCAAAACATCCAATATGGCAGCTGAAGAGCAAAGAGAGGAACATAGGGCCTTGAGAGATTATTCAATGCCAAAGATAAATGGATTACAGTTAAGTATAGTCAGGCCAACTATAGCAGCCAACACTTTTGAGATAAAGTCGGGCACTATTCAAATGGTGTAGAATTCGGTACAGTTTGGGGGTGCTACTACAGATGACCCAAACAAGCATCTATTGAGTTTTATAGAGATATGTGACACCTTCAGGTACAACGGGGTGACAGAAGATGCAATCAGGCTAAGACTATTTCCATTTTCTCTACGAGACAAGGCTAGAAGTTGGCTTCATTCTTTGCATTCAGGATCGATTACAACATGGGATGACTTAGCACAAAAGTTCTTAGCCAAATTTTTTCCAATGGCTAAGACTCCTAAAATGAGGACATCAATTTCCCAGTTCCAGCAGCAGGGTGAATCTTTATATGAAGCTTGGGAACGCTACAAGGAGAAACTAAGGGAGTGTCCACACCATGGTATGTCGAATTGGATGGTGATTAATACATTTATAATGTATTGGGATGATAGTCAAGGCCGATTGTAGATGCAGCTGCAGGAGGAGCCTTATGGGCTAAGAGCTATGAAGAGGCTTACAATCATATTAAGACTATGGCGGCTAATGACTTTCAAAATCCTACAGCCAGAATGCCACATCCCAAAGTTGCAGGATTGTTAGAGGTGGATGCTATCACTCAGTTGTCAGCTTAGATGTCATCTTTGGCAAAGAAGATTGATTCTTTGGTGGAAAGTAAGGCGAAGACAGTTTCTTTTGTGTGAGAGATATGTGCAGGGTCACATTCAACTGATCAATGTGCTATTAGTTCAGAATTTGTATAGTACGTGAACAACTATCAGAAAAACCAGAGTCAGTTCCAGAAAGCCTTCAACTCCAACAACCGCAACCATCCAAATTTCAATTGGTCAAATAATCAAAATCAACAAAGTCAGCAGTTTTAACCACAACATCAGTTTCAGTCACAACCATCTCATCAGCAGTATGCACCGAAACCACCCTACCGTCCAGGATTTCAACAGCAACAACAACATCATCCACCACCTGCACCTCAGCAAGAGAAGAAATCAGAGATGGAGGAGATGATGATGAAGTATATGGCAAATACTGAGGTGATGATTAAAATCCAAGCAGTGGCTATCAAAAATTTAGAAACTCAAATGGGTCAAATGGCTAGCATGCTTAACAATAGAGCACATGGTTCATTGCCAAGTATAACAGTGGCTAATCCAAGAAGGGAGGGTAAAGAACATTGTTAGGCTATCACTTTAAGGTCAGGAAAGAAGAATGCAGAATTTCAGCATGGCGCGCCCATGCAACTTTTACACGAGGAAACCACGCGGCCGCGTGGTGAGGAAATTTTTTATGAGGAGAGTTTGATTAAAGAAGGTTTTGAGAAAGGGGAAATGAAGAAGAATAAAGAAGAGTCATCTGAGAAACCAGTGACCAAGATACCAGTTGTTCATCCCCTTGTTCCTTATCCACAGAGATTACAGCAGCAAAGGGAAGATAAGCAGTTCAGTAAATTTTTGGAGGTGTTTAAAAAGCTACAGATTAACATATCTTTTGCTGAGGCAGTGGAATAGATGCCTAGTTATGAAAAGTTTATGAAGGGTATCTTGTCAAGGAAGAAAAGGCTAGAAGACATTGAAATAGTGGCCTTGACCGAAGAATGTAATGCAGTGCTTCAACGCAAGTTACCTCCAAAGCTGAAGGACCCGGGCAACTTCACGATACCTTGTACGATTGGAAAGATGAGTTTCAACAAATGCTTATGGGATCTAGGGGCAAGTATCAACTTGATGCCACTGTCAGTGTTCAATTAGTTGGGATTGCTGGCTCCAAGGCCAACAAATATTTTTTTATAGCTAGCTGACATGTCTATTACCTATCCACGGGGTATTGTGGAAGATGTACTAGTTAAAGTGGATAAATTCATCTTCCCAACTGATTTCATCATATTGGACTATGAAGAGGACAGAAGTATACCGATCATTCTTAGAAGACCATTCCTAGCCACAGGAATGACCTTGATAGATGTTCAGAAAGGGGAATTGATAATGCGAGTTCATGATCAGGAATTCACTTTTAATGTATTCAAGGCGATGAAATTTGTAACAGATGAAGAGGAATGCTTCATAATTGATTTGGTGGATAAGGTACTAAATGATGAATTAGAGAACTTGGTGGAACATGAACCTTTGAAGAATGCTATTGTGGGAAGTTCAGAGATAGAAGATGGTGAGGTTGAAGAAATTATTCAAATACTGGACACAACTCCACAGTTCAGAAAGTTCAAGACTCTTGTTTAGCCATTAAAGATTATTGGAGAGACATCAGTGAAATTAAAGCCATCTCTTGAGACACCTCCAGAACTTGAGTTGAAACCACTTCTAGATCATTTGAGGTATGCGTTTTTAAATGATAATTCAGAATTACTTGTGATTATTTCTTCTGCACTAACATATTTTCAGGAAGAAAAACTGCTAAGAGTTCTCAAAGAGTTCAAATCAGTGATTGGGTGGACTATAGCAGATATCAAAGGGATCAGCCCATCTTTCTGTATATACAAGATCTTGCTGGAAGATGATAGCAAGACTTCAGTGGAACAACAAAGAAGACTTAATCCAATTATGAAGGAAGTGGTTAAGAAGGAAGTGTTAAAATGGCTGGATGCAGGAATTATTTATCTGATCTCAGGCAGCTCGTGGGTGAGCCCAGTACAGTGTGTGCCAAAGAAGGGTGGAATGACCGTAGTCTCCAATGAAAATAATGAGTTGACTCTGAAGAGAACAGTGACAGGGTAGAGAGTCTGCATGGACTATCGCTGACTTAACAAAGCTACAAGGAAGGATCACTTCCCATTGTCGTTTATTGATCAGATGTTGGACAAACTAGTGGGTCATGAATTTTATTGCCTTCTGGATAGGTATTCAGGCTACAATCAGATTGTGATAGCTCTAGAAGACCAAGAAAAGACAACTTCCACATGTCCATATGGTACATTCTCTTTCAAAAGGATATCTTTTGGGTTGTACAATGCCCCAACCACTTCTTAGAGATGTATGATGGCAATTTTTTCGGATATGGTGTAGTATATTGTGGAGGTATTTATGGATGACTTCTTAGTATTCGGGGATTCTTTTGATTTGTGTTTGGAAAATTAAGTGATGTTACTGAGAAGATGTGTTGAGATGAATTTAGTTTTGAATTGGGAAAAGTTCCATTTTATGGTACAAAAAGGAATAATTTTGGGACATAAGGTGTCGAAGAAAGGACTAGAGGTGGACAAGGCTAAATTAGAGACCATTGAGAATTTGCCACCACCAACTTCTGTAAAAGGTGTTCGCAGTTTTCTAGGGCATGCAAGCTTCTACAAGAGGTTTATTAAAGACTTCTCCAAGATTAGAAAGCCACTCTGTAGCTTATTGGAGAAGGATGCATAATTCAAGTTTGATGAGGATTTCCTGTCTGCATTTGTGCATTTAAAGAGGAAGTTAACTTTAGCACCAGTGATTACAGCACCGGATTGGGACCTACCATTTGAGTTGATGTGTGATGCCAGCGATTATGTTGTGGGGGCTATTTTGGGCCAAAGAAGGGAAAGGATTTTTCATATGATATATTATGCGAGCAAGACCCTTATTGACGCTCAGTTGAACTACACCACCACAAAGAAGGAATTGTTAGCAGTTGTGTATGCTTTTGATAAGTTTCGAGCATATCTAATTGGGACAAGGGTGATAGTATACACAGATCATGCGGCAATTCAATACTTAGTGGCAAAGAAATATGCAAAGCCTCATAATCAGATGGATACATCTGTTGCAAGAATTCGATTTGGAGATCAAGGATAGGAAAGGTACTAAGAATCAAGTGGCGGACCACTTATCGAGACTGGAAAATCAGGGAAGAGATGGAGATGACAAAGTTATGATTAATGAGTCTTTTCAAGATGAACAGTTATTTGTGGTGAAAGGGGAAGTGCCCTGGTTCATAGACTATGCTAACTATTTAGTGAGCAAGATCATTCCTGCAGACTTGACTGGGCACCAAAAGTAGAAATTTTTGCATGATATGAAGTGGTTTATATGGGATGAACCGTATTTGTTCAAATAGTGTGCTGGTCAGATGATAAGGAGATGTATCCTATATAGCGAGACAGAGGGGATTTTGCAGGATTGCCACGCTTCATTTTATGGAGGTCACTACGGTGGAGAAAGGACAACGGCTAGAGTGTTACAAGCAGAATTTTACTGGCCGACGATTTTTAAAGATGCTTACAGTTTTGTCCAGAGATGTGACAGATGTCAAAGAGTTGGGAATATATCGAAAAGAAATGAGATGCCATTGAACATAATCCTCGAGGTTGAAATTTTTTATGTTTGGGGGATAGACTTCATGGGTCATTTCATTTCTTCATGTGGAAATTTATATATATTGTTAGCAGTCGACTATGTTTTGAAGTGGGTGGAAGTGGCAGCTCTTCTAACTAATGACACAAAGGTGGTCTTACAATTTTTACAAAGAAATATTTTTACAAGGTTTGGGACTCTAATGGCTATCATTAGTGATGAAGGCAGTCATTTCTATAATCATAAGTTTACAACTTTGTTGGCTAAGTATGGGGTAAATCATCACATTGCTACAGTTTACCATCCTCAAACCAATGGCTAGGCAGAGGTTTCAAATCGTGAAGTAAAGAGAATTTTTGAGAAAGTCGTGAACCCCACAAGAAAGGATTGGTTATTGAAGCTAGACGATGTTGTATGGGCTTATAGGACTGCCTACAAGACTCCATTGGGAATGTCACCGTTTCAGCTAGTTTATAGAAAGGCTTGTCACCTTCCTATGGAGCTTGAGCATAAGGCGTATTGGGCAATTAGGAAGCTCAACTTTGATTTAAAGGCTGCAGGTGAAAAATGCCTACTCCAACTCAATGAGTTGGATGAATTCAGATTGCAGGCTTATGAAAATTCCAAGTTGTATAAAGAAAAGGTGAAGAGATGGCATGATCGTAAGATTATGGAGAGAGTATTTGAGCCAGGACAAAGGGTTCTGTTGTTTAATTCAAGACTTAAACTCTTTCCTGCAAAGCTCAAATCAAGGTGGTCAGGGCCATTTACTGTGAAAACAGTTTATCCATATAGTGCAGTAGAGGTATTCGACAAATTCCGAGATAAGCCGTTCAAAGTAAATGGATAGAGGCTTAAGCACTACTATGGTTGTGAGGTAGACAGGCAGAAAGTCACCTCCATTCTTTCTTCAACATGATTGAATCAGAGATAGTTAAGCTAATTGACTATAACTTAGCGCTCGATGGGAGGCACCCCATTATTTCTATCCCTACCTTTTGTTTAATTCTGTTAGGATCATATTTATTTCTCATTTTTATGTTAGTTTTTATAGTATAACAAGTGTTGGTATAAGTTTATGGAGCTAAATGTGCATATGATGATGATTAGGAGTAACATATAAAGCATTGTTTTGGGATAGTCATTCATATATATTAATTAGTTCATGTTTTGATTTTAGAGAATCAATATATCTCATACTATTATTTTTTGTTTGTATAGGTGCATTGTAGATTATCAGTAGCCATTTTGATATACTTAAAGATGCAGTTCAGTATGGTCAAGATGCAGGGCCGTGTGGTCGCGCAATGAAAATAGTTCAAAATGGCGCTCCTGCGCCATATCTCTATGCAACATAGTCAATAGCGCACCCGCGCTCTTCCGCGCCCGAGACCGGAGTTAGAAAACAATTTTTAAATTTTTAAGACGTGTCTCCTCCCATCTCTTATATCAGTTACACTTTGAATTGTGCGTATCCATCTCTCCCTACAAAACAAACGCACGACTCTTCTCTTCTCCAAACCGTTTCATTTCAAATTCGTAACTCCTTACCCACTATATATGCATTCCATTCTCCTATCCATATTCAAACTTCTCTCCTTATCCACTATTCAAGCACAGAGAACTAGGGTTTCTTCAGAGGGTGAACAAAAATAGTAAGTTTGGGGGAGTTCAGCGTACATATTTTCTCAGTCCAATTCTTCTTTTCAATTTAGAGTTCTTCTCTTCATCAAGTGTAATGGGACCAAAACGTGCTCATTCTCGCACTCCAGAGTCGTCTTCTGCAAGTAGCCAGAGTGGAGACACTATTGATTTTTCCAAATTCGTCAGTCTTGAAGCCCAGATAGAATACTACATAATCGTGGCTAAATCATTTGTTAAAGAGCATGGTTTCAAGCCAGAGGCACAAGATGGGCAATTGAAAGAAATGATCAGAGAAAGATGTTAGCATGGAGTTTGTTCTACACCCATGGCTGCACCCACGGCCATTATACGGGAATTTTATGCAAATGCAAAGGAGACCATGAGTGGATTTTCATATGTTAGAGGTGTTCAAGTAGACTATCGCCCAAAGGAAATTCGTGGCGTGTTCAATTTACCCGACCCTTCAACTGGACGTACAAATTGGGTCGAGGCAGAACAACTCGAGACAGACTTTGACGAGGTCATAATTGATTTGTGTATACTGGGTACACAATAGACTTACAAACCTTGCACAAATTAGCCCAGGACTTTTCAGGCTTCAACTCTCAACCGTTATGCTAAGGCTTGGAATCTATTTCTTTGTGCAAAACTTATGCCATCATCCCATCAACATGAGATTACAACTGAGCGAGCAATCATTCTATGGGGGATTATTATAGGAAAATACATTGATGTTGGTCATCTCCTTAATCAGAACATGTTACGTTACATGCGGGGGAACACTACAAGGAGTATACCACATGCCTTGATTGTTGCTCATTTATGTGCTCGAGCAGGAGTTAGGTGGGTTGATGAACATATGCAATACCCGAGTCAGGATATCACTCACACCACAATAGCAAAATTCGAGGATTGGGCAAAAGGTACCCCGCACCCAAGGGGTAAGGGTTTCATCCTTCGACCTATATCATCTATGCCATCACCGCAGTCCTCGAGGACAAATGAAGTAGGCACGTCAACTCAAGCCACCACTGTTACTGACAATCGACATCTTCGAAGGTTGGAGAGGAAAGTTGATGCTATGTACGATAATTTTGTAGCATTTGCTACTGGTTTGACGAGGTCTTTAGTTGAAGCTTTCGCACAGCAAGGAACCATGCTTGAATGGCCACAATTTGGGACAACAGTGCCATTTCCACCACCGAATTCACTACCCAGAGAGGGTGGTACAACTGATCACTAGGGAAGTTCTTTTAAACCCTTTACCTTCATTCATTGGGATAATGAATAGTTGAAGTTTGGGGTTATTAGGTAGTTGTGTAGTTTCATGTAGTTAATTTTCATCATTTTTGCATGTTTAGTTTAATTTTTGCATGTCTATTTGTTTAGTATGTGTTTATTTAATAATTGCAGAATTTTTTTGCTTTTTAGTAGTTTTTATATATTTTAGTTATGTGTTTAGTTGTATATCCCAAGTATCTAGCTTTATAGAATTTAAGTCGAGCCTATGATGAATTAGAATTTTGATGGATTTTTGAATTTAGTGGATAACATGAGATTAGCTATAATGTTTTACATGATGTAAGCCATGCTTGTTGTTTAGATGCTTTCGGATAGCACATACGTGTTCACATATGCTTGTTGGTATAAGAATAATGTGTTTTAACTGCTTTGAAGAAAATGTTGTTTTAAAAATGGAATTGTGTAGAAAAGTAGACACTGACTATGAAAACATTGATAATCAAACTCTGGGAACACATGGGTATGCTCTATATAAAAAAAACAAAAAAAATAAAAGAAAAATAGAAAATATCGTGACTAGCTTTATTTCGGGGCCTTTATTACTTAAGCAAGTACGCCCGAGGGGATTGTCTTTACACCTAGCACCCTAAGGTCTTTTATGGTCTGGGAGTCGTTGGTTGAAAGCTCGCTAAGGGGTAGCACTATTAGCCTAATGGAATAAAGCATTGTACAATTATGGAAAAAGAAATAAAATAGCAATAAACACTGCGGGAAAGTGCAAAAATCGCCCTCATGAGTAAAAATAAAGCAGATTAAACCCATTGTTGAACCTTTATTTGTATTGATGTGTTGGAGTAGTTTTTGTTGCATTAGTATACATGATTTTTGACTTAGACTTCAATTTTCTGTCTTTAGCAGTACAACATGTATAGTATTTACCTTGGTCAAGCGTATTTGTGGACACAACACACACACATCATCTTTATAGTAAGTATGAGTTATTTGATTGTATGATATTATGTCTGTAGTTTGGGTTGAAACTTTATTCTAGAATCCAGATAATTGTCTGAGGCATACTTTAATGGAATTTCATTTTGGCTGGAAAACTTGGGACTCATAGTTGCATTACATTGTTTATTTTCATGTGTATTGCTTGAGGGCAAGCAATAATTCAAGTTTGGGGGCATTTGATAAGTAGGTTTTATACCTACTTTTTGGGTGCTAACTTACTAAAATTATGCTCATCTCAAGTAGTTTTTAGTATGTTTTATTTGCATTTTATGTTTGTTTTGCAGTCTATGTAGTTGGAACCCCTTTTAGCAATATAAGGCATGGATTGGATTGGCATGGTGGCATGAAGCTAGCAAAAGTATGGCATGGTGAACTTGAGCAGATGAGGAACTAAAGTTGTGGAGGAATGCAGTGCAAAAGAGAAGGAATGAAGAACAAACAACAACAAACAAAAAGCAGTAAGACAACAGAAGATAGAATGCAGTAGCAGCGCGACCGCGCTGCTATCCAAGCTTTACATGGCGCGCCAACGCTACATGAAAACAGAGACAAATTTTCACTATCGTGCGGCCGCGCTCCATTAACAAAGGGATTTGGAGCGCCCACGCCATACACTCGGCAGACACTTCCATAGCGCCTGCGCCTGTTTCTTATTATAATCTCGCAGTGTTGCCATGAGTCTTCTACAGTCAATTTTTTTGACTTTTTGAAATTTGAGCGCATTTGGCTCAACTGAACGATATGGTTGGCACCAGACACAATTTTTGGGAGTCTTTTATCAATTTTATTATCATTATTTAAGGTTCTTAAGTTTTAAATACTCTAGGGAGGTTTTGATCATTGATGATACATTGTTAACTCCTCTCTTAATCTATATTATTCAATAATTATTAGTTTTCATTTCTGGAGATTGTGGGTGCATTGGAATAAGCTTGGAACAGACTCTGCAGCAGAGATTGACAGATTTGTTCTTTCATTTCTATTACCTCTTTTGATTGCATTGCCTAATTCCATGTGTTGCTTTAATCCCGTAATGGCTTTTGCTTTAGAAATGAACTAAAATCCATTATGGGATTCTAATGGATTTTGATATGTAGTCTAAATTTATATATCTGATTGTTTTATTTTATATGTATCATTGGATTACCCATTATGATTGAGCTTAATGAATGAATATTTGATCACCATTGACACTGTATGCTTGTATGGATTTGAAAAATGAAATATGAGTATGGATTAAATTATAATGACATATGTTCATGAGGCTGATTTGTTAAGTTTTGTGATTCGTGAATCAGATAGACATATACCGTTTCACCGTGTGTAGTCGTGAAGAGAGCCTGCACTTTAATTCATTATTGCAGCAATTTCACATAGACATATAGTGATTTTGGTAATAGTGTCACTTACATGATTTCTATCAAATGTGGAGGTTATGTGAAATGGTCATAGTTCATTGAAAAATGGTTATGTCTACTATTGTGCTCTTGACGTTTTTTGTGATAAATAATTAAACAATACATGAGGGTTACAGTTTAGATGAAATATTAAATGAAATTAGAATCCCATTATTCTCTGATTTGATTACATCACTTAGTTATTATAATTTTTATTTCATGAATTAATTTAGAATCAAATTTAATTGTGAGTTGATAGTCTAAGCATATAAAAATAGTGATATAGTTGTTGCATGATAATTTAGATTTAACACCTTTCTCCGTGGATCGATACTCTTCTTACTTTGTACTACTTATTGACCCATGTATACTTGCATGAGTTAGAGTCCTTTTTGTTAGACTAGAAAGGAGGCAACATAAATACCTACAACTTGGGACATAGTTCATGGTCTTGGGACCCATAGATAAATTCTAATTTTAATTCTTGTTTATCAGTAAAGAGAATGTTATTCAATTCAATTAAGATTCTTCATTGCCAGTTATTATGTTCCTTCAAGTGAGTATTTGTTTTGCTCACTCTTGCATATATATAACCATTGCAGCTAATGTAGAGAAGGTTGACGAGCCAACCACCAGTAAAGGAAAAGTCAAGATGAAAAAGTGTTAAAGACTTGTTAATTTGTTATGGTTTATGTATTCAGACTTAAATTTTAATTATGTGATGTAATCAATTCTTCTACATTTTATGATTGTTTTTAGGTTAGACAACCTGGGATTTATTTGATTAAGTTATGTATCCCTTTAATGGGAAGGTTTATTATTTAAGTTTAATTTAATTTGGGGTAGTTAGAAATGAATGTATGGACATTGAACACTAAATCCTATGGGTACGAAGTACCCAGATTTGGGGGTGTCATAAGTTGATATCAAAGTTTTAAGTTATGAACCTTAGGTGGGGAAAAACCTTAGGAAGTAACCTTATAGGAGATTGAAAAGATAGTGGTGATAAACTCTTATCGAGTTCTAAGGAATAAATAATAAAATACTCTGTCTGCTTATGTGTTTATAACTTAGGTGCTCGGGTGTACCGGGTAGTGACGATTAGTAATTAAAACTTAAAACAATTTTGTTGTCAGGATGGCTAATGTGGGAGAATCCAATCAGGCTAGGGAAGAGGGACCTCAGATGCCTAGAGAAGATGAGCCTCGAGATATTCAAGTAGTCTGGGAATAGCTAGTGCCAAGGGAGCCATCTTTGTTGGTTGCAATTGTTTGTTATGCCTCAGAGTTCGAGCAGGAGGGGTTACCGAATGATGAGCATGAGATAGAGATGGATGAGGAGGATCCGGTGGAGCTTCCATAGACAGATGAGGAGGAGGAAGGGGAAGCATTTCCATCGAACTTTATTGCAGCTCAGATGTATGATGAGGTATATGACCATAACATCTAGCTTCAAGATAGAGTCTGGGAATTGGAGGAGCTGGTAGATGAACGTCAGACCTCGATGGCACAGAAGGACGATGAGATCCAAGATCTTGACGAACGTCTCGGTAATGTGGAGTGGAAGCTGGTTCACATAGAGGGTGACAAGGAGTAGTTGATGACAAAGGTTGCGAAGCTGAAGGATGACCTGAGAGAAGAGTCTTCCAAGAGAGTAAGGGATGAATATGCTTACGAGAAGTCTTCCCAGTATGCACATGTAGCCAAAGAAGAGGTGAAAGAAAATTAGGACAAGATCAAAGAGATGGATTGTGTCTTCCAAAGTACGATGAACAGAGCTCAAGACCGAGTCATGTACTATCTGACTCAGTTTGAGAAATTGCCATGGTATATGTTAGATCGTAGAACGATGTTTCGTATCATGGAAGAGGAGCACAGTAAGGTTGTACAATGTCTTAGTAGGCCTTGATAGAAAGTGTAATTATTATGTAAATAATTATATAATAAATAAGATGTAAATCCCAAGCGTTATGTGACCCATGGGATATGGTGATGTTATCCTAAAACTTTATTAGTTCAGGAAAGTGATGTAAATGGCAGTGATGCTATCATTTCTGTGTTTTTAAAAGATTATGAATAAGTAAAATGCCGATGTTTATTCAAGATGTTATGTGTTAGGTATTAATTTTTAAAATGTTCAAGTTAAGTAGAAAGTACTTAAGAAATTAAGTAATGCTCTAGTAAGTGTACATTTTAAACAGAAAATGCCTCCAAGAAGACGTCAATGATGACAATGAACCCTTGAGGGATCTACCAATAATAATAACGCTGATGCTAACCCAGTTCAGTAGTTAGTGACCTTACTAACGGGAGCATTACAAAATCAGTAGAAAAATCAAGCTACGACCTTTAAGGAATTCAAAGCGGTTGGACCGCCAGAATTTCGTGGGTCCATAAATCCAATGGAGGCACATACTTAGATCATGCAAATAGAGAAGGTGTTTAACGTTGCTAGAGTCGGTGACGTTCAGAAGACTATTTTCACAATGTTCATGTTGAAAGCGGAAGCCAGCTACTGGTGGCAGGAAAAAAAAACACGAGGGGGACAGGGAATGATGACATGGAAAAGGTTTAAGGGAATATTTTTCGAGATCTATTTTAAAGATAGCTCACAGAATCAGATGGAAGTTCAGTTTTTAGGGCTAAAGCAGGGCGCGATGACAGTGTTGGAGTATTCGACAAAATTTAACGAGCTGGCGAGGTTTGCGCCGTATCAGGTTAACATATATGAGCGCAAGGCAAGAAGATTTGAATAGGGACTGAAGCCCTGGTTGTACAACAGAGTCTTTATATTTCAGCTGAAGACATTTGCAGCAATACTTGAAAAGGAAATTATCACAGAAAAAGGAAGCGATGCCTTAACAAAATACAATCAGGAATAGAGGAAGAGGAAGAATGAGAATGAAGGCAAAGCTGGTGGTAGCAGTGACACAAATAGTGTAACGACCCCAAAATTCATACAATACAATTACTGACTTCGATCGTTAATAATACGTCTAACTTCTGATTTTACATCATTATTCGATGTTAAACTTAATAATATGCGGAATAATTTAAACTTTTCTATCTTCTTACTTTAATTCCCTGAATCAAAACTTTTATCATCTACATGTCTTTGAATCATATATAATCCATGATTCACTTCATCATAATTATTATATCAAATTTTACATTTCAACTCGATAACCTTTGCATATCAGATAACTCAAACTTTAACTTTACAACTTAACATAAAACTATACACCATAAAACATTTAGTACATCTCATGAATCTTAATCATGGTTTAAAGAAATAACAACTTTAGCTAAAAATATTAATCTTTGTGTATTATTTCTGATCCACGTCATTCAAGTAGCATATAGTGTTACCTTCAATCCATAACCTGCAAAAATGGTTATTTGCAAGGTTGAGCTCGACAGCCCAACAAAATCTAATAGTTTTCATGCATCACGTAACACAGAATAACATGCTCAACATATATCTCATAAATATTGGACTAACATAACATACATGTTACAGTTCATATAACAAGTATAAAGATGTATAAAGATTGAGTTCCTTACTCAATCAACATGTTTTACTCAATCAACGTAGTCATAAGTTGACTTTAACATTTCATACATTCAACATATATATAACACATCATGCTCTTTGCAATAAAGATTTAAAACAATTAAACTCACATAGCAAATAGGAACTGAAAGACTTGCCTTGTTCTTTGTTTACCAATAACAGTTTAACAGCTTACAGATATATGCACTTCACATGCCCTACACAATTATATAATCATACACATCAACTATTAATCACATAGAAAAGCATAATAGTTGTAATGTAAACTTTACTCTATATCTCATAACCCTTCCTATTATCAATACACAATGTTCAATTTCATTGTGTAAACTTTCAGCTTATATCTCACTGTATTTCATATTTAAAGTTCATTCAAGTATTTAAGTCTTGCTAGGAATCATTATTAGTTTTATATTAAACTCATTTCATACCTTATAATGTTCATTTCATTTGACTTAAAACACTTTTTACGTTCATTAACATTTATTACGGTGTTTCGACGTTCATTCATCACACGCCCGATTTGTCTCTCTTATGTGTGCTTAGTATGCGTATACAACTTATCTAAAACATTATTTATTAATTTTAAGCATCATTATACTTCATAATATTCATGTTCTATAACTTGAAACAACATCTTTTATCGTCAAGAGCACTACACTTGCATGTGCGCATGCCCGACGCCCTCCGATTGTCCCTAAAAACCCAACAGTCACAAAGATGACCATTTTAACTGCTGTTCTCGACCTCAAATTGAAACACTTAAAGAATAAAAGTTGTAGGTCTATTCGTTCTCGTTCCGGATCATTTTGAATCACCTCAATCAGAGTTCGTAAGAAAACGTTATGACCATTTTACTAAAATAGGTCAAAGTAGTCACACCTGACATACTTTGGATGCAGCTGCACCTAATTAAGCCTTTGGGCACGCATAGCAATACATTCCTACAACGCAACACACCCCAATTGACTTAGGGCATAGTGCAACCGCTATACCAAGTTAGCGTAAACGGACTCAAGCTACTTGTTCTTCGTGATTTTGACATTTTTTCTCCAACTAATCTTCATAACTTGAGTTATACACATCCAAATACACATCCAAATTAGTCTGTTTTCGATTCTATGGATTCGCAATTCACAGAACTACAACATACTAGAATTCTAACAATTTATAAAAACATTAACCAACCTAAAATTTGACCCAAAACACATGTTCATACTCTATTTTCATGTTTTAACACATTTAGCGAATTCGATCGCCACGACTTTTTTTCTTAACCAATTAACACGATTTAAACTACACCGGTTTCGTTTCTTAACATACTAACATAATCCAACATCAATTTAAAGATTATAATAAGTATTGACCACAAAATTTTGTACTTTCTAAAGCTAATTTTCATGCATATAACACTCTTATTTCTAACTTCTTCCTACTAACCAATTCTCACGAATTTGATCATCAAATAGTACTCACACATAATTATTAACAGATTGTAAACCATGCATACATGTATATATATCAACCCTACATGATTTCCAAATCATAGAGCATAAACACTATCAAAACTAAGAGTTAAAATTAAGAATAGATTATACCTTGATTTAGAAAACCCTTCTCTTCCTCTTGACAATCTCAGACAGTTTTCTCAAGCTCTCAACCTCAATTTTCCTCTGTGTTTCCATCTTCCTTCTCTAAATTCTCTAAACTTAGCCTTTAGGAATTATGCGCAACATATAACTTGACTCCCCTCTCTCTCACGTATACATCAGTTTAAAAACAACTAGACGTCAATTAAAATAAGCCAAAGGCCACAGGGCCTTGTTTGGCTAACCACAATTCTCATCTACTAGTTTATTTTTATATTATTATATTATATGTTTTTTTTATTTATCACACATGCAACCCATTAGCTTACACTTATAATTATAATAATTATAATTTTTATTATAATTATACTTATGATTAATAAATAATTATATATCTAATTTAATTAATAAATTAGACTTAAACATCGCTTTATTTAATTTACTTATTTTTTTTAATATTAAACAATTTTAATTTAATTTAATTATTTCATTAAATTAAATCTTTCAAATAAAATTACCATTATTCAATTTCATTACTAAATTAATGCACCACAATTCATCAATTATTTATTTATCTCAATAAATAAATTAATTAAAATATTTATTTAATTCAATAAATATTTAAAATTAATTACAAAATTAATTTAATTTCTTCAGTAGTTAACTTAACTATTAAACCTCATTTTCACAATATATGAATATATATTTCTCTTCACACTAGATCTCACATATTTCAAAATATATAGCACGTATATATAAATACTCAAACTCAAAACATCTCATAATAAGAATTTTAATTATTAAATTTCTATTTTAATAACCTATAAAAATTAGGGTTGTCACATCCTTCCCTCCTTAAAAGGATTCCGTCATCTGAATCACCGAAACCCTACCTTACTCAGGTTTTCATCAAATCTCTTCATTGAATAACTTCAACACATTACCTTAATATAGGTTTTATATTTCCTACTCCCATCATTCTTGATAATAATTCTTGTAAGTTTTATTTCATAATATTTACTTAGACTCAATTATATTTGAGTATTATATATTCTTTAACCCATTCATTTCCTTTTCTAAGGATCGTTATCATAAACATTCAGGATATTACATTCACCCATTCTTCTAAGAATTTCGTCCTCAAAATTTTATTTATTAATCTTTATTCATTCAATCTATCCAAATAGATTTTACGTTAATACTTTATTCATTCATTGGGTTCTGTAACCAACTTCTTTCTCTAAGGATCTTTCTAAGATCATCATATTCCTCACCTCTTCCTTTTCTAAGAGTTTCACATTTCTCTTCTTTCCGGACTTTCAATTCTTTCTTGAAATTATTATGTTTTGCTTAATTTTCTCATCCTTTCCACTTTTACCTTTTAGAATAATAAGAATCTTCCACAATTGCTCAATAATTGGGAAGCGATATGAATAACAGGAATTTAAAAGATTCCAAATCATGCTGAGGGGTCATAAGACCTTCAACTACGTCCCTAGGTTATCAAGTATCTCAACTTGAACCTTTAACAGTCATAAGATTATACGTACCTTGAACTCTTCTCCAGGTTTAACAGTGCATCACCACTGTAAACCTTCTTTAATAGAATGTTTAGCAATCACACAGACTGAAAACACTCTGTGCAAGTACTCTAGGTGATCATCCTATTGTACCCCTACGTCGTGCACAACGTATTACATCTTAACATCGTAACGACTATATACGTTACTTTCAGAACCATGTTCATTTCATTTGACTTAAAACACTTTTTACGTTCATTAACATTTATTATGGTGTTTCGATGTTCATTCGTCACACGCCCGATTTGCCTCTCTTGTGTGTGCTTAGTATGCATATACAACTTAACTAAAACATTATTTATTAATTTTAAGCATCATTATACTTCATAATATTCATGTTCTATAACTTAGAACAACATCTTTTATCGTCAAGAGTACTACACTTGCATACGTACATGCCTGACGCCCTCCGATTGTCCCTGAAAACACAACAGTCCCAAAGATGACCATTTTGAATACTGTTCCCGACCTCAAATTGAAACACTTAAGGAATAAAAGTTGTAGTTATATTCGTCCTCATCCCGGATCATCTTGAATAACCTCAATCGGAGTTCGTAAGAAAACGTTATGACCATTTTACTAAAACAGGTCAAAGTAGTCACACCTGACATACTTTGGGTGCAGCTACGCCCAATTAAGCCTTGGGCACAAGCAAGTTGTTGTGCCCTACAAATCTTGATTATACTTTAATTGACTTAGGGCATAGCGTAGCTACGCCTGCTATTAGCAAAACGAGACACAAACTCTCGTTTCTTCGCAATTTTTAACCCTTTTTCTCCTATTAATCTTCATAACTTGAGTTATACACATCCAAATTAGTCCGTTTTTGATTCTATGGATTCGTAATTCATAGAACTACAACATACTAGAATTATAAAAATTTATCAGAATATTAACCAACATAAAATTTGACCCAAAACACATGTTCATACTCTATTTTTATGTTTTAACACATTTAGCGAATTCGATCGCCACGACTTCGTTTCTTAACCAATTAACATGATTTAAACTACACCGGTTTTGTTTCTTAACATACTAACATAATCCAACATCAATTTACAGATTATAACAAGTACTGACCACAAAATTTTGTACTTTCTAAAGCTAATTTTTATGCATATAACACTCTTATTTCTAACTTCTTCCTACTAACCAATTCTCATGAATTTGATCATCAAATAGTACTCACACATGATTATTAATGATTGTAAACCATGCAAACATATATATATATATATATATATATATATATATATATATATATATATATATATATATATATATATATCAACCGCAATACATGATTTCCAAATCATAGAGCATAAACACTATCAAAACTACGAGATAAAATTGAGAATAGATTATACCTTGATTTAGCAAACCCTTCTCTTCCTTTTGACAATCTCAGAGAGTTTTCTCAAGCTCTCAACCTCAATTTTCCTATGTGTTTCCTTCTTCCTTTTCTAAATTCTCTGAACTTAGCCTTTAGGAATTATTCGCAACATATAACTTGACTCCCGTCTCTCTCACGTATACATCAGTTTAAAAACCAATAGACGTCAGTTAAAATAAGACAAAGGCCACAGGGCCTTGTTTGGCTAACCACAATTCTCCTCTACTAGTTTATTTTTATATTATTATATTATATGGTTTTTTTTTATTTGTCACACATCCAACCTATTAGCTTACACTTATAATTATAATAATTATAATTTTTATTATAATTATACTTATGATTAATAAATAATTATATATCTAATTTAATTAATAAATTAGACTTAAACATCACTTTATTTAATTTACTTATTTTCTTTACTATTAAATAATTTAATTTAATTTAATTATTTCATTAAATTAAATCTTTCAAATAAAAATTACCATTATTCAATTTCATTACTAAACTAATGCACCACAATTCATCAATTATTTATTTATCTCAATAAATAAATTAATTAAAATATTTATTTAATTCAATAAATTGTTAAAATTAATTACAAAATTTATTTAATTTCTTCAGTAGTTAACTTAACTATTAAACCTCATTTTCCCAATATATGAATATATATTTCTCTTCACACTAGATCACATATTTCAAAATATATAGCACGTATATATAAATACTCAAACTCAAAACATCTCATAATAAGAATTTTAATTATTAAATTCCTATTTTTATAACCTATAAAAATTCGGGTTGTCAGAAATAGTAACCCGAAGAGGAAGTGGAATGAGAGTGCAAGTACTCGAAGCTAGTAGAGTAGCCAGCAGAAGAGGAAATTTGAAGCGTGTGCTACCTATGAGAGAAATCACACTAGCGTGTGATTGAGAGGTAAGTGGGTGTGCTTTAACTCTGCCCATGAGGGTCACATTGCTCTGAATTGCCCTAATTCGAAGAAGGGTGCTTTTTTCACATACGGGTCGAAGGATCATCTAGCTCGCGAGTGTCCTAAGAAGTCTACTGGAGGTACAAATGGTAACAAAGGAGGTGGTGGTGGAGGTACGCTGAATATTGTTGAACCAACGTTATTGAATAGACCCACAACCAGAACCTTCAACAGGATCGTGCAGGATGTTATGCAGTCAAAAGATGTGGTGTCAGGTATCATTCCAATCAATGATATAAATGCATATGTATTATTTGATTCAGGTGCTACTTGTTCATTTATATCTGATGATTTTGCTAAGAATTTGGGATTTCCTAGTGAGGAGTTGAATTTCCCTCTGAACATAGAAATTGTGAATAGGGAGGTGATTTCTGTTAGGTTCGTATATAAGAACTGTAGGGTGGATATTAAGAGAAACATAATGATAGTAGATTTAATCTCGATTGAACTTGTGGAATTTGATGTTATATTGGGGATGGATTGCCTATTCAATTATGGAGCAATAATTGATTGTCAAAAGAAATGTGTAAACCTTATGACTCTGTTAAAGGTAGTTTTTTATGGAAGCAAATCACCTAGACAAGTGAGTTGTCTGACTATGATGCAAGCTAAGAAGTTGCTAAGATAAGGATGTATAGGATATTTAACTTACATAGTCGATACTCAAAAGAAGGGTGCAAAACTGGAGGTGATACCAATAGTTAGGGATTTTATGGACGTATTTCCGAATGATTTACCAGGACTTCCACCTGACAGAGAGATTAAGTTCATTATCAATTTAGCACCATGGACTGCTCCGATATCGAAGGCCCCATACAAAATGGCTCCGGTGGAGATGAAGGAATTGATGGTACAACTGCAAAAGCTGCTAGACAAGAAATACATTCAGCAGAGTGTATCACTGTGGGGAGCACTAGTGTGATTCGTAAAGAAGAAGGATAGATCAATGCGTCTTTGCATTAATAATAGGGAGTTGGACAAAGTCACTATTAAGAATAAGTATCTGTTGCCAAGAATAGATGACTTGTTTGATCAACTGAAAGGAGCTAAATATTTCTCGAAGATCTGAGAAGTTGGTATCATTAACTAAAGGTAAGAAAGGAGGATGTATCGAAGACGACATTCAGAATTTGGTATGCACATTACGAGTTTCTAGTAATGTCTTTTGGTTTGACCAATGCTCCTACAACATTCACGGATTTGATGAACAGTGTGTTTAAACCTTTTTTAGATAAGTTTGTGGTGGTGTTCATCGATGATATCCTAGTGTACTCCAAAACTAAAGAGGAACACGTAGAACATTTACGTTTGGCATTGGAAACGCTAAGAAAAGAAAAGTTATATGCTAAATTCTCTAAGTATGAATTCTGGCTAGAACACGTGCAATTTCTTGGGCATGTAATTGACAAAGATGGAATTTTGATGGATCCATTGAAAGTCGAAGCTGTAATAAATTGGGAGTAACCGAAGACACCATCAGAGGTGGAGAGTTTCTTGGGATTGGCAGGTTATTATAGACGCTTTATTCAAGACTTTTCCAAAATTGCCACATCGTTGACGAACTTGACAAGGAAAGTCGTAAAGTTTGTTTGGATGGAGAAGTGCGAAGAGAGTTTACAGGAATTGAAAAAGAAGCTAAGCATGGCACCTGTGTTTTCATTATAAGATAATACAGGAAACTTTATGGTGTATAGTGATACATCGCATAAGGACTAGGTTGTGTGCGTATGCAAAATGGCAAAGTCATTGCGTATGCTTTAAGGCAACTGAAGGACTATGAGAAGGGATATCTGACTCATGATTTGGAGTTGGTTGCGATAGTGTTTTCTTTGAAGATATGGAGACACTATCTCTATTGGGAGAAGTGTGAGATATATACGGATCATAAAAGTATGAAATATATTTTCACACAGGAGGATCTAAACATACGTCAGAGACGATGGTTAGAACTGATAAAAGATTATGATTGTGAAATCTTTTATCATCCGGGTAAAGCAAATGTGGTTGTCGATGCCTTGAGTAGAAAGGTTCGGGAGAAGTTGATGTTGTTAATTTCCTAGGAGGAGCTCATTTCTACAATGGAAAAATTAGAGTTATAAGTAAAATTTTTGAGGGAATCAGATGAAAGATTGTTCCAGATGGAAGCTAGTTAAACTTTAGTGAACAAGGTAAAGAATGCCCAACTTCAAGATAAAGGATGCAAGAAAATCAAGGAAAGAGTGTCTGAAGGTAGTGAGGTGAAATTCAAGATCGATACTAAAAGATTACTGAGGTTCGAGGGAAGAATCTAGGTTCTGTCAGTACCCGAGGTTAAAGATAAAATTTTGACTAAAGCTCATAACTCAAGATATTCAGTTCACCCGGGGAGTACAAAGATGTATCAGGATCTACGACAACATTTCTGGTTGCAGAATATGAAAAGAGATGTTGCAGAATGTGTTGTGAAATGCTTGACATGCTAAAAAGTCAAAGCCGAGCACCAGAGACTAAGCGGATTACTTCAGCCATTGGAAATACCAGAATGAAAGTTAGAACATATCACAATGGATTTTGTGGTAGGTCTTCTGACTACTCAGAAAGGGTACGATGCAATTTGGGTTATAGTGGACAAACTGATAAAATCAACACACTTTTTGTCAATAAAGATTAGGTTTAATCTGGATCAATTAGCAAAATTATATGTCAAGGAGGTTGTTTTTAGACATGGAGTTCAATTGTCAATAGTATCAGATAGAGATCTATGGTTCACGTCAATCTTTTGGAAGAGAATACAAGAATACATGGGAACACAGTTGAGAATGAGTACGGCGTACCATCCTCAAAAGGATTGCCAAAGTGAACAAACAATCCAAACATTAGAAGACATGTTGCGAGCGTGCATTATGGACTTCAAAGGAAATTGGGATTATCATTTACCATTAGCTGAATTTGCCTATAATAACAGTTATCACGCGAGTATTGGCATGCCGCCTTACGAAGCGTTGTACGACAGGAAGTGCAGAACTCCACTGTGTTGGGATGAAGTTGGTTAACGTCAACTGTTAGGTCCAAAATTGGTACAATAGACCGCTGAAATTGTCAAAATTATCAGGGCAAGATTGTTAGCTACTCAAGACAGACAGAAGAAATATGTTGATCAACACTGACAAAATTATGAATTTGACGTTGGAAATTTCGTTTTCCTAAAAGTTTCTTCTTGGAAGAGGAAGATTCTATTTAGTAAGAAAGGAAAGCTAAGCCCGAGATTTATTGGACCCTTTGAGGTTTTTCAAAGAGTAGGTGAAGTGGCTTAAGGGGTAGCTCTACCTCCAGAATTGGAACATATTCATAATATCTTTCATATTTCGGTGTTGTGACCATATAAACCCGATTACAAGCATGTGATTGAGTATGAACCATTACAGTTTGATAAAGATTTATCTTATAAGGAAATTCCTATCCAGATAGTTGACAAGAAAGATCAAGTGCTCAAGAATAAAGTGATACCTTCTGTGAAGGTGATATGGAGGAACCACAGTGCCGAGGAAGAAATATGGGAACTCGAAGACAAGATGATGAAAAACTATCCTGAGTTATTTGTTTGATCTGTGTCTTCGATTCTGGGGACAGAATCCTTGAAAAGAAGGATGAATGTGATGAATGAGTTGTTTGAGTTGTGATTTTGGGGACAAAATCTTTGTAAGGAGGAAAGGATGTAACGATCCATAATTTTATATAAAAGTTAAAATATTTATTGAATTAAATAAATATTTTAGTTGATGTGTTTATTGTTAAATAAATATTTGATTGATTTGATAATTTATTAGTTAAATAATTTATTCATAAGTTGTTGTGAATTAACTTAATTACGTGTAATATATCAATTAAATTGATATTTGGTAATTTTGTGGTTTAGAATTTTAATTTAATCGTTAATTAAATTAAATGAGTGTTAAATTAATTGTTATATTATATAATAGTAATATTCTAATTTAATTTAATAATTAAATTAGAGAGTTGATAATGATTACATGAATTGTTATAATATTTTTTTAATTTAATTTAGTAATTAAATTAGAGATGTATTAATTTATTAAATAAAAGTATAATGAAAATTATAATTTTGTAACAATTGGAATATGTGGCATCCTAATTTAATAAGTTGTTATTAGCTTTTATTTATTTGAATTTGAATATGAGAATTTAATTAAATAAAATGTGACAATAAACTATATAGTAAGTGAGTTATTAAAATAAGCTAAAAGGAGTTTTAATTTGGTTTTATAAAATAAGGCTTAGGACTTTTTAAATCCATCCTTTAATCTAGTTTTACCAAACAAGCCCTAATGGCTTTTGAATTAAAAAAAATATAACTGACAAATGAATTAAATAGAGATATTATGTTTGTCAGTGTTTTTTTTATTTACGTATTATATGTATCAGTTATATGGGTGTAAGTTACGTACTTTTTTTCCAAGCTTAAGAGTTAGAGATAAAAGAGAAAGAAAAGAGGGAGAACTCTAGAGAAAATTTGGGAGTAAAATTGGAAGAAAGGGGGATTATCAAAGGATATCATCCTTGTTGGCTAAACAAGATCTTGAAGGTAGTAATCTAACTTCAAACTATCAGTATGTGTTTTGACTGTTCTTCATTATAAGATATATTTTTATTTTAATTTTAGTGATAATTATTGAATATATGGTTTGTATATGTTAAATTGTGTATATAAATTTTTTTATGTGATTTAGAGTTAACTAATCCATGAAAACATGGTAAATATGAAGAAAATCATATTATAGTGAGTTTACAGTAGTATATACATGAATATGGCTTTTGTGATGTTTAAATTGATGCTTAATTCATATTTTTATGTGTACATTGATTGTTGATTGTGTAAATATGTGAAGAAACGAAAACAATGAGTTTTAAATGGACTGTTTTGGTTGAAAAACGAATTCACAGTGATTAATTTCGCTAAGAACGTTTAAAAGTGAAGAAATAGTAAAATTAATGAAATTTAAAGGTTTTAATTTGTTGTTTATGTTGTTTATATGGTTAGAATCATGTTAGAAATATTAGTTATTATTTTTGTGTTTATACAACTTGAGTAAGTTAAATTTGTTGTTAGAAAGAAGTTTTTAGGCCTATTTGGCTTTGTTCTGTGTTCTTCGCGAGCATTGTCTGTGTGATACTGTGCCGAGGTGCCGCAGCGCCTGTTCTGTGAAGAAACAAAGCACTGCAGTGCCACTCAGTGCATGTTGTCGAGTACAGAATCGCTGCGGCATACCTGCTTTCAAGCCTTTCTCACGCTCGACAACTTCGTGCTGCAGCTACAACCTTTCATTGTAGTTCATTTGGCAGCATATTAGCAGTACCACCATTGGCGAAATTACTAGAAATAGCTATTTTAATGTATAGAATTTTGGGATGTTAATCTAATTGGATGTAATGATAATGAAAGTGTGTTAACCATATTATAAGATGTTTAAATAGATTTTAACAAGTAAAGAATGGTTTCAAGTTGTTGATTAATATGTAAATGTGAAGTCAAATCCGTTGTCCATAAAGTGTGATAACGTGTTATGAATTATGAAGTTAAGCTAAAAAGAAATGAACCAATTATGGTAATGTATTTCTATCAATTGGCATTGTGATACTAAGTGGTGTAGGATTATTTGGGAACATGAGTAATAACTATTTAGCTTAGGCACGAGGCACGTTCCTGAACCTTACTCTTATATTAAGCAAGTTTCTTACTTTATCTTGTTTATGATTCAGCAAGTTTGTTATCCTTACTTGTTCAAGCTATTTAACTTTAATCATTAATGAGCAAGGTTTCTAGTTCTTGTTTCTCGTTATTCGAAACTTGAACTATTTTAGTCTTTGACTTTAAATGAGGCTTTCCAATTCTTTCAAAAGCATTACATTGATGTACATTGTTATCCAATCATGAGTTATTATTGTTTAAACCTTGATTACAAATCATTGTTTGAACCTTTATTACTATTGAATTGTTAAATAATTAGCGATCCTTTGTTGATTCAACTAATCCTTAGTTGATGAATGTTTTGAACTTTAAATTACCCTTCATTCCAATTCAAACCAAACTTACTTTGGTGCAGACACGTAAAATAAAGCTGAGATGAACAACCCTATTTTAGGGGATTATTTACGCGAAAGCATTAAGATGTTTGTGCACAATACATGGTATGAAGAGCTGATCCCCCTAAGTATGAGAAGAAAGGTCCATATAGTCTAACGACTATTATAGGTTTAAGTAGAAATACCTACAACCTGAGACGTAGTTCATGGTCTTGTGACCCTCAGATAAATTTTAATTTCAATTCTTGTTTATCAGTAAAGAGAATGTTATTCAATTTAATTAAGCTTATTCATTACCAGTTATTATGTTCCTTTAAGTGAGTATTTGTTTTGCTCACTCTTGGATATATATAACCATTGCAGCTAAAGTAAAGAAGGTTGACCAGCCAACCACCAGTAAAGGAAAAGGAAAGATGAACAAGTGTTGAAGACTTGTTAATTTGTTATGTTTTATGTATTCAGACTTATATTTTAATTATGTGATGTAATCAATTCTTCAGCATTTTATGATTGTTTTAAGGTTAGAAAACTTGGGATTTATTTAATTAAGTTATGTATCCATTTAATGGGACGGTTTATTGTTTATGTTTTAATTAATTTGGGGTAGTTAGAAACGAATGTATAGACACTGAACACCAAATCTTGTGGGAACGAAGTACCCGGGTATGGGGGTGTCATAACTATGATGTCAAGATAATGACAATAAACAAGGGCAACTACTTGGGAGGCAACCTAAGATTCCATATTTGATTTTTCTATCCCTTTACTTTTTAGTTTGTTATTTTCATGTTAGTGTAATAATACTTTCTTCTTTACATGATTTTCTTACATCGGGGACAATGTAATGTTTGACTGTGGGGGGAGGTTTTAGGTTTATCAATTTTTGATAGAGATTTTGATAACCTTAGAAGTTTTTATTTGGCTAAGTTTTAAAATGTTAATGTCAAAAGATTGAAAATCAATGTTAAATTTCAAAATTTGTTTGATGCTTAATTGGTTGATGATTTATCAGAACTAAGCTATGATCTATAGTAATTGATTTGAACTGAATTTGTGTTGCATAAGTCCTTGAATATGAGAAGCATGCTTATTCGGCTCAGTTATTTGTGGAGTTGTCTATATGTACTTGTTTCATAATTTAGAACTTTTTGACTGCTTATGTCATCTGCAGGCCTTTGAGAAATAAAGGAATTGGAAAAGTTGAAAAAGAATCAATGTTGGAAAAAAACAAAAGAAAAAGCAAAAAGAGAAGCAAAAGAGAAACTGTAATATCTGTGAACTTTTTTTATTATAATATTAGTAATGAAAATAAAAATGTTTGAATATTTATGTTGAATACATATGTATTTACGTGCATCTTGAAATGTGGTAATTCAAATTAAATTAAATTAAGTATGTAATAATTGAGAACTATGATGGAAATGATAATGAGCTTAATTAAGCTTATGTGATATGCCTAGTGTGGCATAATAGTGGACTAAGTAAATTATTAATTTAATTAATGAAGAAATGATTAAATAAGGTGATGAACTAATTATTATTTTAATCATATATTGTTATGTGCAGGTATGTGTTATGTGAACATATAAATAATAAATGCAATAAATTTCACCATGCATAAAATATAAAATGTGATATTAAGAATAATAAGCTTGAGTTATGTAATTCCACTAAGCTTGAATAAAGGAGCCTTGTGTGGCATAAATATTAATGTTGGACCAGCGTATGGTTTAATTGGAATTATAGAAGATAATTAATTTTAAGAAAATAAATGTTTGATATTAATTGTCATTATGGTATTTATGTGTAATTAGAATAATAAGTTTATGAAAAATAATGGGTTGTTAGTACCCAACTAAATTATATCTAACCCAATTCATATAGTATTTGGACTAACCCAACGTACATGGATTATATGATTATATGTATTTGTATATGTGCATATAACTTAACAAAAGGTAATAACATTAAGTTAACAAATTGACCTTGTGAGCCCAAAAAAAAGACCACATTAATAATGCTGAGATGAATTTACTAGTGTTGTGCAATTAAAATGTTGTCCTAAAATCATAGTCCCAAACTTTATATTAGTCGTGTATAGGCTAATGGCCTATCCGTACTTTGCTATTATCAGACTTTGTGAATGATGGGAGTGGTTGGGGCTTTCTACCAACTTCTTCTTAACCATCATCTTCTTCTTCCTCTTGCTGGTTTAAAACCTTGGGCAAAGTTATGAATTGGGTAATAATTTCTCTATAAATTGAAGCTCCCCTCTTTAATAATCAAGTTGCTAAAGAGTCTAATAAGTTTAAATTAGAGAGTGAGTTGTTGAAATTGGGTGAGTAATCTGAAGTTAGGATCAAGGATTATCATTTTAGCTTCAAAGGAGGTAATGTCCTTATGTATGTTATTGATTTCAATTTTTTGTAAATAGTAGGAATTTGCGTAAACTACTTGATAATTTGATTGAGAAATTGATGTCAACATGTTATTTGAGTTCTTATGTATGTTTAAGAAGAAATATGGTTGTCTGAGTTGCAGATTAGAAGGCCTAATATGTTCTGGGATTCTGTAGAAGCAGAGTCCAGTCTGGACCTATCCCGAAGTGGCGCGATCGCGCCGGCTGCCAGTCCTTGAAAATGAATTTCTATTACTTATGATATTCTGAGCTTATGATTATAACTTAGTTAGGTGCATAAATAGGTTTGATATGATGATTCAAGTTGTCATGCATGCAATATATTACCTTAGCTTAGTTTAGTACATGTTTTTAAAATAAATCCTGAAGTTTTTAAAACAAACCTTGATGAATCTTGTGTCCTTTGAGTTCTAACTTTTTAACACATGAATATGGCTTAATTATGTGTACAAATGGGCATGCAATATATTACCTTAGCTTGGTTTAGTACGGTGATTCTTTGGATGCATGCCTAGATAATTTGACTCGTGTTTTGGATGGATGCTTAGAAACTAATCTTGTTCTAAATTGGGAAAAGTGTTATTTTATGATAGAACAAAGAATAATACTTGGTTATGTTGTGTCATCTAAAGGTCTTGAAGTTGATAAAGCTAAAATAGATGTTATATCTACTTTGCCTTACCCCATCAGCGTGCGTGAGATTCACTCTTTTCTTGGCCATACAGGTTTCTATCGTAGGTTTACAAAGACTTCTCGAAGATAGCTTTGCCTTTATCTAAGTTTCTACAAAAGGATGTGGAATTTTAGTTTAATGATGGGTGCAAGGAGGCTTTTGATAAATTGAAGAAATTGTTGACCTCAACACTAGTGCTTCAACCACCAAATTGGAAACTTCTATTTAAGATAATGTGTGATGCAAGTAACTATGATTTAGGGGTTGTCTTGGGCTAAAAAATTGACAAAGTTGTTCATGACATCTACTATGCTTCTAGAACCTTGAATGAGGCCCAAATAAACTATTCAACAATTAAAAAAGAAATCTTATCTGTTGTATTTGTTTTAGACAAGTTTCAATCTTATATGCTTGGCACTAAAGTTATAGTTTATTTTGACTATGTTGCTCTCAGGTATTTGCTTACCAAGAAGGAGTCCACTATACGATGGATCTTGTTGTTGTAGGAATTCGACTTGGAGATCAAAGATAAGAAGGGAGAGGACAACTTGGTGGCTGATCATTTAAGCAGACTAATTAAGGAAGAAGAGGCATTGCCGTTACATGATTCCTTTCCTGATGAGCACCTACTTTCCATTCGTGATAAGATTCCCTGGTATGTAAGTATTGTGAATTGTTTTGTAAGTGCATATTTTCTTATTGATTTTTTCCAAATCCCAAAAGGAAAAAATCTAAAAAGTGATTTTTAACACTATATTTGGGATGATCCATATTTATGGAAAATTTGTGCCGACTAGATAGTTAGATGATGTGTGCCTAATAGTGAATTTCAATTTATTCTCACCTTTTGCCATTCTCATGCTTGTGGAGGACATTTTGGTCCAAAAAGAATAGCTAACAAAGTTCTATAAAGTGGTTTTTATTGACCTTCACTTTTTAACGACTCTCATCTGTTTTGCAAAATATTTATTAATTGTCCAAGGACAGGAAATATTTCACACAATAAACTGTGACAATAAACTATATAATTAATGAGTTATTAAAATAAGTTAAAAGGAGTTTTAATTTGGTTTTATCAAACAAGGCTTAGAACTTTTAAATCCTTACTTTAATCTAGTTTCACCAAACAAGCCCTAATGGCTTTTGAATCTAAAAAAAATATAACTGCCAAAGGAATTAAACAGAGATATTATGTTTATTAGTTTTTTTTATTTACGTATTATATGTATCTATTATATGGGTGTAAGTTACGTACTTTGTTTCTAAGCTTAAGAGTTAGAGATAACAGAGAAAGAAAAGAGGGAGAACTCTAGAGAAAATTTGAGAGTAAAATTGGAAGAAAGGGGGATTATCGAAGGAGATTGTTATCATCTTAGTTGGCTAAACAAAGCTTGAAGGTAGTAATCTAACTTCAAACTATCAGTATATGTTTTCACTGTTCTTTATTGTAAGATATATTTTTATTTTTGTTTTGGTGATAATTGTTAAATATATGGTTTTTATATGTTAAATTGTGTATATAAACTATTTTTATGTGATTTAGAGTTAACTAATCCATGAAAACATGGTAAATATAAAGAAAGAAATCTGTTGTATTTGTTTTAGACAAGTTTCAATCTTATATGCTTGGCACTAAAGTTATAGTTTATTTTGACTATGTTGCTCTCAGGTATTTGCTTACCAAGAAGGAGTCCACTATACGATGGATCTTGTTGTTGTAGGAATTCGACTTGGAGATCAAAGATAAGAAGGGAGAGGACAACTTGGTGGCTGATCATTTAAGCAGACTAATTAAGGAAGAAGAGGCATTGCCGTTACATGATTCCTTTCCTGATGAGCACCTACTTTCCATTCGTGATAAGATTCCCTGGTATGTAAGTATTGTGAATTGTTTTGTAAGTGCATATTTTCTTATTGATTTTTTCCAAATCCCAAAAGGAAAAAATCTAAAAAGTGATTTTTAACACTATATTTGGGATGATCCATATTTATGGAAAATTTGTGCTTGACTAGATAGTTAGATGATGTGTGCCTAATAGTGAATTTCAATTTATTCTCACCTTTTGCCATTCTCATGCTTGTGGAGGACATTTTGGTCCAAAAAGAATAGCTAACAAAGTTCTATAAAGTGGTTTTTATTGACCTTCACTTTTTAACGACTCTCATCTGTTTTGCAAAATATTTATTAATTGTCCAAGGACAGGAAATATTTCACACAATAAACTGTGACAATAAACTATATAATTAATGAGTTATTAAAATAAGTTAAAAGGAGTTTTAATTTGGTTTTATCAAACAAGGCTTAGAACTTTTTAAATCCTTACTTTAATCTAGTTTCACCAAACAAGCCCTAATGGCTTTTGAATCTAAAAAAAATATAACTGCCAAAGGAATTAAACAGAGATATTATGTTTATTAGTTTTTTTTATTTACGTATTATATGTATCTATTATATGGGTGTAAGTTACGTACTTTGTTTCTAAGCTTAAGAGTTAGAGATAACAGAGAAAGAAAAAAGGGAGAACTCTAGAGAAAATTTGAGAGTAAAATTGGAAGAAAGGGGGATTATCGAAGGAGATTGTTATCATCTTAGTTGGCTAAACAAAGCTTGAAGGTAGTAATCTAACTTCAAACTATCAGTATATGTTTTCACTGTTCTTTATTGTAAGATATATTTTTATTTTTGTTTTGGTGATAATTGTTAAATATATGGTTTTTATATGTTAAATTGTGTATATAAACTGTTTTTATGTGATTTAGAGTTAACTAATCCATGAAAACATGGTAAATATAAAGAAAGAAATCAGTTGTATTTGTTTTAGACAAGTTTCAATCTTATATGCTTGGCACTAAAGTTATAGTTTATTTTGACTATATTGCTCTCGGTGTATTTGCTTACCAAGAAGGAGTCCACTATCGATGGATCTTGTTGTTGTAGGAATTCGACTTGGAGATCAAAGATAAGAAGGAGAGGACAACTTGGTGGTGATCATTTAAGCAGACTAATTAAGGAAGAAGAGGCATTGTTGATTACATGATTCCTTTCACGATGAGCACCTACTTTTTCCATTCGTGATAAGATTCCCTGGTATGTAAGTATTGTGAATTGTTTTGTAAGTGCATATTTTCTTATTGATTTTTCCAAATCCCAAAAGGAAAAAATCTAAAAAGTGATTTTAACACTATATTTGGGATGATCCATATTTATGGAAAATTTGTGCCGAAACTAGATAGTTAGATGATGTGTGCCTAATAGTGAATTTCAATTTATTCTCACCTTTTGCCATTCTCATGCTTGTGGAGGACATTTTGGTCCAAAAAGAATAGCTAACAAAGTTCTATAAAGTGGTTTTTATTGACCTTCACTTTTTAACGACTCTCATCTGTTTTGCAAAATATTTATTAATTGTCCAAGGACAGGAAATATTTCACACAATAAACTGTGACAATAAACTATATAATTAATGAGTTATTAAAATAAGTTAAAAGGAGTTTTAATTTGGTTTTATCAAACAAGGCTTAGAACTTTTTAAATCCTTACTTTAATCTAGTTTCACCAAACAAGCCCTAATGGCTTTTGAATCTAAAAAAAATATAACTGCCAAAGGAATTAAACAGAGATATTATGTTTATTAGTTTTTTTTATTTACGTATTATATGTATCTATTATATGGGTGTAAGTTACGTACTTTGTTTCTAAGCTTAAGAGTTAGAGATAACAGAGAAAGAAAAGAGGGAGAACTCTAGAGAAAATTTGAGAGTAAAATTGGAAGAAAGGGGGATTATCGAAGGAGATTGTTATCATCTTAGTTGGCTAAACAAAGCTTGAAGGTAGTAATCTAACTTCAAACTATCGATATATGTTTTCAACGTTTCTTTATTGTAAGATATATTTTTATTTTTGTTTTGGTGATAATTGTTAAATATATGGTTTTATATGTTAAATTGTGTATATAAACCTGTTTTTATGTGATTTAGAGTTAACTAATCCATGAAAACATGGTAAATATAAAGAAAGAAATCAGTTGTATTTGTTTTAGACAAGTTTCAATCTTATATGCTTGGCACTAAAGTTATAGTTTATTTTGACTATGTTGCTCTCAGGTATTTGCTTACCAAGAAGGAGTCCACTATACGATGGATCTTGTTGTTGTAGGAATTCGACTTGGAGATCAAAGATAAGAAGGAGAGGACAACTTGGTGGTGATCATTTAAGCGAGACTAATTAAGGAAGAAGAGGCATTGCTGCTACATGATTCCTTTCACGATGAGCACCTACTTTCCATTCGTGATAAGATTCCACGGTATGTAAGTATTGTGAATTGTTTTGTAAGTGCATATTTTCTTATTGATTTTTTCCAAATCCCAAAAGGAAAAATCTAAAAAGTGATTTTTAACACTATATTTGGGATGATCCATATTTATGGAAAATTTGTGCCGATTTAGATAGTTAGATGATGTGTGCCTAATAGTGAATTTCAATTTATTCTCACCTTTTGCCATTCTCATGCTTGTGGAGGACATTTTGGTCCAAAAAGAATAGCTAACAAAGTTCTATAAAGTGGTTTTATTGACCTTCACTTTTAACGACTCTCATCTGCTTTTGCAAAATATTTATTAATTGTCCAAGGACAGGAAATATTTCACACAATAAACTGTGACAATAAACTATATAATTAATGAGTTATTAAAATAAGTTAAAAGGAGTTTTAATTTGGTTTTATCAAACAAGGCTTAGAACTTTTTAAATCCTTACTTTAATCTAGTTTCACCAAACAAGCCCTAATGGCTTTTGAATCTAAAAAAAATATAACTGCCAAAGGAATTAAACAGAGATATTATGTTTATTAGTTTTTTTTATTTACGTATTATATGTATCTATTATATGGGTGTAAGTTACGTACTTTGTTTCTAAGCTTAAGAGTTAGAGATAACAGAGAAAGAAAAGAGGGAGAACTCTAGAGAAAATTTGAGAGTAAAATTGGAAGAAAGGGGGATTATCGAAGGAGATTGTTATCATCTTAGTTGGCTAAACAAAGCTTGAAGGTAGTAATCTAACTTCAAACTATCGGTATATATTTTTTCAACGTTCTTTTATTGTAAGATATATTTTTATTTTGTTTTGGTGATAATTGTTAAATATATGGTTTTTATATGTTAAATTGTGTATATAAACCTGCTTTTTATGTGATTTAGAGTTAACTAATCCATGAAAACATGGTAAATATAAAGAAAGAAATCATTTGTATTTGTTTTAGACAAGTTTCAATCTTATATGCTTGGCACTAAAGTTATAGTTTATTTTGACTATGTTTGCTTCGTGTATTTGCTTACCAAGAAGGAGTCCACTATACGATGGATCTTGTTGTTGTAGGAATTCGACTTGGAGATCAAAGATAAGAAGGGAGAGGACAACTTGGTGGCTGATCATTTAAGCAGACTAATTAAGGAAGAAGAGGCATTGCCGTTACATGATTCCTTTCCTGATGAGCACCTACTTTCCATTCGTGATAAGATTCCCTGGTATGTAAGTATTGTGAATTGTTTTGTAAGTGCATATTTTCTTATTGATTTTTTCCAAATCCCAAAAGAAAAAAAAAATCTAAAAAAGTGATTTTTAACACTATATTTGGGATGATCCATATTTATGGAAAATTTGTGCTTGACTAGATAGTTAGATGATGTGTGCCTAATAGTGAATTTCAATTTATTCTCACCTTTTGCCATTCTCATACTTGTGGAGGACATTTTGGTCCAAAAAGAATAGCTAACAAAGTTCTATAAAGTGGTTTTATTGACCTTCACTTTTAACGACTCTCATCTGCTTTTTGCAAAATATTTATTAATTGTCCAAGGACAGGAAATATTTCACACAATAAACTGTGACAATAAACTATATAATTAATGAGTTATTAAAATAAGTTAAAAGGAGTTTTAATTTGGTTTTATCAAACAAGGCTTAGAACTTTTTAAATCCTTACTTTAATCTAGTTTCACCAAACAAGCCCTAATGGCTTTTGAATCTAAAAAAAATATAACTGCCAAAGGAATTAAACAGAGAGATATTATGTTTATTAGTTTTTTTATTTACGTATTATATGTATCTATTATATGGGTGTAAGTTACGTACTTTGTTTCTAAGCTTAAGAGTTAGAGATAACAGAGAAAGAAAAGAGGGAGAACTCTAGAGAAAATTTGAGAGTAAAATTGGAAGAAAGGGGGATTATCGAAGGAGATTGTTATCATCTTAGTTGGCTAAACAAAGCTTGAAGGTAGTAATCTAACTTCAAACTATCAGTATATGTTTTCACTGTTCTTTATTGTAAGATATATTTTTATTTTTGTTTTGGTGATAATTGTTAAATATATGGTTTTTATATGTTAAATTGTGTATATAAACTGTTTTTATGTGATTTAGAGTTAACTAATCCATGAAAACATGGTAAATATAAAGAAAGAAATCTGTTGTATTTGTTTTAGACAAGTTTCAATCTTATATGCTTGGCACTAAAGTTATAGTTTATTTTGACTATGTTGGCTCTCGGTATTTGCTTACCAAGAAGGAGTCCACTATACGATGGATCTTGTTGTTGTAGGAATTCGACTTGGAGATCAAAGATAAGAAGGGAGAGGACAACTTGGTGGCTGATCATTTAAGCAGACTAATTAAGGAAGAAGAGGCATTGCCGTTACATGATTCCTTTCCTGATGAGCACCTACTTTCCATTCGTGATAAGATTCCCTGGTATGTAAGTATTGTGAATTGTTTTGTAAGTGCATATTTTCTTATTGATTTTTTCCAAATCCCAAAAGGAAAAAATCTAAAAAGTGATTTTTAACACTATATTTGGGATGATCCATATTTATGGAAAATTTGTGCCGACTAGATAGTTAGATGATGTGTGCCTAATAGTGAATTTCAATTTATTCTCACCTTTTGCCATTCTCATGCTTGTGGAGGACATTTTGGTCCAAAAAGAATAGCTAACAAAGTTCTATAAAGTGGTTTTTATTGACCTTCACTTTTTAACGACTCTCATCATTTTTGCAAAATATTTATTAATTGTCCAAGACGACGGAAATATTTCACACAATAAACTGTGACAATAAACTATATAATTAATGAGTTATTAAAATAAGTTAAAAGGAGTTTTAATTTGGTTTTATCAAACAAGGCTTAGAACTTTTTAAATCCTTACTTTAATCTAGTTTCACCAAACAAGCCCTAATGGCTTTTGAATCTAAAAAAATATAAGCGCCAAAGGAATTAAACAGAGATATTATGTTTATTAGTTTTTTTATTTACGTATTATATGTATCTATTATATGGGTGTAAATTCGTACTTTGTTTCTAAGCTTAAGAGTTAGAGATAACGAGAGAAAGAAAAGAGGAGAACTAGAGAAAATTTGAGAGTAAAATTGGAAGAAAGGGGATTATCGAAGGAGATTGTTATCATCTTAGTTGGCTAAACAAAGCTTGAAGGTAGTAATCTAACTTCAAACTATCGATATATGTTTTCACTTTTTCTTTATTGTAAGATATATTTTTATTTTTGTTTTGGTGATAATTGTTAAATATATGGTTTTATATGTTAAATTGTGTATATAAACCTGTTTTTTATGTGATTTAGAGTTAACTAATCCATGAAAACATGGTAAATATAAAGAAAGAAATCACATTGTATTTGTTTTAGACAAGTTTCAATCTTATATGCTTGGCACTAAAGTTATAGTTTATTTTGACTATGTTGCTCTCGGTATTTGCTTACCAAGAAGGAGTCCACTATCGATGGATCTTGTTGTTGTAGGAATTCGACTTGGAGATCAAAGATAAGAAGGAGAGGACAACTTGGTGGTGATCATTTAAGCGGACTAATTAAGGAAGAAGAGGCATTGCTTGTTACATGATTCCTTTCCTGATGAGCACCTACTTTCCATTCGTGATAAGATTCCCTGGTATGTAAGTATTGTGAATTGTTTTGTAAGTGCATATTTTCTTATTGATTTTTTCCAAATCCCAAAAGGAAAAAATCTAAAAAGTGATTTTAACACTATATTTGGGATGATCCATATTTATGGAAAATTTGTGCTTGACTAGATAGTTAGATGATGTGTGCCTAATAGTGAATTTCAATTTATTCTCACCTTTTGCCATTCTCATGCTTGTGGAGGACATTTTGGTCCAAAAAGAATAGCTAACAAAGTTCTATAAAGTGGTTTTTATTGACCTTCACTTTTTAACGACTCTCATCTGTTTTTGGTAAAAATATTTATTAATTGTCCAAGGACAGGAAATATTTCACACAATAAACTGTGACAATAAACTATATAATTAATGAGTTATTAAAATAAGTTAAAAGGAGTTTTAATTTGGTTTTATCAAACAAGGCTTAGAACTTTTTAAATCCTTACTTTAATCTAGTTTCACCAAACAAGCCCTAATGGCTTTTGAATCTAAAAAAAATATAACTGCCAAAGGAATTAAACAGAGATATTATGTTTATTAGTTTTTTTTATTTACGTATTATATGTATCTATTATATGGGTGTAAGTTACGTACTTTGTTTCTAAGCTTAAGAGTTAGAGATAACAGAGAAAGAAAAGAGGGAGAACTCTAGAGAAAATTTGAGAGTAAAATTGGAAGAAAGGGGGATTATCGAAGGAGATTGTTATCATCTTAGTTGGCTAAACAAAGCTTGAAGGTAGTAATCTAACTTCAAACTATCAGTATATGTTTTCACTGTTCTTTATTGTAAGATATATTTTTATTTTTGTTTTGGTGATAATTGTTAAATATATGGTTTTTATATGTTAAATTGTGTATATAAACTGTTTTTATGTGATTTAGAGTTAACTAATCCATGAAAACATGGTAAATATGAAGAAAATCATATTATACTGAGTTTATAGTAGTATATACATGAATATGGCTTTTGTGATGTTTAAATTGATGCTTAATTCATATTTTTATGTTAAATTAATTGTTGATTGTGTAAATATGTGAAGGAACAAAAATAATGAGTTTTAAATGGACTATTTTGGTTGAAAAACGAATTCACAATGATTAATTTTGCTAAGAACGTTTAAAAGTGAAGAAATAGCAACAATAATTAAATTTAAAGGTTTTAATTTGTTGTTTATGTTGTTTATATGGTTAGAAGCATGTTAGAAACATTAGTTATTATTTCTATAAACTTTATACAACTTGAGTAAGATAAATTTGTTGTTAGAAAGAAGTTTTTAGGCCTATTTGGCTTTGTTTTGTGTTCTTCATGAGCACTGTCTGCTCTGCGTGTTACTCTCATTTGAGACGTTTATATTACTATTCTGTGAAGAAAGAAGGCAGAATTGCGATCTGCAACTCGATGCTGTTGTTGAAATGAGAACCTTTGTGGCGCTGCTGATACGTGAATAAACAAAACAACTTTGGTAGCCGCTAAGACCGAGCTAAACTCTACCTTGGGTTTCAAGCCTTTCTCACGTGTGGCGACTCAAGTACTTGCAGTAGTAGCACCACTTGGTAGAAATTGACATAAACAGTTATTTTAATGTATAAAATTTTGGAATGTTAATCTAATTGGATGTAATGATAATGAAAGTGTGTTAATCATGTTATGAGATGTTTAAATAGATTTTAACAAGTAAAGAATGGTTTCAAGTGGTTGATTAATATGTAAATGTGAAGTCAAACCCGTTGTCCGTAAAGTGTGATAACGAGTTATGAATTATGAAGTTAAGCTAAAAAGAAATAAACCAATTATGGTAATTGTATTGCTATTAATTTGCGTTGTGATACTAAATGTTGTAGGATTATTTGGGAACGTGAGTAATAACTGTTTAGCTTACACACGAGGCAAGTTCTTGAACCTTACTCTTACATTAAGCAAGTTTTTTACTTTTTCTTGTTTATGATTCAGCAAGTTTGCTATCCTTACTTGTTCAAGATCTTTAACTTTAATCATTAATGAGCAAGGTTTCTAGTTCTTCTTTCTCATTATTCAAAACTTGAACTATTTTAGTCTTTGACTTTAAATGAGGCTTTCTAATTCATTCGAAAGCATTACCTTGATGTGCATTGTTATCTAATCATGAGTTATTATTGTTTAAACCTTGATTACAAATTATTGTTATTACTATCAAACTGTTAAATAATTAACGACCCTTTGTTGATTCAACTAATCCTTAGTCGATGAATGTTTTGAACTCTAAATTACCCTTGAAGCCAATCCAAACCAAACTTACTTTTGTGCGGACTTATATAATAAAGCTGAGATGAACAACTCTATTTTAGGGGATTATTTACGCGAAAGCATTAAGATGTTTGTGCACAATACATGGTACGAAGGGCTGATCCCCCTAAGTACGAGAAGGAAGGTCCATATAGTCTAACGATTGTTAAAAGTTTTAAGTAGAAATACCTACAAATTGGGACGTAGTTCATGGTCTTGTGACCCTCATATAAATTCTAATTCCAGTTCTTGTTTATCAGTAAAGAGAATGTTATTCAATTCAATTAAGGTTATTCATTGCCAGTTATTATGTTCCTTCAAGTGATCAATTGTTTTGCTCACTGTGACACCCCCAAATTCGGGTACTCCATTCCCATAGGATTTGATGCTCACTATCCAAAACAATTACATCTAACTACCCAAAATAAAGGATAAAGACATAATTTAAATAACTTAAACAATAGTCTTCCCTATTAAAGGATTACATCAACTTAAAACAATCCCAGGTAATTTAACCTTAAATTATTACATAAGTTAGCAGAATACATCACAAGATAACATAAGTCTTATAACATAAATTTAGTTAAATAAATTCAAACAAATCTTCATCACATGGACATCTTGCCCTTTCCTTTGCTAGAAGACGGCTCATCGACTTTCTCAACTTTAGCTGCAGTGTTAATTGCAAGAGTGAGCAAATAATTTCTCACTAATACAAAGAATAATAATAGCAACAACATGAGATTAGACAATAAATACTGAATAATAGAGAACTCGTTCTACGAATTGAGAATAGAAAACAAGTTCGAGATTTAAATATGAGGGTCTTAAGACCATGAACTATGTCCCCGATAATTAGGTGTTTTTACCTCAACCTTAATAGTCGTTTAGACTATACAGACACTTCCTTACGTACTTAGGGGGATTAGCCCTTTGTACCATGTATTGTGCACAAACATCTAAATGCTAACGCGTACATAATCTCTTATATTAGGGTTGTTTATCTAAGTTTGACTTTAGGATTTTTGCACTAAAGAAAGTTTAGTTTGGAACTAGCTTATCAGTGGTTCTAGAATTTTAGAACACTCATCAAATATAGATTAGTCCAATCAATAAATGTTGTTTTTCTATTCAAAGGTTCAACACAATAATACAAGATTGAACAATGATACATAAAGTAAAGATTGCATATTAACAATATACAATTGAATAGACATGGTATATACAAAGTACTACATCTAAAAGAGTTAGGAAATCTCATTTGGAACAATGAATTTAAATAGTCTATGCTTTGAATAGCAAAGAACAAAGGTTAGGAATGTGAAGCTCGCTCGATGTAAAGGATTAGAATACAAGAGCTTGCATATTTATAAACAAGATGGACAATAACTTGCTCAACTTAAATATAAGATTTAGGAACTTGCAATAATGAAAAATGAGGGTTAGAGAACTTGCTTGACAACAAAAGGTAAATATAGTTATGAAACTTGAATCCATTATAAAGAGAATGAAGTTAGGAAACTTTCCTCGTACGTAAGCTACACAAGTTTAATAAATGTTCGCCAAGCAACCTACATATACTGTAATGACCGAGAAATTCGGATTTTGTTGTAAAATAATTTTATTGAACTAAATAATAAATAAAATTATATTCTATGTGTTATTAAGATGGTTGTCATTGTATAACCTAATAATGTGGGAATGTCATCGTATTTTAGCTACGTGAAGGAATTAAAGTGTTTAAATTTCCAAGACGAAAATAAAAGTTTTCTAAGAAATTTTCCGAAAAACACTATTCATCGGTATTTGCTCGGGAATTATTTTTGAACTTTCGAGAAATACGTAATGATAGAATGTCAAGGTAAGATGGATTATGTAATAATAATCTAAGTATAGAAAAGGCAATATTTCGCTTGCGGACTTAAATTGAGAACGTTAAGGAAAGGGAAGAATTAATGAGTTAAGTAATAATCGTATGATACGTGAGTATTGTACGAGGTAATGAATACGAGTATAATACAAGGTATTATACGAGTTTGTATGAATAATGGTATATCGTATATAACAAAGTTGTATATGAGTTAGAATACTAGAATGATATGTAAACAATACGTTATATGTATTGAGAAATAGTATTGGACTTGTAGGATTTGTTAGGAATTTGTACAAGCCAAAGTGAATTATTGGTAAGGCCCAAATTTTAATTAATGAACAAGTTAATGTTTATTAATACAAGCCCAAAAGTTAAGTAAGTTAATCCAAGCAAGCTAGGATCTATTGGGCTATAGTGACCCATGGGGCAAACCATGTTATTATGGTTAATCTTGGTAATCAAGTATTATGTGTGATGACCAAGTATAGTGTGTGATGACCAAGACTTGGGTGTAAGGATCAAGCAAGAGATAAGTGTTGTGATTAACAAGTAATGAATAGTAAGGAGGTGGCTTAAGGAGGTGGGATGGTATATTGACTAAACTACCCTAACCTTGTGAATTCTATAAATAGAGGGAGTTTGCTAGTCATTTGTTAATTGTTCAACTCATCCCACAATTTTATAAAGTGCTTAAGTGTTAGGGAGAATAAGCTACTTTCATTTGACAAGAAGAAGAAGACTTATTCCAAAGAACTTCAAGGGTAAGACTTCTTGTCCATTAATCTTCTATCTCTACCATGATAGGTTGATAAGAGGAGTAGGGATTAGTGAGCATGTATGTTAAGAAGTAAGAAGAATGATTAATTAAATGAACTTAAGCCGCTTAAGTCAGAAATAAGTCATTTAAACTTGCATAAGTTTTAAACTTATGAAGAAGCTATATGAACTTGTTATAAGTTAATCTTGAGAGTTTGTATGAAAATAAAGAACTTGTATAAACTTGTATCAAGTATACATGAATGAAACTATATGTTGAGAACATATAAGGATGATGATTAAAAGACTTTAATTATCATAAGTTATGAACAATGAAGCTATAAGTAGTTTATACTTTAACAAGTTATAAGCTCATGGAACAATATGTCAAAATCCAACATAAAAATAAATTGTTGTAATAAATATGTTGAGATGTTCATATGATGAATTGAATTCATTTGAAGTAATGAACAAATCATAAGTAATGAAGATTTGTTGGAAATTGCACGATTGGACGATAATCGTCGATGTGACGCCCCCAAAAATGGGTATACATCACCCATCATGAGTCGCCAGATACATGGTACAAAATTCAAATACAACTTAATTATACAACAGTCGTGCAAAATACGACGACATATATACTGTGAGTTTCAATACAAATATTATAACGTATATAATACGACAATATTCATACTCAAATTATTACATGCCATATAAAGTACAACAGCAAATATTTCAGGTCTCCAAAGGGACACGAGAAGATTTTTGTTCTCTTCATTTTACTGTGGTGCACTTTTGACGCTTTTAGGGCCGGGTTCTCATCACCCTATTGTTGTTCACCAAAATCAATTACTAAGTGACGTATAAAATATGACACACACATTTTTGGTACTCAATATAATTATATATTGCATGTCATGCCATAGTAAGGACTACTAATGCTATCACCTGGACCGTCACTCCGTTCCCCGACTCGTCCCAGCTATATTCTAATTTCCTGAAGAGAACAGTGAAAGAAAGGGTGAGCTCAACTAGCCCAAGAAGAAATATTATGACTAAGATAATGTAGAATAAATTATCATTAGTCTTCAACAATGTTAAACCCGATAAAATATAACAAACATCAAGTTTAAGCTGCGATGGAACAAGAATCCATTAAAAGAGTCAAGTAGAAAATAAAATCTACTATCTTTTATGATTTAAAAGGTTTTTCATCACTTTTATCACGAGACTCACGACAATAAATAATCCACATCATCCCTGCACTACGGCTAAGGATATTCATTAGTATCACAACCACAAATTATCCATGCACTACGTGCCAAGGATATTCGTGTATTCATCAATCGCAATGATCATGCCAACAACTGACCATCAATGCACTACGGGCCAATGAAGACTTTTACCACATCATTTGTAACATTACGGTCAAGATTATATCGAATAATCCCTGGTTATAATCATACCAAGTCCATCTATGCACAACAGGCCACAAATGACTTTCACCATAATATAAGCATGAGGATGATGACAATGATATAAGAATCCAATAAAACAAGTTCAAGAATTAATTTATCCAGAATTCAATAACGTCCAAATTGTCAACATGATACTACTTTGTAGAGTAAAATTCAAGAATGCTCAGAAGAATATTTCCATGAAAAGATACTGGATGAAGCGCAAATATCAAGGATATACCACTAATTTCATGGAGTATAGAAGTCAAAGCTTTAACCAACTGAATATAACAGAATATATGAAACTGCAAATGGATTTTCGCCCGCCATGCGGTAATCCACATAGACAGATCATTTTCACAATTTAATAAGGAATGCATACAAAGGATCATTCACCATGCATGTGGTAATCCACATAGACAAAGTTATTCCAATGAGAATAATAAAGAATGGAATAATCAAGAATTCACCATGCATGCGCGTACTTCAGATAGATCGGTTATTCACAATGAATAATAAAGAATGGAATAATCTGAAAATTCATAATGCATGCAAGATTGCTTAGCATATGTGTTATTTCCAATGTAATAATTAATAATGGAACCGGTCATGCGTAAGCGCACGGCATGGATATTCCGGCGAATAAAAATAATGGAACCAGGTCATGCGTAAACACACGCATGTGATATTCGACGAGAATAATAAAGAACGAAACCAGGTCAAGCGAAATTCACACCGACGGGATATTCAAACAGAATAATAAAGAATGGAATAACAACAGAATTTCACCAAGTATAGGGTAGTCCGCGTATACAGGTTATTCCAACAAAATAATAAAGAATGGAATAACAGAATTTCTCTTCATGAATACAAAAGAAATAATACCTCTTACCTTAGAAGAAACTCGATATAGGAGTAGTGAAGTAGCAGAATACTTTTCTTCTTTCTCTCTATACTTTCTCTCTCTATAGTTTCAGTGAATTCGTAAGAAATAATGAAGGAATGAGCTTCTATTTATAGGAGAATGGACTGAATAGTAACTAATTCATGAATGGTTCAGATTGATTTACTATGCAGTATTAATAAAATATTCTAATAAAATAAAATCTTTTAAATAAAATATAATATATTCTATTTATAGTCTAATAAAACAAATAACTTTATAAAAGTATTATGTTTTATATAAAAAAGATTTTACTATGAAAATACTATACAGAACACTATGCAAATACTATGCATAATAAAATTTAATATATTCTAATTATTGTCTAATAAAATAAATAACTTTATAAAAGTATTATGTTTTATATAAAAAGATTTTACTATTCAAAATACTATGCAAGCACTATGCAAATACTATGCATAATAAAATATAATATATTCTAATTATTGTCTAATAAAACAAATAACTTTATAAAAGTATTACATTTTTATAAAAAGATTTAACTATACAAAACACTATGCATAATAGAATATAATATATTCTATTTATAGTCTAATAAAATAAATAACTTTATAAAAGTATTATGTTTTATATAAAAAAGTTTTTCAGTTTTATTACATTAATAATACTAATAAAACAAAATTTATATAATATATATATATATATAAACTTACGTGACTTTATAAAAGACACTTCAATATATTTAACAACATTTATCATCATTATTATAATTACATAATATTAATCGACCGTGTCGTTCCCGGAAAGAGGGGCTTTCAATAAGGATTTCTCCCTATTAGCGCCATTGATTAGGTGACTAAACCTCTCTCCTGGCGAAATTTCTAGACATCGTTAATATTGCAAATAATAATATTAATAACTCTGTCATCTCAATTATTGATTTAATAATATATAAAATATCGACAATAATTGAATCAAATAACATGAGATACTATGCAACAATTCTTCAAGCAATAATTGAACAAAACCGAGTGACTTCGCACGCGTAAGCATCAATAATCAATACTGGTGTACTATGCAACCACGCCAGATTATCGTATTTCTTTACTACTGAGTAGTTCAATAGTTTTAACGGTAAAACTTCCACCGTTATTTTCATAAAAATATTTTTGTCATTTTCTCAATCCGACAATAATTTCATTGTGGGGTCCACCAATGATTGTCTTGTCGTCATTTAATATTCCCCTGTTAAAATGAATATCCCCCAACCAATCAAATATTATATAACAACTTGTGTACTTTGCAAAATTTATAAATATTACCCCCAACTATAACATTATATCAAATCCACACCGTAATTGCGTTTAAATCAGACCTCTATTTGATTTTACAACGAGAAGGAGTTTACTATGGTCATCACGGTGAGATTTGTGGAACTAATCATGCCTTTACGCGCGCTTGGGAAAGATAAAGCCGATCTTGAGCCTACTCGCTCACCAAGCACCACCTGTGGTGCGAGCCACCCGAGAAGCAAGCTATTACAATGAAAATTTGGAGCGATGATGGAGCCGAGGAGCAAGGCGAAGAGATAAGATAGAAGAAGGGCCAGCTCCGGTGGAGCGAGAGGATACCAGGTTAGGATAACGAACTTGAAGCGCGAACTGGCCGGCATGACGTGAAAGTGGTGGTTAATGGCCAATACGCCTAGTTGATGGCATGAAAAAAATATTTTGAGAAATTTAAATATTTATTAATAAAATTTAGGGTCTCACAATTTCCCCTCATGAAATTTCGCCCTCGAAATTTACGTACATACCTGGTATGCCGAAGATGTGAGGATACTTTGACTTCATTTCAGATTCTAACTCTTGAGGTATAACCCTTGAGTGTTGAATACGATCCTTCTTATCCAAGATTTTAACACGTATCTCCTCATACGTTAAATATTCTACTATCTCATCTAGTTCTAATTCAATAATGTGGTTCGGATCGTCCACATATTTACGTAACATCCATACGTGAAAAATGTTACGAACACGCGACATACTTGACGGTAAAACGAGTCTATAGGCCACAGTTCCTACTCGATCAAGGATTTCAAATGGGCCAATAAAATCAAGGGTTGAGATTTCCTCTCTTCATCGATTCTTGCTTCTAGAATAACACCCTCTTAAACCTTCTTCTTCACATTCATCAGCTCTGAGTATATAGCTTGAGCGGCTTTAACTTTATCGATTAAAGTCAATTCTAATCGTATATTTGTTATCTTCACGTGGGTCCCTAGAGTCTTTAACTCTATCTCCAACATTTGTAAGGTATACGAAAAGGGTTTTTGTGTTAACAATGTCTCACTTGTAAACGCATACGATCTTCTACTCAACGCGTCAGCTACCACGTTCTCTCTTCCACAATGATATTGAATGGTATGATCATAATCTTCAACAGCTCGAGCCAACGTCTTTAGCGCATTATACGTTTGTTTTGGTTGAAGAAATATTTAATGAAGAAATAGGTTTTGTACTGGGGTCAATACAAAATTCGATTTCACGTTCTAGGGGTAGGCTAAGAAGTCTTCAAGAATACATCAAGAAATTTATTAATAATAGAAATATCATTCAAAACTGTGACCCTCATTGAAGACTTGGATAACACGTCACATTGATATCTATCAACTTGCCACCGTTATTAACGACGTCCCCTACAGAAAGTCTGGCTTCGGTGCATTCCACACAAGGAAGTCAAGAACGAAAGGCTCGGGGCTCTTTACTTATGGCTTGATATGACAATGTTTGAATTTAGTGGTTTGGTTGCTTGAATTCGCATAACAGGTTGGTTAGGAATATAAATGCTAACAACCTTACGAAAAGCATGATAAGTAGTTAACCAATCGATTCCTAAAATCACATTAAAGGCAAGTATTTTTAAAGAGATAAGATCGACAGGTAACGTGAAAGTGTCGATTTGAATCAAACAAGATTTATAAACAGTGGAGGTAACGAAGGTTTCTCGTAACGGAGTTTCAACAGATAAGTCAAAGTCTAATTTCTCAAGAGTCAAATTTAAACGTTGAGCTCAAGCAAGAGAGATAAAAGAATGGGTAGAATCGGTATCTAATAAGGTATAGACTTCGCAAAAATTTATGATTCACTTACCCGTATTAACCTTGTTCAGGTTCCTCAATAAACGCTCTCACTTAAACTACCAGCTTTGTCTTGTCTGGGACGGCCTTAGATGCCTCCATCCCAGCTGGACTTGACTTTGGTGCACGACAAAATCAGGCTAGGTGACCTTCTCTTCCACAATTGTAGCATGCTTTGCATGGCATCGCGCAGTTTGGACTGATGTGTCCTTCCCCTCCACATTTGAAGTATATGATAGGTGGTCGTTCTCCTTCCTTAACAACGGGTGCTGATGCTGATGTCTTTCCATCATCGTTAAATCTTCTCTTCTTGAAATTTCCACTCCTATTATCTTAGCCATGATTACCACCAAAGTGGTTACCATTCTTGGCATGATAATTTCCCCCACGATGGTTATCATTGTTCCGATGGCCGTTACCACCGGTATAATTATTATCGTGTTGTTGGTCGTTGCCTTTTGGTTGTGCTGACTCATTATCACGCTCCAATAACTGAGCCCTATTCACAACATCTGAATATAAACAAAGTTTGTGAGAAATGAGGTATTGACGAATTTTGGGTTTCAAACCTCGCAGAAACATTCACGTCATTCTCTCTTCATTATCTACCAAATGGGATGCAAACCGGGATAACTCTGCAAACTTAGCCTTATACTGCGATATGGTCATATTATTTTGCTCCATTGCTTATCTCAACATTTTCAGATGCCATTTTCAAACACTGTCACAAAACAAGGGTTAATTGACATATCACATGTTATCCTTATACTCTAACTGACCAATTAAATACCAAATAAACTTAGGTAGGTCATACTAGCGAAGGAATTCCCCGTCTCTCCCCTTCTAGTTCTTGTGTCACATCTCAGCCAGGGATCATATCCCTAAGTTTTGATACCAACTGTGATGCCCCCAAAATAGGTATACATCACCCATGTTGAGTCGCCAGATACATGGTACAAAAATACAAATATAACTTAAATATACAACTGTCGTGTAAAATACGACAAATCATAAACTAAGAGTTTTAATAAGAATATTATCATCTAGACAATATCCACACTCAAAGGAGTCCTCGTTACATTTATTGTCACACTATTTAACAGAATAGTGAGGACTACTAATGTTATCATCTGGACCGTCACTCCATTCCCCGACTCGTCCCAGCTATATTCTCGTTTCCTAAAGAGAATAGTGAAAGAAAGGGTGAGCTAAACTAGCCCAGTAAAAAATATTATGACTAAGATAATGTAGAATAAATTATCATTAGTCTTCAACAATGTTAAACTGATAAAATATAACAAACATCAAGTTTAACTGCAGCGGAACAAGCAATCCATTAAAAGAGTCAAGTAGAGAATAAAATCTACTATCTTTTATGATTTAAAAGGTTTTTATCACTTTTATCGTTTGAGACTCGACAATAAATAATCCACATCATCTCACACTTCTGGCTAAGGATATTCATTAGTATCACAACCACAAATTATCCATGCACTACGTGCCAAGGATATTCGTGTATTCATAAATGGTCAGGATCATGCCAACAACTGTCCATCAATGCACTACGGGCCAATGAGGACTTTTACCACATCATTTGTAACATTACGGTCATGATTATACCGAATAATCCCTGGTCATAATCATACCAAGTCCATCTATGCACAACAGGCCATAGATGACTTTTAACATAATATAAGCATGAGGATGATGACAATGATATAAGAATCCAATAAAACAAGTTCAAGAATTAATTTATCCAGAATTTTATAACGTCCAAATTGTCAACATCATACTACTTTGTAGAGTAAAATTCAAGAATGCTCAGAAGAATATTTCCATGAAAAAATAATGGATGAAGCGCAAATATCAAGGATATTCCACTAATTTCATGGAGTATAGAAGTCAAAGCTTTAACCAACTGAATATAACAGAATATATGAAACTGTAAATGGATTTTCACCCGCCATGCGGTAATCCACGTAGACAGATCATTTCCACAATTTAATAAGGAATAAATACAAAGGATCATTCACCATACATGTGGTAATCCACATAAATAGGTTAATCCAACAGAATAATAAAGAATGGAATAACTAAAGAATTCACCATGCATGCGGTACGTCGCATAGCAGACTATTCCCAACAGAATAATAAAGAATGTAATAACTAAAGAATTCATCATGCATGCGGTACTTCGCATAGACAGGTTATTCCCAACAGAATAATAAATAATGGAACCAGGTCATGCGTAAACGCACAGACAGGATATTCCTACATAATAATTAATAATGGAACCAGGTCATGCAAAAACGCACAAACAGGATAATTCAACAAAATAATAAAGAACGGAACTAGGTCAGGCAAAATTCGCATTGACAGGATATTCCAACAGAATAATAAAGAATGGAATAACAACAAAATTTCTCCAAGTATAGGGTAGTCCGCGTATACAGGTTATTCTAACAGAATAATAAAGAATGGAATAACATAAGTTCTCTTCATGAATATGAAAGAAATAATACCCCTTACCTTAGAAGAAACTGGCTATAAGAGTAGTGAAGTAGCAGAATACTTTTCTTCTTTCTCTCTATAGTTTCTCTCTCTAGAGTTTCAATGAATTTGTAAGAAATATTGAAGGAATGAGCTTCTATTTATAGGAGAATGAACTGAATAGTAACTAATTCATGAACGGTCAAGATTGATTTACTTTTAAACGGACGGTCCATACTGATTTACTATGCAGTATTGATAAAATATTCTAATAAAACAAAATCTTTTAAATAAAATATAATATATTCTATTTATAGTCTAATAAAACAAATAACTTTATAAAAGTATTCTGTTTTATATAAAAAGATTTTACTATACAAACACTATGCATGCACTATGCAAACATTATGCATAATAAAATTTAATTTATTTTAATTATTGTCTAATAAAACAAATAACTTTATAAAAGTATTACATTTTTATAAAAAAGATTTTACTATATAAAATACTATGCATACACTATCCAAACACTATGCATAATAAAATATAATATATTCTAATTATTGTCTAATAAAACAAATAACTTTATAAAAGTATTCATTTTATATAAAAAAGATTTAACTATGCAAAACACTATGCATAATAGAATATAATACATTCTATTTATAGTCTAATAAAACAAATAACTTTATAAAAGTATTCTGTTTTATATAAAAAGCTTTTTTGTTTTATTACATTAATAATACTAATAAAACAAAATTTATATATATATATAAACTTCTGTGACTTTATAAAAAGACACCACAATATATTTAACAACATTTATCATCATTATTATAATTCACAATATTAATCGACCAGGTCGTTCCCAGGAAAGAGGGGGCTTTCCAATAAAGATTTCTCCCTATTGGTGCATAATTAGGTGACCAAACCTCTCCTTGGCAGAACTTCTAGACATCGTTAATATTGCAAATAATAATATTAATAACTCTGTCATCTCAATTATTGATTTAATAATATATAAAATATCGACAATAATTGAATCAAATAACGTATGATACTATGCAACAATTACTGAAATAATAATTGAACAAAACTGAGTGACTTCTCATGTAAGCATCAATAATCAATACCGTGTGCTACTATGCAACCACGCATATTACTGTACTTTTACTACCGAGTAGTTCAACAGTTTTAACGGTAAAAATTCCGCCGTTATTTTTATAAAAATATTTTTATCGTTTTCTCAATCCGACAATAATTCCGTTGTGGGGTCCACCAATGATTGTGTCATCGTACAAATATTCCCTGTTAAAATGAATATTCCCCGACTAATCGAATATTATATAACAACTTACATACTTTGCAAAATTTATAAATATTACCCCCAACTATAACATTATATCAAATCCACACCATAATTTTGAAAAAAATATTTCGAGAAATTTAAATCTTTATTCATAAAATTTGTGGTCTCAAAGTCGAATTCGTGAAATTCTCGGAATAGAAGTCAAATTTTGTGTTTGAATTCAGAAACGTTGGTTTTCGATGGAGACAAGTCATATTTGTCGTTATAGAGTTGTGGACTCAAAAATGACCGAATTCCGACTTAGAATGAAGAAACGAGCATTGAATGTTCACGAACGTTTATCGTTTTCGTTAAAAATGAACCAATAGGTAAATTTTTAGCAAACGAAGTCGAAAATATAAAATTCTTTCACGAACACGTAGAGTATGTAATTTGTGAACCGTAGGCTTTTGAACGAGCCGATTCAGACTTATAACGAAGAAGTTATGAGCTCGGGAATTTCGCAAAGTTGAAAAACTGTCAAAACTATCTCAGTGCACTGGTGTCAGCCATGGCCAACTTTTTGCCAAAATTACCATACGGCAAGTCACCGTGAATAGTTTATGACCTACTAAAGAGTGGCATCACAGCCATGTTAGCGAACCAACGAGTAAGGACTCGTCTTAGTGGCGCCAAGTCCGGGACTTTGCTATCAGAATCTCGGCATGGCAATACGGGCTTTAAAGGACAACAATTTTGGAGCCATGGCAAATTCTAGATCAATGATAGTAAGGAATGTTTGTAAGTACAAAGAAAGGAATGTTATTAGTTCAAAGTGAACTTACCTTAAGGAACTTGAAGTAACATTGTTAAAACCTTGTTAAACCTTAAGGATAGTATGAGAAGGTTGATAATAACCTAATCGAATATGAATGTAAGTATGATGACAAGCCGGAATTAATAGTAATCAAATCTATTACATGATTAGATTGAGATGAAGGGTAAGATATAGCTGTATACATATTTGATTATATATGACCTAATGTATGGCATTATATAATCATGTATTGTAGAGACTTGAAAGACTTGAACATAAAGTAATGTATACCCTAGCAAATGCTGAAGGCAAGTATTCTAACCCTTGTCTCAGTTCAATCTGAACAAGCTTTGTAATTCATGTATCCTTACGCATAATTGATGTATGATAAAGTTAAAGCCAATTCTTTCGGCTAGACTTAATGCATTTGGTGGATTATTGATAATCTATCCAACTGTTATTAAATGTTGTTATCTTTTGTCAACTACTCAATATGGTTTTCAAAAGAAGATTGAGTATGATAAACAAATGTTTTGTCGCCTTACAACAGGCACGTGAGGTTGCCACAAATTAAACGTGCATACGTTTAATGAATGTAGTGTTGATCAACATAGAGTACATACGTTTACGAACTTAGTGTCGGGTTGTCCTTTTCAAAGAAAGAATGAAAAACTCAAGGTCTTGGATCGGAGTTTATGTTTTACTGGATATTATTCATTGTGAAACAATTTGAAAGAAAGATGAAATGCTATTTTGATATATCAAGAGTACTTCATAACTATTGTTCAGTTATTGAAGATAGACGACTCTTATGTGTCAAGCATGTTGTTATTGAAATTGTTATACTTGCTGAGCTAGTTATGCTCACTCTTGCTTGAAATATATGAATGCAGCTAAGACTGAACGTTCTGAAGGATCGAATAAAGATAAAGGAAAGGCTAAGGCAGACCGTTAAGCTGTCTACGTAATAATATAGGTATAATGTTGTAATATAATTGATATTATGACTAAGAACATTTGTAATGGGTATAGAACCTAGGGAATGTAAATATTACTTTGAATATATAGAAGACATGTTCGTTCTTTTAAGGATTTTCAATTGAATGAATGTATGAATGGTAGTACCGTATAGCACCATATGTTAGGTTGGAAGATACCCGGATTTGGGGGCGCTACATATACAATTAGAGTTATATTATTGATTAGTTATACTATCATTAACCTTATAGGTTCAATTCTCACAACTTTAACCTTAAGGTCTAACCACATTGGTTAACCACACAACATGACTCTGAAAACTCACTATTATATAACGTAAAGCTTTAGCATTCAATTCTCCCCTCTACCTTTTACAAACACTGAATTCCATTCATTATATAACTTGTTAAGTAATTACTTACAAATCTACATTTTTGATATTACAATACATTACAATCTGTTACTATATCTTATAATATGATTAACATCTTATCATGTATACCAGGCTAGGTTGAGACAACATATAATAGACTGCAATTAATCAAAACATACTGTCTCTACTCAGGGGATAGTCATATTGTATTTGGTGCACTATCTCGAAGCCAAAGAAAGAAAGAATCGCGTGCCATTTTTGCTTTTTATATACCGTAGCGAGATCGCCAAAGACGCAGACAAAAACTGCAGCAGCTTCCCTTGTTACAATCCAAACTCCAATTTCTCAATTACTACAAAAATTCACATACCCAAAAACTAGAATTTTGTTAACAACAACACCAAGCATGCATTTTATGATTCTACCAATATAAACATTATCTAAAATCAACTTTTAAGGATCAAAAATAAGGTTTTTACCAATTTCTTCATATTTCAATACTTTTAGCGAATTCAACCACCAAACCTCCAATTCTTAACCAAATTACACCATTTAAATTGTGTTGTTTTTGTTTTTGAATATATTAACACAATCTATAATCAATTTACAAATTGTAACAAGGATTGAACATAATTTTTTGACTCAATTAAGCTATTTTTTTGTACACATAAAACATTGTTATTGAAATCTTCTTCTTCAAACCAATTTCCATGAATTTGATCACTAACATAAGATTATAGATGACAACTAACAGGTTTAAGAAGATTATAAATACATATAATCAATATCTTAAACAACAATTCAACAAAAATCCCAATTACAGAGAATAGAAATTACAAAACTACTTGTTAGAATTAGGAGTAGATTATACCTGTAATCCTTGTTTTATATTAGCAAAGATGACAACAATCCTTTCCAAAAACTCCTCTTCTCCAACTCTTAATTCTTTGTAATTCTCTCTAGTTCTTCTTCTCTAACCTCTGTTCTTAGTTTTTAGGATAATACGTAATATACCCCAACTGAACGCATAATAAACAGATAAACGTGGGTTATCAGTTTATTCAAGCCAAAAGACTCAGCTGTTATATTAACCAAAAGCCACAAGGCTTTGTTTGCCTTGCACATTAAAACCCCCCACACAAATTATTTTTATATTCCTTATATTATATAGTTTCATTTGTCACATTTTTATTTAACTAATTTTAATAACTTACAATTACAATTATAATTTCCATTATAATTATATTTATGCTTAACCAATTATTACATATCTAATTTAATTATTAAATTAAAGTAGAACATTATTTTATTTAATTTAATTATTTCCTTAAATATTAAACAATTCATTTAATTTAATTATTTATTTAAATTAAATCTTCAAATAATAAAATTACTATTTATTAATTTAGTTAACATACACACTTAACTAAATTATTACACCATAATTTCATTAATTATTTATTTATCTCAATAAATAAATAAATTAAAATATTAATTTAATCCAATAAATATTTAAAATTAAATACAAAATTCTTGTTCGTTACATTCTTCTCTCCTTAAAAGGATTTGGTCCCCAGAATCACGACTCGACAAATTTATTACTTACATTCTTCCCTCCTTAACAGTATTCTGTCCCCAGAATCGCTATACAAGATTAAGCAAATAACTGAGGATAATTTTTCATCATAGCATCTTCAAGTTCCCACATAGCTTCTTCAGCATTGTGGTTTCTCCAGATTATCTTAACAGAAGGTATCACTTTATTCCTTAGTACTTGCTCTTTCCTGTCAATAATTTGAACAGAGACTTCTTCATATGACAAGTCTTTTTCAAACTGTAGTGGTTTATATTCTATAACATGCTTATAATCAGGCTTATATAGCCTTAACACTGAAACATGGAAAATGTTATTAATATGTTCTAATTCCGAAGGTAGAGCTACCTCATACGCCACTTCCCCAACTCGTCGTAAGACTTTAAAAGGTCCTATAAACCTAGGGCTTAGTTTTCCTTTTTTACCAAACTGGATTTTCCCTTACCAGGGAGACACTTTTAAGAAAATAAAACTAGCGACATCGAATTCCCAATTTTGTCAGTGTTGATCGGCATATTTCTTCTGCCTATCCTGTGTAGCTATCAATCTTGCCCGAATCTCCTTGATAATCTCGATAGTTTGTTGTACCAATTCTGGTCCAAGTAGTTGACGTTCACCGACTTCATCCCAGCATAATAGAGTTCTTCATTTCCTGTCGTACAACGCTTCGTAAGGTGGCATGCCAATACTTATGTGATAACTATTATTATATGTAATAATTAATATACTTATTCAACCAATGGTAGTTGGTCATCCCAATTTTCTTTAAAATCCATAATACATGCTTTGAGCATATCCTCCAGTGTTTGAATAGTCCTCTCACTTTGTCTGTCGGTTTGAGGATGATACGCTGTGCTCATTCTCAACTGCGTTCCCAATCATTCTTTTAGTCGTTTCCAGAAATTTGATGTGAAACGTGGATCTCTATCTGACACAATTAACATCGGGACACCGTGTCTTGAAACAATTTCCTTTACGTACAGTTTTGCCAATCGATCTAGGTTAAATCTAATATTTATTGGCAAAAAGTGTTCTGACTTCGTCAATCGATCGACAATCACCCAGATTGCATCGTAACCTTGCTGAGTCATTGGAAGGCCTACCACAAAATCCATTGTGATATGCTCTCATTTCCATTTCGATATCTCTAATGGTTGCAACAATCCGCTTTGCCTTTGATGTTCAGCTTTAACTTTTTGACACGTTAAACATTTCACCACACATTCAACAACATCCTTTTTCATATTCGACAACTAGAAATGATGTCTGAGATCCTGGTACATTTTCGTACTTCCAGGGTGAATCGAATATCGTAAGTTATGGGTCTCACTCAAAATTTCCCCTTTAAATTTCGGTACTAGCAGAACCTAAATTCTCCCTTCGAATCGAAGTAACCCTTCCAAATCAACTTTAAATTTGTCTTCCTCACCTTTAGACACTTTTTTCCTTATCTTTTCACAGTTTTCATCCTGAAGTTGTGCGTTCTTTACCTTATCCACCAACATTGAACTGCTCCCCATCTACAATAATTTTTCGTCTAATTCTGTCGAATATTTAATTTATAACTCCATCTTGGCCATTTCTTCTATAAGTTTTTCCTGAATAGTCAACACCATTAATCTCTCCCGTCCCTTTCTACTTAAGGCATCTGCAATAACATTCGTCTTTCCGGGATGATAGAAAATCTTGCAGTCATAGTCTTTAATTAACTCCAACCATCTTCTCTATTGCATATTCAAATCTTTCTGTATAAAGATATACTTCAGACTTTTATGGTCTGTATATATCTCACACCTCTCTCCATAAAGATAGTGTCTCCAAATCTTCAGGGAAAACACCACCGCATCCAATTCCAAATCATGAGTCGGATACCCTTTCTCATAATCCTTCAATTGACATGACGCATATGCAATAACTCTACCGTTATGCATAAGTAGACAGCCTAGTCCTTTATATGATGTGTTACTATACACCACAAAATTTCCTATATCATCAGGTAACGATAGCACAGGTGTTGAACTCAATCTCTTCTTTAATTCTCGAAAACTTTCCTCACATTTCTCTGTCTAAACAAACTTAACTGCCTTCCTAGTTAAATTAGTCAATGGAGTTGCGATCTTGGAAAAGTCTTGAATAAAACGCCTATAGTAACATGCTAATCCCAAGAAAACTTTTTATTTTTGACAGTGTCTTCAGCTAGTCCCAGTTTATTACAGCTTCAACTTTTGATGGATCTATCGAGATTCTGTCCTTTTCAACGATGTGCCCAAGAAACTGCACACGTTCTAACCAAAACTCACACTTTGAAAATTTAGCGTACAACTTCTATTTCCTTAATGTCTCCAATGTCAATCTTAAGTGTTCAACATGTTCCTCCTTGGTCTTGGAATACACCAATATATCTTCAATAAACACCACCACAAATTTATCTAAGAATGGTTTAAACACCCTATTCATCAAATCCATGAACGCTGCAGGTGCATTGGTTAAACCAAATGACATAACCAAAAACTCGTAATGAACATACCGAGTTCTGAATGTTGTTTTCGGTACATCCTCTGTCCTTACCTTCAGCTGATGATAACCACTCCTCAAGTCTATCTTTGAGAAATATCTTGCTCCCTTCAGTTGATCGAACAAGTCATCAATTCTCGATAATGGATACTTATTTTTAATCGTGACCTTATTCAATTCTCGATAATCAATGTAGAGCCGCATCGATCCATCTTTCTTCTTAGCAAACAACACTGGCGCTCCTCATGGTGATACGCTCGGCTGGATATACTTCTTGTGTGACAAATCGAATTTTTATAAGTTATTCAAATAGGAATTTAATAATTAAAATTCTTATTATTAGATGTTTTGAGTTTGAGTATGTATATATACATGCTATATATTTTGAAATATGTGATCTGGTGTGAAGAGAAATATATATTCATATATTGGGAAAGTGAGGTAAATGAATTTTGTAATTAATCTTAAATATTTATTGAATTGAATAAATATTTTAAATAATTTATTTATTGAGAAAATAAATAATTTATGAAATTGTGGTATAATAATTTAGTTATGTGTGTATGATAATTAAGTAAAAGCAAAGGTAAATTATATTCTTTGAAGATTTAATTTAATGAATTAATTAAATTAAATGAGTTGTTTAATATTAAAGAAAATAAGTAAATTAAATAAAGCGATGTTTAAGTCTAATTTATTAATTAAATTAGATATATGATTATTTATTAATCATCGGAAGAATTATAATAATTATTATAATTATCATTGTAAGTTATGTAAATTGGTTACAGTGTAGCAAATAAAAACTATATAATATATTATTATTAAAATAATCTAGTATGGGAGAAATTGTGTGTAACCAAACGCAGCCATATGGCTTTTTGTTTATTGTAACTGGCGCCTTTTTATTTTCTTCACCTAACGTGCGTTGGGGGAGGGAGAGGAGTCGATTATATGTTCGCTGCTTCTTTTCCTAAGGGCTAGTCTTGAGCTTGGTGAGGAAGAGAGAAATCTGAGAGGTTTTGAGAGGGAGAGTTTTCTGTGATTTTGCCAAGAGGAAGGAGAATTCACCATCTCTTGCTAAGCCTATAACTAGGGTTTGAAGATATACTTTACTTCTAATGTTTACAATTTGAATTCTTATGATCATATTCTATAAATTGCTTATCACATGGGAGTTATACATGTATGTATGTGGTTTATAATCTGTTAATCATCATTTGTGAGTGCTATTTGATGATTAGGTTACAAGAAATTGGTTTGTAGGAAGAAATTGAAATAACAGTGGTTATGTATGAAAATGGCTTAAGAAAGTAAAATTTTTTATGTCTAATATGTGTTATAATCTTTAAATTGATGTTGGATTATGTTAGTATGTGAAGAAATGAAAACAACGAAAGTTGAATGAATCGAAATGGTTAAGAAACGAATTGGTAGTGAACGAATTTTCTAAATTGTCAAAACATGAAAATTAGTATGAACATGAGCTTTAAATTCATATGTGGGTTAGTTTATGTTAATTGTTGGGTATTTGGGATGTTGTAGTTTTATGAGTTACAAACTCATAGAATCGAAAATGAACTCATTTGGATGAGTATAACTCAAGTTATGATGATTAGAAAGGAGTTTGTAGGCCTAATTAGGCTTTCTGTAGTGTTCGGGATCAAAATTCATGAAGTTAGCGAAGGGACCCCATTCACAGCCCCCCCCTTGTAAAAACCCCACCTTGGCAAGTGCGGGGTAGGGGGTAGTATGACTAGCCAATTTTAAAAAAAATCTTACAGGACAAGTTTTACTAAAATAGCCATAACATTTTCATACGAACTCTGATTGAGGTGATTTAAGATGATCCGGAACGAGGACGAATAGTCCTACAACTTTTTTTCTTTAAGTTGTTTAATTTGAGGTCTTTAGAAAGGATCAAAATAGTCATCTTTGTGACTGTTACGTATTCAGAGGCGATCATAGGGCGTCGATTGAGCACATACGCAAGTATAGTGCTCCCGATGATGGAATATGTTATTCTAAGTGATGTAACATGAAAATTCATGATATAATACATGACATTTAAAATTTCCTTGCTCATAATAGAAAGAATTGGCATGACTTAGTATGTGTTTTGAAAAGAAACTTAAAGATTTTGAAAAAAAAACCTTGTGGAAACTTATGTTCTATAAGTTCTGAACTTAGTAGTTTATATACATGATTGAGTTCAAATATAAATGAGCATGATATGGTGTTTATTTTGTCTTGTTCATGATAAAACTTGTTAGAACTTGTGTTAGAGAAGTTTTCAAGAGAAACTTGATATAATAGAACTAAGGTGCATGAATGCTACATGAGGTAGGTTTTGAACATGAGAAGATGTTATCATGACTTAGTTACTTATGATAAGAGTTTTAAAAGTTTTATTATATTTGTTATACTACATCATTCATGATAAAATGATTTCAAAGACAAACTCCATTATCTTTTGTAAACTAAGTATTAAAACATGAATGATATGTGCACTCAACTAGTCAAGCATGACATAAGTTATTAAGCATGTTTTAAAAGTATGAACTATGCTATGTCCATGTAAATGAGATAGATACATGTGAGCATGCTATTAGAGGCTTATTAGTACAAATATATGGTTTAAAAGCTTATAACATCAAATCTTGTTAAAGAAAGTTGTTAAGCCTTATTGATTGAAATAAATCATTATGGAGCTAAGTAATTTGAATGTGAACTTGAAAATAGATCACAACCTATTTGATGTCAAGTATGGATGGTTAAGGTATACTTATACATGCCTAGCTATTCTAAGAGTATGATGAGAAAGTGAAATGAAGGTTTTACAAACCTAGTTAGGAAACAATGTAACGTTACTATTATATTAAGAATGTATGAAATATATGACTAATGGATGTGAATCCATGATTATATAACTGTGTAGGAATACACGAAGTGCAGATAAGCGTTAAGTAGTTAAGTCGTAGTTCATAAACTACGGATCAGGCAAGTCTTTCAGTCCATATTTGCTATGTGAACTTGATGATTAATTGTTTTAAATCTTTATTTAAAAGAGCATGATGTATTATATATATGATGAAAGTATGAAATGTTAAAGTCAATTTATGACTATATTGATTGATTAAAGCATGCTGATTGAGTAAGGACTCAATCTTTATACTTGTTATATGAACTGTAGCATGTATGTTATATGTTGAGCATGTTATTATGTGCTATATGATGCATAAAAACTATTAGATTTTGCTGGGCTGTCGAGCTCAACCTTGTAAATAACCACTTTTGCAGGTTCAAGATTCAAGGTAAAGTTATGTGTTACTTGAAAGACATGAATCAGATGTGATACTTGAAGATTTATACACTTTGGTTGTGTTATTATTATTTGAACCATGTTTAAGGTTTTGAATAATATATTAATGTTGAATTGTAATGTCGATTTGCGATGTAAACTCTTGTAGTATTACAATGATTCTGAGATATTTAGATGTAAAGGTTGAAAGTTATGGGAACGAGAATAGTTTGTAATAGAAAATTTTAATTATTCTGCAAATTTCAATGGTTGTATTATAGTTTAATGATGTAAAAATTAGAGGTTGAATGCATTGTTAATGACTGAAGTCGAGAATTAAATTTTATGAATTTTGGGGTCGTTACATCTTGTCTAATAATTCTTGCAAATGTACCATCAACTCCTTCATCTGTACTGGGTCCATTCTGTATGGAGCTTTAGATATCGAGGCTGTTCTTGGCACTAAATCAATCACGAACTCAACCTCTTTATCCGGCGGTAGTCCAGGCAAATCGTCTGGAAATACGTCTGTAAAATCTTTAATGACCGATATCTCTTCTAACTTTTCACTCTTCTTATGTGTATCAACTATGCAGGCTAAGTATCCTATACATCCTTGTCTCAGTAACTTCTTGGCTTACATCACCGTCAGATAACTTGCTTGTCGAGGTGACTTGCTGCCATAAAACACCACCTTTGATGGAGTCATAAGGTTAACACGTTTCTTTTGGCAATCAATTACTGCCCCGTAATTGAATAACCAATCCATTCCCAATATGACATCGAATTCCCCAAGTTTAATTGGTATCAAATCTACCATCATCTCATGACCCTTTATAACCACTCTATAATTCTTGTATATAAATCTAACATGAATCAGTTCCCTATTCGCAATCTCTATGCTTAAAGGAAAATCTAGTTCTTCCTGAGGCAAATCTAAGTTATGAGCAAAATCATCGAATACAAATGAACAAGTAGCACCCAAATCAAATAGCACATAAGCATTAATACCATTAATCGGAATGATACCAGACACCACATCCTTTAACTGCACAACATCTTGCACTGTCATATTGAAAGTTCTAGTAGTAGGTTGGCTTGATTACACTGGCTTAGTGATTGTTAAAGTACCACCACTGTTGTTTCCATTTCCTCCACTTGTGCTTCCCATTATCTTTTTAGGGTAATCACGAGCCATTTGATCCTTCGACCTGCAGGTAAAACATGCTCCCTTCTTTGGACTAAAATAGTTTGGTGCAATGTGAACCTCCTGGCCACAATTAAAACACACTCGTTTTCCTTTCAAACACACACCAATGTGGTTCTTCCCGCAAGTAGCACAAGCTTCAAACTTCTTCTTTTGTTGACTTTCTTGTTGTCCTCCCGCACTCAAATTCCCACTCCACTTCCTCTTCTGGTTGTTACTTCCACCATTTCTTCCTCCAACCTTATTTTCATTCTTATTCTTTCTTTTCTTCTGTTCTTGATTATATTTGGTTAAGGCATCGCTTCCACCTTCCGAGATAATTGCCTTTTCTAGTACTGCTGCAAACGTGTTTAACTGGAACATTGAAAACTTTATATACAGCTAGGGCTTCAACCTATGTTTGAACCTTCTCGCTTTACGCTCATCGGTATTAACTTGATAAGTAGCAAACCTTGCCAGCTCATTAAACTTCACCGCATACTCCGGCACAATCATAGTTTCTTGCTTTAGCTCCAAGAATTGAACTTCCAACTGATTTTGAGAACTAGTCGAAAAGTACATTTCAAAAAACATTTCTTTAAACCTATCCCACGCTACTATTCCCTATCCCCCATGAACTTTATTCGACTGCCACCAATAGCTAGCTTCAGACTTCAACATAAATGTTGTGAAAGCGGTCTTCTGATCATCGTTGACTCTGGCAACATCGAACACCTTCTCCATTTCCATGATCCAGGTTTGGGCTTCAACTGGATTCATAGACCCTTGAAACTCCGGCGGTCCAACCGCTTTGAAGTCCTTAAAAGTCGTAACTTGAGCTTGCGGTTGATTTTCAAGTGCTCCCGTTAACAAAGTCACCAACTGTTGCACCGGGTTAGCGTTGGCCTTGTTATTGTTATTGTTAGTAGACCCCTCAGGAGGTGGTTGTTGGCGTGGTTGTCTTCTTCTAGGAGGCATTTTTTGTTTAAAATACACGCTTATTAGTTCATTACCCAACTTCTTGAATATTTAAAGTTTATCTTTAACATTCTAGAATTAAAGATTAACACATAACATTCCAATAAAATTTGATATTTTTATTCATTCATAACTTTCCAAAACATAATAAGGATAACATCTCTGCTATCAACATCTACTTTCCTGAACTAGACAAGTTTCAGGATTACATACTCATCTTACCCCTTTATTTACCTAAAAATAAGGGATTTATAATTTATTTAATCATATACCTCATCACATAGTATTATTATTATTATTCCTATCTTGGCATATTAATTAAGATGTCGAGAGGCTTCTCTACGCTCTCCATCCATAATACGATACGCCGTCGTACGATCCATCATGAACCACGACAAGTCTTCAAATTGAAGTGGGTAATAAAAGACTCGATCATTGGCCCTATCAATTGCAGAATGAAAAGCATAATCCATTTCATTCATTTTGGCCTTCTTTGTTTGAACCTTAGCTTCAGCACGATCTGCACGCTGAGTAACCTTCATCCAAGCGTCTTCTGCTCTCACCCGCTTAGCTGACTCCTCCTTCAAGTTATCTTTTAGATTTTCCACTTTAGTCTTCATCTTCTCATTCTCAGCCAACAGCTCCTCTTGATGCCCCTCTATGTGAACTAGGTTTCATTTTGTGTTCCCAAGTCATGAGTTAAGTTCCTAAATCTTGGCATCCTTCTGCTCTATAGTAGCTTGACGCATCTCAACTAACTCCTTCAGCTCCTCAATCTTATCCTGTAATTCTATATTATGGTCGTATAGCTCATTATACATCTCAGCTGATATAGAGTTCGGTGGAAACTCCACAGGATCCTCTTCCTCATCATCCACCTCTATTGTAGGGTTTCAGCACAGAAACACACAACGGAATATAAAAATTTATAAAGCAATTTCTGAAACCCAACACAGGATCCATGCGAAACAAATTTAATTTAATGGTTTAGAATTTATATCGATAATAGAAAACTCTGAAACAACTTTGAATCTCTAACGCAATCCGAAAGAACTACGCCTCTACGGTATCCACACGAACGCCCGCGAATCGTCGCACGATTCTGTAATAAAGGGAGTTGCGGTACTAGCCACCAAAGGAATGGATTTTCTGTTTTCTCTCTAATCTCTCTATAAGAGCGGCTAAGGTTTTCTTTGGTTTTGATTAACTTCCCTAAAATGCTGATATATCATATATATATATATATATAGCAGTAAATCAGAATTAATCAAAACCCTAATCTAATTATAATAAAATCCAAATTTATATATATATTATATCTTAATTAAGTCTTACTTAATTAATATACATATATATATATATACAAATCATCCTTTTTAATTTAAATTCGTGATTTAAATACTATCAATCATATTGATATATTTAAATCCTTACAATTTAAATTAATTCCCTTTTTAATAACGTTCTGTGTGTGTGATCCTATAGGTTATTAGCAATAATTTTAAAATCATATTACAAAATTATAAACAGTGAGCGACATCTAGTAATGCATCATTGTTACCCAAGTAATAATAAGATCGATGATTCGATGTAACCTTTTTGTGACCAATGTTTCAATGTAATTTAATCCTTTTAACCTTAATATCCTAGATTAAACTCGAGTCATGGAATGCGTCATACTCTTTATAATTTAATCTGAGTTTTTCTTGATCAATGAGTAGACTATATGAAACAAATCACTATTTGAGCATGGCCATGCATTTCATAGTCCTACTCAATCAAGAGGCCTATGGATATCACCCCTAATATATACGAGGGTTAAATTTCATCTAGATCACTCATATTCCTCACAGGATTCATGATGTACCTAATAATCATCTTTATAGTCCACCCTATTAAAGGTGACATTTGATGATATCAAAGTACATAAATTCCCATGTAGCAATATAGTGATTTCAGGTCGGAGGACCATTACATCATTGTCACTATGAGAATCATTAATGACACTTTGCATATTGTTCCACGTAGAATTCTCATGGTGGGTCTATCCAGTACATCGTTCTCTAACATGTAGCTATGCATTGACTTACTATCTCATATATTTATGACCAATGAGATTTGGTCATCAGTCAATCCACTTACTAGTCTCAATGAATCATTGTTGTCCCATCAACAATGATACTCGACTAGGGAAATTTAAGAACAATGATACTAATTGTAATTATATAATCTCATGTTCAAGTCACATACTTGAAACTATATAATTTGTATCACTATTCTAAGAAATTTTATTATGTTAACATTTATATAACGCAGTAAATAAAACCATAATAAAATCATTCATTTATTCAATCAAATATAATATCAAAATGTTAAGCAATTATATCAAATAATTGGCCTCTAGGGCATAAACTCTAACATCTATCTCCTCAGAGTTCTCCTCCTCAGGATCAGACACAGACTCATCCTCCTGTTCTCCGTCAGCGACCAACAGAGAAGGCTCCCTCTGAATCAACTGTTCCCGAACCACATGAACATCTTAGGGTTCCTCATCTCTAGGTACCTGAGGTATATCTTCCCTATCTTGACCGAATCCTTCAATGTTAGACATCCTGACAATAAAATACTTTTAAGTTTTATTTATAATGTGACACTCTTCGATAGTCGCGAGTACATAAGTTAATAACACATAGCACATAAAGTTTTTTATTGTTTATCTTTAACGAATTTCCTCAATTCATTCCTTTGAACTCAATAAGAGTTTGTTGCCCATATGTGTTCTGTCTCCTTAAAGGTTATTTCCTAAGGTTTCCCCCACCTAAGGTTCATAACCTAAAACTTTGATACCAACCTGTGACACCCCCAAATCCGGGTACTCCATTCCCACAGGATTTGGTGCTCACTATCCAAAACAATTACATCTAACTACCCATAATAAAGGATAAAGACATAATTTAAATAACTTTAACAATAGTCTTCCCCATTAAAGGGTTACATCAACTTAAAACAATCCCATTGAATATAACCTTAAATTATTACATAAGTTTACGGAATACATCACAAGATAACATAAGTCTTATAACATAAATTCAGTTACATAAATTCAAACAAATCTTCATCACTTGGACATCTTGCTTTTTCCTTTGTTAGAAGACGGCTCCTTGACTTTCTCAACTTTATCTGCAATGTTAACCGCGAGCGTGAGCAAGCAATTGCTCACTAATATAAAGAATAGTAATAGCAACAATATGAGATTAGACAATGAATACTGAATAATAGAGAACTCGTTCTATGAATCGAGAATAAAAAACAAGTTCAAGATTTAAATCTGAGGGTCTTAAGAGCATGAACTATGTCCCCTGTAATTACGTGTTTTTACCTCAACCTTAATAGTCGTTTAGACTATACAGACCCTTCCTTACGTACTTAGGGGGATCAACCATTTGTATCATGTATTGTGAACAAACATCTAAATGCTAACGCGTACATAATCCCCTATATTATGGTTGTTCATCTCAGTTTGACTTTAGGATTTCCGCACTAAAGAAAGTTTAGTTTGGAACTAGCTTATACTTGGTTCTAGAATTTTGGAAAACTTATCAAATATAGATTAGTCCGATCAATAAATGTTTGTTTACTATTCGAAGGTTCAACACGATAATACAAGATTGAACAACGATACGTAAAGCAAAGATTGCATATTAACAATATACAATTGAATAGATACGGTATATACAAAGTACTACATCCAAAAGAGTTAGGAAATCTCATTTGGAATAATGAATTTAAACAGTCTATGTTTTGAATAGCAAAGAACAAAGGTTAGGAATATGAAGATCGCTCAATGTAAAGGATTAGAATATAAGAGCTTGCATAATTATAAACAAGATGGAATCAATAACTTGCTCAACTTAAATATAAGATTTAGGAACTTGTAATAATGAAAAATGAGGGTTAAAGATCTTTCTTAACAACAAAAAGTAAATATAGTTATGAAACTTGCATCCATTACAAAGAGAATGAAGTTAGGAAACTTGCCTCGTACGTAAGCTACATAAGTTTAATAAATGTTCGCCAAACACCCTACATATATGATTAGAGTTACATCATCGATTAGTTATACTATCATTAACCTTATAGGTTCAATTCTCATAACCTTTAACTTAAGGTCTAACCACATTGGTTAACCACACAACATGAATCTAAAAACTCACTATTATATAACGTAAAGCTTTAGCATTCAATTATCCTCTCTACCTTTTACAACACTGAATTCCATTCTTTATATAATTGGTTAAGTAAATACTTACAAATCTACATTTTTGGTATTACAATACATTACAATTTGTTACTATATCTTATAATTTGATTAACATTTTATCATGCATACTAGGCTAGGTTGAGACAACATACAATAGACTGCAATTAATCAAAACATATCGTTTCTCTGCTGTGGTACGCGTATCTATGCTTTCCCCAAAGCTCTTAAGACTTGCCAGGTAAATTGCTACTTGGTGCACTATCTCGAAACCTAATAGCGCGCAATTACGCCATTTTTGTTTTTGCATGCAAAGAATCAAGGCCAAGACGTAGACGAAACTACAAAGAAGCCTTCCCTTGTTACAATCCAAACTCTAATTTCTCAATTACTACAGAAATTCACATACCCAAAAACTAGAATTTTGTTAAAAACAACACCAAGCATGCATTTCCTGATTCTACCAATATAAACATTATATAAAATCAACTTTTAAGGATCAAAAATTATGTTTTTACCAATTTCTTCATATTTCAATACTTTTAGCGATTTCAACCACCAAACCTTCAATACTTAACCACATTACCCCATTTCAATTGCGTTGTTTTTGTTTCGGATTGTATTAACACAATCTACAATCAATTTTCAAATTGTAACAAGGATTGAACATAACTTTTGGACTCAATTAAGCCATTTTGTCTACACATAAAACACTATTATTGAAATCTTCTTCTTCAAACCAATTTCCAAGAGTTTGTTCACTAATATAAGATTATAGATGACAACTAACAAGTTTAACAAGAATATACATACATATAATCAATATCTTAAACAATAATTCAACAAAAATCCTAATTACATAGAATAGAAATTATAAAACTACAAGTTAGTATTATGAGTAGATTATACCTTTAATCCTTTTCTTATATTAGCAAAGATGACAACAATCCTTTCCAAAAACTCCTCTTCTCCAACTCTCAATTCTCTGTAATTCTCTCTAGCTCTTCTTCTCTAACCTATGTTCTTAGTTTTTAGTACAATACGTAATATATCCCAATTGAACGCATAATAAACTGATAAATGTGGGTTATCAGTTTATTCAAGCCAAAAGACTCAGCTGTTATATTAACCAAAAGCCACAAGGCTTTGTTTGCCTTGCACACTAAAACCGCCACTCAAATTATTTTTATATTCCTTACATTATATAGTTTCATTTGTCACATTTTTATTTAAATAATTTTAATAACTTACAATTATAATTATATTTATGCTTAACAAATTATTATATATCTAATTTAATTATTAAATTAAACTATAACATCATTTTATTTAATTTAATTATTTCCTTAAATATTAAATAATTCATTTAATTTAATTATTTCATTAAATTAAATATTCAAATAATAAAATTACCATTCATTAATTTAGTTAATATACACACTTAACTAAATCATTACACCATAATTTCATTAATTATTTATTTATCTCAATAAATAAATTAATTAAAATATTTATTTAATCTAATAAATATTTAAAATTAAATAAAAAATTCTTGTTCGTTACACTCACTCTTGCATATATATAACCATTGCAGCTAAAGTAGAAAAGGTTGACGAGCGAACCACGAGTAAAGGAAAAGGCAAGATGCACAAGTGTTGAAGACTTATTAATTTGTTATGGTTTATGTATCAAGACTTCAAATTTAATTATGTGATGTAATAAATTCTTCCACATTTTATGATTGTTTTAAGGTTAGACAACCTAGGATTTATTTAATTAAGTTATATATCCATTTAATGAGAAGGTTTATTGTTTATGTTTTATTTAATTTGGGGTAGTTAGAAACGAATGCATGGACACTGAACACTAAATCCTGTAGGGATGAAGTACCCGAATTTGGGGGTGTCACAACTATGATATCAAGCCAATGACAATAAACAAGGGCAACTACTTGGGAGGCAACCTAAGATTCCATATTTGACTTTTTCTATCCCTTTACCTTTTAGTTTGTTATTTGCATGTTAGTTTAATAATACTTTCTGTAAGACCCCAAATTTTATTAATAAAGATTAATTTTCTCAAAATATTTTTTTGAATATTAAGGTGTGGATTTGATATAATGTTATAGTTGTGGGTAATATTTATCAATTTTGCAAAGTAAGCAAGTGGTTATAAAATATTCAATTATTTGGGGAATATTTGTTTTATCAGGGAATATTTGTACGAAGGCACAATCATTAGTGGACCCCACAACGGAATTACTATCAGAGTTAGAAAATGACAGAAATATCTTTTTATGAAAATAACGGTAAAAGTTTAACGTTAACTGTTGAAATACTCGTTGGTAAAAGTACAATAATACGCGTGATTGCATAGTAGCACACGATATTCATTATTGATGCTTACGTGAGAAGTCACTTAGTTTATTTCAATTATTGCCACAGTAATTGTTGCATAGTATCTCATATTATTGATTCAATTATTATCAAAGTATTTTATATTATCAATAATTGAGATGACAAGTTATTCATATTATTATTTGCATTATTGACAATGTCTAGAAAGTTCTGTCGAGGAAAGGGGTTTGGTCACCTAATTACGCGCCAATAGGGAGAAATCCTTATCAGAAAGCCCCCTCTTTCCTGGGAATGTTCTGGTTGTTAATATTGCAAGTTATATTGTTGATGAATAAATGTTGTTAAAAATATTTAGGGGATTTTTATGAAGTGTTTATTGTAATTTTGGCATATTATTTGGACCCCCACTTACCCATTTTTTAAAATGCTCGGAGAAAGATATCTCGCTTTTGTTTATATATATATATATATATATATATATATATATATATATATATATATATATATATATGTGTGTGTGTGTGTGTGTGTGTGTGTGTGTGATAATGACATGTGGTGGGACCCATGTGTAATGAAAAACATAAGAATCACGGGTGGGGGGAGAAAGGAGTCTGGGAGCAAGTATTATGCATATAATATATATATATATATAACAAAAGTCAATATATATATATATATAACCGATCAGAGCATTACTCCTTAAGTGACACTCATTCTTAAGTGACATACCTATATAAAGCTCTCCTATTTTGGCGCTGCAATTCAAAATCCCTGCTTTTCTCTCTCTCTCCAAAACAAAACAACTCCTCAGACACCAAATCATGGTTTTCTCTCTCCAAACAAATTATCATCTACGATTTTAGACCCAACAATCACCCATTTCAGACCCAAATCATGGTCTTCTCTCTCTCGCCAAACAAATTAGCATCTACCCAAACAAAACAAAGAATCCCCTACTTCAGATTCAAGCAAATGAAATTCCCCCAGATTCAACGCTCGAAAAATCCGAATCCCCCTCACGGAGACCAAGAATCGGCATCTACCTCCTTCATCTTCGCTTCAATTCGGCAAACCATTCATTATTTTCCTAAATTAACTGTATTTGTGAAGATTTCTAGGTTTCTGCTGTGAAAGCCCCAAATTCGGGTCCCAAATAACCACGGATCTGGTACAATCATTCTATAACTATTGCGAAAAATATAAACATAAATTGTTTATAAAATGCACTTTACACACTATTCCCCAAAATCCAGTAACCTTAACTTTTACACAAATCATAAACTATCTAACATATAACCTTATTATCAAACTATACTATTACAAATTAGCTACACATTTTATCCCAAGCTGAACTTGGCATTATCCTTTTTCCTGTATCCGAACGCATTCGCCTTATCTGCAATATTTATCATGATATAAAGGGTGAGCATGAAAGTTGCCCAACAAGTTTAAATATTATTTAAGGATATATCATGATTGAAAGAGTGAATAATAAGCTGGTTAATTCCACAATATAATTGTGAATTAACACGAACTAACTTTTAACTGAACAAGTATTAAACATGAACAAATATATCTAGACAAAACGGTAATGAAGGTGATCAGCCTTTCATACCTGACTTATACATACAATATGTACAGAGTACAATTCTACATGGCAATCAGCAATGATTAACCACAAGCATATCCGAATGAAACAACTCTTAGTAGAGTTAAGTAAAACTTTCCTGAACCGTTGATTACCTCTACGCAATTTATATCGCTTTATCCGATGACCTAATATTAGTAATATAGATCTCTAATATTAGAATAATATCATCACAATATAATACTATTATATATGTATATACACATAGAATAACCTAAACACATAGCACATAAGCCTATCAGTCTACAATACATATAAGACTTGGTATCAGGCCAAACTATTTCAGTCTGACTTGAATCCGACACAATTCTAACATCCCGACGGTCTAGTCAGACAATTATCGAGTTTAAGTTTCATTAAACTCTGTCTAAACACTAAAAAATTATCTTAGATAATTTTTCTACCAGTCAAAATAATTTTCATAAACTTGTAAAAATTTTCAGATAATTAATATCATTTATCATAATTTTTCAATCACTTATATCGTATTTAAATGAATTAAATACCACATAATTCCTTAATCATTAATATTTATTTAATATTAAATATTAATAAAATCATAACATAATATTATAATATAATTATAATATCACAAAGTATTTTTAATACTTTAAAATTATATTTATATAATTTTAAGCAATTAAATTCATTATCCAATAATTGATATTAATATTAAAATATTAATATTTTCATGACAAAATATCTAAAGTTATATTTTATAACTTAAAATATTTTTATAACACTTAAATCATTTTTATATGATTTTTAAATCATTAATTCTATTTTTCCATAATTTATCTAATATATTTATTAAATAAATTAATTACCATTAATAATAAATTATTAATGAAATTCATCACAAAATATTAAAAGTCATCAAAAATAACTTAAAATATTTTCTAATATCATAATATAATTTTTCATGATTTTTCATGAATAAAAATCATTTTTAAATAATTTATTTAATATTAGAATTAAATAAATAAATACCTTTTATATTCCAAAAATATAAAATATTTTTGAAATATACTCAAAATAATTAAAAACTATTTTTCAGGCTTTAAAATAATTTTTTATAATTTATTATGTATTTTTAATAATTTAGAACTATTTATTTCAATTTATTAATTAAAAATAATTAATTTCTAAATAAACTGTCGCTATAGGGACTTTAGGCGACAAATCCGTCGCCAATAGTGTTCTTGGGATGTTCTTGAGTATTTCCAGAAATTGTGTCAGTGGCTAAGGTAGGTAGTTTGACCGAATGTAATTCTTTGTTCAAGCATGTTTTGTCCAATCTAAAACTTAGATCTTGTAATGTTTGTGTAGCACTACAATTAACACTAACAATCCAGTTCATATATCAACATATCATGAAGATCAGGCCATGTAAAGTCTCTGTCAGACTTAATCTGGGTTTTCTGGGTAACCCAGAAACCCAAACAGTCGCGAGGTTCCACTTTGTGGTTCGATTTTAGCTTAGTTCTGGTCATGATTTATGACGTTTAATGGTTCAAATCTATAGTATACATGACAAGGAACATTACCATAACAACAAATCAGTTTAACAACAACATAACCACAAGCTATGACTTGGTCAAAGCTTGTCCAAAAAACATTCATATCCTTTTCTGGAAATTCCAGAAATGCAAGAATCAGTGCAAGTAGTCTACTTTGACCATTTGCTACGATCGATCTGTTGGTTATTTAAGAGTTATAAGGCCATGGATCTATAGTGAAGACAACAGGCTACACATGTATTACCACAACAACAACAAAACTTGTAAAAACTGACAGATCTATACATTACAAAATCTTGTCAGACCAAGTTTTACAATTTCTGGGTTACCCAAAAAGTGACTGGTCATGCTCGGTCAACCCTCTTTGACCATGAATAACAACACATCTAGTCATCTGATGGCTATAAAACAACTTGCAGATGGAAGACCTCATACCAGGCTATAGATCTAACACATCAAACAATAAAAATCATAAATATACAAAGATCTACATCCACTGACATTCGGTTGTCATAATACATTTTGAGTTCAAGAACAGTTTTTGAAAACTTCATTTTTAAAGCACTTTGATGCTATGGATCCATGATGGATCAACATAGATCATCTAAAGACATCATATAACACTTGATTAATCACTTAAACACAAAAATTTTCTTGCTATATAAGATCAAATAGGGTTAGGGTTTTTATACCTTTCTTGTCCAATGTTTGATCTCAACTCTCCAGATCTGACCTTGGTGTTCTAAGAGGTGTTTTAGGGACTGAATTTCTTATCAAATTCGGAGGTTTGGGAGAGAGGGATAGTTGTTAAGAGCTAGAGTACAAAATGAGCAACTTTATGAACTTCCTCTCTCTTAATCACTTATAATATGATACAATGTATCTATTCAATGCAAGGTGGCATGCTAGATTAGATTATAGATGAAATATAAGTCACATTGTCAACAATAGTTAGTAAACAACTAAAGGTGTTATCAAATTTTACAAGTTACATAATAAAAATATAAAAAGGGCATTTTGGTCATTACACGTGAAATTTTAATGGCTTGATTGACAATTGCCCAAACCCTTAGGGTTTAAGGTTTAGTCCTTTAGGGTTTAGGTTTTAACCCTTAGGGTTTAGGGTTTAACCCTAAAGATTTTAGCAAATTAAAATTCTAAGATTTTCTAATTAGATTTTAAAATAGAAAATCATGATTTCTAAAATATAATTAGGGCTTCCTAATTATATTATAACTTCTTAATCACATTAGGACTAAAAAAAATTAGGATTAATATTTACTAATTAAAAATTAAAATTACCTAATTACCAATTAGGGTTTCTAATTTACAAATTAGTGTTCCTGATAATTAGGGTTTCTAATTATTAGAAATTTCTAATTAATCAATTAGGGTTATCTCCAATTAGGTTATCATTAATAACATTTAAACCTTATACCAGCATTTGCATTCCCAATCTATGGTTTTAAATTTCCAAATTAGGGTTTTGAAATCCCGTAACCGAAATTAGAGTTTCAGAACCGGTTTCTAAGGTTTCTTATAAGACGCTAGGGTTTTCTAACTGAACGTCGATATTCGACAATAATATTAGGGTTTGAAACTGATAAAATTTATCTGGTCAACCCTTGACCCCTAACCACATACTGTACACATAAATAACCATATTCACAAAACATATTCACATATATCCTTAATCCTGAATAATTCACCTAAATCATTCATAGAATTTTGAAATCCTCAAAATTCCTTCCCAAAAACATCAAACACATACACTTATTTTCTGTCAAGGTTCTAATTTTGAACCTTAAATCCATCATTTAATATTTTAATAAATTATCTAAATTCTCGGGTTGTCACATCAGCCATTAACTGTATTCTTCATTTTAGATTTCTTTGGTTCTTTTATATGTATCCATTGTTATATTTCACAGCTTATTATTAGACCTCCTTTTCTTTATTTCATGCCTCATAAAATTTCTTTAATCATATAAAACATAGTTATTGTTCATCTATTTGAGCCCGGAGATGATGCAAATGGATAGTTTGTGCTTAAAATCTTTACATGGCTTTTATTTTATTTTTTTAATTGTGACCAATCTCTGAATGAAGGCAAAAAATGTTAATGGGTCTGTGGGAGTTTAATTAGTGGGAACCATCATTAATAATATAGATTTTTGTAAAATTCTCCTAAACATGGAAGAGTAATTATTGAATCTCACTCCATTGGCTTAAAGATTATTTTATGATTAGAACATAAACGTGGCGTCTGAAAGCCCTTTTTCTTCTCCCTTCATTCCACTCTTATTTTTTCCTTAGTTTTAATTGTGTTTTCTAGGGCTGTTCTTCTATCTTATCCCTCACTTCTCTATCCCTTTGTTTCCCTTTTCATTGATCAAGTGTCAACTTTTTCGAGTTAATTTGATAATGTGAATTTTACAAATAAGAGTAGTTACAACGAACAAGGATTTTCTGTGATGTAGTATATCATAATAGTAGTAGTAGTAAACAATTTAAGATAGTGACTTTTGCATCTATTTTAAATTGTTACTACTTGGCTCTTCCAAGATTACTTGACTTTTGCCATTATTGTCTCTCGCTCTAACATTATTATTTGGGTATACATGTTTTATCAAGTAGCAACATAAACCAAGTTGGAAAGAGACAAGAATGTTCAGTTATGGAAGTTTCTCTCTTTAAGTTTGTAGATAGTTTTTTTAAGTGAAATGGTAAATTATTTGCCATGTGAAAAATATCTTCCTAGTGTAACGATCGAGAAATTTATAATTAAATTTAAATATTTATTGAATTAAATAACTATTTTAAATAATTTATTTATTGAGGAAAATAAATAATTGATGAATTGTGGTGAATTAAATTGATTAGTGTTAATTAAATTGAGTAATGATAATTTTATCTAATGGATTTAATTTAAGGAAATAATTAAATTAAATCAATTGCATAATATTTAAGAAGATAATTAAATTAAATGCATTATTTAATTTAAAGGAAATAAATAAATTAAATAAAGTGATGTTTCTAATTTATTAATTAAATTAGATATATAATTATTTATTATTCATAAATGTAATTACAATAGAAATTATTTTAATTACCATTACAAGTTATTTAAATTAATTAAGCTAAAGTTACTTAATTAACTAGAGTGTGACACATGAAACTATATAATATAATAATATAAACATAAATTAGTATGGGAATTATATGGTTAGCCAAACAAGGCCTTGTAGCCTTAGGCTTATTCAACTGACGCAAACTTTTTATTTTTATAACTGAAGTGTGTTTAGGTTAGTGGAAGCCAATTTGTTTTCTACGCGTCTATTTTTTCTAAGGCTAAGTTCAGAGAGGGTTTAGTGAGAAGGAGAAATAACATAGCGTGGAGAGAGCTTGGCAGGAGAGAACTCTCTGTAAATTTTGCTAAGGAAGTTGAAGTATCAAAGGCGAAAGCAATTCCTTGTCATTCTTCTTCTCAACAGTCAAGGATTTAGGTAAAATTCACCCTTAATTCTAAAATTTTGTTTTTATAATTTTTAGTTCTTTGTAAATGATTTTGTTGATTTGTTGTTTCAAACGTGATTATATGATGTGGGTTATATTGTAGAATCTGTTGTCATTATATATGAGCATTATTTTATTTCCAAATGCATGAAATTTGGGTTTGAGGAAGGAATTGAAATATCAGTGTATATTCATGTGATATGGCCTTAGAAAGTACCAAATTTTATGCCTTATATGTGTTGTAATCTGTAAATTTAAGTTGGATCGTGTTAATATGTGAAGAAACGAAGGCGACGTAGTTTAAATCATGTTAATTTGTTAAGAAACGAGTTCGTGGCGATAGAATTCGCTAAATATGTGAAAATGATGAAATTTGGAAAAATTGGGGTTTTGATCCCTTAAACTTGAATATATATGATGTTTTTGTATATAGAATGGTGTATAACATGCTTAACTATGTTATTATAGAGTTTTAGATGATTAGTTTTGTAAATTTTGTAGTGTTTAGGTTGAATTGGGTGATCGCTATATAATGAGTCAGCTTTAGCTTTAGCTTCGGTCAACGCAACGCAAATCTTGCCATTACTACTACGCTTAGAAACGACGCAATCAAGGCTTAATCGGTTTTCTGTGAGTAAGCATCAACAAGAATAAGGCCAAAGGTTAAGGCAAGGGATAAATAAATTGCTTGGCCATGTCTCTCGAGCCCGTGCAATGACTTTTTATTTATTCAAAGTCATCATGTAATGGACTTATATTAGTTTAGCATGCATGTTAATGATGTTGAGGCATAATATAAACTCCAATAACAGATTGTCATGCGTTGTAATATAAAGTGTAAAAGAATTTAAGTGATTACTTGAATAAGCTAGGTAATGGAAACTAAAAGTGATGTTTTCAAAAGATAGAGATGAACGATTAAGTTATGTTGGATCGTAATGAGATTTCAATGGTGTTAAAGATGTTAACCAACATGGTTAGATTTTAGGTTAGTATTATGACCTAAATGATGGGTTAAAACCCATAGTGCTAATATTCATATAACTAATTGTTGTTGCGATTTCAATGATATATGTATGGTAATTGGAGATTGTTTTACACTTGTGTAGCTTACAAACAAGGCAAGTTTCTAAACCTTAACTCTTTACATTGAGCAAGCTTTCTAACTTCACTCTTTTCATATTGAATGCAAGTTCCCATTACTAAATCATTATTGTACAAGTTTCTAAAATTCTTTGTAAAGTTGAGCAAGCCTAGTCTATCTTGAGTATGTTTGTATAAGCTCTTGTAAACTAATTTGTTACATCGAGCGAGTTTCACTTTCCTAATTATTATACAAAGCATATATTGTTCTAATAAGTCGATTCAAATGAGATTGTTCTAACTCTTTTGGATGTAGCACTTTGTATGTATATCATGTTTATTCAATTATATATTGTTGATATCCGATCTTTGACTTTGATAGCCTTGTTCAGTTATACATTCTTGTATTAGACCTGCAATTAGTAAGCAAACTCTTATTGATTAAATTCATCTATAACTGAATAGTGTTCTAAAATTCTAGAAACACTGATAAGCTAGTTCCAAACTAAACTTTCTTTAGTGCGGAAATTCTAAATTCAAACTAAGACGAACAACCCTAACATAGGGGATTTTGTACGTGTAACGTTTAGATGTTTGTGCACAATACATGGTACAAAAGGCTAATCCCCCTAAGTATGTTAAGAAGGGTTCATATAGTCTAAATGACTGTTAAGGTTGGGTAATAATACCTAAGTATCGGGGACATAGTTTGTGGTCTTAAGACCCTCAGATATTAAAGTTCGAACTTGTTTTCTATTTTGATTCGTGGAACAAGTTCATTATTTTTCAGCTTTCGTTGTTCATTCTCATGTTGTTGTCATTACTACTTTCTATATCAGTGAGCATTTGTTTGCTCACTCTTGCAATTAACATTGCAGCTAAAGTGGAGAAAGTTGATGAGCCATCTACTAGCAAAGGAAAGGGCAAAATGTCTAAGTGTTGAAGACTTATGAGAAGTTTATTTAAATGTTTTATGTTATCAGACTTATTTTATTTTATGATGTATTCCGCAAAACTGATGAAATAAATTCATGGTTAGATTACCTGGGATTATTTTTGAGATGACGATGTAACCCTTTAATGGGAGAGATTATTGTTTAAGTTATTTAAATTATGTCTTTATCCTTTATAATGGGTAGCTAGATGTAATGGTTTTGGATAGTGAGCACCAAATTCTGTGGGAATGGAGTACCCGGATTTGGGGGTGTCACACCTAGAGACTGAAAAGTATCAAATACATATAACTTAATCCACAAATGATTAGATATTTAGATATTTAGTTGATGTTGAGCATCTATTGATATTTAGGTATGAAGAAGTATGTATTTTATATATTAATTTGGTTGTTTGGTAGTAGATTTTAGTGTACTTATAGGAGTCAAAAACTTTATTCTGTTGCAACTTACATGGCCTTAGGACAATGTTGGGCAAGGGGTTTGTTAGTTAATTTCCATGTACTACATATATACTTTGGGTCTGGGAGTTTGTCAAAGTTTTGGTTCCTGTGTCAGTGGTAATTGGAGTCTAATGCAAATGTTAAATGTACTTGGACTTCACACATATTTCGTGGATTATTATTGATGTTACTTGTTTTCCCTTTTAGACTTCACTTATGTTTCGTCGATTATTTTTTCTCAACTTGTACTTCTGTTACAGGGTGAAGAAGCTCCATATGTGTTGCAGTACAACTTTCTATATAATGAGGCATTTCCACCTGCACTTCATTTAACATTTGAAAAGCCTAAATAGGAAAAAATTATAATTAGAATTTGGGAGATGGAGCAATTAGGATGTGTGAAGTCCCTATTTTAAATTTAATGAATTGATTGTAATGAAGCTCTAGTGTACTCTAATTTTTTAAACTTAGTTTGGACCGAAGTTTGTATGTTATTTGGATTTGTTTTCTCATAGCCTATTTGGCTCTATGTTATTTTTTGTTTTGTATTTCATTATTTCATTTTGTAATGTAAACTGAGTATATATTTCATTATTTCATTGGGTAATGAAAACAGAGTAACCAAATAATTTTCACTACCTGCTACTTTCCATTCTAAAGATAACATACAAGATATAAGATGGACCACCTAACAATATTGTAGATTTGGCATCAGACTTTGTATGAAGCTAATAAATTGGTTTAATTTAAGCCGTGGCCTTGTTTTATATTTGCAGAGTTTTGATAAGAGTAAATTTAAGTGCACACCTTGTTTTACACTCAAAGATACTAAGGTAAAATATTGTTGAGAGAATGGAGATATATATTTTTAGTACTATTTTGCTTTTGGTGTGAATCAAGGTGTGTTATTCGTTTGATAAAAGCATAGTGGTTGTTATATCAATAATTCTTCTTAGAATGGGGTATAATTTTACTTCCTGATTAAAATTTATTTTTTGAATATATAATTCTCTTACAGTTGCAATACTATACCAAAGCTTTTCCCAGAGTACTAATAAACAACCAACAGTGTAAAATTATTACGCCACATGGCTCCACTGAACAAATCGGATACATGGGTAATGTTATAAGAAGAGAGATGTTTTTAGTGGACAACTCTACTGGAATTTAAGTTCAAACAATTGCACTTGAAATAGCACAAATAACATAATACTGCAAAACCAGAGTCTGGGATGAATGATAACTTGGATGTCAGTCCCTTCTCAACAATATTAACAATATTACATTAAGACATTCTTAGAATTAAGACATTAAAACCAAATTATCCAAAAACTAAAATAGTCGAGGCCACAAAACTATCAAACATTGTTAGATAATCCAATATCCTTTCAACTGGACCAAATTATTAATCCCCAGCACCATGTTGTCTCTCTCATATATATAGGCAGGGGCATAAATTGCAAATAATTCAGGAAGACCACTGCTACATAGGTAGCCATATCCCCCCACATAATTTTCGACATTCTTCCAATTGCATCCTAAAACAAAACCAAATAATCACTTTAGATAAAAAGTGAAAACCAAAATTTTTAAACAACTTTAGACAGGCAGAAAGTGAAATATTAAATGAAATGATAACTCTTAGGACATGTATCTGAGCCAAAAGTTGCACAAAACAATATTTTCATAAATAGGTTAATCATTTATCATTGTATATAATTCTTATCATTTATCACTTACAAAAATCCAAAATAATCACACATATGTTCCCATTATACTCGGTTTGGCGACTCAAACACCTTAGAGGTCATATATAGAATATTGTTTTCTAGTAAGAAATAAAGCATACATAGCACTCACAAGAAGAATCATTCAGCATAATATATAACAATTAATTTATTCACGGAAACATTTCTTATTCTAACTTTGATTGCAAAAAAGAGTCAACAGGACTCTATTGAGGATTCAAAATAGTAGCTCCAACTTCAAATAGAGACCAGGTGAGTGAGCTACCTTGATTCCTTCAAAATAAACATGAGTAGCATGCTTTTTGCCAAGATATGACTTCAACCAATACAACAATAAATGCAAACATCATACCAAAAACATGTTATATACTTTAGGAAAATGTACTGCTAAAACTATGGGCTTAATGAAATCTAATAGAATTACATAGTTACAATTAAACTGAAAACCAAGTTGTTTCACATTGTCACATATACAGAAATCCTCAACCATATAGACATATCAAAAGTCAAGTTTGTTCACAACAGTAGAGATGATAGCCTTGGGGTTTAAGACATTTCTTTAACCTTTAGAATCTGCAACTTATATTCTCTAAACCATAATATACAATCAAGACCCTTTTGATTGTAAATAGAAAATTTCAACCAACAAAATAACTAAACAATCAACCTACTACATATAGATACATATAAAAAAACAAACAAGCACATAATATTCTTTATGCTCTAATCAAAAAATAATCAAAACTAAGGAAAAATAAGAATGAAATGAAGGGAGAAGAAAAAGGGCTTTCAGACGCCACATTTATGCTCTAATAACATTTTGAACTTCCACAGACCCATTAACATTTTATGCCTTCATTCAGAGACTGGTCACAATTAAAAAAATAAAATAAAAGTCTTGCAAAGATTTTAAGCACAAACTATCCATTTGCATCATCTCCGGGCTTAAATAGATGAACAATAACTATGTTTTACAGTATTAAAGAAATTTTATGGGACATGAAATAAAAGTTGAAAAGGAGGTCTAATAATAAGCTGTGAAATATAACAATGGATACATATAAAAGAACCAAAGAAATCTAAAATGAAGAATACAGTTAATGGCGGAAACCTAGAAATCTTCACAAAATACAGTTAATATAGGAAAATAGTGAATGGTTTACCAAATTTAAGCGGAGATGAAGGAGGTAGATGCCGATTCTTGGTCTCCGTAAGGGGGATTCGGATTTTTCGAGCCTTGAATCTGAAATAGGGGGACTCGAATTTGCTTGAATCTGAAATAGGGGATTCTTTGTTTTATTTCAGTAGATGCCGGTTTGTTTGGAGAGAGAGAGAAGACCACGATTTGGGTCTGAAATGGGTGATTGTTGGGTCTAAAATGGTAGATGACAATTTGTTTGGAGAGAGAAAACCACGATTTGGGGTCTGAGGAGTTGTTTTGTTTTGGAGAGAGAGAAAATTAGGGATTTTGAATTGCAGCGTAAAAATAGGAGAGCTTTATATAGGTATGTCACTTAACAAGAAGTGTCACTTAAGGAGTAATGCTCCTGATCGGTTATATATATATATACGGAGCGGATCAAGAGCACTCTCTTTAAATAGCACTCCGCCTTAAATAGCACTCTTTTATCAAACGACGTAGTTTTGGAGGGACGCGGTGGTATTTTTGTAAATACGCGGTGGCATTGTATTTACAAAAATACCACCGCGTCTCTCCAAAACTACGTCGTTTTGATAAAAGAGTGCTATTTAAGACGAAGTGCTCTTGATATATATATATATATATATATATTAGGGATTTTGAATTGCAAAAAAAATAGAGAGAGCTTTATATAGGTATGTCACTTAACAAGAAGTGTCACTTAAGGAGTAATGCTCATCGATGATTATATATATATATATATATATATATATATGAATGGATCGAAACACTCTCTTTAAATATAACTCATTTTAAATAGCACTCTTTTATCAAAAGCGACATAGTTTTGGAGAGGCGCAGTGGCATTTTTGTAAATACAATGCCACTGCAGTATTTAAAAAATGCCACTGCTGCCTTCCAAAACTACGTCGTTTTTGATAAAAGAGTGTTATTTAAGGCGAGTGCTATTTAAGAGAGTGCTTTTGATCCGCTCATATATATATATATATATATATATATATATATATATATATATATATATATATATATATATAAGTTTTGTTTTTTATGAAAAATAGAATATAACATATTTTATTATGCATAGTGTTTGTATAGCGTCTGTATAGTGTTTGCATAGTGCTGCATAGTAAATCAAAAAAAATTCAGACGAATTCGAATTGCAGCCCGTGATTTCCAACCATTGGTCCGTGAAAAAAATTTCTAAATAGTATCCTTCCATTCTCCTATAAATATGATGTTTAGTTTAGAAATGAAAATCACACCAGAACCAGATAATTCTTCTTCTATAATATTGAGCGTATTTCTTTAGAGTTTAAGGAAGCTTTGGGTGTAGAAAACAGTGAAAGTTTTCTTCAAGAATATCTCCGCTATACCAGTCAAAATTTCTTTCTTTTTGAGGTAAGGGGTATTATTTATTTCATTTTCGCTTACGATATTATTTTTCGTATTCGTAAGAAATTTTATTTCGTTCAATATTCGCAAGAAATATTATCCTCGTTTAATATTCGTAATGAATATTATCTTCGTTCAATATTCGTAAGGAATATTATTTTCGTTCAACAATTGTAAGGGATATTATTTTTGTTCAATATTCGTAAGAAATAATATTTTCTTCCATACTCTGTAGTATATAAGTAATATTATTTCGTTTCAGATTTCGAACTCTACACTCATTTTGTTAAATTTTGGCTTCTATACTCCATGAAATTAGTACAATATGTGACGCCCCTAAATTCGGACCTCCACTTGGTCACTCAAATTCGGTTCATCGCGTTCTCATGGTAAAACCATAATAACTAAAATAACACATTCACAACGGAAAATCTAAATTAGAATAATATACAATAATTTATTATAATTATTCCCTCAAGTCTCGCAACCTACAGTACTTAATAGATTACATAATAGTATCAAATAAAGACCTATTACATAATCCTACCAAAGTTTAAACATCGCCTGAAAATAGTCTTAACACAACATTATAGTTTTAAACATAAAAAGGAACAAGCTAGTCGGTAGCCTTGCCTTTGCCCTTGTCAGCTCCAGAGACACCTCCCTGTTCCTCTTTAATTGAAAGGTTTTAAATAAGCAATGATGAGCATAAATTGCCCAGCAAGTAATATACGACAAGGGTAAAGAGTTTCTTAACACGAGTTTGAAATATCGAAGTATCATCTCTAAGATAGTTCGAGTTTCAGAATAATATCATGAGTAATGAATATTAACAATTCTTGAAATAAGAACGATAATTCAATATAAATCAATAGAGATATATGAATTCAACGACTATCAATGTATCCGACTGAATAAATAATTTATATTGAGTAGTCACTAAGGACTATTGAACTTTCACTAGAGTTATCAATATTAAACTAATAACACAAAAATATCAAGTACTATAGATGATCAGTCTACAATACTTTACGTTATGCATAACACCACCATAATATTCAATCATGTGTTGGGGTTTCCAACAACATACACTCCCCTTACCAAAAGGGTTGTCCAACTCAGTTTTCAAGATTTCTGCACCAATCAACTGGTTTGTACAGCTTTTATAAGCATGCATATAGTCTAGCTGAATCAAATGGCATCAACTCTTTCACTATATTCAAGAACAATACTAAGTTCAACATGAATAATAACTTTCACAAGAATTTAAGCATACTAGTTCGATTGAACGAATAAGCGGGATAACTTACATTCACAAGATAAGTTTAAAAGTAGGGTTCAAGGAACTTGCACAATCAAGAGTGAACTTCAAGGAAACTCGCTCAATAATAATTAGAGTTAGTTTAGGGAACTTGCTTTAAGCGTAGTTTATCCACTTTAAGAAATCAACACTTTCGAATCCTATTAATAACGTATTATAAGTACAAGATGTTCATTAGCTAACACAGTCTTTAATCAAGCTCGACACGATTCAAGTATGCACATATGTAATACAAAATAAACTTATATGCCCATTATTAACCAAGTATCTAACAATTTATAACGTGCAAGGTTAAGATCTTTCTACCCATGGACTTTCCTATTACAAGGCAAACACCAACTTATTATCTAAGCATCACATATATACATACATTAGTAGGTTTTAAACTCCTTTTAGCAACATAGGCACCATACAAGCTAACTGCCAAAGATCAGATCTCACCATCCCAGATTCTAGACTGGCACAGCTGCGCCATGGCTAAGCCTTGGACCGACGCAGCTGCGTCGTCCTCTGGCCAAGCCAAGATTCTGCTACTTCCTTGTGGTTTCTGTCCGGCTTGCTCAAAACAATCATACGTGATATATTTGTCATGTTAAGGGTATTTTCATGCTTTTCAAGTCAATCTAGGTTCCCTTTTATAATATATTTCTAAATTGATCATTTTAACAATTTAAGGCCATTCGAGGTTATGAAACCACAAAGTCTATCATGCTTGTTCTCTAAACATAGAAGATAGTTATAAAACTCATATTAGGCATGCTTGAGAGTATTCATAATAATGAGGCAAAACTAACACCGCTTTAGTTGAAAATATGCTTTGTTTATGCTTTACTTGAAATATGATACATAAGCATGGTATATATATGTTTACACTACATGAATGAGTCTAAGAGTGTCATCAAACTTGATCATAAATATCAGATTTTAGTCCTCATGGTAGCTTGACAATATTCACATTCAAAGCTTACTAGTAAGTTCAACTTGTTCATGCTCGCTTATTAACCTCATAAACACCATCTAAAGGTTTATTCATGCATTTCTAGGTCATACTAACATGATTTCAAAGTCAAAATATAAATCATGTAGAAATCATGCATGTTAGCTCACTAGGCTAAGCTTTTTCTTGAAAACATTTCTAACACAAGGCTTAAAAAGTTTGGTTATGCTCAAAGGAACTATGTACACTATAACATGCTCATCTATGTGTAAAATCAGTCATGTATCGCTTACTAGGTCCAAAATTTGCAGAACATGATCTCTAATATAGTTTAATTTCAAAATCTAACGTCCAAATCTCCATCTAAACCATATGCTTTCGTTAATCATGCAAATCTATTAAAACATGCTCCACTTAGCATAATATACTTACACATACACATTACACATGTTTGCATGCTATTATAAATCAAAGCACTATAACAGATTGCAAAATAGAAGCTCAAAATTGAATTCAAAGAATTGAAAGAAATTGCAAGGCGCCTCGATATAATATGGGCGCTATTTCAGGCCAGAACTGTTCAAGCCAGAACAATCTGCTTTTAAATCGCTTAGCCCAAACATAGAATTTACCGACGAAATTGATTCTAAACACTCATGTATCAGCTTAAACATGCTCATAAGGCCATATAACAACTATATGAACATTACCCACCCTCATTAACATCCAATTCCACATAATCAAAAATTTGAATTTCAAGAACTTAAAACTCTGTTTACAGAAACTGAAATTGGAAAGCATGGAATAGAGTTATACCTCTGCAATATGAATGGACTTGCTACTACTTGAACTCTTAAGCTCTTAGAACACTTGTATGCTCTCAATCTTAAACTAAGTAATTCTCAGACAACTTCAAGCAACACCAACTGATAAACATGGCTGCTATTTATAGAAGAAGTTTGGACTGAGCATTGGTGTTACACAAGATGAAAATCCATGGTGCAATGGAATAGAACAATGGTTGCTCAAGGGTTGGCCAACCACCCTCAAGCTCAACCATCATCTCCTATAACTAGCCTTTTGAAGAATACGTATTCTAGCTTGGAGTTACTATTCATTATACTTGGTGACACTAATTATGGGACAAGAGAGAAAATCTCAGCATTTCATGTTATCTAGGCTTGGTTTGTTTTAGTTAATCCCCATAATGAAATCTCAATGTACAATTGTTACCATATTAGGAATTTAGGGAATAATTATACACTCACATCATATAGTCCATGTACATTAAATATACGTAATAAAATAATGCAGTCAGATATTATTATTTGGGTAGTTCCATAATTATCTCTACCACTCATATAACCATATTATAACCTTATTATATTAATAAATAAATTTATTCCTTCCCTTGATTAATTATCACTTAATATATTATAGTTTCATAAAACTTAATATGTAGTCACACAATGTCACACTACTCTATATAGTATAGTTGTATTATTGTCCATATGCACATAACTGTCAATATAATATTATTATATTACTAACTTACTTATAAATAATTTATTCACTTCCTTGATTAATTAACATCAATATTAATTAATCCAATCATCGCTGATTAATGTATTTATGGATTTCTATAACCATTATTTATCTATATAATTCTTATTATACCCTTATAGTTATATTGCAAACAATAATAATCACATATTATCAATTAATTGCTAAGTAATCAATTTTCTACCACAACCATTATCAATTAATTAATATTACAATTAAAAATTAATATTGGTTATTTGCGCACTTTATTTCATAATTTATTAATGTCACACATATCATAGAATTGTTCTATTTAATTTCAAAGTAGAAAAAATAATTTTTCCAATCGACCATTTAAGCACAATTGCCAGCATTTGATGATGGGACGGTAGCCAGCCAATGCTACTGCGTCTGACAAAGATCTTAAGACTGGTTTTTAGCTTAAGCCAGTGTCAACTTTCATCGCTACACTCGCTTTATACGACATAAATTATTGTCCACAAAAGTGTTACTACAAGTCTACGAACGTATTGATTACACATATGAAATCACATTATCAACACGATTAATCTTCTAGATTCTCGTTTTAATTTGCTTAACGGATTTCTTCATTTTGCATTATGCCACACAAGGTATTTCACAATTCTCATTGGCAATTCACACTTTTTAATACACATCGATCAAATATGAATCACTTAATTTAACCAGCTCACAAAATAATAACACTTATATTCACAAAAATATTATTTCCATTTATATATTCATTTAATAATACATGGAAATTCTCGGGTATTACATCTTCCCCCCTTATAAAAATTCTGTCCCGAAATTGCTACAAGGTTACACACATAGATGGGGATAATCCCTCATCATCGTATCTTCTAACTCTCACGTTGCCTCCTCGACATCGTGGTTACGCCAAAGTACTTTTACAGAAGAAATAACTTTATTCCTTAAGGTTTGCTCCTTCCTATCAAGAATTTGGACAGGAATTTCTTCGTATGCTAAGTTCTTCTCCACTTGAATAGGTTCATAAGAAATCACGTGTTTGTAGTCGGGCTTGTACAGACGCAACACGGATATGTGAAACACGTTATGGATGTGCTCCAACTCAGGTGGTAGTGCAACTTTATATGCTACTTCGCCCACTCGCTTAAGTATCTCGAATGGTCCTATGAATCTTGGACTCGCCATTTCTTCTTTAAACCGATCTTTCCTTTCCATGGAGATACTTTTAAGAATACGAAACTGCCGACTTCAAAATCTCGGTCTTGCCGATGCAAATCTGCGTACTTCTTCTGGCGATCTTGAGCTGCTACTAATCTGGCTCTTATTACTGCAACCACGTCTGCGGTTTGTTGTACTAACTTTGGTCCAAGTATTCGTCGTTCTTCGACTTCGTCCCAACATAATGGCATTCTGCACTTCCTTCCGTAAAGAGCTTCATACGGTGGCATGCCGATACTCGCATGGTAACTATTATTATACGCAAATTCAACTAAGGGTAGGTGGTCATCCTAATTTTCCTTGAAGTCCATCACATAAGTCCTAAGCACGTCCTCTAGCGTTTCTATAGTTTTCTCACTTTGTCCATCTATCTGAGGATGATAAGAAGTACTTAACCGTAACTGTGTTCCCATCCTCTCTTGTAAACTTTTCCAGAATTTTGATGTGAAACGTGGGTCTCGGTCAGAAACAATTGATACTGGCACTCCATGTCGTGAAACAATTTCCTTTACGTAAAGACTTGCTAATTGATTTAAACTATATCGGATCTTGATAGGTAGAATGTTGGGCTTCGGCACAGAAATGCACAGCGGAAATTAAAATTTTAAAGCAATTTCCGAAACCCTAAAATAGGATCCATGCGAAAAATCAATTAATTCAGAGGTTTAGAGATTATACCAGATATAAAAAAACGAGAATCTAAAACTGACTGCGCCTCGAATCTCCAACGCAATACAAACCGATTGCGCCTCTACGGTATCCACACGAATGCCGCACGAATCGTCGAACGATTTTGCAATAAGAAGGACTTGCGGTACTAGCCACCAAAAGGAATGGATTTTCTGAACTGCTTTTCTCTAGTCTCTCTAAGAGCGGCTAGGGTTTTCAATTATGATATCTTACCCTAAGTAGGCTGCTATATATCATATATATAGTAGTTAAAAGGAATTAATCAAATCAAAATCTAATTTCATAAAATCAATTTATATATATATCTCTTAATTAAGTCTTACTTAATTAATATACATATATACAATTATCCTTTTAATTTAAATTAAATGATTTAAATACTATTAATCATATTAATATATTTAAATCCTTAAAATTTAAATTAATTCCCTTTTAAATAATGTTCTATGTGTGTGACCTATAGGTTATTATTACGTTGGCAATAATTTTAAAATCATATTATAAAATTATAAGCGTGAGCGACATCTAGTAATGCATCACTTTGCTACCCAAGTAATAATAAGATCGATGATTCGATGCAACCTTTTACGTGACCAATGTTTCAATGTAATTTAATCCTTTTAACCTTAATATCCTAGATTAAACTCGAGTCATGGAATGTGTCATACTCTTCATAATTTAATCGAGTTTTCTTGATCAATAAGTAGACTATATGAAACAAATCACTATTTGAGCATGGCCATGCATTTCATAGTCCTACTCAATCAAGAGGCCTATGGATATCACCCATAATATATAGGATGGTTAAATTCCATCTATATCACTCATATTTCTCACACGATTAATGATGAACCCAATAATCACCTTTATAGTCCACCCTATTAAAGGTGACATTTGATGATATCAAAGTACATAAATTCTCGTGTAGTAATATAGCGATTTCAGGTCGGAGGACCATTACATCATTGTCACTATGAGAATTGCTAATGACACTTCGCATAATGCTCCATATAGAATTATCATGGTGGGTTTGTCCAGTACATCGTTCTCTAACATGTACCTATGCATTGACTTAATATCTCATATATTTATGACCAATGAGATTTGGTCATTAGTCAATCCACATACTAGTCTCAATGCATCATTGTTGTCCCATCAACAATGATACTCGACTAGGGACATTTAAGAACACTGATACTAATGGTGATATATAATCTCATGTTCAAGTCACATACTTGAAACTATATAATTTGTATCACTATTCTAAGGAATTTTATTATGTTAACAATTATATTACGCAGTAAATAAAACCATAATAAAATCATATATTTATTCAATCAAATATAATATCAAAACGTTAAGCAATTATATCAAATAATTGGCCTCTAGGGCATAAACTCTAACATAGAAAATGTGCAGTCTTCGTGAGTCAATCCATGATAACCCAAATGGCATCTAAACCTTTCTGCGTGACTGGAAGTCCTACCACGAAATCCATCGTGATATGCTCTCATTTCTACTCAGGTATTTCCAACGGTTGTAATAAACCACTCGGCCGCTGATGCTCTGCTTTTATGCATTGACACGTAAGACACCTACTAACGTACTCCACAATTTCTCGTTTCATATTTGGCCACCAAAAATGTTGCTTTAAGTCTCGGTACATCTTTGTGCCTCCTGGATGAACGGAATATGTCGTATTGTGTGCCTCATGCAAAATCTCATTTCTTAACTCGGCAACTGCCGGTACCCACACTCTGCCTTCAAATCGTAAGACACCGTCTTTATCTATTCAAAATTTTTCTACCTAATTTTCTGTGATCCTTTTCCTAATTTTCTCACATTCTCCATCTTTCTCTTGTGCTTCCTTTACTCTATCCAACAATGTCAGACAAGCTTCCATTACAAATAACTTTTCTTCAAACCTCTCAGGTCCCTTCACCTCTATTTCCAACTTCTCCATATCTCTTATTAACTCCTCCTGAGTTGTCAGTCGAAACAATTTCTCCCTTCCTTTCCTGCTTAGAGCGTCGGAAACTACGTTTGCCTTCCCTGTAATAAAGAATCTCACACCATAATCTTTGATTAATTCTAACCACCTTCTCTCGACGCATATTCAACTCCTTCTGTGTGAAGATATATTTCAGACTTTTGTGGTCCATGTATATCTCACATTTCTCCCCGTACAAATAATGCCTCCATATCTTTAACGCAGAAACTACGGCCGCTAACTCTAGGTCATGAGTAGGGTATCGTTTTTTGTAATCCTTCAGCTGTCATGAGGCATACACAATGACTTTTCCGTGTTTCATAAGCACACAACCAAGTCCTCTATGCGACGCATCATTGTACACCACAAATCCTCCCGTATCATCTGGTAATGATAATACAGGCGCCTCGCTTAATCTCTTCTTCAACTCTTGAAAACTCTCTTCGCATTTGTCGGTCCATAGAAATTTCACTGTCTTCCTCGTCAAATTAGTTAACGGGATCGCTATCTTAGAAAAATCCTGGATAAATCTTCGATAGTACCAAGCTAACCCTAAGAAACTTCTCACCTCCGTCGGAGTTCTCGGTTGTTCCCAATTACTTGCCGGTTTAACCTTTTCATGGTCTACTGAGATTCCATTCTCATCCACCACGTGGCCTAAGAATTAAACCTTTTTCATCCAAAATTCGCACTTAGAAAACTTCACATACATCTTCTCCTTTCGTAGTGCCTCCAAAACAATCCTCAGATTTTCGGCGTGTTCTTCCTCCTTCATTGAGTAAATCAAAATGTCGTCGATGAAAACTACTACGAATTTATGCAAGTATGGCTTGAAAACTCGATTCATCAAGCCCATGAATGTTGCCGGAGCATTAGTTAAACTGAATGACATTACCAAAAACTCGTAATGTCCATAGCGGGTTCGAAATGCAATCTTTGGTATGTCTTCATCCCCTACTTTCAGTTGATTATATCCCATCCATAGGTCGATCTTCAAGAAACACTTCGCTCCCTTTAGTTGATCAAATAAGTCGTCTATCCTTGGTAATGGTTATTTATTCTTGATCGTTACTTTGTTCAATTTTCAATAATCGATACAGAGCCTCATCGATCCGTCCTTTTTCTTAATGAATAACACTGGTGCTCCCCAAGGAGACACACTCGGTCAAATGTAACCATTATCCAATAACTCTTGAAGTTGTATCATCAATTCCTTCATTTCTACTGGCGCCATACGATATGGAGCTTTCGAAATCGGTGTCGTTCCCAGTGCTAAGTCTATTACGAATTCGATTTCTCTGTCTGGCGGAAGGCCAGGCAGATTGTCCAAAAACACATCCTGAAATTCACTTACTACTGGTATATCTTTAATCTCTACTCCCTTTTTCTGAGTATCCACAATGTAAGCTAAATAACCTACACATCCTTTCTTTAACAATTTCCTGGCCTGCATCATCGTAACGCAACACAATTGCTTAAGCGATGAGCTACCATAAAACACTACCTTAGACTTACTCGGAGTCTGAAGGTTCACACATTTTTTCTGATAGTCGATTATTGATGCATGGTTATATAACCAATCCATCCCCAGTATTACGTCAAATTCTCATAGTCTAATAGGAATCAAGTCTACGCTAAGATCATGATCTCTAATGTTCACGCGACAATTTCGATAGACGTATTCTACAGGGATTATCTCCTTATTCGTAACTTCTATGTTCAAAGGATCTTCTAAACGTTCTTGGGGTGTACTAAGTTTACTAGAAAATTCTTCAGATATATATGAACAGGTGGCACCCGAATCAAATAATACATAAACATTTATATTATTGATTGGGATTATACCTGACACCACGTCCTTTGCAGCTACGACGTCTTGGACGGTCATGTTAAAGGTTTGAGCGGTCGATCGGTTGGGTTGCGCGGGTCCACCAATCATCAACTTACTTCCTCTTCCTTGGCTTCCGCCAGCTCCACCGCTGCCTTTCTTCGGGCAATCCTTTATCTGGTGCTCTATTGATCCACAAGCAAAACATCCTCTGATTTTCTTCGGCTTTGGGCAATTTGGCGATATGTGCCCCTCTTGGCCGCAATTATAGCAAGTGTTTTTCCTCTTCCAACATTCTCCCTGATGACTTCTTCCACATTTGTTGCAAGTTTCGGTCATCTTCTTGAAGTTTCCCTGGTGACTTCCACCTTAGTTATTATTTATGTTGTTGTTATTGTTTTCCCATTTCCTTTTTCCAGAGTTACTTCCTCCGCTGCTCCCTCCACAATTCTCACTACCAGCGTTCTTGTTCTTCTTTTCCTTATGATTGCCTTTTCCAATAATGTTGTAAAGGAATCAATCTGGAAGATTGATACCTTATTATACAACCACGACTTTAACCCTTGCTCAAAACGTCTCACCTTCCTCTCCTCATCCACAACTTGGTGCTCTACAAATCGCGCTAGTTCATTGAACTTAGCTACGTATTGCACCACCGTCATATCACCTTGTTTTAACTCTAGGAATTTTACTTCTATCCTACTCTTCATACTCTTCGAGAAATAGTTCTCGAAGAACAACGTCGTAAACCTCTCCCATGTTATCGTTCCTTCTCCCGCTTTCTGCTGATTAGTTTCCCACCAATAGTTTGCTTCGCCCCTCATCATGTATGTGCCAAATACTGTCTTCTGGTCTTCACCCACGCAAGCTATAGTGAAGGCCTTCTCGATCTCCTTGATCCAGGTTTGCACAACCATCGGGTCAGTGGTTCTCGTGATCTCTGGGGGTCCTACACTCTTAAAATCTTTGAAGGTTGTTACTATGACAGCTTGGGGAACGGGTGGTACGGGTTCGTTTCTTCCCCTCAGAGCTTCTCCCAATAAATCTACCAATCTCTGTATTGGATCTACTGGACCTCTCTCATCATTAACTGACTCTTCTGGGACAATTATTTTATGTCTGGGCGGCATTTTCTGCATCACAAAATTTTCATTTTATTATCTAATTATAATACTTAGACATTTCTTAATAGAAAAGAACTACAGGTTTATAACACATTTCTGAAATAAGATCATTTATATTCATATGCCAAATAGTTACATCACATGTTCTTTTCTAGCATACTGCTATAAATGATATCACATATCCCTTATTATCACAAAAGACGGGGACATACTAACTTACTACCCCCTCCTAACACTTTTCAGAAGTTTGGGGGTCTACCACTATCTCACATCTTACACAAAAGACTAAGATTACAACAACATATTAATAACACATGAATAAAAATACTACACTACTTAGCTTTTTCCCTCTAGACTCAATCTAACATCCCATGCTCTAAAACGCTCTTATATTCCTTATGTGTGATGTGCACCACCATATCTCGGCTTACGGTATGTCGAGTCTGTCCTTGCTCAACTGGCTAGTGATTTACCCCATCGATCAATCTCTCCATGGCCGTGCGTAGAGCATAGCCCATTTTGTTCATCTTCCTCCTCTTGCATCGTACCTCATCCTCTAGATCATCTACCCTATTGTTGGAATCCTCCCACTTCTCCTCGAAGTGAATCCTATCCATCACCTCCATCTCTAACTGAGTTCGGAGAGCCTCCTTCTCCGTCCTCTCACTCAAAACCTTCTGCTCTAATTCTTCTAGCTTTCCTGCCACCTCAACATTCCTCGCCACCGCTCGGTGAAACAAAGCTCCCATATGGATCCCTGCCTCCTAACGGTGAGCAATTTCCACCTCCATCTCCTGCATCACTAGTTGCCTCTGATGGTCCTCGTCCCTCAACTTCTGGAACGCAGACTCCCTCTCCCTAGCCTTAGCCTCTAACTCCTCCACTCTACACCCTAACTCTAAAATCTGCTCCTCATACTCTCCCAACATCCGATCCTCAAAAGTAGCCTCGTCAGAGTCCATCATAGTTTTGGGTTCCTCCTCCGGACCAGACTCCACCTCTTCCTCATCATCATCATCAATAGGGGCCACTACTGAAATAGGCTCTACTATCAAGGGTGTCTTATAGACTACGTGGATATCACGCAGCTCCTCCTCTACTACTCGGCTAGGTCCTCCCATGTCAGTCATCCTACAATCACCAACATAAGATAACACAAACAACAACTCCATCAGAATGTTAAATAAACATAAGTTCATTGTATAGAATGAAGTTATATTTCATAACACACTAAGCCTCTCAAGGAAAACTCTACATGAGTTTTATCCCCTTCCTAACTTTTAAGTTCTCTTAAATTATAATCCAAGGACTCTCGTTCCTAAGGCTTATAACTATAGCTTTAATACCAACTTGTGACGCCCCCAAATTCGAACCTCCACTTGCTCACTCGAATTCGATTCATCACGTTCTCATGGTAAAACCATAATAACTAAAATAACACATTCACAACGGAAGATCTAAATTAGAATAATATACAATGATTTATTATAATTATTTCCCCAAGTCTCACAATCTATAGTACTTAATAGATTACACAATAGTATCAAATAAAGACCTATTACATAATCCTACATAACTTTAAACATCGTCTGAAAATAGTCTTAACACAACATAATAGTTTTAAACATAAAAAGGAACAAGCTAGTCGGTGGCCTTGACCTTGCCCTTGTCTGCTCCAGAGACACCTCCCTCTTCCTCTTTAACTGAAAGGTTTTAAATAAGCAAGGATTAGCCCAAATTGCCCAGCAAGTAATATACAACAAGGGTAAAGAGTCTCTAAGATAGTTCAGAGTTTCAGAATAATATCATGAGTAATGAATATCAACAATTCTTGAAACAAGAACGATAATTAAATATAAATCAATAGAGATATATGAATTCAACGACTATCAATGTATCCAACTGAATAAACAATTTATATTGAGTAGTCACTAAGGACTATTGAACTTCCACTAGAGTTATCAATATTAAACTAATAACCCAAAAATATCAAGTGCTATAGATGATCAGTCTACAATACTTTACGTTATGCATAACACCACCATAATATTCAATCATGTGTTGGGGTTTCCACAATATTCAAGAACAATACTAAGTTCAACATGAATAATAATTTTCACAAGAATTTAAGCATACTAGTTCGATTGAACGAATAAGCGGGATAACTTACATTCACAAGATAAGTTTAAAAGTAGGGTTCAAAGAACTTGCACAATCAAGAGTGAACTTCAAGGAAACTCTCTCAATAATAATTAGAGTAAGTTTAGGGAACTTGGCTTAAGCGTAGTTTATCCACTTTAAGAAATCAACACTTTCGAATCCTATTAATAACGTATTATAAGTACAAGATGTTCATCAGCTAACACAGTCTTTAATCAAGCTCAACACGATTCAAGTATGCACATATGTAATACAAAATCAACTTATATTCCCATTATTAACCAAGTGTCTAACAATTTACAACACGCAAGGTTAAGATCTTTCTACCCATGGACTTTCCTATTACAAGGCAAACACCAACTTATTATCTAAGCATCACATATATACATAAATCAGTAGGTTTTAAACTCCTTTTAGCAATATAGGTACCATACAAGCTAACTACCAAAGATCAGATCTCACCATCCCAGATTCTAGACTGGCACAGCTGCGCCATGGCTAAGCCTTGGACCGACGATGCTGCGTCGTCCTCTAGCCAAGCCAAGATTCTGCTGCTGTCTTATGGTTTCTGTCCAGCTTGCTCAAAACAATCATAAATGATATATTTGTCACGTTAAGGGTCTTTTCATGCTTCTCAAGTCAATCTAGGTTCCCTTTTATAATATATTTCCAAATTGATCATTTCAACAATTTAAGGCCATTCGAGGTTATGAAACCACAAAGTCTATCATGCTTGCTCTCTAAACATACAAGATAGTTATAAAACTCATATTAGGCATGCTTAAGAGTATTCATAACACATATGTGCAACTAACACCGCTTTAGTTGAAAATATGCTTCGTTCATGCTTTTTTGAAATATGATACATAAGCATGGTATATATATGTTTACACTACATAAGTGAGTCTAAGAGTATCATCAAACATGATCACAAATATCAGATTTTAGTCCACATGGTAGCTTGACGATATTCACATTCAAAGCTTACTAGTAAGTTCAACTTGTTCATGCTCGCTTATTAACCTCATAAACACCATCTAAAGGTTTATTCATGCATTTCTAGGTCATACTAACATGCTTTCAAAGTCAGAATATAAATCATGTAGAAATCATGAATGTTAACTCACTAGGCTAAGCTTTTTCTTGAAAACATTTCTAACACAAGGTTTAATAAGTTTGGTCATGCTTAAAGGAACTATGTACAATATACCATGCTCATCTATGTGTAAAATCAGTCATGTATCGCTTACTAGGTCCAAAATTTGCAGAACATGATCTCTAACATAGTTTGTTTTCAAAATCTAACATCCAAATCTCCATCTAAACCATAGCTTTCGTTAATCATGCAAATATATTAAAACATGCTCCACTTAGAATAATATACTTACACATACACATCACACATGTTTGCATGCTATTATAAGTCATAACACTATAACAGATTGCAAAACAGAAGCTCAAAACTAAATTCAGCAATTGGCACAACTGCGCTGCGCCTCAGTATTAATATGGCGCATCTGCTCCATGCCTGGTTCGAGCCAGGAACAGTCTGTTTCGACAACTATTTCGCCCAAACACAGAATTTACCCATAAAATTGATTCTAAACACTCATGTATCAGCTTAAACATGCTCATAAGGCCATCTAACAACTATATGAACATTACCCACCCTCATTAACATCCAATTCCACATAATCAAAAATTTGAATTTCAAGAACTTAAAACTCTGTTTACAAAAACTGAAATTGGAAAGCATGGAATAGAGTTATACCTCTGCAATATGAATGGACTTGCTACTACTTGAACTCTTAAGCTCTTAGAACACTTGTATGCTCTCAATCTTAAACTAAGTAATTCTCAGACAACTTCAAGCAACACCAACTGATAAACATGGCTGCTATTTATAGAAGAAGTTTGGACTGAGCATTGGTGTTACACAAGATGGAAATCCATAGTGCAATGGAATAGAAAAATGGTTGCTCAAGGGTTGGCCAACCACCCTCAAGCTCAGCCATCGTCTCCTACAATTAGCCTTTTGAAGAATACGTATTCTAGCTTGGAGTTACTATTCATTGTACTTGGTGACACTAATTATGGGACAAGAGAGAAAATCTCAGCATTTCATGTTATCTAGGCTTGGTTTGTTTTATTTAATCCCCATAATGAAATCTCAATGTACAATTGTTACCATATTAGGAATTTAGGGAATAATTATACACTCACATTATATAGTCCATGTACATTAAATATACGCAATAAAATAATGCAGTCAGATATTATTGTCCAGGTAGTTCCATAATTATCTCTACCACTCATATAACCATATTATAACCTTATTATATTAATAAATAAATTTATTCCTTCCCTTAATTAATTTTCACTTAATATATTACAGTTTCATAAAACTTAATATTTAGTCACACAGTGTCACACTACTCTACATAGTATAGTTGTATTATTATCCATATGCACATAACTGTCAATATAATATTATTATATTACTAACTTACTTATAAAATAATTTATTCACTTCCTTGATTAATTAACATCAATATTAATTAATCCAATCATCGTTGATTAATGTATTTATTGATTTCCATAACCATTATTTATCTATATAATTCTTATTATACCCTTATAGTTATATTGCAAACAATAATAATCACATATTATCAATTAATTGTCGAGTAATCAATTTTCTACCACAACCATTATCAATTAATTAATATAACAATTAACAATTAATATTGGTTATTTGCACACTTTATTTCATAGTTTATTAATGTCACACATATCATAGAATTGTTCTATTTAATTTTCAAAGTAGAAAAATTAATTTTCTTCAATCCGCCATTTAGCCTTAATTCTTGATTTATCTTCTTCTGGAGACTAGTAGCAATTGCATGCCATGCCCTGACAATGCCAAGACTGGTTTAGCTTAAGCCAGTGTCAACTTTCATCGCTACACTCGCTTTCTACGACATGAATTACTATCCACAAAAGTGTTACTACAAGTCTACGAGCGTATTGATTACACATATGAAATCACATTATCAACACGATTAATCTTCTAGATTCTCGTTTAAGTTTGCTTAACGGATTTCTTCGTTTCGCATTATGCCACACAAGGCATTTCACAATTCTCATTGTCAATTAACACTTCTTAATACACATCGATCAAATACGAATCACTTAATTTAACCAGCTCACAAAATAATAACACTTATATTCACAGAAATATTATTTCTATTTATATATTCATTTAATAATACATGGAAATTCTCGGGTATTACAGAATATCCTTGATATTTGCGTTTCATCCAGTATCTTTTCATGAAAATATTATTCTAAGCATTCTTGATAAATTTTAACCTTTTTAAGCCAGAGTACTATTCACAGGGTACTATTCTCAAAGTACTATTCATGGGATACTATTCACTAGGGTACTATTCACCTGGGGTACTATTCATGACAAAAAAAATGATTTCTTTTCTGTCCAAGTCATTTTTGATACATTATTATTCTTGAATTTTACTCCACAAAGCAGTATCATGTTAACCATTTGAACGTTTTTAAACTTTGGATAAATTTAAAGTCTTTAATATTTATCCTTGATCTCGTTTGATTGAATTTTATTATATCATTGTCATCATCCTCATACTTATATTGTGATGAAAGTCATCTTTGGCCCGCGGTGCATAGATGGACTATTGATTGGTATGATTATGACCATGGATTATTCGGTATAATCATGACCTGTAATGTTACAAGTGATGTGGATTATTTATTTAGCTGAGTCTCAGCGACAATTATTGGTATGATCATGACCATGCGTTCTCTTCGGCCAAGGGTGCAAAGATGAATTGTTGTTTGGCATGTTCATGACCATTGGTGAAAACACGAATATCCTTGGCCCGTAGTGCATGGATAATTTGTGGTCATGATACTAATGAATATCCTTGACCCGTAGTGCAAGGATAATTCAGTGATGTGGATTATTTATTAAGCTGAGTCTTAGCGATAAAATTGATGATAAATTTTTAAATCATAGAAGATAGTAGATATCATGCTCTACCTGACTCTTCTAATGGATTGCTTATGCCGCTGCAGTTGTTGATCTAAAACTAGTTGTCTATTGTATTCTATCAGTTGTTATACTGTTAAAGGCTAAGGATAATTTATTCTGCATTATGTTAGACATAATATTTCTTACTGGGCTAGTTGAGCTCACCCTTTTCTTTCACTGTTCTCTTCAGGAAATTAAAATATAGCTAGGACTAGTCGGGGAATGGATTGACGGTCCAGATGGTTATTTTAGTAGTCCTCAATATTCTGTGAAATAGTGTGATAATAATTGTAATGAGATTGAATTTGAGTTTGGATATTGTCTAAAAGAAAATATTCGTGTTAAAACTCTTAGCTATTGTGTTGTCGTATTTTGCACGATAGTTGTATAATTATGTTTGTATTTTTATTCTATATCATGTATTTGGCGACTCGGAATGGGTGATGTATACCTATTTTGGGGGCATCACAGTTGGTATCAAAGCTTAAGGATATGATCCCTGGCTGAGATTTGAGACTAGAACTAGGAGGGGAGAGACGGGTAATTCCTTCGCTAGTATAACCTACCTAAGTTTATTTGTTATTTAATTGGTCGGTCAGAATATATGGATATTATGTGGCATGTCAATTAACCCTTGTTTTGTGGCAGTGTTTGAAAATGACATCTGAAAATGTTGAGATAAGCGATGGAGCACATGAGACCGTTGAGTCACCGCTGATCAATAACCAAGATAATGTGCATTAGGAAGGCAATAATCCTTATATAAACAACAACACCAACCAAATGACGAACGACAGTAAGTTTGGGAACTTTTTAGAATTCATGAAACACAAAACGAGAGAGACTCCTATTCATAATACAGGTGGAAACTGTTGCCTCTTTTATAGTTCTAATAAAAGAGCTCTAACTCATGCAAGCATACACGGGTTAACAAGTAATACAGAGTAAGTAGAGTATCGATCCCACAGAGAAAGTTGTTAAATTCAAACTATCATGCATCAATTAACTCACCAAATTTATATGCCTAGACTAATGACTAAAAGTGTTGAAGTAAACTAATTGTGAATAATAATTGAAAATAAGAATACAAATGGAATAAATTTAATCTGGAAATAATTGGACCCTAACTTCATTTAATATTTCATCTAATCGCCACTATCACGTAAGAAATGTTCACATATCACAGGAAAATAGCCAAGAGCACGAATAGAGTTATAACCATTTTTCAATGCACTATAACCTACTTACACAACATCTACAGATGTTAGACTCTATGTAATCACCAATACAACCAAAATCACTATATATCTATGTGAAATTGCAATTATATTGATTTTAAGCTCAAGCCCTTATTCTAGCTCATACGGTGAAACAGTATGTATCTATATTGTTCACAATCCATACCTATATATCTATACGCAAGCCATATACAATAGCCCCATATTCGCATGCTATCATGATTACAATCCATACCTATATGTTCATTGTCAATTCCATACAAGTACTAAGACGAATGGTGATCAAGTATTCATACATGTAAAATAACTATGACAGATATTACATATGATATGCAAAACAATCCTAGCATTTAAATGTGCAACCAAACTACATATTAAAATCCGTTAGAATCCTATAATGGAATTTAGTTCATGGCTGAACCAAAAGCCATTATGGGAGCAGCGCTAAACATGATCAATAAGTAAACAATTGAAATAAGAAAGATAGAACAATCAAACCCAATCGCTGAATAGAAATCAATGATCAACGTTTAAATCCTCATAGAAATCCAGTAAATAAGAATAGAAATTCACAATGGTAGATAATCCCAAGAAGAATTGGAAAAATAGATGTTAAGGCTTCGTTCTACGTTGGAATCTCTTCCAAGGTGTAAACCCTATGTTGGAATCCCATATATACCATTTGACATCGTGCAAAAATTTCTTCATTTGATAACCCACCAAGTCAGAAGGTACCATCTTACTTACCAGATAATTCACGTAGTCTGCGAACCATGGCACTTCACCTTTCACCACAAACAACTACTCATTTGGAAAGGAATCGTTGATCAGAACTTTATTGTTTACTTCCCTTTTTGAATTCTCGAGTCGCGACAAGTGGTCCGCCACTTAGTTTTCAGTCCCCTTTCAGTCCTTGATTTCCAAATCAAATTCCTACAATAATAAAATCCATCTAATCAACTGAGGTTTTGCATCATTCTTTGCCATTAAATATCGAATCGCCGCGTGATCCATATACCCTATCACCTTTGTGCCAATCAGATATGCTCAGGACTTATCAAAGGCGTATACCACTGCCAATAGTTCTTTCTCTGTGGTGGGATAGTTCAATTGTGCATCTGTTAGGGTCTTGCTGGTATAATAAATCACATGAAATATCTTTTCTTTCCTGTGCCCCAAAACAGCTCCTACGGCGTAATCACTGGCATCACACATCAATTCAAATGGCATAGTCCAATCTGTTGCAGTAATCACTGGTGCTGAAATAAGTTTCCTCTTCAAGTGCTCAAATGCTAACATACAGGCTTCATCGAAGTTGAACTGTGCATCCTTCTCCAATAGACTGCATAGCGGTTTAGTTATTTTGGAGAAATCCTTAATGAATTTGCGGTAGAAACCAAGATGTCCCGAGTAAAACTCCTTTTCTTTTCTTTGAAGTGGGTGGTGGCAAGTGCTCAATAGTTGTCAGCTTCTCCTTATCCACCTCAAGTCCCGTCTTTGAAACTTTGTGTCCCCAATATGATTCCATCTTGTACCATGAAGTGACATTTTTCCCAGTTTATCACTAAGTTCATTTCAACACATCTTTTCAAAACCATAACCAGATTTTCAAGGCATAGGTCAAATGAGTCCCCGAAGACTGAGAAATCATCCATAAATACCTCCACATTCTGTTCCACCATGTCTGAAAATATAGCCATCATGCATCTCTGAAACGTGGCTGGCGCATTGCATAGTCCGAAAGACATCCTTCTGAAAGCAAAAGTGTCGTACGGACATGTGAAGGTAGTCTTTTCCTGGTCTTTTGGAGCTATCATAATTTGATTGTAGCCTGAATATCCGTCCAGAAGGCAATAATACTCATGACCTGCTAACCTATCCAACATCTTATCAATGAATGGGAGTGGGAAATGATCTTTCCTCGTAGCTTTGTTAAGCTTGCGGTAATCCATGCAAACTCTCCATCTTGTTACTGTTCGTGTTGGAATTAACTCATTATTCTCATTGGTCACGACTGTCATACCACCCTTTTTCGAAACACACTATACTGGGCTCACCCATGAACTGTCTGAGATCGGATAAATTATTCTTGCATCTAGCCATTTCAGTACGTCCTTCTTAACCACTTCTTTCATTATCGGATTAAGCCTCCTTTGTTGCTCAACTGTTGGCTTGCTACCATCTTCCGTCAGGATCTTGTGCATGCAATAGGAAGGGATGATGCCTTTGATATCTGCTATAGTCCATCCAATAGCTGACTTGAACTGTCGAAGCACTCGTAGCAATTTTTCCTCCTGACAAGATGTTAGTGCAGATACGATAATCATAGGTAATTTTGAATCTGAACTTAAAAATGCATACCTGAGATGTTCGGGGAGTGGTTTTAACTCCAACTCTGGAGGTGACTCAAGAGATGGCTTTAACTTTTCTGAGGCTTCCCCAGCTGTTGTCAATGGCTCTGTATGTAATCTAAATCTCCTGAATTATGAGGCTGTAGCCAGATATTGTACAGATTCATCGAATTCCTCATCCTCCATATTTGAACTCGATTAGAGATATTCTTCAAAGGTTCATAGTCTGCAAAACTCTGCACCTCATTCTTTGCGATCCGATCCACCAAATCAACCAGAGAACATTCTTCTTCATCTGTTGGGAACTTCATGGCTTTAAAGACGTTGAAGGTGACCTCCTGATCCTGAACGCGAATAATGAGCTCCCCTTTCTGCACATCTATCAAAGTCTTGCCGTGGCTAAGAATCTTCTCCCTAGTATGATTGATATACTTTTGTCCTCTTCATAGTCTAGAATGATGAAGTCAGCCAGAAAAATGAACTTGTCCACCTTTACCAACACATCTTCAATAATTCCCCGTGGATATGTGATGGATCTGTCAGCTAGCTGTAGTGATATGTTCGTCGATCTTGAAGCCGGCAATCCCAACTGATTGAACACTAACAAGGGCATCAAGTTTATACTTGCCCCTAGATCACATAAACACTTGCTAAAGTTCATCTTCCCAATGGTGCACGGAATTGTGAAGTTGCTCGGATCTTTCAGCTTTGGAGGTAATTTCTATTGGAGCACTGCACTGCATTCCTCTGTCAAGGCTACCGTTTCAAACTCGTCTAATCTCCTCTTCATTGACAATATACCTTTCATGAACTTTGCGTAGCTTGGCATTTGTTCCAATGCCTCGGTGAATGGTATGTTGATCTACAACTTTTTGAACACCTCCAGAAACTTACTAAACTGTTTGTCTTCCTTCTGCTTAACTAACCTCTGCGGATATGGTACTTGAGGGTGCATTGGTTGTACTGGACTCTCGACCTTCTCTTCTGAACCTGCCTTGTTCTTCTCTTCCTACTGAACCTCATATTTTTTTAACTTTTCTTCATCACCATCCAATTGTTACGCCTCGCATGGCGGCAAGTGCGATGTCCCTTAGTAACTCACTTGCGGCATGCGCGACTTACGATGTCTGTCAAGTCTTTCCCAGATCTCAATGTGATTGTTTGACACTGCTCCTTCCTGTCTCTTCTAGGATTTGTCTCTGTGTTACTTGGTAATGCACCCTGGGGCCTATTATTAAGCATGTTCGCCATCTGCCCCATCTGCGTCTCTAGATTCTTGATAGCCATTGCTTGGCTTTTGATCATGACTTCAGGGTTTTCCATGTATTTCAACATCATCTCCTCCATCTCTGATTTTTTCTCTGGCTGTGGTGCAGCTGGAGTGTGGTGTTGTTGTTTTTGAGAAAATCCCTGTGGAAACGGTGGTTTTTGTGCAAACTGTGGCTGAGATGACTGTGGTTGAAACTGTTGGTTCGGCTGAAACTGATGTTGTTGTTGTCCTCGGTTATTTGACCAACTAAAGTTTGGATGATTGCGGTTGTTGGGGTGGTATGTGTTCTGGAATTGACCTTGGTCTTTTCTGTAATTACTCACATACTGTACTGACTCTGAGCTGATGGCACATTGATCCATGGAGTGTGACCCCACACAAATCTCACAAACGAAGGCAACTGCTTTCACTTTGCTTTTTGCCAAAGTATCTATCTTCTTAGCCATAACTGCCATCTGTGCTGACAACTGAGTAATGACATCAACCTCCAACACACCTGCAACCTTGGGTTGTGGCATCCGAGCTGTAGGATTCTGATAATCATTTGCAGCCATAGTCTCGATAAGCGTATAGGCCTCATCATAGCTCTTTGCCCATAATGCCCCTCCTGCGGCTGCATCCACAATCGGTCTCGATTGCCATCCTAACCCATTGTAAAAGAAATTTATCACCATCCAGACTGGTATACCGTGATGCGGACATTTTCTAAGCATCTCTTTGTAACGCTCCCATGCCTCATATAAGGACTCGCCCTGCTGTTGCTCGAGCTGAAAGATAGCCGTCCTCATCTTTGCAGTCTTAGCCATTAGGAAAAACTTGGCTAAGAATTTCTGTGCTAAGTCCTCCCATGTGGTTATTGACCCTGACGGCAAAGAGTGTAACCAACTTCTAGCCTTATCTCTCAATGAAAATGGAAATAGTCGTAGTCTGATGGCATCCTCCTTCACACCATTGTATCTGAATGAATCACAAATCTCTATGAAACTCAATAAGTGTTCATTTGGATCATCCGTAGCAGCACCCCCAAACTGAACTGAGTTCTGCACCATTTGAATAGTGCCTGGTTTAATCTCAAAAGTGTTTGCTGCTATCGCCGGTCTGACTATGCTTGACTGTAGCCCATTTATGTTTGGCATGGAATATTCCCTTAGAGCCCGATGCTCTTCTCTTTGCTCAATCCTTGGTTCTTCCGCCATACTAACTATAGTACTCTTTAACTGCACTTGCAAATTTCTTCGCACACTTGCTTTCCAACCTCTTCCGTTTATGTTGTCATGTGCTGGTGGTAGTTCTGAGTTGGATGATCGCGTGTGCATAAAAATTACCAAGCACTTGAAATGAAAAGCGAAATAAAAATAGAAATGAGAAACAATCAGAATTGTCTAAGTCATACAATTTAGCTTTAAACTGATAATAATTATCTAAATTAACGCCTTTTCCCGACAACGGCGCCAAAAACTTGTTGCCTCTTTTATAGTTCTAATAAAAGAGCTCTAACTCATGCAAGCATACACGGGTTAACAAGTAATACAGAGTAAGTAGAGTATCGATCCCACAGAGAAAGTTGTTAAATTCAAACTATCATGCATCAATTAACTCACCAAATTTATATGCCTAGACTAATGACTAAAAGTGTTGAAGTAAACTAATTGTGAATAACAACTGAAAATAAGAATACAAATGGAATAAATTTAATCTGGAAATAATGGGACCCTAACTTCATTTAATATTTCATCTAATCGTCACTATCGTGCAAGAAGTGTTCACATATCACAGGAAAATAGCCAAGAGCACGAATAGAGTTATAACCATTTTTCAATGCACTATAACCTACTTACACAGCATCTACAGATGCTAGACTCTATGTAATCACCAATACAACCAAAATCACTATATGTCTATGTGAAATTGCAATTATATTGATTTTAAGCTCAAGCCGTTATTCTAGCTCATACGGTGAAACAGTATATGTCTATCTGGTTCACAAAATATGCAAGCCATATACAACAGCCCCATATTCGCATGCTATCATGATTACAATCCATACCTATATGTTTGTTGTCAATTCCATACAAGTACTGCGACGAATGGTGATCAAGAATTCATATATGTAAAACAACCATGACAGATATTCCATATGATATGCAAAACAATCCTAGCATTTAAATGTGCAACCAAACTATATATTAAAATCCGTTAGAATCCCCTAATGGAATTTAGTTCATGGCTGAACCAAAAGCCATTATGGGATCAACGCTAAACATGATCAATAAACAAACAATTGAAATAAGAAAGATAGAACAATCAAACTCAATCGCTGAATAAAAATCAATGATCAACGTTTAAATCCTCATAGAAATCCAGTAAATAAGAATAGAAATCCATAATGGTAGATAATCCCAAGAAGAATTGGAAAAATAGACGTTAAGGCTTCGTTCTATGTTGGAATCTCTTCTAAGGTGTAAACCCTAGTTACTATGATGAAAATACGCTTAAAGTTATCAAGTTGTTCGTCTGACACCCGTTAGAATCGTTTAAAACCCAATTATAATTCATTTAATTAAAAAATAAAATTAAAACAAAATTACAAGATCGAGATCGCCACGCTGTGCCGCGCCTTCTCTCCGCCCTATGTCTCGCAGCGGTAGCGAGACTTCTGAAATGTCTGCCTGTCCAATAACCTCTCATGCAAGCGCGTCTCTGCTCGCGGCAGCGCGAACTTGCGATATGTCATCATCGTTCGGTTTGGGTATTTTCATGGCACGCGCTCCCTAAGTCATTATGTTATTGTTCTTGCCAGCGGCGCATTTCTTTACTGCAAGTTCTCGTTACGGTTTTTTGGCTTACATCATGTCACTGCTTCTTCGCTATTTGTTCTTTTCATGCTTGATCTCTTGCTCCATTATACCTCCATGCCATGCACATCCTCGTTTTTGCCTCGCCTTCACGCATCTATTCGCCACGTGCCTTCTAATACCACCAAAATTAAGTCGATTCATGCACTTATTCACCAAAAGGAGTTTTAAGTAAATGCAATGCAAAATAACGTGAAATGCAACTAAAACACAATAAAATGTACTTAAGATGGGCACAATTCGCATGCATTGGTATTCAATAAGTAGGTAATTATACCACTTATCAGAAACATTAGCAACTCACGGCTTGTCGCCACTAAGCAGTTCAAGGAGCTGGGACCACCGGAGTTTTTGGGAAAGCCATAACCACTTAAGGCAGAGACGTGGATAAAGCAGATCACCAAGATATTTGATGTCTTAGAATCCTCAGAGGAGTAAAAGGTTCCCTTCGCCACCTTTATGTTGCATGAAGAGGCAAATCATTGGTGGGAATCTGTAAAGCGTACTCAACCTTCCGCACTGAAAATGTCTTGAGAGAAGTTCCAAGAATTGTTCAACAACAAGTACTTTCCCGAAAGTATTCGTCACATGAAGGAGGTAGAATTCATCAAGCTGGAGCAAAACAATATATGACTGTGTCGCAGTACGAGGCTAAGTTTACCGAGTTGTCCCGGTTTGTATCTCATTTAGCTGATAATGAGGAGCGAATAACGCAAATGTTTTTGCGAGGTTTAGAACCCGAAATACGTCAATACGTCATTTCTCACAAAAAATTTTTATATTCAGATGTTATGAATATGGCTCAGTTATTAGAACACGATTATGAGTCAACTCAACTAAAAGGCAATGACCAACAACACGATAATAATCGTACCGGTGGCAACGTCCATCAGAACAATGATAACCATCATGGAGGAAATTATCATGCCAAAAATGGTAACCACTTCAGTGGAAATCATAACCAAGATAATAGGAAATGTGAACTAAGTGAAAACAACTTCAAGAAGAGAAGGTTCAATAATGATGGAAAGACAGCAACACCAGTACCCATTTCAAAGGAAGAAGAACGACCACCGATCGTATGCTTCAAATGCGGACAGGAGGGACACATCCGTCCAAACTGTACGCATCAACCCAAAGTGTGCTTCAATTACGAAAGAGAAGGTCACCTAGCTTGATTTTGTCATGTAGTGAAGTCAAGTCCAACTGGGATGGTGACGCCAAAGGATGTCCCAGACAAGTTAAAGACGGTAGTTTAAGTGAGAGCGTTTATCGAGGAACCCAAACAAAGTTATCATGGGTAAGTTAATCATAAACTCTTGCAAAATCTATACCTTATTCGATACCGGTTCTACCCACTCTTTTATTTCTCCTACTTGCGCTCAACGTTTAAACTCGACTCCGGAGAAATTAGACTTTGACTTATCTATTGAAACTCCGTTATGAGAAACCTTCGTTACATCCACTGTTTATAAATCTTGTTTGATTCAAATTGATACCCTCATGTTACCTGTCGATCTTATCTCTTTGAAAATGCTTGCACTTGATGTGATTTTAGAAATCGACTGGTTAACTACTCATCATGCTAAAATTGATTATTTTCGTAAGGTTGTTAGTTTTCATATTCCTAACCAACCTATTATGCAAATTCAAGCAACCAAACCACTAAAGTCAATAACTGTCATATTAAGCCATAAGTAAAGAGCCCTGAACCTTTCGCTGGTGACTTCCAAGTCTTGGAATGCACAGAAGCCAAACTTTCTATAGGGGACACCGTCAATAACGGTGGCAAGTTGATAGGTATCAATGTGACGTGTTATCCAAGTCTTGGATGAGAGTCACAGTTCCGAATAATATTTCAATCGTTAATAAATTTCCTGATGTATTCCCTGAAGAACTTCCTAGCCTACCCCTAGAGCATGAAATAGAATTTTGTATCGACCTTGAACCCAGTACAAAACCCTCAAATATTTCTTCACCCAAAACGAACGTAACATGCGCCAAAGATGTTGGCTTGAGCTGTTGAAGATTATGACCATACCATTCAATAACATCGTGGAAGAGCGAACATGGTAGCTGATGCGTTAAGTAGAAGATCATATGCGGTTACGAGTGCGACGTTGTTAACACAAATAATTTTGTATCGACCTTGAACCCGGTACAAAACCCTCAAATATTTCTTCACCCAAAACGAACGTTACATGCGCCAAAGATGTTTGGTTGAGTTGTTGAAGATTATGACCATACCATTCAATAACATCGTGGAAGAGCGAACGTGGTAGCTGACGCGTTGGGTAGAAGATTATATGTGGTTACGAGTGCGACATTGTTAACACAAAGACCCATTTGTACGATTTACAAAGGATGGAGATAGAGTTAAAGACTCCAAGAACCTACGTGAAGATACAGAATATACGATTAGAACCAACTTTAATCGATAAAGTTAAAGCCACTCAAGCTACAGACTCAGAGATGGTGAATGTGAAGAAGAAGGTTCAAGAAGGCGTTATTCTAGAAGCAAGAATCGACGAAGAGAGGAAATCTCAACCCTTAATTTTATTGGTCCATTTGAAATCCTCGATCGAGAAGGAACTGTGGCCTCTAGACTCGTCTTACCTCTAAGTATGTCGCGTGTTCATAACGTTTTTCATGTATCGATGTTACATAAATATGTGGACAACCCAAACCACATTATTGACTTAGAACTAGACGAGATAGTAGAAGATTTAACGTATGAGGAGATACCTGTTAAAATCTTGGATAAGAAGGAACATATTCTACGCTCAAAGGTTAGACCTCAAGAGTTAGAATTTGACATGAAATCAAGGTATTCTCATCTCTTTGACATACCAGGTGCGTACGTCAATTTCGAGGATGAAATTTCATAAGAAGGGGAGGTTGTGAGACCCCAAATTTTATGAATAAAGATTAATTTTCTCGAAATATATTTTTGAATATTAAGGTGTGGATTTGATATAATGTTATAGTTGTGGGTAATATTTATCAATTTTGCAAAGTAAGCAAGTGGTTATAAAATATTCGATTGGTCAGGGAATGTGACGCCCCCAAAATAGGTATACATCATACATTCTGAGTCGCCAAATACATGGTACAGAATTCAAATACAAACTTAGTTAATATAACTGTCGTGTAAAATACGACAAGACATAGCTGAGTTTTTACACGAATATTGTCTCATAGACAATATCCAAACTCAAATTCAATCCTCATTACATTTATTATCATACTAAATAGTGAGGACTACTAAAAAAACCATCTCAAAACATCACTCCGTTCCCCGACTAGTCCTGGCTACGTTCTCATTTCCTGGAGAGAATAATGAAAGCAAAAGGGTGAGCTCAACTAGCCCAGTAAGAAATATTATGACTAAGATAATGCAGAATAAATTATCATTCGCCTTCAATAGTGTTAAACTGATAAAATATAATAAACATCATGTTTAACTGCAGTGGAACAAGCAATCCATTAGAAGAGTCAAGTAGAGCATGATATCTATTATCTTTTATGATTTAAAAAGTTTATAATATAATTTATCCAGAATTCAATAATGTCAAAATTGTCAACATGATAATGCTTTGTGGAGTAAAATTCAAGAATAATATCCATGTATCAAAAATAATTTGGACAGAAAAGAAATAAATTTTTCGGGCGAATAGTACCCTATGAATAGTACTTCGGGAACAGTACCCCATGAATAGTACCTCAACATGAAAAGTGCCCCGAATACCCGAGTGAATAGTACCTGAGTGAATAGTAACCCATAAATAGTAACATATGAATAGTACCCCGAATCCCCGAGTGAATAATATTTGAGTGAATAGTAACTGAGTGAATAGTAACCCATGAATAGTAACCCGTGAATAGTACCTCGGGTGAAAATATTGATATTTAATAATAAAAAAATTCAGATCAATATTCTAATGAAACGATACTAGATGAAGCGAAAAACTCAAAGATATTCCACTAATTTCAGGGTTTATAGAAGCAATACTTACCATAGTAAGTTTAGATTTCAGAATATGAAAAGAAATAACATACAAAACTACAAATAGATTTTCACCTGTCATGCGGTACGTAATCCGCGTAGACAGGTTATTCCAATATATTAAAGGATGAATACGAAAAATAATATTCCTTTATGAATACGAAAGAAACAATAACACTTAGCTTAGTAGAAGACTGGATACTGCAATAGTGAAGTAGCAGAATACTCTTCTTCTTGCTCTCTATAGTTTCTCTCTCTATAGTTTCTCTTGTGAATCTCAGTGAATTGGTGAAAATGAAAGAGGAATTAAGCTTCTATTTATAGGAGAATGGACTAAATAGTAATTGATTCATGAACGGTCCAGATTGATTTACTATTAGAACGGACGGTCCATATTGATTACTATTAAAACCACAACCGACGGTTAAGATTGATTTACTTTTAAAACCACCACCGACGGTCCAAATTGATTTACTATTAAAACCACTACCGACGGTCTAGATTGATTTACTATTAAAACCAACATCGATGATCTAGTTTGATTTACTATTAAAACCACCACCGACGGTCAATAAAATTAGTAAATCTTCCCATGGAATACTAAGTCAAACTTACAACAAATGCCTCATAACAAATCCCTATATTTATATCAAAAAATTGAATAAATATTTACCATAAATCGTTTATCTTTAATAAACACATTTTTAATCTATTAACAATTATTCATTGTTAATATTATAACTCACAATATATTTTAATAACCAGATCATTCCTAGGAAAAAGAGGGCTTTCCGATAAGGATTTCTCTCTATTGGCACGCAATTAGGTGACTAAACCATGTTGGGTAAAATCTATATACGCACAACACGCAAGTATACGTGGTCAACAAGTAATAGAGTGATAAGTAGAGTATCGTTCCCACAGAGACTAACTAGCAATAATCTTAACTTACAATTACCAATTTTCTATTAAGCCTAATTTTATTAAACAAGTCAACTCAATAATTAAAATTAAAGTCTCTAAATTTAAAGAATAATTAAATTATCACAAAATAATCACCAATCTTAAAACCTGGAATTTCAAACAATTAATGGAGAATTAGACTTATGATTTCACCCCAAGCTTCACTCTAATTTTAACAGCTTTATTCCACTTCAATTTACTATCCCAATTTATTAATCAAGAACATGAATGTAGTATTAACCATCTCTCGATGCACTAATACCGTAGTAACGTAAATCCACAATGAAGATAGAAACACGTTAAACACCTTAATTAACTAACTCACTATATCTCTATGTGAATTACAATTAAGGAAGGTTTAAGAATAAGTTCTCTATCCGATTACATGTAATGTCAAGCATATCTCTACCTTAACATTCATCAAGATTCTGCTATTCACAAAATTCATGAACACATGCTATATTAATTAGGTCTAGATTTGAATATCCTCTCTCGATTCCATACAAATCCACAAAGAATTGTTGATCAGGCAATTCATAGATTCAAGCTTAAATCAATATAGATAAACTGGAAATAGACTATTGAAATGGAAATCAAAGTTTACAAAATCATCATTTCACTTAAAGATCCATCATAAGCCTAAAAAGTGAATTAGTTCATACTAAACGATATAAACACTGAATAATTCATAGAAAACATTCTTATCATTACAAATAATAGCCTAAGATGAAGAATATTGAAAAACACCCTTCACGAAGCCTAGAATTGCAATCGTCTTGAAAATCTCTTCGAAATACTCCTCCAAAGCTTGCTATGAAAAACTGGAAATTCAATCTTCGTTATGTGTCTTGTTCTATTGTTCAAGTTGTGTTTGATAGAGTAGTAGATGTCTAGCATACAAGCTCCAGCCGAAATTCCCTTAAATTAGAGTTCCATTGTCATGCAATTGCTAGAAACCATGCCCAAGAAGAATTTCAATCATAACATGACACTTCAGAATAGACACCCCCAGCCCCGGTGGGGGTGTATGTGCTATAAACGCCCGCCCCAGTGAACCACCTTTCTGTCAAGCTCCCTTGAAGACCCCCCACCCCGGCGGACTACCTGTCTGCTAAATGATTATGAAGACCCCCCGCCCTGGCGGGGGAACATAGTATAATTTGGCCCACCCCGGCGGTCTTGTATTCTGCTGCATGACATGCTGAACTTCAAAATTTCTTCCAATTATGCTCCGATTGACTTCAAATCACACCGAATAGTTCCAAATGTACGTTAAATGCTATAACCACCACCCTACACATGCAATAACATAAAACAAGTAAAAAGGAACATGATCACAAGAATTTAACAACAAATAAGCATGAAATGGACATTGAATCGCGTATATAAAATCCACTTATCAAAATCCCCCAAACTTAAACCATGCTAGTCCTCCAGCACAAAATAATTACATGCAACGCAATGCAATGCAATGAAATGAATATGACCTCACTTATATGCTTTCGAATCCAACAATATCGCAGAATCAAGATTATCTTAACGGCCTCAGCGAAAACAAGCAACTATACAATATCAACAACCAAAAACCAATCTACAATTCCATTTTAATCCTCAAATCTCAAGCCATCATCACTGGTATAATGTGTGTGTGCAACATCCATGATAACCGATACTGGCTCAAATTTCAATACATAACCAATCTCTTAGAAGGAATCATGCAGCGCAAACTTAAAAATTTCAACAATAGACAGTTCCCACTAAAACTAAACAATCAGTAATCTCAGGGTTTCAAGCAAGGTACTTATACTTTATTCATATACTTCCTCTCTTTTTTTAAATACGGGGGCTTTTTGCTCTTATTTCCCGTTTTATTCTTTTTTATACACATAGCTATGCAATGTCTTATTCCCTTAGGCTTTTCAATGCTACCTTAACGAGCTTTCGACCAACGACTCCCAGACCATTAAGACCTTAGGGCTCTAGGTGTAAAGACAATCCCTTCGGGCTTACTTACTTAAGTAACAAAGGCCACAAAACTAGACAAGCACGCCACGGTGTTTATTCATACTTTTTTTTAGATAAACTGATAACTACATAAAGCTTATATACCCGACATATCCTCCCCCAAACTTAGGTTCTTGCCTAACTTTAGCCTTTACCATCTATCCTTGTCATCTTGTCATTTATTCTAGCATTATCCTTTAGAGACCATTTAGGTATCAATTTGAACTGACCAATCAACATAGATGTTTGTTAATCATGTTATCCTTTTATACCAGTTTCAAACAAGCTCAAGATTCAATTTATAGCAGAAATTATATCACAGTTCTAATACTCAATACTATAATTGTTAACTTATTGTCAATCACATCATTGGCCTACAAACAATATGAAATATAACATTGATGGACTTACGCAACACAATATTGACTAACTAATTTTATTTTATTTTTTTTATATAAGGATAACAAAATGCATTACAAGATTATCTACTATGCAATGACAAACATTAACCTAAGCTACTATGAATGCACCTAAGCTATCATGCAATACTAAAATGAAGATGCAATACGGAAAATTAAATGACAAAATGCAAAATGCAACCTAAATGAGCTAAATGCATGCAAACATGTATTTAAATCCCCCAAACTTAAGTAATACAGTGTCCTCATTGGATGAATAGTCAAAATAAGTACGTGAGGACTTCCCTGCTATCGCTTAAGTCTGAGGAGGTGGTTGTTGTTCTTCTTCGTCCGAATCACTTGGTGGAAACCTTGGCATTGGCATGGGCTGTTGATATGGAAATTGTGATGCCGAGTTGAAGCTTTGAAGAGTTGTGTTTAGAGAAGAAAAAGATGTGTTCATAGCATCAAACATGTACTCTTGCCTCATTGTCAATCGCTACATTTCCCGATGTGTTGCCTTGTTGTACGCATTCAATTGATTTTGAAAATCAAGGAATTGAGAACTGTATATGGCCTCAGCGTGCGGTACCTGCTCAGCCCCTTGATCGTTCATTGCTTCATCATCATCCCTCGATGTCTCTGTAGCATCAACGTCGTCTTTCGAATCCGACGGGAAAACGAACCCCAGACCACGCGGATGTGACTCGCCCCCTGCCCAAACGAAATACCGTGCTAACATTCTAGAATCAAGTAATGCAAGCGGCATTTGTGTGGGCTCATCATCGGACCATCTTACCCCGGCATTCCGACACAACCCACATATGAGTGATGGGTGTGGCAAGCCTCTAGAAAAGTTTCCACGTAAATACCGACGGATGGAGGAACAAATAATGGCCCTGACATCAATGATGAAATCTTGCACAATAGCGTACAACAGTAATGTCTTCTCTTTTGTGACATCCGAGGTGTGTTGGGATGGAAGCAATTTAGCATATAGGAAGGCGTACCAGATTTTTCTATATCGGTTAAGGTCTTTGCTATGAAACACGGTGCCTCCCTTCCGACCCTTGATCCAAGATGTTTCTGACTTTCTCATCACCGTGATTATAACATCATAGTCCGGGTTAGAATTACGGAGATGAGCATAGTTGCAGTGGCGAGGTACCCACAGTTGGTAGTAAGTGTTGATTGCATCTGCACTGAATGGAACCAACTGACCTCGCACAAATGCGTGGAATGGTTCTTTGTCCTCAGCATTTACGTAGAATTCTTTGATAATGTTCACAACGGCTGGTTCTGGCTCCTCGGTGAATTTGGTCCATCCCTTTTGGTAAATTTGAGGCATAAGCTCCCCATCGTTAAGATCCAGTGCCAACCCCCGCTCCGGTGTAAGGGCCTTGGTGAGTATGTAGTCATACCAGTCGGCGGCGGCTGCACTTGCAAATTTTCGGCTATCGAAGGTGCGGGTTGGTTGAGATGGACGTGAACTCTCCCCCCTTTGGCGTTTAGAAGATGATTGTGAAGCCATATCTCTCCCTAATTTTTGGACTTACCTTAGTTCTCCCCTAAACTTTTCAATTTTATCCTCTTTAGCTCATAATTATACTCTATGTTTGCTTTATATCAATTGTTGTGGGAGATTTGGTATGAAATGTGGTGCTATATATAGAGGTGAAAGAATATGGTCTGTTGGTGGATTGAAGAGGTGGGGTAATTAATGGAGTTAAGGTGGTAATGTTAGTAGTGGGTGGAGGTTATGGGAAGAGGTTATGAGGTTTAATGGAGATAGTGGGTGATTGGTTATGGGAGGAGGTTACCTAACTGCGACCTTTGTCTCTTGAAGTTCCGGACCCACTTCCAAATGGGTATTGTCTTGGAAGGCCCACTTCCCGTGATATGCCACTTCTTATCTCGAATTTAGGGACCCCCTTACGGAGGGGGTTGTAGTGCTTTTGAGGCCCACCCCGACAGGCATGCTTTTTATCTACCATGTTTGGTGACCCCCGCCCCGACGGGGGTTATAGTACACAAGGGGCCCTCCCCGGCGGGCATGCCTACTGTGAGGCTCTATCTTTTGCTTCATTTTTACTCATTTAATGCTCCATTTTTGCTCACTTAATGCTCTATTTTCAATCATGCATGACATAAAGCATAAAGTTTAGTGGATTGGTTATAACGTGAAGTATTGATGAGAGATTAACTAGACTATCAATGTATGCTACTAACTATATTGTAACAACTATAAATGAAAAATACGAGAAATAAACTAAAAATTGGGTTGCCTCCCAAGTAGTGCTTGATTTTAAGTCATTCAGCCTGACTACTTCCTGCTTATATTGTGTCGGTCAATGTGATGGCGATCACGTCGGTGTTAGCTTCATCACCCCAGTAATGCTTTAAACGTTGTCCATTTACTTTGAATATATCTAGTAGATTGCGACTGTAGAGTTCCACTACACCATGAGAGAAAACCCGTTTAATAGTAAATGGTCCCAACCACCTCGATTTAAGCTTTCCGGGGAACAATTGCAGCTGTGAGTTGAACAATAGTACTGATTGACCCGACTCGAATGTTTGATGCATAATTTCTGGTCGTGCCATCTTTTTACCTTTTCTTTGTAAATTTTGGAATTCTCATAGGCATGAAGGCGGAATTCGTCGAGTTCATTCAATTGAAGTAATATTTTCTCCCCTACAGCTACTTGATCGAAATTAAGTTTTTGTACCACCCAATATGCCTTATGTTGTAGCTCTCGGCGGTAAAGTGACATGCCTTCCGTGCATGAGTTGATATGGTGACATCCCGATGGTGTTTTGTATGCGATCCAAGAGGGCCCATAATGCATCGTCCAATCTAAGCGACCAATCTTTTCGACTCGGATTCACCACTTTCTCTAGTATCTTCTTGACTTCTCTGTTTGATACCTCAGCCTGTCCACTGGTTTGAGGGTGATATATTGTAGCTACCTTATGGTTGACCCCATACTTGGCCAATAGAGTCAGAAAGACTTATTGCGTGACTACCTACCTCACATCGATAATTGCTCTTGGCATGCCAAACCTCGTGAAGATGTTCTTTTGAAGGAACTTGAGGACCACTTTGGCATCGTTTGATGGTAATGCTGCAGCTTCAACCCACTTTGACATGTAATCCACTACGAGTAGAATATACTGATTGTTCAAGGATGAAGGGAATGTCCCCATGAAATCGATACCCCATATGTCAAAGATTTTCACTTCAAGAATTGTTTGTAGAGGCATCTCATTCCGTCTCGAAATGTTGCCCACTCTTTGACACCTATCACATTGCTTGACAAAATGGTGGGCATCTTTGAATAATGTAGGCCAATAAAAACCTGCTTGTAACACCTTCGCTGCTGTCCTCTCACTCCCATAATGTTCTTCACTTCACTATAGGGGACGCACCGTCGAATCATTTTGTCGGTGCACTGCTTGAACAAATATGGTTCGTCCCACATGTACCATTTCACATCATGAAGAAATTTCCTTTTCTATTGTCTTGTGAGGTCAGGTGGTAGAATGTTGCTCGCAAGGAAATTTGCATAATCCCCATACCACGGAATCTCTGCTGAAATCCCAAACAGTTGCTCATTTGGGAATGACTCATTAATCTCACAGCTGTCGTCTTTTGCTTTCCCTTGGTTTTCCAACATAGATAAGTGATAGGCTACTTGGTTCTCCATCCCCTTCCTATCTTTTATTTCTAAATCAAACTCTTGAAGTAGGAGAATCCACCGGATAAGGCGTGGCTTAGCATCCTTTTTCGCTATCAAGTACTGAATCACCGCAAGGTCTGTGTAGACTATCACCTTAGTCTCGATCAAGTAAGCCCAAAATTTGTTAAACACATACACCACTATAAGCAATTCCTTTTCTGTGGTTGTGTAGTTCATTTGAGTTTCTGTAAGTGTTTTGCTTGCGTAGTATATGGCGTGAAACACCTTGTCTCGATGTTGACCCAACACAACCCCAACCGCGAAGTCGCTTGCATCACACATAAGCTCGAATGGCATGCTCCAATCTGGTGCGACTATAATAGGGGATGTAGTCAATTTTTTCTTTAATAAGTCAAAAGTTGTCTTACATTCTTCATTAAAGCTGAAAGTTGCATCCTTCTCTAAAAGACTGCATAGAGGTTTTGCAATTTTTGAGAAGTCTTTTATGAACCTCCTGTAGAACCCAGCATGTCCCAAGAAACTCCTTATACCCTTAACTGAGTTCGATGGAGGTAGTTTTTCTATTGTTTCCAGCTTTGCTTTGTCAACCTCCAATCCTTGAGCCGATACCTTATGGCCCAAAATTATGCCCTCTTCCACCATGAAGTGGCATTTTTAACAATTGAGTACTAGGTTCGTATCTTTACATCTCTGTAACACCATGACCAGATTCACTAGGCAAGTATCAAAACTGTCCCCATAAATCGAAAAGTCGTCCATAAAGACTTCAACATTTTTTTCCACCATATCTGAGAAAATTGCCATCATGCACCGTTGGAAAGTTGCAGGTACATTGCATAACCCAAATGACATCCTCCTGAATGCAAATGTGCCGTAAGGGCACGTGAATGTCGTCTTCTCTTGATCCCCCGGAGCAATGACTATCTGGTTATAGCCCGAGTACCCATCCAACAAACAGTAATATTGGTGTCCCGCCAATCTATCTAACATTTGATCAATAAAGGGCAGCGGGAAATGGTCTTTTCGGGTTGCCTTGTTCAATTTTCTGTAATCCATGCAAACCCTCCAACTTGTCACTGTTCTAGTTGGTATTAACTCGTTGTCCTCATTCTGCACCACCGTCATTTCTCCCTTTTTCGGTACGCACTAAATTGGAATAACCCATTTGTTGTCGGAAACCGGGTAGATGATGACGACATCTAACCACTTCAAAATTTCCTTCATAATTGGGTTAAGTCGCCGCTGTTGCTCCACCGTTTGTTTTCCTCATCTTCCATTAAGATCTTGTGCATGAAAAATGAAGGGTTGTTTCCCTTTATGTCCGCAATTGTCCACCCAATAGCTGATTTGTGTTCCCGAAGCACCCTCAACAACTTTTCTTCCTGCAATTTGTTAAGTGCAGCTGAAATAATAACAGGTAAAGAATTTGAATTTCCTAAATATGCATACCTGAGGTGTTTAGGGAGTGGCTTAAGTTCCAGCTTTGGTGGCTCTTCCAATGATGGTTTCAGTTTTTATGCGGCTACTTCCTCCGTGTGCAATGGTTCAAACGGTGTTCTGAATCTGGAAACTCGTGAAAATGAGTCTAGCATTTGTAAATAATCCACCAATTCCGGGTCGTCAAACTCTTCATCTCCCAATAAAGTTGTTTCTAACGGATCGTTGACCAAACTCTTGCTCATATCTTCACTGATGATTTGCTCAATTAAATCCATTCGAAAACATTCTTCCTCATCCGTGGGGAATTTCATGGCCTTGAACACATTGAATTTTATTTCTTGATCTTGGACCCTCATAGTCGGTTCTCCTTTTTGTACATCTATGAGTGTCCTACTGCACCATAACAAAAATGGTCTCCCTAGGATAATTGGGATGTTCTTGTCTTCCCCAAAGTCCAGAATGATAAAGTCCACAGGGAATATAAACTTATCCACTTTCACTAAAATGTCCTCTACTAGGCCTCTCGGATATGTGACTGACCTATCCGCCAACTGTAATGAGATATTTGTAGGTCTTGGTGTGGGCAAACCCAATTCTGTGTATACTGACAATGGCATAAGGTTTACGCTTGCCCCCAGATCACATAAACACTTGCTGAAATGCATATTCCCGATCGTGCATGGAATAGTAAAGCTCCTCGGGTCCTTGAGTTTTGGTGGTAATTTCTGTTGTAATACCGCAATACACTCCTCGGTAAGTTCAATTGTCTCAATATCTTCTTTCTTCTTCCTTGACAGAATCCATTTCATAAATTTTGCGTAGCTCGGCATTTGCTCTAGGGCTTCTGCAAATGGTATGTTGATTTGAAGTTTTTTGAAAACTTCCAAAATAAATTCAAATTGCTTGTCTAATTTTTGTTTTTGAACTCTTTGCTGGAATGGTGGGGGAGGATAGATAACTGGTTCGCTAACTGGTTTGTTCTTTTCCATTTGTTTTTCGTCTCCCTGCTTTACCTCACCCATTATATTTTCTTTCTCTGTTTCAACCTCTTTTGTAACCAAAATTTTTGTCTCTTGACCCTCAAGTTGTTTTCCACTTCTCAACATAATAGCTTGACATTGCTCGTGATTACCCTTAGAATTTCTCTCGGTGTCACTTGGTAATGTCCCTTGTGGTCTATTATTCAATGCCAACGCAATTTGTCCTATCTGATTATCTAGATTCTTGATCGCCATCTCTTGTGATTTCATAGCCACTGCTTGATTTTTCATAGCCACCTCAATATTGCTAGTTATGTATTTTGTTACCAACTCCTCTAGATCTGATTTCCTTTCTTGATGTTGAACTGGTTGTTGATGGTTCTGAAATCCTGATGGATATGAATGTCGTGGAGCTTGATGTTGTTGATTATTGCTCCACGAAAAATTTGGATGATTCCTATTCCCCCGGTTATAAGTGTTTTGGTACATATTCTGTGGACCCCTATTGTAGCTACCTACAAACTGGACGGATGCTATATTGATTGCGCATTGATTTGTAGGATGGTCACCCGCACACAATTCACATACCACCGCAACCTGTTGTACCTGAGCCCCTGTCATGGCTTCCAACTTCTTTGAAAGTGCAGAAATCTGTGCTTGTATGTCTGTCACACCATCTACTTCTAACACCCCAACTACCTTTGCTTGTGTCATTCTTGTTGTGGTCCATTGGTAGTTGTTTGCCGCCATGGTTTCAATCAAATTATATGCTTCCTCATAACTCTTGGCCATGAATGCTCCGCTCGACGCTGCATCAATACTAGTTCTGAGATTCCCATGTAGTCCGTTGTAAAATGTGTTCATTTGCAGCCACTTGGGTAATCCATGATGTGGGCATTTTCTGAGCAATTCTTTATATCTCTCTCATACCTCATATAGAGACTCCCCATGTTGTTGCTCAAACATCGTTATCTCGTTCCTCATCTTTGCAGTTTTCGCCGGTGGAAAGAATTTGGCTAGGAATTTTTGAGCTAAATCCTCCCATGTAGTAATAGATCCAGGCGGTAGAGAATGCAACCAACTCTTCGCCTTATCCCGTAGAGTGAATGGGAACAAGAGAAGTCTCACCGCATCATCCGATACCCCATTGTACCTAAAGGTGTCGCAAATCTCCAGAAAACTGACTAGATGTTCGTTCGGATCGTCATTTGCCAATCCCCCAAACTGAACTGAATTCTGAATCATTTGAATCATCTCAGGCTTGATTTCAAATGTGTTAGCAGCTATTGCGGGCGTGGTGATGCTTGACTGCAGTTTAGTCACCTTGGGTGTGGCGAAGTCCCTTAACATTTTCTGATCTTCGGCTGCCATTTCCTCTTCCTTTTCAGATGTTTCAAATTCTTGCCTCGTTTCCTTGATCCACTTACTCAACCTCTGAAACCTTTTCTCAATGTCATCCTCAAAAGGCAGCAAGTCTGGATTTTTGGACCGAGTTTGCATAAACTGCTTCCAACACCTAAAATAAGAAGCACAAAACAAAAATAAAAATGTCTAAGTAAAACTGGATTAATTAAACTGATATTGTAAAACTATTAAGATTTATACTAAATAGTCCCCGGCAACGGCGCCAAAAACTTGTTGGGTAAAATTTATATACGCACAACACGCAAGTATACGTGGTCAACAAGTAATAGAGTAATAAGTAGAGTATCGTTCCCACAGAGACTAACTAGCAATAATCTTAACTTACAATTACCAATTTCCTATTAACCCTAATTTTATTAAACAAGTCAACTCAATAATTAAAATTAAAGTCTCTAAATTTAAAGAATAATTAAATTATCACAAAATAATCACCAATCTTAAAACCTGGAATTTCAAACAATTAATGGAGAATTAGACTTATGATTTCACCCCAATCTTCACTCTGATTTTAACACCTTTATTCCACTTCAATTTACTATCCCAATTTATTAATCAAGAACACGAATGTAGTATTAACCACCTCTTGAAAATCTCTTCGAAATTATTGTCGGATTGAGAAAAAGAAAAAAATATTTTTATGAAAATAACGGCGAAAGTTTTACCGTTAAAACTCTTGAACTACTCGGTAGTAAAGTACAGTAATATGTGTGGTTACATAGTAGCACACAGTATTGATTATTGATGCTTACGTGAGAAGTCACTCAGTTTTGTTTAATTATTGCTACAGTAATTGTTGCATAGTATCTCACGTTATTTGATTCAATTATTGTCGATATTTTATATATTATTAAATCAATAATTGAGATGACAAAGTTATTAATATTATTATTTGCAATATTAACGATGTCTAGAAGTTCTGCCAATGAGAGGTTTGGTCACCTAATTGCGCTCCAATAGGGAGAAATCCTTATTGGAAAGCCCCTCTTTCTTGGGAACGACACGGTCGATTATTAATAGTGTGAATTATAATAATGATGATGAGTTTTGTTTTATTAGTATTATTAATATAATAAAATAGAAAAGCTTTTTATATAAAACATAATACTTTTATAAAGTTATTTGTTTTATTAGACTATAAATAGAATATATTATATCTATTATGCATAGTATTTTGCATAGTAAAATCTTTTAATATAAAATAGAATACTTTTATAAAGTTATTTATTTTATTAGATTATAAATAGAATATATTATATTTTATTATGCATAGTGTTGCATAGTGCACCAGTAGTGTTTTGCATAGTAAAATCTTTTATATATAAAATGAATACTTTTATAAAGTTATTTGTTTTATTAGATTTTAAATAATATATATATATATATATATATATATATATATATATTATCGTGCATAGTATCCTTTCTATTTTCCTATAAATAGGATGCTTAGTTAGAATTGAAAACACACCAGAAGTTCAGAGAATTCTTCTTCTATAATCTTGAGCGTATTTCTTTAGAGTATAAGAAAGCTTTGAGCGTAGAAAACAATATAAGTTTTCTTCAAGAATATCTTCACCTTATCGTTGGAATACTCTACTTTTTAAGGTAAAGGATATTATTTGTTGTACTCGTAAGGGGTATTATTTCTTTCGTATTCATGAAGAGAACTTCTATTATTCCATTCTTTATTATTTTGTTGGAATAACCTGTATACATGGACTACCCTATACTTGGTGAAATTCTTCTATTATTCCATTCCTTATTATTCTATTGGAATAACTTGTATATGCGAAGTACCGCATACATGGTGAAATTCTTTTGTTATTCCATTATTTATTATTCTGTTGGAATATCCTATCTGTGTGTATTACGCATGACCTGGTTCCATTATTTATTATTCTGTTGGAATAATCTATCTGTGCGGTCTATCGCATGCATGGTGAATTCTGTTGTTATTCCATTCTTTATTATTACATTGGAATAACTCATGCATGCGCGCTTACGCATGACCAGTTCCATTTTTATTATTATGTTGGAATAACTTTGTCCTATCGAAAATACCGCATACATGGTGAAATTATGTTGTTATTCCATTCTTTATCATTCTGTTGGAATATCATGTCTGTGCGTTTACGCATGACCTGGTTCCATTATTTATTATTCTATTGGGAATAACCTGTCTGTGCGATCTATCGCATGCATGGTGAATTCTTCTGCTATTCCATTCTTTATTATTCTGTTGGAATAACCTATCTATGTGGATTACCACATGCATGGTGAATGATCCTTTGTATTCATTCCTTATTAATTTGTAGAAATAATCTGTCTACGTGGATTACCGCATGGCGGGTGAAAATCCATTTGCAATTTCGTAATTTTTCTGATCCTCAAAAATTCTGGAAAAATTTGAAATGATAATTTGATGAGTTTTCTATACTATGTCCAAAGATGGCGATTTTTGGATGTATAAATTAAGAGTTATGGATTTTATAGAAAAAACTATTTTAAAAGTAAACCATTATAACTCTTTGTGGTTAACTCCAAAATTGGTGAAATTTTTATTGGGAGTACATGTATATAACAGGAGTATACCTTGTAAATTTTGGAATTTTTGGACAAAAGTACAATTTATGATAAATATCTAAATATTCGGCAGTTTTGGCCATATGAAAAATAGTAAATTAATTTTAAAAATTCTGAGAAAAATATATGTTTAATATGGGACTATATTCTGCTAAATCCCAGAAAATAAATATTTTTGGGACTGATTTGGTATTTTTCATGAAAATAAACTAGTTATGAGTAAATGAATTAAATATGTTATGTGAAGTAACAAAATTGGAAAATAGGATTTTATGGCTTGGGAATCCTATATAGGGTATATCTGTGATTTTGATAAGAGATTTGATCATTGGTGATGAAATCTTATGAGAATGACATTTTTGAATGATTAAATGCATTATTTGGTAAAGTGTAAACAATTGAAATAAATTGTTTATAAGTTTAAGAAGTGATTAAAATGTTATTATAATATTAATAATATTAGATTATGAGTTTATTAAGTGATTGATAATATTTGGATAAATTTAAATTCTTTAATATTTATCCTTGTTTTCATTTGATTAATGCTTATATCATTGTCATCATCCTCATGCTTATATTGTGATGAAAGTCATCTTTGGCTTACGTGCATAGATGGACTTGGTATGATTATGACCAGAGATTATTCGGTATAATCATGACTTATAATGTGATAAATGATGTGGTAAAAGTCCTCAGTGGCTTGTAGTGTATTGATGGACAGTTTTTGGTATGATTATGACCGTGGATTATTATAGGTATAGTCATGACCATTGATAATTTAATGAATATCCTTGGCGTAGTAGAGTAGGGATGACTCGATGATGTGGTTTATTTATTAAGCTGAGTCTCAGCGATAAAAATTGATGAAGACATTTTAAATCATAGAAGATAGTAGATATCATGCTCTACTTGACTCTTCTAATGGATTGCTTATTCATTCCGCAGCTTAAACTTGATGTCTATTGTATTTTATCGGTTTAACATTGTTGAAGACTAATGATAATTTATTCTGCATTATCTTAGTCATAATATTTCTTACTGGGCTAGTTGAGCTCACCCTTTCTTTCACTATTCTCTTCATAAAATGAGAACGTAACCAGGACTAGTCGGGGAATGGAGTGACGGTCCAGATGATAGCATTAGTTGTCCTCACTATTCTGTTAAATAGTGTGATAATAAATGTATTGAGGACTCCATTGAGTGTGGATATTGTCTAGATGAAAATATTCTTATTAAAACTCTTAGATTATGTTTTGTCATATTTTACACGACTGTTGTATAATTAGTTTGTATTTGTATTCAGTACCTTGTATCTGGCGACCCAAGATGGGTGATGTATACCTATTTTGGGGAGTCACAAGATATATTATAATACGCATACTCGTGAACCACCTTCTGTCAAGCTCCCTTGAAGACCCCCCGCCCCGGCGGGGGTGTATAGGCTAATTATGCCCTCCCCGATGGGCTACCTATCTGCTAAACGATTATGAAGACCTCCCACTCCAGCGGGGATACGTAGTATAATTTGGCCAGCCCCGACGGGCTTGTATTCTGCTGCATGACATGCTGAACTTCAAAATTTCTTCCAATTATGTTGCAATTGACTTCAAATCACACCGAATAGTTCCAAATGTACGTTAAATGCTACAACCACCACCCTACACATGCAATAACATAAAATGAGTAAAAAGGAACATGATCACAAGAATTTAGCAACAAATAAGCACGAAATGGACATTGAATCGCGTATATAAAATCCACTTATCAAACCACTTTCCTCGACAGAACTTTCTAGACATCGTCAATATTTCAAATAATAATATGAATAACTTTGTCGGTTCAATTATTGATTATAAAATATTGTGCAGATGATACTGTGACAATAATTGAATCAATAATATGAGATACTATGCCGCAACTACTGTTGCAATAATTTAATAAACTGAGTGGCTTCTTACGTAAGCATCAATAATTAGAGATACTATGCAATCTCAGAGATCTTTATCGACCAATTGTATTCTTGTACTTTTATCACTGGTATTTCAATAGTTTAACGGTAAAAGTTTTGCCGTTATTTTTATAAAGAGGTTATTTATGTCGCTTTATATATCCGATAGTTATTCCGTTGTGGGGTCCACCAATGATGGTGTCATCGTACGGATATTCCCCGATAAAAAGAATATTCCTCGACCAAACGAATATTTTATAACAACTTGCTTACTTTGCAAAATTTGTAAACATTACTAACAACTATAACATTATATCAAATCCACAGCATAGTATTCCAAAATATATTTCAAGAAAAATTAATCTTTATTCGTAAAAGCTGGGGTCTTACAGGGAATATTCGTTTTATCAGGAAATATTCGTACGACGTCATAATCATTGGTGGATCCCACAACAGAATTTTTGTCGGAGTTAGAAAATGATAGAAATATCTTTTTATAAAAATAATGGCGAAAGTTTTACCGTTAACTGTTGAAATACCTGGTGGTAAAAATACAGTAATACGCGTGGTTGCATAGTAGCACACGATATTGATTATTGATGCTTACGTGAGAAGTCACCCAGTTTATTTTAAATATTACCACAGTAATTGTTGCATAGTATCTCATATTATTGATTCAATTATTGTCACAGTATTTTATATTATCAATAATTGAGATGATAAGTTATTCATATTATTATTTGTATTATTGATAATGTCTAGAAAGTTCTATCGAGGAAAGGGGTTTGGTCACCTAATTGCGCACCAATAGGAAGAAATCCTTATCGGAAAGTCCCTTGTTTGTTGGGAATTGTTAGGTAAAATCTAATTACGCGCAGCACGCAAGTATACGTGGTCAACAAGTAATAAAGTTAAAGTAGAGTATCGTTCCCACAGAAAAATTAGTAAGAATTTCAACCTCATAATTACCAGTTTCCTATTAATTCCAATTTTATTAAACTATCCAAATTAATGATTAAAATTATAAAAACTAAAATTATTAAAAATACTAAGATCACAAAACAATCACAAATCTCAAAGACTGAATTTCTAAACAAATATTAGAGAATTAGGCTTACAACTTCACCCTAAGCTTCACTCTGATTATTATCCTTTATTCCAGTTTAATTTACTATATATCCTAGTTTATTAATCAAGAACACAAAAGTAGAATTAGCCACCTCTCGATGCACTAACACCACATTAACTCAAATCCATAATTTAGATAGAATTAAGTTAAACACCTTAATTTACTAACTCACTATATCTCTATGTGAATTACAATTAAATAAGGTTTAAGTTCAAGTTCTCTATTCGATTACATGCGATGTTAAGCATATCTCTACCCTAACATTCATCAAGATCCTATTCATTCACAGAATTCAAGAACACATGATATATTAATTAAGTCTAGACTCGTATTTCCTCTCTCGAATCCATACAAGTCCACACAGAATTGTTGATCGAGTAATTCATAAATTCAAGCACAAATTAATATAAATAAACTGGATAATAGCTTATTAAACTGAAGATCAAAGTTGCATAACCATCGTTTCACTTAAAGATCCATTATAAGCCTAAAAAGTAATTTAGTTCATCATAAATGAAATAAACACTGAATAAATTAAAGATGTCATCCTTTCAATTACAAATAAACTAAAAGAAAAGATTAAATCCAAAACCACCCTTTTCTTCAGCTCAATTTACAACTGTTATGAAAATTCTTCAAAATCTTCTTTCCAATGCTTGCTCTGAAAATATGTCTATTTTCTCTGTAAAATTCCTTCTAATGTGTCTCCAACTTGTATTTGTTGTTGATTATATACTTAGACATGTATTTTGATTATAATTCCATGCTAACATGAATCCCAAAGCATCCCAAACGCCTACACTTAAGTTAATGCAGCATTTAAAACCCATTATGAGACTACTCTTGCATCACTTACCTTCAAATGTAATGGCTTTTGTAAACTAACTTCTCGGACCCCATTACCAAATAGTGTGTTAGGCTTAAAATGTCCGCGAAAGCGGCTAGTGTTCTGCTAGATGGCTTATTTTGCTCCTTTGCTCGCCACAATGTACCTTAAATCCACCCTTTTTTTTTATCACTTGCAACACCACCAAACCTACACATGAAATAACAATAAACAAGTAAAAAACAAACATAAAAGCAAGGAATTAACACCGATTAAGCTTGAATTAGGAACCGATTCGTGGGTATCAAACTCATTTATCAAAATCCCCCAAACTTAAATCGTGCTAGTCCTCGAGCACAAAACAAAACTAACATGCTAAACAATGAAATACAATGATATGTAATGTATCTAATCTAAATGCCTACGAATCCAACAGCATCATAGAATTAGAATTATTCCTCCGGCCTTAGAGAAATCAAGTAAACATGACAACACTTCATATCAAAACCAATCAATAATTCCTTATTAATCCTCGAATCTTAAACCATTATCACTGGTATAGTGTGTGTGTGTATGTGTGTGTGTGTGTGATCAACATCTGTGCCAACTAATACAGATTCAAATTCAATACATAACCAATTTCTTATAAGGAATCATACAGATTAAACTCAAAAAGTTCAAAAGCAGACGAGTTCTAACTAAAACCAAGCAATCACCACTATCAAGGTTTCACATAGGGTACTTATGCTTTATTTTTATTCATATATATTTTTTTCTTCTTTTCACGGGGGCTTTTTGCACTTATTTCCCGTTTTATTTTTTTATTTTTATTTTTTTTAACCATAACTGTACAATGTCTCATTGCATTAGGCTAACAATGCTACCCCTTAGCGAGCTTTCAACCAACGACTCCTAGACCATATAAGACCTTAGGGCGCTAGGTGTAGAGACACTCCCTTGGGCGTACTTGCTCAAGTAACAAAGGTCCCGAAACAAAACTAGCCATGAATTTTTATTTATTTATAAATAAAGCTTATGTACCCCACATTTATCCCCCAAACTTAGGTTTTTGCCTAATTCTTCATCTTCACTGCCTATCCTTGTCATTTTCTCATTTACACTAACATTATCCTTTAGAAACTCTTTATGTATCAATTTGAACTAATCAGTCAACACAGATGTTATTAACGTGTTACCCTTTTTATATCAATTTCAAACAAAAACAAGATCCAACTCATAATAGAAATCACATCAAGGTTCTAATAATCAGTATTGTACTTGTTTACTTAATCACAATCTCATCATTGGCCCAAGTAAAATGAACTACAACAACTGCTGGACATATGCACAATTAACACAATACTTAACTAAACTTTTTTTATTATTTTATATATATGTGTAAGGTAAACATAACATGAGTGCACAATAAATAAAAACTATTTATGTTCCTAAGCTACGATGCAACTACATGATTACATGAATGCAATATTAACTAATCCTAAAAGTAAATAATGAACTAACATATGTAATCCTAAATAATGAAATCAAATATGCAAGCATGAAATTAAAAACCCCCCAAACTTGAAAATTATAATGCCCTCATTGTATATATATAGCAATAAAAATATGGGGACTTCCCTGTAATCACTTAAGCCTGGGGTGGTGGTGTGTGTTCTTCTTCATCAGAGTCACTTGGTGGAAATCGTTGCATTAGGGCTGGCTGCTGGTATGTGAATTGAGCAGTGGGATTGAAGCTTTGGATTGTCACATTCAATGAGGTGAACGATAGGTTCATGGCTTCAAACATGTGGTCTTGCCTCGCTGCAAGTCGCCGCATCTCTCTTTGTGATATCTTATTTTGCGTATCAATTTGACGTTGAAAGTTGAGGAACTGAGGGCTAGATATAGATTCGAACTGTGGTGGTGCCTCTGTTCCTTCCTTTCCTACTGGTGCCGCCTCCTGGAACTCTTCGTCATCCGAGTTATCGGAAGCATCAGCCTCATCCTCCAAAGTGGATGGAAATATAAAGCCTAATCCTCTAGGATGTGACTCGCCTCCGGGCCATACCACATACCATGAAATCATTCTTGAATCTAGTGTCTGAAGTGGAATTTGGGTGATCTCATCATCTGACCATCAAACTCCCGCTTGCCTACACAACCCACAAATCAGTGATGGGTGTGGCAAGCCGCCCGAGAATTGTCCTCGTAAGCATCGTCAGATTGAAAAATTGATTATTTCCCCGACGTCGATGATAAAATTTTGTACAATGGCATACAAGAGCACTGCCTTCTCCTTGGTCACGTCGGACGTGTGTTTGGATGGAAATAATTTGGCGCATAAGAATGCATACCATATCTTGCCATACCTGCTGAGATCCTTGCTGTGAATAGTCGTGCCTCCTTTGTGACCTTTGATCCATGTGGTACCCGGTTTTATCATTTCCTTCATAATAACCTCGTAATCCGGATCATGATCACGTAAATGAGCATACTGGCAATGTCTAGGCACCCTTAACTGATAGTATGTGTTGATGGCATCGACACTAAAAAGGACTAATCTTCCCCACACAAAAGCATTGAAAGGGGCCTTGTCCTCGGCGTTAGCATAAAATTCTTTGACCACACTTACAACGGAGGCCTCGGGTTCCTCCATGAACTTATTTCACCCTTTCTGATATATCTGTTGCATCATTTCACCGTTGACATGGTCTGGTGCCAACCTACACTCTGGTGTGAGAGCTTTTGACACCATGTAATCATAACGGTCGGCGGCGGTAGCACTTATGAATTTACGTCGGTCGAAGGTTCGTGATGGTGGTGTGGTTTCGGAACTCTCTCCCCGTTGCCTCTTTGATATGGGTCTAGATGCCACTGAAATCTAGAAGCTTTAAAAATAATATTTCCCCCAAACTTCACTCACGCAATCTATTGAACACCTGGTGTGCACAATGTTTTATCCCCCCAAACTTGATGATTTTGCTTCAAATATGGTGATAGGAAAGGAGGAATTGGAAGACAAAGTGCTCACTCTCAATTGTTGTATAACTTCCCTCAAGAAGAACCCTAATCCGTAGCTTTCTGAGTTTGATTTGAATGTATGTGGTGAAATTGGGTTATGAGGGAATGAATTTATAGAGATGGTGGGATGGAGATGATTATGGGTTGGAGTAATGGATTGAATTAGTAAGTGAGTGTCTTAATGAAGGGGGATGGTAGATTATAACTTGCCAAAATGTGGGTATATGAAGATGTAGGTGTGGTGTTTCAGTTGGGAACTAAATAGTAGTGGGAAAATATGATGTAACTGCCGAAAACTGCTGGTTCAAATTCAGCACCCCCGCCCCGGCGGGGGGTACTATGCTTTATAATCCCGCCTCGGTGGGCATGCCTCCTGTTAATCGACTTAAGACCCCCGCCCTGGCGAGGGTGTTATGCTTTAGATACCCGGCCCTGGCGGGCATGCTCACTATTAACTGGGTTAAAGACCCCGCCTCGGCGGGCATGGTAGGCTTACAGGAGCCCGCCCCTGTGGGAATGTATTCTTCAAGTGGCCTTTAGTTTGCTTGTTGTTTCTTCATTAATGCAACATGAGCTCCTTAATGCATCTATTATCACCTTCATTACTTGCTCATTATGAAAACATAAGTATCATTAGATCTTGCACCAATTAAGCATGAGAGATTAGATTATCTAGAGCAATACAACTAAATAACTACATAATGAACTTGTTATATCCTAATTATTATTATAAACTATAATCTAACTAGCACGGATAAAAATACGAAGAATAAAAGTATGATTGGGTTGCCTCCCAATTAGCGCTTGATTTTAAGTCGTTCAGCCTGACTACTCCCTATTTATGGTACATCGGATAATGTTATTGCGATGACATCCATGTTGGATTCACCACCACAATAATGCTTCAGCCTTTGACCGTTGACCTTGAACGTTTCTAATGGATTCCTACTGTAACGGCGCCATGTGAGAAAACTCTTTTAATGGTAAATGGACCTGACCATCGTGATTTTAGCTTCCCTGGGAACAACCTCAACCTTGAGTTGAACAGTAGTACTGATTATCCTGGCTCGAACGTTCTTTGCATGATTTTCTGGTCCTGCCATTTCTTAACCTTTTCTTTGTATAACTTCGAGTTCTCGTAAGATTGAAGTCGAAATTCATCGAGCTCATTTAGCTGAAGTAGTCTCTTTTCACCCACAGCTGCTTGATCGAAGTTCAATTTCCGAATAGCCCAGTAGGATTTGTGTTGTAACTCCACAGGCAGGTGACATGTTTTCCCATAGACCAATTGATATTGTGACATACTAATTGATGTTTTGTACGCAGTTCGGTAGGCCCATAGTGCATCGTCCAACCTGAGAGACCAGTACTTTCTATTTGGGTTCTCCACCTTTTCCAAGATTATTTTCACCTCCCTGTTTGAAACTTCAGCTTGCCCACTTTTTTGGGGATGATATGTCGTCACCACCTTATGGTTGACCCCATACTTCGCCAAGAGAGCTTTAAATGATCTGTTACAAAAGTGACTACCTTCATCACTTATAATAGCTCTTGGCATGTCAAATCTCGTAAAAATATTCTTTTGCAAGAATTTGAGAACCACTTTGGCATTGTTCATTAGGAGTACTATAGCTTCAACCCATTTTGATACATAATCAACTGCAAGCAATATGTACTGATTGTTAAATGAGGAAGGGAATGGCCCCATAAAACCCATGCCCTATACATTAAAAATCTCAACTTCTAAGATTGTTTGTAGTGGCATCTCATTCCTTTTTGATATGTTGCCCACCCTTTGGCATCTATCACATCTTTTTATGAACTGGTGGGCATCTTTAAATAATGTAGGCCAATAGAACCCAGCTCGAAGAACTTTCGTCGCTGTTCTCTCACTACCGTAATGTCCCCCGTATGCAGACGAATGACATTCATGCAAAAAATTATTCACCTCGCTATAGGGCACACACCTTCTAATCATCTTGTTGGCGCACTTTTTAAATAGGTATGGCTCATCCCATATATACCACTTAACGTCATGTAGGAATTTCTTTTTTTACTGACATGTAAGATCAGGGGGAAGTATATTGCTCACTAGATAGTTAGCAAAATCCGCGTACCATGGAAATTTCGCATTGACTCCAAATAGTTGTTCATCCAAAAATGAATCATTAATTACACATTTATCCTCATCATCTTTACGCTGCTTTTCTAGCCTCGATAAATGATCTGCAACTTGATTTTCTGTCCCCTTTCTATCTTTTATTTCCAAGTTAAATTCATGTAGAATGAGAATCCATCTGATAAGGCGTGGCTTAGCCTCTTTTTTCGAAATTAAGTACCGAATATCCGAGTGATCTGTATAAACTACCACCTTTGTTCCGATCAAATATGCCCAGAATTTATCAAATGCATATACTACTGCAAGAAATTCCTTTTTATAGTTGTGCAATTCATTTGGGTCTCTGTGCGTGTCTTACTTGCATTGTATATGGCATGAAATACCTTCTCTCAGCGTTGACCGAAGACAGCCCCAACCGCATAGTCACTTGCATCACACATTAACTCAAACGGCATTGTCCAATTTGGTGCAACGATAACTGGGGTTGTAGTCAATTTCTTCTTCAATAGCTCGAATGCTAACTTACAACCCTCATCAAACTTAAAAACTGAATCCTTCTCTAAAAGATTGCACAGTGGTTTTGCAATCTTAGAGAAGTCTTTTATAAATCTCTTGTAGAATCTGGCATGTCCCAAAAAACTGCGTATTCCCTTAACTAAAGTTGGTGGTGGAAGCTTTTCAATTATTTCCAGCTTTGCTTTATCAACCTCTAATCCTTTTGCTGAAACCTTCTGACCCAAAATTATTCCTTCCTCAACCATGAATTGGCACTTTTCCCAATTAAGTACCAAATTTATTTCTGTGCATCTTTTTAACACCATCACCGAGTTCTCCAAACAGGCATCAAAATCATATCCATAGACAAAAAAGTCGTCTTGAAGACTTCCACATTTTCCTCCACCATGCCCGAGAAAATGGCCATCATACACCGCTGGAAGGTAGCGGGTGCATTACACAAGCCGAAGGACATTCTCCTGAATGCGAATGTGCCATATGGGCATGTGAAAGTTATCTTTTCTTGATCTTCAGAAGCAATGACTATCTAATTATACCCCAAATACCCATCCAATAAGTAGTAAAATCCATGTCCCGCCAATCTATCCAGCATCTGGTCGATAAAAGGCAAAGGGAAATGGTCTTTTCGGGTTTCCTTATTCAATTTCCTGTAATCCATTCAAACCCTCCAACCAGTCACTGTCCCAGTCAAAATTAGCTCGTTGTCATCATTTTGTACCACAGTCATTCCTCCTTTTTTTGGCACACACTGAACCTAACTGACCCACTTACTGTCAACAATTGGGTAGATGATACCGGCGTCCAACCATTTCAGTATTTCTTTCTTCATAACTTCCTTTATAATTGGGTTGAGCCGTCTCTGTTGCTCCATCATTGGCTTCGCATCCTCTTCCATTAAAATTTTGTGCATGCAAAAGGATGGGTTGATTCCTTTGATATTTGTGATTGTCCGTCCTATAACTAATTTATGTTCTCTAAGCACCCTCAACAACTTACTTTCCTGTAATTCGTTAAGCGCAGTAGAAATAATAACAGGTAAAGTATTAGAATTGCCTAAATATGCATACCAGAGGTGTTTAGGTAGTGGCTTTAGCTCAAGAGCAGGTGGCTCCTTCAATGATGGTTTCATTCTTGTTGTGGTTCTTTCCTCCGTGTGCAATGGTTCAAAGGTTGCTTTAAATCTGCTAACTCGTGGCAGGGAGTCTAACATCTGCAAGTAATCCACAAATTCTGGATCATCCAAATCTTCATCTCTCAATAATGTCATTTCTAATGGATCATTATCCAAACTTTTACCCATGTCTTCGCTGATTATCTGTTCAATGATATCCATCCTAAAACACTCTTCTTCATCCGTAGGGAATTTTATGGCCTTGAAAATATTAAAGTTTACTTCTTGATCTTGGACCCTCATAGTTAGTTCACCTTTTTGTACATCGATGAGTGTCCTACCTGTAGCCAAAAATGGTCTCCCTAGGATAATTGGGATGTTCTTATCTTCCTCAAAATCTAGAATTATTAAATCCTCAAGGAATATAAATTTGTCAACTTTGACCAAGATGTCCTCCACAATGCCTCTCGGGTACGTGACTGACCTATCTGCCAACTGCAATGAGATGTTCGTAGGCTTTGGAGCGGGTAGACCTAATTCTGTATAAACTGATAATGCCATAAGGTTTACACTTTCTCCTAAATGACATAAACACTTGTTGAACACCGTGTTCCCAATTGTGCACTGAATGGTAAAACTCCTCGGATCTTTCAACTTTGGTGGCAACTTCCGCTATAAAACTGCACTACACTCCACTGTTAATGCCACTGTTTTGAATTCTTCTAACTTCTTTTTCCTAGACAGAATACCCTTCATAAATTTCGCATAACTTGGCATCTGCTCTAGGGCTTCTGCGAAAGGGATGTTAATCTGAAGTTTCTGAAACACTTCCAAAAATTTTGTGAACTGCTTATCTAATTTCTTCTTTTGGACTCTCTGCTGAAACGGTGGTGGAGGATACACAATTGGCTTGTCATCTAACTTTGTTTGCTCAACTTGTTTTTCCTCACCCTATTTTTCCTCAACCACTTTGTCATCTGGTCTAATTGAATTTTCTGCACTTTTCCTATCTAAATATTTTCCACTTCTCAACGTGATTGCCTGACACTGTTTGTGATTTCCCTTAGGATTTCTTTCGGTGTCACTTGGTAGAGTCCCTTGTGGTCTATTGTTCAATTCTAAGGAAATTTTTCCCATCTGATTTTCTAGATTCTTGATGGCTATCTCTTGCGATTTCATGGCCATTGCTTGATTTTTCATAGTTGCTTGTTATATACTTTGACAACAACTCCTCTAAATCTAATTTCCTTTCTTGATGTAGAGCTGGTTGTTGTTGATTCTGAAATCCTGGGGGATAAGATGGTCGTGGAGCTTGCTGATGCTGATTATTACTCCACAAAAAATTTGGGTGATTCCTATTCCCCGGATTGTATGTATTCTGGTACGTGTTCTGTGGAATCCGGTTGTATCTACCCATAAATTGCACTAACGTTGGGTTGATTGTACATTGATCTTTAGGATGTTCACCCACGCATAATTCACAAATGACTGCAACATGCTGTGTCTGTACCCCTAACAAAGCATCCAACTTCTTAGAGAGTACTGAAATCTGCGCTGCTATTGCCGTCACTCAATCTAACTCTAACACTCCAGTTGTCTTCGCCTGTGTCATTCTTACCGTGGGCCAATGATAGTTGTTAGTTGCCATTGTCTCTATCAATTCGTAAGCCTCCTCATAACTCTTAACCATAAACACTCCACCCGAAGCTGCATCAATACTGGTCCTGAGATTTCCATGTAATCCATTATAGAAAGTATTCATCTGCAACCACTTAGGCAATCCATGATGCGGGCACTTTCGGAGCAATTCCTTGTATCTTTCCCATGCCTCATACAGTGATTCCCCATGTTGCTGTTCAAACATAGTTATCTCATTCCTGATTTTTGTAGTTTTCGCTGATGGGAAAAATTTTGCAAGAAATTTCTGAGCGAGGTCTTCCAATGTAGTTATTGATCCTGTGGTAGAGAGTGTAACCAACTCTTTGCCTTGTCCCATAAGGTGAATGGGAACAAGCGAAGCCTTACTGCATCATCCGACACCCCATTATACCTAAAAGTTACACAAGTCTTCAGAAAGCTGACTAAGTGTTCATTCGGATCATCATTTTCCAAACCCCCAAACTGAACCGAATTTTAAATCATCTGAATAGTCCAAGGCTTGATTTCAAATGTGTTCGCAGCTATAGTCGACCTGGTGATACTCGACTGCAACTCGGTCACCTTGGGTGTAGCAAAGTCCCTCAATGCTTTTTGGTCTTCGACAGCCATTGCTTCTTCTTATTAAGAGTTTTCAAAGTCTTCTCTTGTTTCCTTAATCCACTTACTTAGCCTTTGAAATCGTCTCTCAATGTCATCCTCAAAAGGAAGCAAGTCTGGATTTTTGGACCGCGTTTGCATAAACCAAGTCCAAAAACCTGAAATAAGACGAACAAAACAAAAATAAAAATGTTTAAGTAAAACTGGACTAATTAAACTGATATCGTAAAATATTAAAATCTATACTAATACTCCACGGCAACGGCGCCAAAAACTTGTTGGGTAAAATTTAATTACGTACAACACGCAAGTATACGTGGTCAACAAGTAATAAAGTAAAAGTAGAGTATCGTTCCCACAGAGAAATTAGTAAGAATTTCAACCTCACAATTACCAGTTTCCTATTAATCCCAATTTTATTAAACTATCCAAATTAATGATTAAAATTATAAAAACTAAAATTATTAAAAATACTAAGATCACAAAACAATCACAAATCTCAAAGACTGAATTTCTAAAAAAATATTGGAGAATAAGGCTTACAACTTCACCCTAAGCTTCACTCTGGTTATTATCCTTTGTTCTAGTTTAATTTACTATCCCCGTTTATTAATCAAGAACACGAAAGTAGAATTAGGCACTTCTCGATGCACTAACACCATATTAACTTAAATCCATAATTTAGATAGAATTAAGTTAAACACCTTAATTAACTAACTCATTATATCTCTATGTGAATTACAATCAAAGAAGGTTTAAGTTCAAGTTCTCTATTCGATTACATGCGATCTTAAGCATATCTCTACCCTAACATTCATCAAAATCCTATTCATTCACAGAATTCAAGAACACATGCTATATTAATTAAGTCTAGACTCGTATTTCCTTTCTCGAATCTATACAAGTCCACACAGACTTGTTGATCAGGAAATTCATAAATTCAAGCACAAATTAATATAGATAAACTGGATAATAGCTTATTAAACTGAAAATCAAAGTTACATAACCATCGTTTCACTTAAGATCTATTATAAGCCTAAAAAGTAATTTAGTTCATCATAAATGAAATAAACACTAAATAAATTAAAGATATCATCCTTTAAATTACAAATAAACTAAAAGAAAAGAATAAATCCAGAACCACCCTTTTCTTCAGCTCAATTTGCAAATTTTATGTAAATTCTTCAAAATCTTCTCTCTAATGCATGCTCTGAAAATCTGTCTATTTTCTCTAAAAAATTCCTTCTAATGCGTCTCCAACTTGTATTTGTTGTTGATTATATACTTAGCCACGTATTCTGATTACAATTCCATGCTAACATAAATCCCAAAGCATCCCAAACACCTACACTTAAGTTACTACAGCATTTAAAATCCATTAGGAGACTACTCCCCAACTTATTATGTAAAAATCCACCCTTTTTTTGATCAATTGAAATTTAAAACAAACATCTAGGAATTAACATCGATTATTTTAGAACCCAATAGTATAAAACCCACTTATCGGGTTGATTTATTGATTATATTATTGTGAATAAATGTTAAAAATATTAAATAGATTATGGTGTAAATTATTTGGACCCCCACTTACCCATTTTCAAATATTTGTTAGTTTTAATATATATATATATATATATATATATATAATATATATATATATATTAGAATATATTATATTTTATTATACATAGTTTTGCATAGTGTGTTTGTGTAAGACCCCAACTTATTATTAAATGAAATTGAATTTCTCTATTTTGAAATAGTAAGGGTTGAATTATTAGTTATGGGTAAAATCATGAAATATTTAAAATAAGCAAGTGGTTATAAAATATTCTTTGTTGTGGGAATATTAGGTTTGGTCGTGAAATATTCTTCTTGTCGGGGATATTAAATGCGACCAAGCGATTGGATGAAGAAATTGGATGAAAAAACGACAAATATAAGTTATTTATAAATAGCGGTAGTAGTTATTCTGAATTATCTTGTTGAAATACCCGTTGGTTAAAACACGATGAGACACGGTATTGCATCAATTATTGATTCTTACGTGAAGAAGGCACTTTACTCGATAATTATTACGATGAATTCTTTATTCAATATTTTATTTTATTGATTCAATAATTGCTACGTTGATATTTTATATTATTGTTGTTTCAATAATTGTCACTACATAGTATTTTTATTATCGGATCAATAATTCATATTATTTGAATAATATTATTAGATAACATTATTGGCAATGTCTAGAAAGTTACATCTAAGGAGAGGTTTGGTCACTTAATTGCTGCGCCAGATGAGGAGAAATCCTTATTGGAAAGCCCCTCTTTTCTTGGGAGCGACACAGGTTGCCGATGTTGTGATTACATAATATTATTTGTGAATAATTAATTATTGATTTATATGATAAGGAAAATATTCATTTTATGTGGATATAGATGGAAGTTTTAATGACAATTGTTGAAAATTGATATTTTATCTTTTCGATAAATAATTCATTTAAATATATTATTATATTTTAATAATATAATAATGGTGATATTTTTACAATGAATGTGGGATATATGAATATATGAGGAGGAAGAGTATTTTTTGTTGCAAAAAGTTGTTTAAAACATGTTGAACATGTTTGTGGACCCCATTTTTTGGTGAAATTTGATTATAGCTTTTGTAAAATCGCTAGTTTGTGGATTTGGTCGATTTACATTTGGAATTTGGAAAACCTTTCTTACGCAAAGTTGTAGATAATGGAATTTCCTATGGAAAAGACATAAGGTTCAAATTTTTTACGATAAAAAGGCTATTTATTATGAATTATTGAAGTTAAAAAATAATTGATTTTTGGAAGTTTTAATTATTTTTTTTAAGAAAAAACGTTTTTGTTAGTGTTGGTGGGCCCCACTAGTATTGAAACATGATGAATTCAGATTCAAGAGGTGGGCGTGAAGATATTAAAAATATTAATATTTTATTAAATTTTACTATTTTGGTGTTCTAAGCATTTTCCTATAAATAGGGTGCTTAGGTTAGAATTGAAAATCACACGAATTTAAAGTTTTCTCTTTCTCTATCTATATTATCGGCGTATTCTTGTGAGTATTTTGATATTTTGAGTGTTGCTATCTGGTGCAATTTCCTTGACGTTATATCGATATTCCAATTAGGAGTATTATTCTTTTTCGAATGTAAGGGATGTTATTTTTTTAAAATGATATTATTTCTTCTAATATCATTATGCGGAATATTGGTAAGATTTTTCTTGTGAAATTCTTGTCTTTTAGTGTCGGGTTTACTATTCACGTATCGGCTTTATTCACGTATCTGACACTATTCACGAATACGACCTTATTCACGAAAAAAAATTAAATTTTTATTTTTTGTCCAAAATATCTATTATGGATACTAGCTTTGATTATATCCATGTTTTGATCATTCTTGAATTTTACTTCACTTATGATTATTTATGAAGTATTTTTGAACTTGGATTGTTTAAAGTACGAATCCTTAAAATTTATTCTTTTGTTTTCACTGGATTCGTTTTTTTAAAATATTTTCATCATCCTCGGTCCTAAATGATGATATTCTTGAATATCTTTGGCACGTAGTGCAAAGATGGTTGATTTTCTTATGAATATCTTTGGCGTAGTGCAAAGATGTACAGTGTTGAGATGAACATGACCAAGTGATGAATATCTTTGGCACATAGTGCAAGAGATGAATATTTGATTCAAGATGAATATTGATTGATGTTACGGGGATAAAATATTGATGATGGACTTTTAAATTCATAGATTATAGTAGATTTCATTCTCTACGTAACTCATCTATGAATTATTATTTCATTTGCGAATATTGATCTGAAATTTGTTTATCTATTGTATTTTATCGATTTTTCCTGTTGAAGACTAACGATAATTTGTTCTATATTATCTTAGTCATAATATTCTTCTTTGGGCTAGTTGAGCTCACCCTTTTCCTTTTTGTTCCATTTTCTTCTCGGGAGGCGAGAATGTAGCGAGTTCTAGTCGGAGGTGTGGAATGATGGTTCTAGAAAGTTGTTTTAGTAGTCCTCACCATTTTTTAAAAATAATGTACCAATAATTGTAATGAGGACTTATTTGGGTGTGAATATTGTCTAGATGGCAATATTTGTATTTAAACTCACAGTTTTGTATGTTGTATTAATAAAGTTGTAGTTGTTTACATACCATGTTATTGATGACTCAAAATGGGTGATGTATACCTATTTTGGGGCGTCACATGATTAATATCGAGCTTAGGATATGATCTCTGGCGGAGATCGGGGAATAGAACTAGGAGGGAGGCAGAGTAAAACCTTCGTTAGTGTGTCTTACTAAGCTTATTTGTTGGTTGGTCGGTATATAGGGATATTATGTGATATGTTGATTTCTTTAATTAACCCTTATTTTATGGCGATGTTTGAGAATGTCGATGAGAATGTTAACGATGGAGTAAATGAGACCGTGGAACTCCTTTACTCACTAATGAGGAGAACGTCTGACAGTAGACAATGTTCCTCCTGTGAACAACACCACCGATGATCGAGATGATGAGCGAGCGGGATGTTTAGAAGCTTTTTGCGATTCATGCAAAATCGAGACGAGGAGACTTCGTGCACAAAATACGAGTGGAAATGATAACAATGCTACGGTTTTCACATAGCAAGCGATTCAAAGAGTTGGGACCACGAGTGCAGGGAAAGCGGGATCCGATTAAAGCGAAAACGTGGGTCAAACAAATTACCAAGATATTCGATGTCTTGGGATGCGGAGGAAAGCGAAGGTTCCATTCGCCACCTTTTTATGTTCCGTAATGAGGCGATTCTTGGTGGGAATCGTGAAGCGTACCCATCCGGTACTTTTCATCGGCATGTCTTGGGAGGTTTGAAAAGCTGTTCAATGACAAGTACTTTCTGAAAGTATTTGTCATATGAAGGAAGTGGAGTTTATTAGATTGGAACAAAACAACATGGCGGTGTCCCGATCGAGGCGAAGTTTGCGAGTTATCGGGTTTGCACCTCATTTGGTGGAGAATGAGGAGCGTATATGTCGGATGTTTACGAGAGGTTTGAAACCGGCGTCGTCGATATCTCATTTCTCATAAATTTTCCTCTCTATTGAGATGTTGTCAATGAGGCTCAATTATTAGAAGAGATAACGAGTACGTTCAATCGAGGGACCACAACGAGGATCATCTGGGTGTGGCGATGATCATCGAAACAACGATAACCAATGGAGAAAGAAAAATACGGACAAAGGTGGTAACCACTCTGGTGGTAATCATGGCCATGAAAATAGAAGAAGCGAGAGTCGGGGAGATTTTAAAGAAGAAGATTCAACAATGATAATGTGAAGAAGGCGTCGGCACCAATGACAATAACTGGTTCTAAGGGAGGAGAACGACCACCGGGTCGTATCTTTATAAATCTGGGAAAGAGGGACATATCATTAAATTGTCCACAGCAGTTCAAGGTATGTTATAATTGTGGAAAGAAGGACATATCGCTCGAGATTATGCACATGCAAAACCAAGTCCAGTGAGGGATGGTGACTCAAAAGATTGTCCCAAAAAAGTCAAAGTCAGCGGTTCTGGAAGAAGCGTTTGTCGTGGTGGTCAAAATCGAGGAACCCAAGCGAGGTGATCACGGGTAAGCTAATCATAAATTCTTGCGAAGTTTATACCTTACTAGAATCTGGGTGCTACCCATTCATTTATCTCTCTACTTTGTGCTCAACGTTTAAACTTGACTCAGGAGAAATTAGACTTTGATTTATCTGTGGAGACTCAGATTAGGAGAAACTTTCATCACATCCACTATTTATAAATCTTGTTTGATCCAAGTTGGCACCATCACATTACTGTTGACCTTATCTCTTTAAAGATACTTGCTTTTGATGTGATTTTAGGGATTGATTGGTTAACTACTCATTATGCCAAAATTGATTGTTTTAAATAAGGTTGTTAGTTTTCATATTCTAACCAACTTTGTTGTGCAAATTCAAACAACTAAACCACTAAAATCAATCAACATATATCAAGTCATAAAGCTATTCGTTTATTGAAAAATGGATGTCAAGCTTTCTTAGCCCATGTTATGGATTTGAATAAAGACACGTCGGTTTTGAATAATATTCTTGTTGTTAGTAAATTTCTGGCGTATTTCTGAAGAACTTCCGGTCTACCCCGAGCGTGAAGTTGAATTCTTTATTGATCTTGAACACAGTACAAAGCCCATTTCTAAAACCCCATATCGAATGGCTCTATTGAACTTGAGGAGTTAAAGGTCCAACTACGAGGAGTTGTTGGACATCGGTTTCATTAGATCTAGTACATCTCCTTGGGGTGCTCTATTTTATTTGTAAAGAAGAAAAGGCGGGAGTATGCGACTTTGTATTGACTATCGAATTGAACCATGTCACCATCAAGAATAGGTATCCATTACCTCGTATTGATGACTGTTTTTGACCCGATTGCAAGGAGCACAATTCTTTTCAAAGATCGATCTTTGTTACGGATATCATCAATGAAGATTAGGCGAGGATATTCAAAAGACCGCCTTGAACTTCGATGCGGGCATTATGAATTCTTAGTCATGTCTTTTGGATTGACTAATGCTCCTGCGACTTTCATGGATATGATGAACCGGATATTAAAGGAATATTTGGATCGGTTCGATTCGTTGTTGTCTTTATTGATGACATCCTCATATATTCCAAAAGCCATGAAGATCATGAGCACCATTTGAAATTTGGTACTCAAAAGGCTTTGTGAAAACAAGCTATATGCCAAGTTGAAGAAATGCAAGTTACGGCTTGAGGAATTAGCATTCCTTGGGCGCGTGGTGTCAAAACATGGAGTATCTGTTGACCCGTGAAGATTGAAGCAATACAAAGTTGGGAGCAACAAAAGTCGGTGGCCAAAATCGTAGCTTTACGGGCTTAATTTGGTTATTATCGGAGATTAAATGGAAGGATTTTCTTGAATCGCTACTCCATTAACTTCGGTGACTCGGAAGATATAAAATTAAATATGGAGCGAGGAATGCGAAAAGAGTTTCCAAGAGCTTAAGAGGAGACTCATTTATTTTTTGTTACGACAATACCATCTGGTTCGGATGGATTTGTTATCTCTGATGATGCTTGAGGCAAAGGGTTAGGATGTGTTCTCATGCAACGTGGGAAAGTCATAGCCTATGCCTCGCGATAACTTAAAAAGAATATGAGAGGAATTATCCTACTCATGATCTAGAGTTAGCGGCCCGATTGTTTTTATTAAAAGATGCTGGAGGCACTATCTATATGGAGAGAAAGTGGAGATATATTCGGGACCATAAAAGCCTCAAATATTTCTTCACCCAAAAGGAACTCAACATGCGGCAGCGATGTTGGCTCGAAATTTGTTAAAAGATTATGACCACACCATTCAATACCATCTTGGAAAAGCGAAGCGTGGTAGGTACGCGTTGAGTAGAAGATCATATCACGGGGAACAAGTGCGATGTTGTCAACACAAAGACCAATTTTGTCTGATTTACAAAAGATGAAGATAGAATTCAAGACTCCGGGGACCCATGTGATGATGTCAAGTATACGCATAGAGCCAACTTTAATAGAAAAAGTTAAAGTTGCTCTAGCCACCGACCCGGAGCTGATGCGTATGAAGAAGAAAGTATAAGAAGGTGCTATTTCGGAAGCGAGAATCGATGAAGAAGGAAAACTTCGAGTCCACTCCAGACTTTATGTTCCTAACGATTCTGATTTGAAGTACAAGATTATGACGGAGGCACATAATACACCGTTTGCAATCCATCCTGGAAGTACCAAAATGTATCGTGATCTTCGACATACATTTTGGTGGAACAATATGAAAAGAGAGATTGTAAAGTTTATCTCGAGGTGTTTAACTTGTCAACGTGTAAAGGCGGAGCATCAAGTGCCTAAGGGTCCATTGCAACCACTTAAGATTCCGAAATGGAAGTGGGAACACATTACCATGGATTTCGTTACTGGTCTTCCCACAGTTTCTCAAGGTATAAATGTTATTTGGGTTATTGTTGATAGATTAACCAAATCTGCTCATTTCTTGCCGTCTGGAGACTTATTCCTTGAGCGTCTTGCTCGTATATATGTAAATGAGATTGTGAGATTGCATGGCATGCCGATATCCATAGTTTTGGATCATGACCCAAGATTCACTTCACGATTTTGGGTTAGTTTGCAAAAAGCTATGGGCGCAGATTTATGATTTAGTTCGACATACCATCCTCGAAGCAGACGGACAATCGAGAGGACTATTCAAACTCTTGAAGATCTATTAAGACTTTGTGTCCTAGATTTCAAAGGGAGTTGGGATAAGTATTTACCATTGGTGGAATTCTCCTACAACAACGATTATCGAGCAAGTATAGGTGTGGCTCCATTGAAGCATTATATGGATGAAAGTGTCACTCTCCGATATGTTGGGATGAGGTGGGTGAAGCAACATTGTTGGGACCCGAGTTGATACGTATGACTACGGAAAAGATCCAAATGATTAAACAAGCGTATACAAAGCGGCACAAGATCTACAAAAGAGTTATCACGGATCTTCATCGAAAAGGACGTGGAATTTAGTATTGGGGATCATGTATTGTTGCGTGTTGCTCCATGGAAGGGAGTTACAAGATTTGGGAAAGAGGAAAGCTCAATCCACGATTTATTGGTCCATTTCAAATTTTGACCGAGTAGGAAATGTAGCCTATAGACTCGCGTTACCTCCAGTATGTCTCGTGTTCATAATGTTTTTCATATATCGTACGTAACGTAAATATGTGAAAGACCCGAACCACGTTATTGAGTTAGAACCGGACGAGATAGCCAAAGACTTAACGTCGAGGAGGTACTGTCAAGATCTTGGATAGGAAAGAGCATGTCCTACGCACAAAGGTCATACCACAACTCAAAGTTTTATGGAGGAACCATGTTATAGAGGAAATGACACAGGAGTTGGAAAGCGGAAATGAAAGCGAGGTATCCTCACCTTTTGAAACACACCGTATGTCGTCAATTTCGAGGACAAAATTTCATAAGGAGGGAGGTTGTAAGACCCCAACTTATTATTAAATGAAATTGAATTTCCTATTTATTTTTTGAAATAGTAAGGGTTGATTTGATTAATGTGGTTAGTTATGGGTAAAATCATAAAATATTTCAAATAAGCAAGTGGTTATAAAATATTCATTTGTTGTCGAGGAATATTAGTTTGGTAAATGGAATATTCTTACTTGTCGGGGAATATTAAATGCGACGGTAGCGACCTTATGTGGGCCCATAACGAAAGCGATTGGATGAAGAAAATGACAAATATAAGTTGTTTATAAATAGCAGGCGTAGTTATTACAGATTAATCTTTGTTAAAATACTACGGTGGTTTAAAACACGATAGCACACGTGTATTGCATTAATTATTGATTCTTACGTGAAGGCACTACTCGATAATTATTCTGATAATTCTTGTTCAATATTTTATTTTATTGATTCAATAATTGCTACGTTGATATTTTATATTGTTGTTGTTTGATAATTGTCACTACATAGTATTTTCATTATCGGATCAATAATTCATATTATTTGAATAATATTATTAGATAACATTATTGGCAATGTCTAGAAAGTTACATCTAAGGAGAGGTTTGGTCACTAATTGCGCTCGCCAATGAGGAGAAATCCTTATTGGAAAGCCCCTCTTTCACAGGAGCGACACAGTTGCCGATGTTGTGATTCTATAATATTATTTGTGAATAATTAATTATTGATTTATATGATAAGGAAAATATTCATTTTATGTGGATATAGATGGAAAAATTTTAAATGTGACAATTGTTGAAAAATTGATATTTTATCTTTTTGATAAATAATTTATTTAAATATATTATTATATTTTAATAATATAATAATGGTAATATTTTTACAATGAATGTGGGATATATGAATATATGAGGAGGAAGAGTATTTTTGTTTGCAAAAATTGTTTAAAACATGTTTTTCATGTTTGTGGGCCCATTTCTTGGTTGAAATTTGATTATAGCACATAAAATCGTCTGGTTTGTGGATTTGGGTCAATTTACATTTGGAATTTGGAAAACTTTTCTTCTACGCAAAGTTGTAGATAATGGAATTTCCTATGGAAAAGACATAAGGTTTGAATTTTTTCTAATAAAAGGGCTATTTATTATGAATTATTGAAGTTAGAAATAATTGATTTTTGGAAGTTTTAATTATTTTTTTTAAGAAAAAAACATTTTTTTTTATTGTTGGTGGGCCCCACTAGTATTGAAAACATGATGAATTCAGATTTCAAGAGGTGGGCGTGAAGATTTATTAAAAATATATAATATTTTATTAAATTTTACTTTTGGTGTTCTAAGCATTTTCCTATAAATAGGGTGCTTGGGTTAGAATTGAAAATCACACGAAAACTGAAGTTTTCTCTTCTCTCTCTATATATTATCGGCGTATTCTTGTGAGTATTTTGATATTTTGAGTGTTGATATCTGGTGCAAGTTCCTTGACGTTATATCTAATATTCGATCAAAATCTTATTCTTTTTGAATGTAAGGGATGTTATTTTTTTTTAAAAATGATATTATTTCTTCTAATATCATTATCTTAGGAATATTGGTAAGATTTTTCTTGTGAAATTCTTGTCTTTTAGTGTCGGGAGTTACTATTCACGTATATGACCTTATTCACGTATCTGACACTATTCACGAAATCTGACCTCTATTCACGGAAAAATTAAATTTTCATTTTTGTCCAAAATATCTATTATGGATACTAGCTTTGATTATATCCATGTTTTGATCATTCTTGAATTTTACTTCATATGATTATTTATGAAGTATTTTTGAACTTGGGATTGTTTAAAAATCACGAATCCATAATATTTGTTCTTTTGTTTCAATGGATTCGTTTTCTTTAAAATATTTTTCATCATCCTCGATCTAAATGATGATATTCTTGAATATCTTTGGCACGTAGTGCAAAGATGGTTGATTTTCTTATGAATATCTTTGGCGTAGTGCAAAGATGTACAGTGTTGAGATGAACATGACCAACCTGATGAATATCTTTGGCACATAATGCAGAGATGAATATTTGATTCAAGATGAATATTGATTGATGTTACAGGGATAAAATATTGATGATGGAATTTTAAATTCATAGATTATAATAGATTTCATTCTCTACGTAACTCATCTATGAATTATTATTTCCACTGCGAATATTGATCTGAAATTTGTTGTCTATTGTATTTTATCAAATTTTTCCCTGTTGAAGACTAACGATAATTTGTTCTATATTATCTTAGTCGTAATATTCTTTACTGGGCTAGTTGAGCTCACCCTTTTCCTTTTTGTTCCATTTTCTTCTTAGGAGGCGAGAATGTAGCGAGTTCTAGTCGGAGTGTGGAATGATGGTTCTAGAAAGTTGTTTTAGTAATCCTCACCATTTTTGTAAAATAATCTACCAATAATTGTAATGAGAACTTATTTGGGTGTGAATATTGTCTAGATGGCAATATTTGTATTTAAACTCACAGTTTTTATGTTGTATTAATAAAGTTGTAGTTGTTTCTATACCATGTTATTGACGACTCAAAATGGGTGATGTATACCTATTTTGGGGCGTCATAGTTTGCATAGTGCTGCATAGTAAATCAAAAAAAATTTAAACGAATTCGAATTGCGGCCCGTGATTTCCAACTGTTGGTCCATGAAAAAAAATTCTAAATAGTATCCTTCCATTCTCCTATAAATAGGATGCTCAGTTTAGAAATGAAAATTACACCAGAATCAAAGAATTCTTCTTCTATAATATTGAGCGTATTTCTTTAGAATTTAAGGAAGCTTTGAGTGTAGAAAATAGTGAAAGTTTTCTTCAAGAATATCTCTGCTATACCAGTTTGAATTGCTATCTTTTTTAGGTAAGGGGTATTATTTATTTCATATTCGCTTACGATATTATTTTTCGTATTCGTAAGAAATTTTATTTCGTTCAATATTCACAAGAAATATTATCCCCGTTTAATATTCGTAATGAATATTATCTTCGTTCAATATTCGTAAGGAATATTATTTTCGTTCAACAGTTGTAAGGGATATTATTTTTGTTCAATATTCGTAAGAAATAATATTTTCTTCCATACTACGTAGTATGTAAGTAATATTATTTCGTTTCAGATTTCGAATTCTACACTCCTTTTGTTAGGTTTTGGCTTCTTTACTCCATGAAATTAGTAGAATATCCTTGATATTTGCGCTTCATCCAATATCTTTTCATGAAAATATTTTTCTGAGCATTCTTGATAAGCTTTAACCTTTTCATGTCGGAGTACTATTCACGGGGTACTATTCTCAAAGTACTATTCATGGGATACTATTCACTCGGGTACTATTCACCCAGGGTACTATTCATGACAAAAAAATGATTTCTTTTTTGTCCAAATTATTTTTGATACATTATTATTCTTGAATTTTACTCCACAAAGCAATATCATGTTGACCATTTGAACGTTTTTAAACTTTGGATAAATTTAAAGTTTTTAATATTTATTCTTGATCTCGTTTGATTGCATTTTTTTTATATCATTGTCATCATTCTCATACTTATATTGTGATGAAAGTCGTATTTTGTAAAAATCTAAAATTTTATTTATAATTTTTAATATTTATTGAATTAAATAAATATTTTTAATTGATTTGTTTGTTATTTAGTAGATATTTGTTGGATTATTTATTAGTAAGTAAATAATTCATGAGTTATAGAAATTAACTTAATTACGAGAAAAGAGTGATGAATTAAATTTATGAGATAATATTCTAATTTAACTTAATAACTAAATTAGAGAGTTGTTAAGGATTATATAGTTTGCTAGAATGTTGTTTTAATTTAATTTAGTAATTAAAGTGATATGTTAATTTATTAAGTAAAATTATAATGAAAATTATAATTTTGTGGTAGTTAGTTTTGTTTATTTAATTAAGATTGGATATGGAAATCCAAGTAAATAATGCGGGACAATAAACTATAGTATAAATGATTTATTGAAGTAAATTAAAGTAGTTTAAATGGATTTACCAAACAAGTCTTAAAAATATTAAGTCTTTATTTTAAAAGTGTTTTTGCCAAACGAAGCTCTATGGCTTTTAAAATTTGAATCTGAATTTGAATTATAATAAATAATAAAAATAAAATATAAATATAAATAAAATATATTAAATTTTATAACTGATATATCATTATTATAATTAATAAAACGTCAGTTTTAGACATTTAGGTTTAGTTTATTTTGTGTGTTGGTTTTATGTTACGTGAAGAGGGTTTGGCCTAAGCCTAAGAAGAAGAAAGAAGAGAGAGTTTACAGGGAAGTTTGAGAGATTTTGAGAAAACTTGAGAGAGAATTTATGTGATTCCAAAGCAATTCACTGTGTTTTATCATGGATTATCTCCAAGAAATTGAAGGTATAACCTCTCAACCTTGAGTTGTATGTTTATAAAAAAAGTTCATGTTCTTCACTTTTAAAATTTTCTGTAAATTGCATGTTTGATGAATTGTAGTTATACAAACTGAATTATTGAGTTTGTGTGTATTTGTGATGTTAGAATTTTCATCTAGACAACGAATTAGTGTGCTAATTATGTTCAAAAAGAAAAAAAAATCGTTTATAGTGTATTTAGTTATGTTTATGGCTTGTGAAAGTACAAAAATTGATAGTTAGTTTGTGAATTAAACTGTAAATTGAGTCTAGAATAGGTTAATACGATAAGAAATGAAAAGAACGCAAGTTGAATGAATCAATTTGGTTAAGAAATGAATTCATAGTGAATGAATCGTTAAACATGTTAAAACATGAAAGTTTAGTATGAACATGAGTTTTGGGTCAAGATTTAGGCTAGTTTGTGTTTCTATAAATTGTTATAATTCTAGTATGTTGTAGTTCTATGAATTACGAATCCATAGAATCAAAAATGGACTAATTTGGATGTGTATAACTCAAGTTATGAAGATTAGTAGAAGAAAAGGGTCAAATCGCAAGAACAGTGAACTTCAGAGTCCCGTTTCTGCTAACGGTCATAGCTGCGTTGTGCCCTAAGTCATTTGGGGCACAAATCCCTCTAGGCGCCTTGTTGCTACTTGTGCTTGATAAGCTTAATTAAGTAAAATGCGCCAAAGTGTGTCAGGTGTGACTATTTTAACCTATTTTAGTAAAATAGGTATAACCTTTTCATACGAACTCCGATTGAGGCGATTCAAGATGATCCAGAACGAGGACGAATAGACCTACAACTTTTATTCTTTACGTTATTCGATTTGAGGTCGGGAACAGGGGTAAAATGGTTATATTTAGGACTGTTATGTTTTTGGAGATAATCGGAGTGCCTCGGGCATGCACGTATGCAAGTGTAGTGCTTCTAATGATAAACGATGTTGTTCTAAGTTATAAAACATGAATGTTAGTAAACATAATGATGCTTAACATTAATAAATGATGTATTAGATAAGTTGTATAAGCATACTAAGCATACACAAGAGAGACAAATCGGGCGTGTGACAAATGAACGTCGAAACGCCGTAACAAATGTTAATGAGTGTAAAAAGTATTTTAGGTCAAATGAAATGAATATTATAAGATATGAAATGGGTTTAATATAAAACCAATAATGATTCCTAGCAAGACTTAAACACTTAAATGAACTTCGAGTATGAAATATAGTGACATATAAGTCGAAAGTTAACACAATAAAATTGAACATTGTGTATTGATAATAGGAAGGGTTATGAGATGTAGAGTAAAGTTTGCATTACAACTACTATGTGTTGCTATATGACCAATAGTTGATGTGTATGATTATATAATTATGTAGGGCACGTGAAGTGCAGATAACTGTAAGTTGTTAAACTGTTATTAGTAAACAACGATCAAGGCAAGTCTTTCAGTTCCTATTTACTATGTGAACTTGATGATTAACTGTTTTAAATCTTTATTTCAAAGAGCATGATTTTTTATATATATGTTGAAAGTATGAAATGTTAAAGTCAATTTATGACTACGTTGATTGAGTAGAGCATGCTGATTGAGTAAGGAACTCGATCTTTATACTTGTTATATGAACTGTAGCATGTATGTTATGTTAGTCCAATGTTTATGAGATATATGTTGAACATGTTATTATGTGCTACATGATGCATGAAAACTATTAGATTTTGCTGGGCTGTCGAGCTCAACCTTGAAAATAACCACTTTTGCAGGTTAAAGATTCAAGGTAAAGTTATGTGCTACTTGAAAGACATGAATCAGATGTGATACTTGAGGATTTATACACTTTGGCTTAATTATTATTATTTGAACCATATTTAGGGTTCCAAATAATGTATGGTGGTTAATAGATGTTGAGTTATAAAGTTTAAGTTTTGTTTGTTATATGAAAGGGTATTGAACCTGGATGTAAGTTTTATTTATTAACTTTGATAAGGTGAGTAATAAGCTAATTATGGTTTAAAGGTAGGTAAAGATAAAGGTTTTAAGAAATGTACTTGATAAGTTACAATGATTATGTAATGATAAACTATCAAGTTTGGGTTATCTGATATGTAAAGGTTATCGGATTAAAATGTAAGATTCTATATAATAACTTTGATGAAGCGAATCATAAAATAACTTGATTCAAAAACATGTAGATGATAAATGTTTTGATTCAGGGAATTAAAGTAATAAGATTGAAAAGTTTAAATTATTCTGCATTTTATTAAGTTTAGCATCGAATAATGATGTAAAATCAGAAGTTAAACGTGTTATTAACTATCGAAGTCGATAATTGAATTGTATGAATTTTGGGGTCATTACATCTTTGGCCCATAGTGCATAGATGGACTATTGATTGGTATGATTATGACCATGGATTATTCGTTATAATCATGACCTGTAATGTTACAAGTGATGTGGATTATTTATTGAGATGAGTCTCAGCGATAATTATTAGTATGATCATTAGCATGCGTTCTCTTTAGCCAAGGGTGCAAAGATGAATTGTTGTTTGGCATGTTCATGATCATTGGTGAAAACACGAATATCCTTAGCCCGTAATGCATGGATAATTCGTGGTTGTGATACTAATGAATATCCTTAGCCCGTAGTGCATGGATAATTCAATGATGTGGATTATTTATTAAGCTGAGTCTCAGCGATAAAATTGATGATAAACTTTTAAATCATAGAAGATAGTAGATATCATGCTCTACTTGACTCTTCTAATGGATTGCTTATTCCGCTGCAGTTGTTGATCTAAAACTAGTTGTCTATTGTATTCTATTAGTTGTTATACTGTTAAAGGCTAAGGATAATTTATTCTGCATTATCTTAGTCATAATATTTCTTACTAGGCTAGTTGAGCTCACCCTTTTCTTTCACTGTTCTCTTCAGGAAATGAGAATATAGCTGGGACTAGTTGGAGAATGGATTGACGGTCCAGATGGTTATTTTAGTAGTCCTCACTATTCTATGAAATAGTGTGATAATAATTATAATGAGATTGAATTTGAGTTTGGATATTGTCTAGAAGACAATATTCGTGTTAAAACTCTCAGCTACTATGTTGTCGTATTTTGCACGACAGTTGTATAATTAAGTTTGTATTTGTATTCTGTACCATGTATTTGGCGACTCAGAATGGATGATATATACCTATTTTGGGGGTGTCACACTTTCTTCTTTACGTGATTTTCTTACATTGGGGACAATGTAATGTTTGAGTGTAATGGGGGGGAGGTTTTAGGTTTATCCATTTTTGATAGAGATTTTTATAGCCTTGGAAGTTTTTATTTGGCTAAGTTTTAAAAGATTAAATTTAAAAGTGATAATAATTGTTAAATTTAAAAAAAAAATTGATGCTTAATTAGTTGATGATTTATCAGAACTAATCTATGATCCACAGTAATTGATTTGAATTGAATTTGTGTTGCATAAGTCCTTGAATATGAGAAGCATGCTTATTCGGCTCGGTTATTTGTGGAGTTGTCTATGTGCACTTGTTTCATAATTTAGAACTTTTTGACTGCTTATGTCATCTGCATGCCTATGAGAAATAAAGGAATTGGAAAAGTTGAAAATAAAAATGTTTGAATATTTATGTTGAATACATATGTATTTATGTGTGTCTTGAAATGTGGTAATTCAAATTAAATTAAATTATGTACGTAATAATTGAGAACTATGATGGAAATGATAATGAGCTTAATTAAGCTTATGTAATAGGCCTAGTGTGGCATAACAGTGAACAAAGTAAATTATTAATTTAATTAATGAAGAAATTATTAAATAAGGTGATGGACTAATTATTATTTTAATCATATATTGTTATGTGCAAGTATGTATTGTGTGAACATATAAATAATAAATGCTATAAATTGCACCATGCATAAAATATAAAATGTGATATTAAGAATAATATGTAATTATACTAAGCTTGAATAAAGGAGCATTTTGTGGAATAAATATTAATGTTGGACCAACGTAAGGTTTAATTGGAATTATAGAAGATAATTAATTTTAAGAAAATAAATGTTTGATATTAATTATCATTATGGTATTTATGTCTAATTAGAATAATAAGTTTATGGAAAATAATGGGTTGTTAGTACCCAACTAAATTATATCTAACCAAATTCAAATATTATTTGGACTTGTAACTATCCATAATTTTATTTGTAATTTTAAATATTTATTATATTAAATAAATATTTTTAATTGATGTGTTTGTTGTTTAGTAGATATTTGTTGGATTATTTATTAGTAAGTAAATAATTCATGAGTTATAGAGATTAACTTAATTAAGATAAAAGAGTGATTAATTAAATTTATGAAATAATACTCTAATTTAACTTAATAATTAAATTAGAGAGTTGTTAAGGATTATATAGTTTGCTAGAATGTTGTTTTAATTTAATTTATTAATTAAAGTGATTTGTTAATTTATTAAGTAAAATTATAATGAAAATTATAATTTTGTGGTAATTAGTTTTGTTTATTTAATTAAGATTGGATATGGGAATCCAAATAAATAATGTGGGACTATAAACTAAATGAGTTATTAAAAAAAATTAAAGTAGTTTTAAATGGATTTACCCAAACAATGCTTAAAGATATTAAATCTTTATTTTAAAAAGTGTTGAGCCAAACAAAGCCTTATGACTTTTGAATTTTGAATTTGAATTAAAATAATAATAATAATATAAATAAAATATATTAATTTTTTATAACTGATAATTTATTATAATCATTATTAAAACGTCGGTTTTAGACGTTTGGGTTTAGTTTATTTTGTGCGTTGATTTTATGTTACGTGAAAAGAATTGGCCTAAGCCTGAGAGAAGAGAAAAAGAAAAAGTTTACAGAGAAGAATTTGAGAGAAAGAGAGAGCTTGAGAAAGAAGAGGAAGACTTCTATGATTCCAAATAATTTTTGTGTTATCAAAGATTATCTCCAAGCAATTGAAGTTATAACCTCTCAACCTTGAGTTTTACGTTTATTAATAGAGTTCATGTTCTTGAGTTTCAATTTTCTATAGTTGCACGTTTGATGAATTGTTGTTATACAAACTGATTTATTGTGTTTATTAGCAAATTGTGATGTTATAAATAGCATTTAGATAAGATTTTTGTGCACTAATTACGTTCAAAAGAGAACAATGAAAGTAAAACGGTGAGCTCAACTAGCCCATTAAGAAATATTATGTCTAAGATAATGCAGAATAAATTATCGTTAGTCTTCATTAGTGTTAAACTGATAAAATATAATAAACATCAAGTTTAACTATAGCAGAACAAGCAATCCATTAGAAGAGTCAAGTAGAGCATGACATCTACTATCTTCTATGATTTAAAAGTTTATCATCAATTTTATCACTGAGACTCAGCTTAATAAATAATCCACATCATCGAACCATCCCTGCTTTATGGACAAAGATATTCATTAGTATCACGACCACGAATTATCCATACACTACGGGCCAAAAATATTCGTGTTTTCACCAATGATCATGATCATGCCAACCACTGTCCATCAATGCACTACGGGCCAATGAAGACTTTTACCATATCATTTGTAACATTACGGTCATGATTATACCGAATAATCCCTAGTTGTAATCATACCAATCGACAGTCCATCTATGCACGTAAGCCACATATGACTTTCATCACAATATAAGCATGATGATGATGACAATGATATAAGCATTCAAATAAAAGAAAACAAAGGATAAATTTTTAATGATTTATAATTTAATTTATTCAGAATTCAATAATGTCCAAATTGTCAACATGATACTTCTTTGTGGAATAAAATTCAAGAATAATATTGTGACAAAAAATATTTGAACAGAAAAGAAAGTAATTTTTATTATAAATAGTACCTCGGGTGAATAGTATCCAAGTGAATAGTACCCCATGAATAGTACCCGTGAATAGTACTTTGTGAATAGTACACGGGAATAGTACTTTATAAATAGTACCCATGAATAGTACTTTGTGAATAGTACCCCATGAATAGTATTCCGGCATGAAAATATTAATAATTATCAAGAATGCTCAGAATAATATTTCCATGAAAAGATACTGGATGAAGCGCAAATATTAAGGATATTCTACTAATTTCACGGAGTATAGATGCAATACTTTAACAGAATGAGTGTAGAATTAGGAATATGAAACGAAATAATATAACTTACATACTACAGAGTCTGGAAGAAAATATTATTTCTTACGAATAATGAAAAAATAATATCCCTTACCTTAGAAGAAGAATGGATACTGGAATAGTGAAGTAGCAGACTCCTCTTCTTCTTTCTCTCTATAGCTTCTCTCTCTATAATTTCTCTTGTGAGTCTTAGTGAATTGGTGAGAATGAAAGAAGAATGAGTTTCTATTTATAGGATAACAAAGTTTCGATAATTTCACGTTTTGGGGCTCGAATTATTACAGTATAATACCTTCATCTTTTCCTCCATTTTTAATTTAGTCCTACAAGTATTATCAAACTTGCACCACCTCCCCTAATAGTACATCATGTGAATCAATAGTTCCATTCATGTGAACAAATAGTTATATACATGTGAACTAATAGCAATTAATTGCTCATTTATCCGATTAATTACCCGATTGGTCAATTTAACCTCCAGAAATCAATTATTATCGAAATAAATGACGATTTCCTCCAACACTAATAATCCCAACACAATGGAAATATCAATTTCATCTTTAATCAACACGAACTTATTCATCATTAATATTATAACTCATAATATTTAACAACCATATCATTCCCAAAAAAAAGGGGGCTTTTTGATAAGGATTTCTCCCTATCGGCGCACAATTAGGTGACCAAACCTATGAGACCCCGAATTTTATGTAATGAAAGTATTCAATATTCTTATAATTATTCTATTTGGTAAATGGTTAAATTGATAAAAGGTTAAAGTTAAGGGTGATATGTGAAAATTTTTCAAAGTAAACAAGTTGTCATAAAATAATCGGTGATAAAAATATAGTAATACTGGTTGTTGCATAATAGCACACGGTATTGTACAATATTTTTGATTATTGATGCTTACATGAGAAGTCACTCAATTTTATTCAATTATTGTCACAATATTTTATATTATTAAATCAATAATTGAGACTAAAAAGTTATTCATATTATTATTTACAATATTGACGATGTCTAGAAGTTCTGTCAAGGAGAGGTTAGGTAATCTAATTGCGCGCCAATAGGGAGAAATCTTTATCGAAAAGCCCCATCTTTCCCGGGAACGACCTAGTTGTTAAATATTGTGAATTATAATATTAATGAATAATAAGTTCGTGTTGATTAAAGATGAAATTGATAGTTCCATTGTGTTGGAATTATTAGTGTTAGTGAAAATCGACATTTATTTTGATAATAATTGATGTCTGGAGGTTATATTGACCAATCGAGTAATTAACCGGATAAATGAGAAATTAATTACTATTGATTCACATGCTTATAACTATGTGTTCACATGTGTGTACTATTGATTCACGTCATTTACTATTAGGGGAGTTGGTGCAAGATTGATAATACTTGCATGACTAAGTTAAAAATGGAGGTATAGTTGAAGGCACTATACTATAATTAATTTTTTTACATATCTAGAACTATTGATTCACATGATTTACTATTAGGGGAGGTGGTGCAAGTTTGATAATACGTGCAGGATTAAATTAAAAATGAAAGAAAAGAGGAAGGTATTATACTGTAATATTTCGAGCCCCAAAATGTGCAATTATTGAAACTATATTTTCCTATATATAGAAGCTCATTCCTTCATTATTTTTCACCAATTCACTAAAGCTATAAAGCAATTATTATAGAGAGAAATTATAGAGAGAAAGAAGAAGAGAAGTCTGCTACCTCACTATTTCAGTATCCAGTTTTCTTCTAAGGTAAGGGGTATTATTCTTTCGTATTCATGAAGAGAGTTATTTTCTTTCAATACTCGTAAGGGTTGTTATTCCATTCTTTATTATTCTGTTGAAATAATCTGTCTATGCGAAGTATCGCATACATGATAAAATTCTTCTGTTATTCCATTCTTTATTATTCTGTTAGTATAACCTGTATGTGCGGTCTATCGCATGCCTGGTGAATTCTGTTGTTATTCCATTCTTTATTATTATGTTGAAATATCCTGTTTGTGCGGATTACACATGACCTGGTTCCGTTCTTTATTATTCTGTTGGATTATCCTGTCTGTGCGGATTACGCATGACCTGGTTCCATTCTTAATTATTCTATTGGAATAACATGTCTATGTGAATTTCTGCATGCATGGTGAATAATCCTTCGTATTCATTCTTTATTAAATTATGGAAATAATCTATCTACGTGGATTATCGCATGGCGGCTGAAAATCCATTTGCAGGTTCGTATATTCTATTATACTCGTATGAGATATCATTTCTTTTGTACTCGTCACGGAATATTTCTTATCCTATTATTCTTTTCTTTTGCCTGGTGAATTATGTTGTTATTTTACACGACTGTTGTATTAATTAAGTTTGTATTTGATTTATGTACCATGTTTTTGGCGACACAAGATGGGTGATGTATACCTGTTTTGGGGGCGTCAGAAAACCCCTTTCCTCGACAGAACTTTCTAGACATCGTCGATATTGTAAATAATAATATGAATAACTTTGTCGTCTCAGTTATTGATTTAAATATATAAAATATTATGCAGATGATACTGTGACAATAATTGAATCAATAATATGAGAGATATTATGCGGCAATAATTGAGTATAACTGAGTGACTTCTCACGTAAGCATCAATAATCATTACCATATGCTACTATACAACCACGCGTATTACTATACTACTTTACCACCGGGTATTTAAATAGTTTAACGGTAAAATTTTTGCCATTATTTTTATAAAAAGACATTTCTATCATTTTCTAACTCTGACAATACTTCCGTTGTGGGGTCCACCGATGATTTTGCCATTGTACGAATATTCCCTGTTAAAACGAATATTCCCTGACCAATCGAATATTTTATAACAACTTGCTCACTTTGCAAAATTTGTAAATATTACCCACAACTATAATATTATATCAAATCCATACCATAATATTCAAAAATATATTTTGAGAAAAAAATAATCTTTATTCATAAAAGTTGGGGTCTTATAGTTAGTTTGTGAACTAAACTGTAAATTGAGTCTAGAATATGTTAATACGATAAGAAACGAAAAGAACGCAAGTTGAATGAATCAATTTGGTTAAGAAACGAATTCGTAGTAAATGAATTCGCTAAACATGTTAAAACATGAAAATTTAGCATAAACATGAGTTTTGGGTAAAGATTTAGGCTAGTTAGTGTTTCTATAAATTGTTATAATTCTAATATGTTGTAGTTCTATGAATTACAAATCCATAGAATCGAAAAAGAACTAATTTTGATGTGTATAACTCAAGTTATGAAGATTAGTAGGAGAAAAGGTTCAAAAATCACGAGAACAGTGAACTTCAGAGTCCCGTTTCTGCTAACAGGCGCAGCTGTGATGTGCCCTAAGTCATTTGGGGCATAACTGCCCTCTAGGGCACAGCTGCGCTATGTCCAAGGCTTAATTGGGCACATCTGTGCCCAAAGTGTGCCAGATGTGACTGTTTTGACCTGTTTTAGTAAAATAGGCATAAATTTTTCATACGAACTCCGATTGAGGTGATTTAAGAAGATCTGGAACGAGGACGAATGTCAACGTTGGGATTTTTATTGTCCCTTTTCTGTTCTTGTCTTTTGGTGTTCTCATGTTAGGTGAGATTTATTTGAAAAAATAAGTTATGAAAAGGTCCGACATATATATGTCGACGATTGGACTGTAAGAGTCGCCAGCTGGTATTTTTAAATGGTTGTACCAACTCAACCGAGAAAAGATTTGCACATTGACTAAGTGATGTGACACTGCTAAACTGATCTGTGAAACCGACATTCGTTAGGGTCTGGGGGCTTGATTATGTGGAGGGAAGGTGTTAGGCACCCCCGACATCCGTGTTACCATGGTGACCTCCACTTTTCAATTAAACTGTTATATGAATGTGTGTGTGTGTGTGTGTGTGTGTGTGGGTCAATGTGCAATTATTTGGAAGTAGTGATATGCCTCGTTCGTACCTATATACAAAGGGTTTGAATTTGTGTAAAAATTCGGTTTTAACAAGATATAGCAGTGATGTTTTGTAAAAGAAGTTTTTCAAACCCTTATGCTCAATAGTAATTGAGGCCTTTGATACTTCCATTTTATATGTTCTGCTTAGTTTCTTTTATTTTCGAGATGCGAGACATCTTCGAAAAAATAAGGTATATAGCAATGCCAAACTCCTTGTGGGCATGAGAGCCATGTTATTTAAGTAAATTCGAACACCAAAAATAATGTACAAGCTGATTATAGTCGAAAATTTCCATCACGGGAACCCAATCTAGATTCAGGAGACTGAATATGTGATCACATGATTTCTAGGCTGTAAATAGACGAATCTAGCAGTTTGTATGAAAGCTGTAAATAGTTATATATATAAGCTGTAAATATATATATACAGACGATCTACCACCACGAAGTAAACTTCATGGGGGATTGAAAATGTAAATATATAAAAGTTGTAACTATATGTATAGAGACACGATCAACCACCATGAAGCACCTCTATGGGGGATCGGAAATATAAATAAAGTGGTAAAGACAATCAACCGCCACGAAGTAAACTCCAGGCGGGACTAAATGTAAATAAAGTAGTAAAAACGATCAACCATCACGAAGTAAGCTCCAGGCGAGACTAAATGTAAATAAAGCAATAAAAGGCCACGAAGTAAACTCCAAGCTTGACAAAAATGTATATATATATATATATCAAAGCAGTAAACTCACCAGATATAAAATCCAGGCTCATCGAACAGAGTTCGACAACAGTTTATATATAAATATATATATATATATAAAAGCAATAAATGCTCCGGATGTAAATCCAGGCTCATCGAACAAAGCTCGATAATAGTTTATATATAAGTATATATATAAAAGCAATAAATGCTCCGGACGTGAGTCCAGGCTCAATCGAGGCATAACTCGATAATGTTAGTCCATATATATATATATATATATATATATATATATAAGAAATAAAAAGCCACGGACCAAAGTCCGTGCATACACACACCACACAACTCTCAACGTGAAGACTTGTGTGTGCACAATAGTGGAGAAAGGCTTTAAAAAGTGTAAGAAGGCTTATAGTGGACTACCAAAGAAGACTTTAATAGCTTTAAATGGATGAACACTCGGTTCCCACTAGTAAAAATATAGCCAAATATAAGCTCATAAGTGTTTAAAATGAGAAAGCACTCAGTTTATAGTGTGTACAAAGCAAATTAGACATGGATTCCTCACCTTTTTCTCTTACAAAATGGCACCCCAAGCCCTCTATTTATAGAGGGCGAGCCAGAGGTAAACCACATGCAGTAGTGGGTGCACTTCTTCTTCCCGCCCGGTTGCCACAGGGTCTCATGGTCCCTCCGTTTGAAGCATGCGTGCATGCATACAAGGTGTATAAGACCTTTTTCAGAGTGTTGTTGTCGAGAGCTACACAAATGATATGGGATTAGAGGTTGTACGAAGTCAGGAAGATGGGACCATGCCCTTGGTCTTAAAGTCTTCAAATTCTATTTGGTGTGATGTCCTGTGTAGTAGTCACTCGGGATTGAAGCTATTGGTTCTTGTAGGACACTGCTATGTAGAATGTATGTAGAAATGTGTTGAGATGGCGCGCATGTGGGATCGAGGTGGCAACATGATGATTTTTCCCCTCACCAGGGTTATCTCCGGTTTAGGGCCGATATAACGATCGTTGCTTCGTGGTTATCTCTCGAGATTGGGCAATGGTCAAGTCTTCAAATGTCCTCAGGGTTGTCTCTGAGGTGTACTTGACCTCTCGAGGTTATAACCAGGTTTAGGTCTGAGTGCCTCAGGGTTATCTCCGAGGTTGAAGCTGATTGCAAAGGTTGAAATGAGCTTTTCTGGGGTTATCTCCGGAACTGCAACTGCACTCTCGGGGTCATCTCTGAGGTTGATGCTGAAACTTCCAATGTTGTTTCTGGGACTGTGGCTGAGTATCTCGGGGTTATCTCCGTGATGAAACTGCCTTCTCCGGTGTTATTTCTGGAGTCGAGGTTGTCTCCGAGGTTAAAACTGAAACTCCTAGTGTTATTTCCGGGACTGGAGCTGGATATCTTAGGGTTATCTCCGAGATGGAAAACTAAAGATTCTGGGGTTGTCTCCGGAATTGAGTTGATTGGACTCGTGGTTACCTCGAAGACGATTACGCCCTCGCCCCGTTAATAATGTAAATGCAAAATTTTGAGTGTCTACAGATGCCCCTCTTTATCATGTTCATGCAATGTAATGGCATCGATAGGATAAAGAATACTAGACACTTGAAATGTGACAGGATAATCATGATGCAATGTATAACAACATGATGTCAATGTATGATGTATGTGGTTTGTTGGACCGTTTTCCAATAGGATGTGATGACTGTTTGTTCTCCCGACTTCTGATGGGGGCTGGAGTTATCACAGACGACTCTGATGAACTGCTTGGATATGTGATCCAAAGTTCTCAGGAATTTCCAGGATGTTGACGTTGGGGTTATCATCAATGTCCTTAATCCTTGGTATAAACTTTCCACTGACTCTAGAGGATAAAGCTTTGTCCGTTGATGCTGTGTATAATATATTCCATCATCTGTCATCCCCGATGAGGGTGTTCCTTCTTGGTTTGTATCGTCAGGCCTTTCCAGTGTCCTGTCGGAGTTACTGCCAATAGTCTGTGTTGCCAGGGTTGCCTGACTCTCGCTGAAATGTACATCAACGATTGAGATCGCTGTTGGAATAAATGTCAAGGCTGCTTGACCTTCATTGACATGTGCATCAAATGAATGAGATCCCTGCTGGGAAAAAATGTCAAGGCTGCTTGACCTTACTTGACATGTGCATCAACGGATGAGATCGCTGGATGGTTCCTGACGCTTCGTTGGGTTTAACTGCCAATAGCTGATGATGTCAAGGTTGCTTGACTTTCATTGACATGTGCGTCAACAGACGAGATTTCCGATGGGGAGAAGTGTTTTGGATTTACGACCCCGAACTGACGGCATCGAACCCTTGTGAGGTATTGTCGAGTGTGATTTGCAACAATCGTGATCATCGGTATAGTAAACCCTATGTCTGGGCGAATACCAATGAGTGATATATAGACCTGTAGTTTGCTCTCTGAAAACCAGGAATTCAGGCTTTTTCTCTTATTCGCGTAGCATCTTTTTTCCTGATTTGACATTTTCAACTTGTGAGACCTCCTTTGCAACTCGAACTGAACCTAGCCAGAGGGGTGGGACCCACCTAGGGGAGTCAGACATGTACACTGCTGGCAGTAGTAGGTACACATGCTAGCAACAGTGAAATTACACCTCAAGCGATTCTTGAGTACACATCTGACCAACTATGGGTGACCTTAAGTGGCCTATTGCTTACCACAAGTCATTTTCAAGTTGTGCCACACAGGAAATTCGAGAGCTCTTCTTCATATCTGCTGAGTCCGGGCATCTTTCTGCAAATTCTGTCACCGTACAAGTGTTCTACATTGCCCTAGTAACGTATGCATGTCTTCTTTTCTAGTTTTTATCTGTTGGAAAATGAATTATCACGTGAAATGCTTCTAAACACATAGTAATGAATATGCATGCTCATATGACTTGATAAAAAATGTTCAACATAGTAAATGTTAGTATTTAACCATGCTAAATATAATGATGTGAAAAAATTTTAACTTTTAAAATAGTCAAATTGACACCTTTTTTATGCTATTTCTTATCCTATTTGAGGACAAATGACCTAAGGTGGTAAAGCAAAGTAATCATGGTAATTAGGCTACCCTTACGGATTATAACTTTGATAGTGTAATGCATATAGGATGTTTATGACTGTGGGCAGGTGTGCTACTGAATGGTCACCTAGCCATGCCTATGTGCATGTAGATAGTCTTGTTTACAAAGGAGACTATGTCAAAATTAACTCTACTGTAGGCGTATGTTAAAATAAAGCATGCATGCATGTAGTCATAAAAATGTATTTGAAAAAGCTCCAGGTTAAAAGTTACCACATCATTTCTGAGGTGATTTAGAGACTTGTGTCCAGATATATGGATCTAGATCAGCCGAGTAGTTCCCACAGGACCACTTCAGGTGTGCGGAGGAGGGATTCTGATGTGCCTCAACCCCATTCAGTTAGACTGCCTCGTCGTCTAGCGGAGGCGGTGATTCGTCCTATTTGGGTTGATGTACTAGATATTGAGGACAAGGAGGAGTATGTACCAATTGCGGACCCTGCTCCTGCTGATCATGTTCCATGTAGGGATCTTCTAGGCATTTAGGTGACAATCCTAGAGCTTCTGGGTGATTTGAGTTGACAACCCTCAGTTTATTTGCATGCAAACGAGGTACATGTTGGATTTGATCTTCCCTTTTCCTATTGATGAGGAGCAAAGGTTCTAATGTTGATCTGCTTTTGTGATGTAGGTTCCCGGCTTTACACAGCCTCGAGGGAACTGGTTCAGTATACACTCTCTGTATCAAGCTCTGCATCCAGATTGTCGAGAGATTGTGTATGGTTGGGGCTTTGAGGCGTTCTTTTCCATCCTCCCCTGTCGTTGTCCCTAGGGTTACCTTAGGGCATTTTTTGAGCACTGGTTTCACCAGGCTCAGTCTCTCCATTTGTTATACTATGAGGTGATGATGACACCGATGGATTGGCGGTTTATCACCGATATGGAGTTTGGTGGAGTTTGATGACACCGATGGATCTAATGGGGTTTACCCCGACTGCCATTAGATCCTTGTTAGGAGTCTTGGCTGAGGCGCTCAAGGGAAGGACAGTTCGTACAGGTCCTTTGAGCGTAGATGATATGAGCAGGCTGTTGAGTGAACCCATACCCGATGTTGTGAGAGTCAGGGATCGCATTCTTCGGTGATTATTCCTGATGATCATTAGGGGTTGTTTCATAGCGGATAACTCTTCTACGGTATAATTTGCTTTGATCAGCGCTACACGAGATGTAGACTGTATTGGAGAGTATGATTGGGGCTCCTATATCCTTTCCTATTTCCTCAGGGGCATGCGCATGCGTTCGCAAGGCTTGACGGAGGCTTGGTTAGTATTCTACCCATTTCTACTGGTGAGTATTTCTCTTGTGATTTCCTATATACAGGTTAAGAGTGTTGACTAACAACAGATGTTTGCCTTTATGTTGGCAGTTCTGGTCCTATGAGAGGCTCTCATGTTTACGTCCTATGAGTGTGCTAGGTTTGGGGACCTATCCACGAGGACGACGATGACATCACTCCATACTGGTAGAGGTTCGTGTAAATGAGGGTTTCACCCATTGTCGTCTACAGTTGGAGTTGTTGATAGCTGATGTTATCACTTGGATTCCCTATTCTAGGGAACATTTGACCATTGGGTTTGAGGATGGGTTCCCGACTGGTGTCGAGTACGTGATATCCACCCGCCGAATTCCTCTCTTTAAAGATGGAGGATGGGAGCTCTATTTAGGAGAGTGTGCTATTAGGAGCACTACAGGAGAGATTCGTGTGCCGATCTTGCCTCCTGCCAGGCGTTATTGGCCTGTGTCATAGTTGTCCGTCATTGATATCCCATTGATGGGCGTTGGCAGCTTTACACTGTTAGAGGGTCCATATACTCAGGAGATGTTTCATCACTGGTGGTCCCCTCGTACCATCAGAGCCTAGACCCGCGCCACTCAGTTCATGGGGGATATGGTTCCTAGATCCGTGATGATGACGGATTGGATGGCCTGTGTCTGAGATCCGACTCATTTGACACAGATTGACAGTTTGACCTGACAGTTGGACCGGACATATTTTTTTCATTTGGCACTTGGGCAGAGATCCTTCAGAGGGCAATAATTTTGATCCTTCCAGCTCAGGCGCTGGCCCCTCAGATGACCCATATGGTTTTGCCGGTGCAGATCCTCCATTATATAGGCCTGACATCCCTGTTGATGGAGATCCAGTGACTCAGGAGGAGTTACATCAGGTGGACAAGATTGATGATGTAGACATTGACACCAATGTCTTCTTCTGATGTGTATTCTCGTTATATTTTTTGATAGGCCTCTATTAGATACTAGGTGGTTGTGCCCCATTCTCGTTATATCTTTTGATAGGCCTCTGTTAGTCGTTGGGCGTCTGTGCCCCATTTCCCTGTATTTTTAGCTATACAGAGATTATGTATTAGATGATGATGTACTTAGGAATATATGTACTATTATTCCCTACATCATATTGCCATCTATTATTGATCATGCATGTATTATGTTATGCATATGTATGTATATCCAAAGATATTCAGCATTGACCCCTGGATGGTCTTATGATATGGCCCACACAGATGTCTTCCTCGACAGTTAGTCGCATTGATCACACCCCACCAGTATTGGTAGCCTCCCATCTGAGGTCGTGGTATGATAGTTTGTCACCTCCAGATAGGGTGACTGTAGATCATTTATTACAGCATTCCATGACCCTCATGATGTTCCAAGTTCCTGTGGACTTTGTGGATGGTATGCTAGAGAATTGGGTATCGAAGAGGCAGGTTTTCTGGTTTGGGACCCAGGAGTTGACTCCCACCTTAGAGGAGTATGAGCGATTAACGGCTTTGCCCTTAGACAGACCTTGCGCTCGGATGGCCATTGGTGATATAAGCCGGCAGTTCATGACCCTCACCAGGTTACGGCGTAGAGTAGTACAGGATGAGATTACATCCGATCATGTGGTGTCCCAGCATTTTTTGATAGACAGATTTGGCTCAGTGGATAGTTATGCATGACATTCTGGGGATTTCACCATGCTAGAGGATCAGTGGCGTGTAGCCAGAGTAGACGTATTGCTGATGTGTGTATTGTCATACGTATACATATAACGTTATATGGATGAGTTGGACGTAGGCGTGATCATGGCAATGAGAGCTCTCAGGGAGGGTCATACCATTGTGCCTATGATCATGACAGAGACATTGAGATTTGCCACGTATTATTGTACCTACCCTGCAGGGGTATTTATAGGCAGCTCGGTCATATTGTATGTGTGGTTCATGTCACACCTGAGACCGATTGGCACCTTCCGACAACATGGATACTATTTTACCCATGAGATAGCCATGTCTTACTCTTTTTAGCCAGCGGAGTGTATATATGCTATGTCCTGGTCGGTGTTCTTAGCAGGGATCCGAGATCCATTTGGCATTTTTCCGTTTACAGGGCTCAATTCACCCTACAGCTTCATTACTCATGCACCTGACATGGATTATCTCCCTCTGGCTAGTTTGAGGGGCATGAATACTTACCACCCACTGGTTGTGATGTCATAGATTGACCAGTTTCAGGATTTCCATCCTTTTGAGGGGGCATTAGGTCAGCGTTTGGCTTCTCGCCACTTGTCGTACCGGTGATGATCCGGGTGTATGCCTATTGGGATCAGCGTGAGCTAGCTGCGTTTTTTGTTAGCCATCCGGGCTATTCAACAGAGTATTTTGCATGGATGTAGACAGAGACGGCATCGGCTGCGGTTGTATCCACAGTGTCGGGGATTGATTCTGATTATGGAGAACCCATGGAGGACACTGATTCTCTCACTGAGGAGGAGCTATTTGCTGGGTTGCCAGCAACTGTGATAGATTCTCCCAGTACTTCTGCAGCTATGACTCCCCCTTCAGAGTATTTAGCGCAAAGTTTGCATCTGATGACATTTGAGAAGGATCAAGCTAGGGCCTTTATGTTGACAACTCTTGATGGGAGAGATGCCGCTGTATTGGAGAGAGATGATGTTCTGTCTCATAGGGACACCGCTATTGCTGAGCGGGATAAGGCCAGATCATCCACAGATGCATTGATTATTGAGCGGGATACTGCTATATCTGCCCGGGATGTAGCCATTATAGATAGTACTACCGTGAGATCCCTTACTACTGGCATGATTTCCGAGATGAGTGCATATATTGATGAGCACCATATCACCATGCAGTTGGCTGTGGATCTGTCAGCTCGTAAAGATACCCTTGGGCAGGAGCTCACAGTGTTACCTCCTTCTTTGGAGAGAGATGCCATGTTGGACTTGATAGCTCGTATATCCACGGGATTGTAGATATGCTTGTATTTTCCTGAACAGACTAGCTTAGCCATTTTTGTCATGTACGATACATATTGTATATATCAAACACCATTATATATGACAGGGAAATATATTTTGATTTACTTCCCTTTTAGTTGTGCCTTGTTACTTGCTTGATATTTGCATGTTTCTTCAGGGCTTGTGATCTTAATGTATTCTAAACTCATCATTGATGGGTGGACATTGAGATATCTTAGGACTTTCAGAATGGATCGTCGATCTGTGTGTATTCCCTACCTTCTTTGGTGTCTTGGGACTGGTTTCTGTATGTAGATGTGGAGAGGAGTATGACTTTCCTCTCTGAGGTTGACTGCACCACAGATGGTCGCCGGTACTCCTTTGTATGGGGGAGCCCAGTTAGTTCCATCTCTTATGGATTGTTGTTTCACTTTGAGGATTCAACCGCAGCTTAGATGGTCGCCAACTATCCCATTTATGGGGAGGTCAGGTAGTTCCATCCCTTTGGTATGAAGCCGATGAAATGTGGTGGATTGAAGTTTGATCCCAGTACCGTTGACAAGTTTTTGTGTTTTAGTAGGGGTAAGACCGAACCATAAATGGCTGCCGACGCACTCCTATTGAATAGGAGATCAGGTCTGCGTAGTTCGAACCTGGTGTAAGAGGTTCAACGTTGTATGAGAAAGGGTGTAGAAGGGTGTAGAAGTGTGTTTTCTTTGTTTTGTTTTTGTTGTTTTTTTACTGCGACCGTGCCATTAAAAAATTGTTGCCTACGTACTACCAGGTATCGGGGAGATCAGGTCGACGTAGTTCGCCCTATGTGCAGGACGATTTACAGCCGAAAAGTTTGATCCCATGTTCAGGACAAACTGTAGGTGAAAAGTTTGATCCCCTGTACAGGAAAAACTGCAGGTGTGAAAAGTCTTATCCCTAGCGGGACAAAACTGCAGGTGTGAAAAGTTTTATCCCTGGTGGGACAAAACTGTGGGTGTAAAAGGTTCAATCCCTGGTGGGATAACCTGAAAGGTTTGAAACAAAGTGGAATGAAAGATCTAATGATCTGAAAACCAGGCTATAGGTTTAAATAGTGTGTTTGTCCTTGATGGGGCAGAAGGGTATAGAGAAAGATTGTATATAGAGATGGTTAGAAAACCTGAATTGACTGGGGATCTGGTGATCCAAAACCAGAATGTTTGCTTGATGGTAACTTTAGACATAGTACCGTTTCATGGTGTCTGAGTTAATGAGCTGTGAAAATTCGTCACCATACATTTCCTGTAATCTGAGAGCACCTCCTGTCAATACCTCCTTGATAATAAACGGGCCTTCCTAGTTTGGAGCGAATTTTCCCTTAGACTGATCTTGGTTGTCAATGATCTTCTTCAAAACCAAGTCATGTTGTTTAAACTGTCATAGCCGGACTTTCTTGTTGTATGATCTGGCGATCCCTTGTTGGTATAACTGACCATGGAAGATAACCTCACTTCGCCTTTCGTCTATTAGAGACAATTGGTGATACCTGTCTTGTAACCATTGGTCTTCATCCAGCTATGCGTCGATCAACACTCTAAGGGATTGTATTTCCACTTTTATGGGAAGTACTGCTTTCATCCCATCGGTTAATGAGTAGGGGGTTGCCCCAGTGGAAGTACGCATTGAAGTTCTGTAGGCTAATAGAGTCAGAGGCAAGAGGTCAGGCCATCATTTGTGATTGGCGGACATCTTTTGCATGATCTTCTTGATGTTCATATTGGTTGCTTCAACAGAACCATTCATCTTTGGACGGTAGATGACGGAGTTGAGATGTTTGATGTAGAATTGTCTGCATAACTCCTCCATTATTTTGTTGTTGAGGTTCTTAGCATTGTCTGAAACAATCACCTCTGGTTGTTCATATCGATAAATGACATTGTTTCTGATGAAACTAATGATGACTTCTTTGGTAACCCTGGGGAAGGAGGCTTCTTCTACCCATTTAGTGAAGTAGTCGATCATGGTGAAGATAAACATTACTGGCTTTGAACTCGATGGGCCCGATTACGTCCATTCCCCACAATAAGAGGGGCTAAGGTGAACTTATATTATGGAGCTCCCTTGGAGGGGCGTGGATAGCATTCCCATGAATTTGGCATTGATAGCACCTCTTGACATGTTCTGAGAATCTTTTTAACAAGTAGAGGGCCGCTCATATGTGGGACACATACTCCACCATGGATTTCATCCATGAGCCTCTGAGCTTGGTCCTTGTCCAGACATCTGTGGAGACCTAATCTTGCATCTCTTTTGTAGAGTGCATCTCCGCTCAGGTAAAATTTCATAGTTAGTCGATGGATCCGCCTTCTTTTAGTCGGGCTCACCTCAGCGGGTGTAGATCCATCTCACAAATACTCCCTGATATTCTGATACCAGGGGTGTTGGACGGGAGGCAACTCATCCGATATTTCTCCAATGTAATTCCTATAGGCTGGAACCTTTTGTAGGGCAAATGTGATGCTTGGCATGTTTTCCTTTTCAAGTATGTTGATCAAGGAGGCCAAAGTTGCTAGCGCATTTGCAAAGTCATTCCTATTCCGAGGAATGTGGAGGAAGTCTATTTCTTTAAACTCCGAAGCCATCTGTAAAACTTGTCGATGGTAAGGCAACAAATGTAGTTCTTTGGTGTGATAGATTCCCGTGGTTTGTCTGATCACAAATTCAGAATCTCCAATGACAGTTAACCACTTGATGCCCATTAATTGGGTAAGTTTTAGCCCCATGATACAACCTTCATACTCGGCTGTGTTGTTGGTGCTGATAAACTGCAATTTAACGACTACATAATAGTTTTTCTGAATGATGACCATGATATCTGGACAATCATCGTCTGGGATGTCTCTATTTGTGTGCTCATCATGGGAAAATGATGCGTACGTGAGACAATCTCCTGGCGATGTCTTGTTTATGTCTCTGTTCCCTTTCTTCCACTTTGGGATCAGGAATCAAGACCTCTTTTTCTTTGACCGATATCGGTTTGGAAAATATAATAGCCATTACATGGGCAGGCACCTTTACCAAAGACCGTACAGGCTCAGGATCTGTAGGTTGAGATAATCGTCATGTGGCTGTAGATGAAGGAATTTGTTTGTGCTTGTGAGGATTCCTGTGACTGGAGCTAGCAGAATAGCCTAATCCAGCTATCCCTGTTTGACTAGGAACTTTAATTGGGCGCTTAATGCCCTGATGATCTTTGCCCAACCCTTGTATAGGTTTATGACCCAATGATATCATCTCTTGAGTTGCCGATATTACCTCGGCAAAAATCTTGGGTGTGAGAGGTGGCACCCCAATGGGATGGTAGTGAGTATTGCTCACCTCCAGGGCATGAAAACTGACCGGTTCAACTTCTGAATTGAAGCTGATGATTGGTATGTCACCTTGTTCAGGACATTCCGGCTCAACAATGATAGTGATTAGGCTATTGTTGATAATGTACTTGAGTTGCTAGTGAAGGGTGGAAGGGACGGCTCCAGCCATGTGAATCCACGGTGTGACAACCCGAGAATTTAGACAAATTATTAAAATTTTAAATGACGGAGTTAAGGTCAAATAATAGACCTAGACATAAAATAAATGTATGCGTTTAGCATTTTTGGGAAGGAATTTTGAGGATTTCAAAATTCTATGTAGGATTTTGGTGAATTATTCAAGATTAAGTGTATATGTCCATATGTTCTGTGATTATGGTATTTTATGTGTACAGTATAGGGTTAAGGGTCAAGGGTTGACCAGATAAATTTTATCAGTGTCAAACCCTAATATTATTGTCGTCGACGTTCAATTAGAAAACCCTAATGACTGATAAGAAACCCTAGAAACTGATTCTGAAACCCTAATTTCGGTTCCGGGAATTTGAAACCATAATTTCAAAAATGTAAACCCTAGATTGGGAATGCAAATGTTGGTATAAGGTTTAAACGTTATTAATTATAATCAATTAGGGAAAAACCCTAATGACTCACTTGAAACCTTAATTGATTATTAGAAAACCCTAATACCAAATCTGAAAACCCTAATTTCAGATTCTGGGAATTTAAAACCCTAATCTGGGAACTTAAAGGATAATTATAATGCTTAAAGTGCTATTAATTATAATATTAATTAGGGTAAAGCTTAATTAATTAGCAAACCCTAATTTCAAATTTTTAAACCCTAATTATTTCGTCAGAAACGGTAATGCACAATTGTGGATTTAATTGCTAAATTAGCAATATTAATTAGAGAATAATAATTCTAATTAGCAAGATTGAATTTGATGATTAGAAAATCTTAGTATAATTAGAGAATTCTAATTATAATTTACAAATGTTAATTTTCTATTTCGAAAACCCTAATCTAGAAATCCTAGAAAGGTGAATTATGGAAAGTTCAGGTTTTAACCCTGAGGGTTAAACCCTAAGAGTTAAACCCTAAGGGTTTTATCAAATGACCATTTTAGAATTAAAATTGTGTGGAAAATGACCATTATGCCCTTTTTAGATTTTAAATTGGTTGGAGTAAGAATATTGCTAAAGAATGGAGTTGGTGACGAATTCTAACCACTACATGTGCCTTATAACTCCAGCAACCAGCCCACTAGGTCAACAACATACATTAAATCAAATGATATATAGATTAAAAGTGAGAAAAGTCTCATTTTATTTTTCAACTTGTCCAAGACCATCTTCTCTCTCTAAATTCGGGTATGAGAGTGAAAGGGCACTACTACAAAACTATAAAAAGACAACACTTAAACGATGATGTTTTTATAAAAAACGTTGTGATTTTTTTTTATAACGTTTTTTAACAAAATATTGTAGATACATATGAAAAAACGTTATGTATTTATAATGAATTTTTTTTGATTTTAAATAGATAACGTTTAAAAAAAAAAAAAAGTTATGTATATAAAAAAACGAAGAAAAAAAAAGGCCAATAAAAGGCCAGAATACATTTCACTCTCCCAAAACCCTAGCCTCTCTTCTCTCTCACTCCCTACCTCCACAACCATCACAAATGGCCGTGGCCGCTACTCGCCCCCTGGTTTCGATTCAAACCCTTGAATCTCACATGGCCACCGACGGCCCCGCCGCCACCAACTCCCTCCATTTACCGGACGTCATGAAGGCCCCAATCCGTCCCGATCTCGTCAATTCTGTCCACGCTCTAAGCATTTGCTACGAACACATTATTGTCTCTATTTAATAACAATCACGGTATTTGTTACAGCTTTACATTATTATCATTCTTGTTCTTTTTCTTCTTCTCTTCTTTTCAGTGGCCAGTGATACATCCCTAAATGCTTTCCTAGAAAGCTTGCTGAAATTTAGGAGTAGGTGGTATGATTTTCCATATCGTGGAGCCAGAGATATAGTTGCAGGGGTCATTGTTGGCGAGTATGAATTGAGCAGGCGTGTCTTTATGGTTTTGTATCGCATGTAAGTTTAAGTCACTCTTGTTATGGTGTATGGTTTCAGTCTCTAATGCTCTTACTCTATATTAATGTAAAACGACCCAATTTTTTTTCAGATCATCCAATCGAGATCCGGGTGCTAAGGCTGCTGATATTCTCAGTCCAAAAGATCATGCAGGTTAGTCTTGTATTTCTGTTTACGTGGTCTTCCAATTGACTCAGGTTTATAGGGTACCTGCGAAAATCATCCTACCTGTCTTTCTCACTATTCTGCGACTATCTAACTGTCTCAGACCCGGCTAACTTTTATTGCTAGTTAACATGTCTCGTTCCCTTATAACAGGGTTGTACTTCTGGTTATCCATTTATAAGTATATGTGACATAAAATAACTCTCTTCATCCTATGCGCAAGGCTCAAGGCAAGGTGCCTGTCGAAGCAGAAAATAAGGTGCATAAGTTCAAAATATGCACAAATTATTAAATTTAATAAATATTCCAAAAATGAGGATGTTATAACTAAATTTGACACAATTCATGAATTAGTAGTATTACAACCATACACAATAAGGTTGGTTTTGTTTTGAGGAATATTTTTTTTGGTGTAATACAATAGTCTCTGCTAGCGTTGTAATGTAACTGTAATAGTTCATTATGAATTGTATGTATTGTTCAGACAAATAGCTTGTTAAGCATTTGCAGAAGGAAGTAGCCAGACTAGAAGCAGAGCTACGCACGCCAAAGCCATTGAGTGAAAAGGATTACAAAATTCAGCAGGTACACCATCACTTATTGTCCCCCCTGTTTTGTTTAAAAAATTTATTGAAGTATCAAAATTTACATGTGCTACGAACCATTTTAATTACTTAGATGGAGAAGGAAATTGAAGAACTGAGGCTTCAAAGAGATCTTACAGTCTCAGGTTGATGAGTTGCGTCAAAAACTTCAGGAGGGAACCACAGGTCTCTCTCTTTCCCACACACATACATGCTCTCTCACACTTATAAGACTTCTTTGTTTTAAGTTTTTTTATTTGCTTAATGTTCTAAACATAATTCAGGTTTTGAAGCCAATTGAGTCTCGCAGTCCATTGGTGAAAAAATGTCTTTCTTTCTCTGGGACTTTATCACCAAACCTTGCTGGCAAGGTACCAGGCTGTTTCGAAAAAATCAGAAATACAATGCATTTGTTTTTCCTTTTTTCCCCGCAATCAGAAATACATGGAGTTCTGCGTAATACTGATCCAAGATATACATGTCAGAGAGAGTTTGCATTGAAGCATTTACCTGATGATCCACTCTTCCAACTGGTTACCTCCTTAAGCACTGCTCATGATAAATACCTGCTGATGGCAGAAATAAGTGAATAAGCCAGTGTATAAACTTAAACAAGTATTTCTTTTCATCTTCTCTGTTTCTTTTGGCCCTGAAAAAGAAATAGAAAGCTGTATTTTCTGACATTTATTTTGTCTATTTGCAGCAAACACTTCCAGCAGGTGATACTAGACTATGACTATACCTTCACAACACCTTATTGTGGAAGTGCAACTTTTGAAATAAACTCAGAGGTGTGAGCTATGCATTTTTTATTATTTTTTGGTGTTTGATATAAATTTTTTGAGGAAATGTTGTACTCTAATTACTTACTCTCTCGAGAATCAGCATTCCATATTACGTGAGCCTTTAATTTAAGTGTTTTACATTTCGAGATACAATCGACTTGAGTGAGTAATTAACTGAAGGATAGCTGATGCTGATCTAAATGTGGAGCCCTAATCATAGTTCTCTAACAGATGTTCATATTGCGTCAATAGTATTACTATTGCTGACATTTTTTTGAGCAGCATGGAAGAGGTGCAATCTCTGATGAAGGCAGCTGCAAGCTTCATTGGGAGGACGTTGAAGAACAAATTGGTGTGGCTGCACTGGCATCAAAAGAGCCTATTCTCTTTTATGATGAGGTTGGCGACTCAGATAACTGATGATATTAGGGGCAGATTGACATAAATGTTTCCACTTTTATTTCCCTTGCCTGGTATAATTTTTTGTGCTATGACCAAAGTTGTCAATACCTCAACAGGTGATCTTTTATGAAGATGAATTGGCTGATAGTGGAGTGTCTCTTTTAACAGTGAAAGTGGTAAACTTGAAACTCTTAAATCTGCTGCACTTTAAATCTGTTTGACAGTGATTCTAGGACTCCTGTGTAATATTCAGCCATGTATGATAGGTACGTTTACATTGCTTTCTCTATTGATCTTGTTTTAGCAGCTTCTACAATAATGTCTCTACTTTATGCAGTGTCATATTCGAGTTCTTGAATCAATAAAAGTAAATATCTCTGCGTTGCTATTGGGACTGGAATATCTCATTGACATTTCATATGTGGATGATACTGAAGTTTTTAAGGTATGGTCAATGTCCATTTTGCTAGACCTTTTCACTTACGAATGTTACTACTCCTCTGTGTACTTTGGCAGCATAAAGAAATAGTTCTTGTGCAATAAAACGTGATAACTAGAACCAAAGATGTACGAAAGGCTCAATAGATTTACGGAAGAATTTGTTCCAAAGAATGCCTTCAGGTGGGAAGAGCACATTTTCAGACTGTCAGATTCAACTACACCATGTCGACTTTATCAGGACTAGTATTCTGATTGCGAGGTTTCTGAGCACTAACACACATGCACAGGCATATATGCAGATAGACTTTGCTACCAGTAGGATTTTCCTTTTACAATGACATCTGAATGTATGCAGATGGATGCTAGTACTGTTTCGATTGAGGTAAATTATCTGAGATATTCGTCTCTGATAAGGTTAGTCATGCAAGCTGGATACTAGTACTGTTTATGGTTGTCATAATTTGAAAGGTTTTTAAAGCTATTTGGTTCCTGTAGGTATTGATTGAGCTACAGAATGGTTGATGCCATGCCAGATAGCATTGGAAGTTGTTGTCCTATATTCTCTATATATTTGTGTTTCTTGCAAGGTGCAAGTAGGACCTCTCTCTCTCTCTCTATATATATATATCTTTATATAATATTTACCATACATATTTGCATATGTAGTTTTAATTTACAGATGCTTCACCACTTGCAGTTATATTGCTCCAGATAGCATTTACAGATGCTTCACCACATGCTTTTGGAATTATTCACTGGACGCCAACCCATTGATAATGATGAAGATCAATTCAGTAGTAGTTTAATTGTATGGATAGTTTGGTATATTTTGTGGATGTAGTCAAATTCAGAATTCAATATAGTAGTAATTATATTGAAAAGTGAATTTGAGATGTATGAATAGTTTGGTATTATTGGGATGTAAACGTATTGTATGGTATTAATATTCTTTGTAATTGACATTACAAAGAATTATTGGGATGTAAACGTATTGCATGGTATTTTTATTCTTTGTAATTTTAGCTATATATCATGGCATTAGCATATTGCAGGTGTATTGGTAATATAGATGAACCACAACTTTTTTTTTTTTTTTTTTTTTTATCTACAATATTTTAAAAATGTTGTATATTTGTATAAATAAATAACACCTTCTAAACGTTGTATAAATTGGTTAAAAACGTTGTGTTGCTTTCTATGGTCGATATTTAAAAATAAATATTATATGTATGTATTACAACATTTTTAAGTCACAATACAACGTTTTAAAACCGTTATATATATATTTGTCTAAATAGATGACACATTATAAACGTTGTGTAAAAGTGCCTAAACGTTGTCTAATATATTAAATTACAACGTTTTTATCCAGAAAACGTTGTGGAATCATACCTTCTACAACGTTTTTAAACATTTGCTAATTTATGAAAAATAAATCTACAACGTTTTTTTTTCTTAAAAACGTGTAATGTACTTGACTGCGTTTTAAAAACGTTGTGTAAGGGTGTCAAATAGATGACACCCTTAACCATGACGTTTTTTTGACTGAAACCACAACGTTTTTTCCGCGTTATCTATTTACTGTTTTGTAGTAGTGGGGAGTGAAAAGTTAAGCTAATATCATCTCTTAGCTTAACAAGAACAGATTCAAGGATAAGAAATCAAAAATCCAAGTTTTAAAGGTATAAAAATCCTAACTTAGAAATCCTTAGATCTGATGTTTGATGCTGTGATTTGTTGTTTAGAAATGTGTAATAAGGTGTCATTTAGTGATCTGGGTTGTTAAATCTCAGATCCATAACATCAAAGTGCACGAAATAGCATTTTTTTGAAATCTGGAAAAAAAAATTGGAAGTGGCCCGACAGTTGAAATTCAGAGACCTTAAATCTTTATGTGTTAGATGTTTTGTGTGATTTATGTTTTGGATATGTTATATGCCATGTAGGCTTTTATTTGGAACTTGAAGCAAGCTTAGATCATGTATATTTTGCAAGATATAATCGGTCAAAGTGCGTTGACCGAGCACCATTTCTGTTTCTAGGCAACCTAGAAAAATTCCCAAATTTCCAGAACGTTTGACAATGATTTTCGTGGGCTCAGATCTTGCTGTGTTTAGATAGACAGGTCATGTTATTGTTTTAACCTTGTAGTATGGTATAAAAACTACACATCCAAACCATTAGATCACTCAGATCTTGCTCAGAATCAAAATTATTGGTGGTCAAACCATCGTTGACCAAACTGCTCAAGAACATTTCTGGGTTTTTCAGAAATGTTCAAGAACAGTTGTTGTGGCCTAGTTTGACCGACCTAGATCTTACTGTTTTGATGTTATTAAGTTGATCTAGTGATTTGTTGTTGTACCTTGACATAACTACTATAGATTTGAACCTTAACATCACATGAAACATGACTGGAACATGTATAAAATTGAGCCACAAGGTGGTCACTCGAAACTGACTGAGAATCTGGGAAACCCAGAAAACCCAGCAAGTCTCTGATAGCAATTTTGCAGGCTTAGATCTTGCAAATGTGATAATTAATGACTTAGATAATGTAATATACTTGTAATATTACATAAATACTACAATATTAATGTCTTAACAAACCCAAAAATCAAAAAGAGCACTGAATTAAACCCGGTCAAACCTCCTACCTTGGTGTCTGACATGAAGGCTCAAGAACAGCTGAAGAACACTTTCAGCGACGGTTTTGTCACTAAAGCCACTTTTAGCGATAGTTTATTTTCGAAAATTATTTATTTTAATTAATAAATAAAGAAAAATGATTTTTAATTATTAAAAATACAAAATAGATTCTTGAAAATTATTTTAAATCTTGAAAATTAGTTTTAATTATTTAGAGTATATTTCAAAAATATTTAATATTTTTAGAATATAAAAGGTATTTATTTATTTAATTATAATATTAAATAAACTATTTAAAAATGGTTTTAATTCATGAAAATAATGAAAAATTTATATTATTGTATTAAAAAATATTTTAAGTTATTTTTAATAAATTTTGATATTTTGTGATGAAATTCATTAATAAATTAATATTAATGGTAATTAGTTTTTTAATAAATATATTAAATAAATTATGGAAAAATAGAATTAATGATTTAAAAATCAAATAAAATGATTTAAGTGTTATAAAATATTTTAAGTTATAAAATATAACTTTTGATATTTTGTCATAAAAATATTAATATTTTGATATTAATATCAATTATCGGATAATGGATTTAAATTGTTTCAAAATCATATAAATATGATTTTAAAGTATTAAAAATACTTTGTGATATTATAATATTATGTTATGATTTTCATTAATATTTAATATTAAATAAATATTAATGATTATGGAATTATGTGGTATTTATATTATATAAATACGATATAAATGATTGAAAAATTATGATAAATAGTAATAATTATCTAAAAATTATTACAAGCCTATGAATAATGTTTTGACAGATAAGAAAATTATCTAATTTAATTGTTAAGTGTTTATGCAGAGTTTAATTGAACTTAAACTCGATAAAAATCCGACTAGACCGTCGGGATGTCAGATTTGTATCGGGTTCAACTCAAACTGCAATAGTTTGACTTGATACCGAGTCTTATGTGTGTTATAGACTGATAGGGTTATGTGTTATGTGTTTAGGTTATTCTATGTATATATATAATAGTATTATATTGTGATGATATTATTTTAATATTGAAGATCTATATTACTAATATTAGGTCTTCGGATAAAGCATTATAAATTAAGGTAGCGATAATCAATGATTCAGTAAGTTTTTCTTAACTCTACTAAGAGTTGTTTCATTCGGATATGCTTATGGTTAATCATTGATGATTGCCATGTAGAATTGTACTCTATACATATTGCATGTATAAGTCAGGTATGAAAGGCTGATCACCTTCATTCTTTTTCTTATCCGATATATTTTGTTCATGTTTAATACTTGTTTAGTCAAAAGTTTGTTCGTGCTAGTTCTCAACTATATTGATGAATTATAGCCAACTTATTATTCAGACTCTTTCAATCATGATATATCCTTAAATAAAATTTAAACTTGGTGGGCAACTTTCATGCTCACCCTTGCTATATCATGATAAACATTGCAGATAAAGCGAATGTGTTTGGATACAGAAAAAGGTTAATGCCAAGTTCAGCTTGGGATAAAATGTGCAGCTAATTTGTAATAGTATAGTTTGATAATAATGTTATGTGTTAGATAGTTTATGAATTGCGTATAAGTTAAGGTTACTCGATTTTGGGGAATAGTGTGTAAAGTGTATTGTATAAACAATTTATGTTTATATCTTCCGCAATAGTTCTAGAATGATTGTACAAAATCTGTGGTGATTTGGGACCCGAATTTGGGGCTGTCACAGTTGGTATCAAAGCTGTTGGTTATGAAGCTTAGGTAGGAATACATGAGACCAATAACCGCAGTGCTTAGGATAAGATCCAACTCACATAGAGTTAGTTGGTCGGTAAGATTCAAAGACGAATCTCGACGCGTTGTTAAAATACAGAGTTCCCTAACTTTGATGATAAAGTTGAACAGTAGTGATGAATAGATAGAGTCTAAAAGAATGAAAGTTCAGTGATAGGAGATCGTAAAACAAAACGATCATAGTGTAGAAATGAATCGTAATATATACAATGAGAGCACCCCGTGGTCTGATAAGGTTATAATATAGAGAAGGATTAAGCGAATGATTGAAAAGTTTACAGCAAGATTGCTGTGTGAATTGGTACAGATTCAGGAAAGGATTATGAATACGAGTTGAATGAAATTCTTATTGAGAAGGGGGTTAAGATTAGGTGGGGATTTAAATTCAGGACTCATGTCGATAGCTGAGTTGTATGATTCCTTGTATGGGCGGGGAATTGTACTTGGTATAAAAACTACTTAGTATCTGGCATTGATAATCATTGAAATGTTGTGTCGCGCTATTTGCTATATGCATGTTAAGAGGGTGATTCCTTTCTCATGTGTATAACAGATAGATAGGTCATAGGTAGAGAATATAGGATTAAGTACGAGTTCTTAAAACTTATACTTATGTGACATTCTTGACTCATAGTTATATGACATGTTTATGAACCCCGCAGCGAATGGACGCCAAAGGTTTGACTAGGGTAAGTTCTTAAACTCATATGATTGTTGTAAGACCCCAACTTTTATGAATAAAGATGAATTTTCTATAATTATCATTTTTAAATATTATGGAATGAATTTGATATAATGTTATAGTTGTGTGTAATATTTAGAAATTTTGCAAAGTACGCAAGTTGTTTATAATATTCGATTGGTCGGGGAATATTCGTACAAACCAAGACAATCATTAGTGGACCCCACAACGAAATTATTATTTGATTAAGAAAAATCACAAAAATATTTTTATGAAAATAATGGCGTAAGTTTTACCGTTAATCTGTTGAAACACCCGGTGTTAAAAAATACGAGGAATACGGCGTGGTTGCATAAGTAGCAATACCACGGTATTGATTACTGATGCTTACGTGAGAAGTCATTTAGTTTTATTCAATTATTGTTGATATTTTATATATTATTAAATTAATAATTGAGATGATAGAGTTATTAATATTATTATTTGCATTATTAATGATGTCTAGAAGTTCTCGCGAGGAGAGGTTTGGTCACCTAATTGCGCATGATAGGAAGAAATCCTTATTGAAAGCCCCTCTTTCTCGGAACGACACAATCGATTAATAGTGTGAATAATAATAATGATGATGAAGTTTTGTTTTATTAGTATTATTAATGTAATAAAACAAAAAAGCTTTTATATAAAAAAAATGTAATACTTTTATAAAGTTATTCATTTTATTAGGCTAATAGTAAAATCTTTTTATATAAAAATGCGTAATACTTTTATAAAGTTATTCGCTTTTATTAGACAATAATTAGAATATATTATATTTTATTATGCTTAGTGTTTGTATAGTGCCTGCATAGTGTTTGCATAGTAAAATCTTTTTAAAAGTTATTCGTTTTATTAGATTATAAATAGAATATATTATATTTTATTGTAAACCAATCTGGACCGTCCGTTTAAAGTAAATCAATCTGGACCGTTCATTGATTGGTTACTATTCATTCCATTCTTCTATAAATAGAAGCTCATTCCTTCATTATTTCTTACGAATTCACTGAAACTCTAGAGAGAGAAAATATAGAGAGAGAAACTATAGAGAGAAAGAAGAAAAGTATTCTACTACTTCACTACTCCAATATCAAGTTTCTTTTACGGTAAGGGGTATTATTTCTTTTGTATTCATGAAGAGAACTTCTATTATTCCATCTTTATTATTCTGTTGGAATAAATTGTATACACGGGCTACCCTATACTTGGTGAAATTCTTTTGTATTTCATTCTTTATTATTCTGTTGGAATATCATATATGTATGCGTTTACTGTGGGACACAGTTCCGCCTTTATTATTACGCTTGGAATATCCTCATGCATGCATGCTTTTACGCCGGACCTAGTTCCATCTTTATTATTCTGTTGGAACATCTTGTTGGTGTGAATTTCACCTGACCTGGTTCCGTCATTTAGTATTCTGTTGGAATAACCTGTCTATGCGAAGTACCGCAAGCATGGTGATTTCTGTTGCTATTCCATTCTTTATTATTCTGTTGGAATATCCTGTCGGTGCGTATTACGCTTGACCTGGTTCCGTTATTTATTATTCTGATGGAATAACTTTTATCTATCTGCGCAAGTCTACCGCATGCATGGTGATTTCTTTTGTTATTCCATTCTTTATTACACTCAGTTGGTTAAAGTTTTGACTTCTACACTCCATGAAATTAGTAGAATATTCTTGATATTTGCGCTTCATCCAGTATCTTTTCATGGAAATATTCTTCTAAGCATTCTTGAATTTTATTTTACAAAGAAGTATTATGTTGACAATTTGGACGTTATTAGTTCCTGAATAAATTAATTCTTGAACTTATTTTATTGAATTCTTATATCATTGTCATCATCCTCATGTTTATATTATTTTTGAAAGTCATATGTGGCCTGTAGTGCATAGATGGACTTGGTATGATTATGACCAGGGATTATTCGGTGTAATCATGACCGTAATGTTACAAATGATGTGGTAAAAGTCCTCATTGGCCCGAAGTGCATTGATGGACAGTTGTTGGCATGATCATGACCATTGATGAATACACAAATATCCTTGGCCCGTAGTGCATGGATAATTTGTGGTCGTGACCCTAATGAATATCCTTGGCCGTAGTGCAGGGATGATGTGGATTATTTATTAAGCTGAGTCTCAGCGATAAAAGTGATGAAAACCTTTTTAAATCATAAAAGATAGTAGATTTTATTCTCTACTTGACTCTTTTAATGGATTGCATGTTCTGCTGCAGTTAAACTTGATGTCTATTGTATTTTATCAGTTTAACACTATTGAGGACTAATGATAATTTATTCTGCATTATCTTAGTCATAATATTTCTTACTGGGCTAGTTGAGCTCACCCTTTCTTTCACTGTTCTCTTCAGGAAATGAGAACGTAGCCGGGACTAGTCGGGGAACGGAGTGATGGTCCGAGATGGTGTCTTAGTAGTCCTCACTATTCTGTTAAATAGTGTGATGATTAATGTAATGAGGACTAAATTGAGTGTGGATATTATCTAGATGACAATATTTGTATTAAAACTCACAGCATGTATTTTGTTGTATTTTACACGACTGTTGTATAATCAAGTTGTATTTGAATTTAGTACCATGTATTTGGCGACTCAAGATGGGTGATGTATACCTATTTTTGGGGCGTTCACAGTTGGTATCAAAGCTTAGGGATATGATCCCTGGCTGAGATGTGAGACAAGAACTAGGACGGGAGAGACGGGGAATTCCTTCGCTAGTATTACCTACCTAAGTTATTTGATATTTAATTAGTCGGTCAGAGTATAGGGATAATATGTTATATGTTAATTAACCCTTATTTTGTGGCAGTGTTTGAAAATGGCATCCGAGAATGTTGAGAACATCAATGGAGCACAGGAGACCGTTGAGTCTCCACAGATCAATAATCAGGATAATGTGCATCAGGAAGGCGACAATCTTAATGCAAACAACAACACTGACCAAATGATGAACGATGGAATGTTCCAAGGCTTCATGCAATTCATGCAACATCAAGCGAGAGCGACTCCTGCCCAAAATGCAGGTGGAAACACTAGCAACTCTTGAACGGTCACTGCCAAACAGTTCAAGGAGCTGGGACCACCGGAGTTTTTTGGAGAGCCAAAACCACTTAAAGCGGAAACGTGGATAAAAACAGATCAACAAGATATTTGATGTCTTGGGTTGCTCCGAGGAGCAAAAGGTTCCCTTTGCCACCTTCATGTTGCTGGCAGAGGCAGATTACTAGTGGGAATCTGTAAAGCGTACTCAACCTTCCGCACTGAAGATGTCTTGGGAAAAGTTTCAAGAACTGTTCAACGACAAGTACTTTCCCGAAAGTATTCGTCACATGAAAGAGGTAGAGTTCATTAAACTAGAACAAAACAACATGACTGTGTCGCAGTACGAAGCCAAGTTTGCCGAGTTGTCCCGATTTGCGTCCCATTTGGTTGATAATGAGGAGAGAATGACGTGAATGTTTCTAAGAGGTTTGAAACCCGAGATACGTCAATATCTTATCTGTCATAAACTGTGTTTGTATTCAGATGTTGTTAATAGGGCTCAGTTATTGGAGCACGATAATGAGTCAACCCAACCAAAAGAGAGCAGCCGACAAAATGATAATACCAGTGATAACAGTCATCGAAGCGGTGACAATAAGCGTGGAGGGAATCAACATGCCAGAAATGGTAACCACTTCGGTGGTAATCATGGCCAAAGCAATAAGAATTGATATTTCAAGAAGAGGAGATTTAACAATGATGGAAAGACATCAGCACCTGCACCTGTTGTTAAGGAAGGAGAACGACCACCTATCATATGCTTCAAATATGGAGGGGAGGGACACATCAGTCCAAACTGCGATGACGTCCAAAGCATGTTATAATTGTGGAAGACAAGGTCACCTAGCTCAATTTTGTCATTCATCGAAGACAAGTTTAGCTAGTTTGGAGGCACCAAAGGACGCCCCATAAAAGTCAAAGCCAGTAGTGCAAGGGAGAGCGTTTGTCGTGACCTCCCAGAAAGCAAGGAACCCGAATGAGGTCATCACGGGTAGGCTTATCATAAACTCTAGCGAAGTATATACCTTATTTGATACCCTGCTCTACCCATTCCTTTATTTTCCTACTTAGCTCAACGTTTAAATTTGACTCAGAGAAATTAGACTTTGACTTACTGTTGAAACTCTATTGGGAGAAACCTTCATTACATTCACTTTGTTTATAAGTCTTGTTTGGTTCAAATCGGTACCCTCACATTACCCGTCGAATTTTATTTCATTGAAAATACTTGCATTTGACGTAATTCTAGGGATTGATTGGTTAACTACTCATCATGCAAAAATTGATTGTTTTAAGTAAGGTTGTTAGCTTTCATATTCCTAATCAACCTATTATACGAATTCAAGCAACCAAACCATTAAAATCAATCACTGTCATCTCAAGCCATAAAGCTATTCGTTTATTGAAAAACGGATGTCAAGATTTCTTAGCTCATGTCACGGATCTAAACAAAAATACGTCAGTTTTGAATGATATTTCTATTGTTAATGAATTTACTGACGTATTCCCTAAAGAACTTCCTGGCCCCCAGAAAGTGAAATTAAATTTTGTATCGACCTTGAACCCGGTACAAAACCCATTTCCAAAGCCCCATATCGAATGGCTCCTATTGAACTTCAGGAGTTAAAGACCCAACTGCAGGAATTGTTAGACATTGGCTTTATTCATCCTAGTACTTCTCCTTAGGGTGCTCCTATTCTATTCGTGAAGAAGAAAGATGGGAGTATGCGACTTTGTATTGATTATCGGGAGTTGAATCATGTCACCATCAAAAATAGGTACCCATTACCACGTATTGATGACCTATTTGACCAGTTGTAAGGTGCCAAATTCTTTTCAAAGATTGATCTTCATTCCGAATGTCACCAATTGAAGATTAGAACTGATAACATTCCAAAGACGTCTTTCAGAACTCGGTACGGGCATTATGAATTCCTAGTCATGTCTTTTGGATTGACTAATGCTCCTGCTGCCTTTATGGAAATGATGAACCGAGTATTCAAGGAATATTTGAATCACTTTGTGGTCGTCTTTATTAATGACATCCTTATTTATTCCAAAAGCTGTGAAGATCATAAGCAACACTTGAGGCTGATACTCCAAAAGCTTCGTGAATATAAGCTTTATGCCAAGTTGAAGAAATGCGAGTTCTGGCTTGAAAAAGTAGCATTCCTTAGGCACGTGGTATCAAGTCATGGAATATCTGTTGACCCAAAAAAGATTGAAGCTATTCAAAGTTTGGGAGCAACCTAAATCGATGATCGAAATCACGTAGCTTTCTCGGCTTAGGTTGGTTATTATCGGAGATTCGTAGAAGGTTTTCTCGAATCGCTACTCCATTAACTCAGCTAACTCGGAAAGATACAAAATTCGGTTGGAGTGAGGAATGTGAGAAGAGTTTTCAAGAATTCAGGAGAAGACTCATTTTAGCACCTGTTCTAACAATACCATCTGGCTCAGAGGGATTTGTCATCTATAGTGATGCTTCGGGCAAAGGGTTAGGATGTGTTCTCATGCAACATGGGAAAGTCATAGCCTATGCCTCTCGACAACTCAAAGAATATGAGAGGAATTATCCTAATCATGATCTAGAGTTGGCAGCTGTTGTCTTCGCACTTAAAATTTGGAGGCATTACTTGTATGGGGAGAAAGTGGAGATCTTTACGGATCATAAAAGCCTCAAATATTTCTTCACTCAAAAAGAACTAAACATGCGACAGCGACTTTGGCTTGAACTATTGAAAGATTATGATCATACCATCCAATACCATCCTGGAAAAGCGAACGTGGTAGCTGACGCATTGAGTAGAAGATCATATGCGGGTACGAGTGCGATATTATCAACGCAAAGGCCTATTTTGTATGACTTGCAAAGGATGGAGATAGAGATAAAGACTCCAGGGACCCAAGTGATGATGGCGAATATATGAGTGGAACCGACTTTAATCGATAAAGTTAAAGCTGCTCAAGCTACAGACCTGGAGCTGATGCGTATGAGGAAGAAAGTACAAGAAGGTGCTATCTTCTTAGAAGCAAGAATCGATGAAGAAGGAATACTTGAGTCAACTCCAGACTTTGTGTTCCTAACGACCACGATTTAAAGTATAAAATCATGATGGAGCGCACAACACACCGTTTGCAATCCATCCTGAGAGTACCAAAATGTATCATGATCTTCGACATACATTTTGGTGGGGCAATATAAAGAGGGAGATAGCGCTGTTTATCTCAAGGTGTTTAACATGTCAACGAGTCAAGGCGGAACATCAAGTACCAAAAGGTCCATTTCAACCACTTGAAATTCCGGAATGGAAGTGGGAGCACATTACCATGGATTTCAATTCTTTGGTCTTCCCAAGGTTTCTCAAGGCATAGATGCAATTTGGGTCATTGTTGATAGATTGACCAAAAGTCCGCTCATTTCTTACCTATCGAGAAACTTATACACTTGAACGTCTTGCTCATATGTACATAAAAACTAGTTGTAAGATTGCATGGTATGCCAATATCCATAGTTTACGATCGAGACCCAAGATTCACTTCACAATTTTGGGTTAGTTTGCAAAAAGCTATGGGCGCAGTTCTGATTTAGTTCGGCATATCATCCTCAAACGGACGGACAATCAGAGAGGACTATTCAAACTCTTGAAGATTTATTAAGACTCTGTGTCCTTGACTTCAAGGGAAGTTGGGACAAGTTCTTACCATTGGTGGAGTTTTCTTACAACAACAGTTATAAAGCAAGCATTGGCATGGCTCCATTCGAAGCGTTGTATGGAAGAAAGTGTCGCTCTCCAAAGATCTTTGGGATGAGGTGGGTGAAACAACGTTGTTGGGACCGGAGTTGATACGTATGACTACTGAGAAAAAGATTCAAACGATCCGACAACGTATAAAAAAACTCACAAGACCGAACAAAAGAGTTATCTTTGATCTTCATCGAAAGGATGTGGAATTCGATATTGGAGATCATGTGTTGTTACGTTGTTGCTCCATGGAAAGGAGTTACGAGATTTGGAAAGAGAGGAAAGCTCAATCCTTGATTCATTGGCCCATTTTAATCCTCGATCGAGTAGGGACTTTAGCCTATAGACTCGCTTTACCGCCAAGTATGTCTCATGTTCATAACGTTTTTCATATATCCATGTTACGTAAATATGTGAAAGACTTGAACCACATTATTGAGTTAGAACCGGACGAAATAGCGGAAGATTTAACGTATGAAGAGGCTCCTGTTCAAATCTTGGATAAGAAGGAACATATTCTACGCTCCAAGGTTATACCTCAAGTCAAAGTTTTATGGAGGAACCACGATATTGAGGAAATGACCTGGGAGTTAGAATCTGAAATGAAATCAAGGTATCCTTACCTCTTCGACATACCAGGTATGTACCCTAATTTCGAAGGCGAAATTTAATAAGAAGGGGAGATTGTAAGACCCCAACTTTATGAATAAAGATGAATTTTCTATAATTATCATTTTTAAATATTATGGAATGAATTTGATATAATGTTATAGTTGTGGGTAATATTTAGAAATTTTACAAAATCGCTGAGTTGTTTATAATATTCGATTGGTGGGGAATATTAAATGCGATGGCACAATCATTGGTAGACCCCCCAAATGTAATTATTGTCGATTGAGAAAATGACAAAAATATTTTTATGAAAATAACAAATAAAGTTTTATCATTAATCTGTTGAAACACCTAGTGTTAAAAGTATAGGAATACGCATGGTTGCATAAAGAGCAATACGGTATTGATTATTGATGCTTACGTGAGAAGTCATTCAGTTTTATTCAATTATTGTTGATATTTTATATATTATTAAATTAATAATTGAGATGACAGAGTTATTAATATTATTATTTGCATTATTAACGATGTCTAGAAATTCTGCCAAGGAGAGGTTTGGTCACCTAATTGCGCGCCAATAGGGAGAAATCCTTATTGAAAAGCCCCTCTTTCCTGGGAACGACCTGGTCGATTAATAGTGTGAATAATAATAATGATGATGAAGTTTTGTTTTATTAGTATTATTAATGTAATAAAATGCAGAAAAAGCTTTTATATAAAACATAATACTTTTATAAAGTTATTCGTTTTATTAGGCTAATAGTAAAATCTTTTTTATATAAAAGCAGAATACTTTTATAAAGTTATTCATTTTATTAGACAATAATTAGAATATATTATATTTTTTTATGCATAGAGTTACATAGTGCCTGCATAGTATTTGCATAGTAAAATCTTTTTAAAAGTTATTCGTTTTATTAGATTATAAATAGAATATATTATATTTTATTGTAAACCAATCTGGACCATCCGTTTAAAGTAAATCAACCTGGACCGTTCATGGATTGGTTACTATTCATTCCATTCTTCTATAAATAGAAGCTCATTCCTTCATTATTTCTTACGAATTCACTGAAACTCTAGAGAGAGAAACTATAGAGAGAAAGAAGAAAAGTATTCTACTACTTCACTACTCCAATATCAAGTTTCTTTTACGGTAAGGGGTATTATTTCTTTTGTATTCATGAAGAGAACTTCTATTATTCCATCTTTATTATTCTGTTGGAATAAATTGTATACACGGGCTACCCTATACTTGGTGAAATTCTTTTGTATTTCATTCTTTATTATTCTGTTGGAATATCATGTCTGTGCGTTTACGCCGGACCTTGTTCCGCTCTTTATTATTACATTGGAATATCACATGCGTGCTTTTACTTTCTGGGGACCTAGTTCCATCTTTATTATTACATTGTTGGAACATCTTGTTGGTGTGAATTTCACGACTGGTTAAATCCGTTTTTAGTATTACATTGGAATAACTCGCCTATCTTGCAGTACCGCAAGCATGGTGATTTCGCTGCTATTCCATTCTTTATTATTACATTGGAATATCACATCCGGTGCGTATTACGCTTGACCGGGTTCCGTTATTTATTTTTCTGATGGAATAACCTGTCTATGCGAAGTACCGCATGCATGGTGATTTCTTTTGTTATTCCATTCTTTATTACACTCAGTTGGTTAAAGTTTTGACTTCTACACTCCATGAAATTAGTAGAATATTCTTGATATTTGCGTTTCATCCAGTATCTTTTCATGGAAATATTCTTCTAAGCATTCTTGAATTTTATTTTACAAAGAAGTATTATGTTGACAATTTGGACGTTATTAGTTCCTGAATAAATTAATTCTTGAACTTATTTTATTGAATTCTTATATCATTGTCATCATCCTCATGTTTATATTATTTTTGAAAGTCATCTGTGGCCTGTAGTGAATAGATGGACTTGGTATGATTATGACCAGGGATTATTTGGTGTAATCATGACCGTAATGTTACAAATGATGTGGTAAAAGTCCTCATTGGCCGAAGTGCATTGATGGACAGTTGTTGGCATGATCATGACCATTGATGAATACACAAATATCCTTGGCCCGTAGTGCATGGATAATTTGTGGTCGTGACCCTAATGAATATCCTTGGTCGTAGTGCAGGGATGATGTGGATTATTTATTAATCTGAGTCTCAACGATAAAAGTGATAAAAAACCTTTTTAAATCATAAAAGATAGTAGATTTTATTCTCTACTTGACTCTTTTAATGGATTACATGTTCTGTTGCAGTTAAACTTGGTGTCTATTGTATTTTATCAGTTTAACACTGTTGAGGACTAATGATAATTTATTCTGCATTATCTTAGTCATAATATTTCTTACTGGGCTAGTTGAGCTCACCCTTTCTTTCACTGTTCTCTTCAGGAAATGAGAACGTAGTCGGGACTAGTCGAGGAACGGAGTGATGGTCCGAGATGGTGTCTTAGTAGTCCTCACTATTCTGTTAAATAGTGTGATAATAAATGTAATGAGGACTAAATTGAGTGTGAATATTGTCTAGATGACAATATTTGTATTAAAACTCACATCATGTATTTTGTCGTATTTTACACGACTATTGTATAATCAAGTTGTATTTGAATTTAGTACCATGTATTTGGCGACTCAAGATGGGTGATGTATACCTATTTTGGGGGCGTCACAATTGTGGCAAGTTTATGAACTCATATGTGTGGTTTGACAAACTGGGTATAGTTGTGTTTAAATGGAGAATTGAGGATTATAGGAACAGATAGATTGTTAAGCAAATAATTATTAGTGGAGACATTAGTTTTCCAAAACTCCTGGCTATGCAGACTTTGAAATTTTGACATCAAGCTAAATACGCACTATGTGCATTTAAAAAAAAAATATGTAGACTCGTAATCATTTCGGCTAGACGCAAATGATTTGAAATATCAAAATATATTTTATTTATCACTTATGTACCATGGAACCTGCTGCAGATATGATAAAAAGGTGATGGAGTTGTAAATATAGGAATACTTAGTGTGAATTTGATCTAAAATCGTTATTCCACTATTGTACGATGTGTTATGACAAAGTCATACGATGACGGCATCCTCAAACGGACTGTTAATACAGTACAACATCATGACGTCATTCTCGAAAATGTTTTCAAAATTTTAATTTGCCAACGGGGTTTGGCTACACCTGAATAATTCGATTGAATTGAATTATTGATATGAGTCTACGCTATTCGATTCAGCTAGAATAATGTTTATGAAAACTCAAAGTGTTAATTGAAAGAAATTTCCCGAACCAAATTATTTCGGTGCGGAATCCAGTAGGACTGAGGTAAAGTTTTGTGCCTATGGCAGTGACGAGAAATAGATAAAACCAGTACTTGGCCAGTACAGGGCATATCGGGCTAATCACCCTTTGTGTCCGTAAGTAATGACGGTTTGCGGATGAATTTCTATAAAACCTTTGCGAAAATGACAGACAAATAGTCTATACGACTCCTCAGCATAATTTGAAAACTTTTACTCTTGTGAGTGGTGTATTGGGTAGCATGTGATGTTGTGTATGAATGGTGTAAGCAGTATGGTGTAAGGTGAATTTCGGGGACGAAATTCTTAGAAGAAGGGGTGAATGTGACAACCCGAGAATTTAGACATTTTATTAAAATTTTAAATGACGGAGTTAAGGTTAAATAATAGACCTAGACAGAAAATAAGTGTATGCGTTTAGCATTTTTGGGAAGAAATTTTGAGGATTTCAAAATTATGTGTAGGATTTTGGTGAATTATTCAGGATTAAGTGTATATGTGTATATGTTCTGTGATTATGGTATTTTATGTGTACAGTATGGGGTTAAGGGTCAAGGGTTGACCAGATAAATTTTATCAGTGTCAAACCCTAATATTATTGTCGAATATCGACGTTCAATTATAAAACCCTAATGACTGATAAGAAACCCTAGAAACCGATTCTAAAACCCTAATTTTGGTTCCAAGAATTCGAAACCCTAATTTCAAAAATTGAAACCCTAGATTGGGAATGCAAATGTTGGTATAAAGTTTAAACGTTATTAATTATAATCAATTAGGGAAAAACCTTAATGACTCATTTGAAACCCTAATTGATTATTAAAAAACCCTAATACCTGATCTGAAAACCCTAATTTCAGATTCTGGGAATTTGAAACCCTAATCTAGGAACTTAAAGGATAATTATAATGCTTAAAGTGCTATTAATTATAATATTAATTAGGGTAAAACTTAATTAATTAGCAAACCCTAATTTCAAAATTTTAAACCGTAATTATTTCGTCAGAAACCGTAATACACAATTGTGGATTTAATTGCTAAATTAGCAATATTAATTAGGGAATAATAATTCTAATTAGCAAGATTGAATTTGATGATTAGAAAATCTTAGTATAATTAGAGAATTCTAATTATAATTTACAAATGTAAATTTTCTATTTTGAAAACCCTAATCTATAAATCCCAGAAAGGTGAATTATGGAAATCTTAGGTTTTAACCCTAAGGGTTTCATCAAATGACCATTTTAGAATTAAAATTGTGTGGAAAATAACCATTATGCCCTTTTTAGATTTTAAATTACTTGGAGTAAGAATATTGCTAAAGAATGGAGTTGGTGACCAACTCTAACCACTATATGTGCCTTATAACTCTAGCAACCAGCCAACTAGGTCAGCAACATACATTAAATCAAATGATATATAGATTAATAGTGAGAAAAGTCTCACTTTATTTTTCAACCTGTCCAAGACCATCTTCTCTCTCTAAATTCGGGTATGAGAGTGAAAGGGAGTGAAAAGCTAAGCTAATATCATCTCTTAGCTTAACAAGAACATATTCAAGGATCAGAAATCAAAAATCCAAGTTTTAAAGGTATAAAAACCCTAACTTAGAAATCCTTAGATCTATTGTTTGATGTTGTGATTTGTTGTTTAGAAATGTGTAATAAGGTGTCATTTAGTGATCTGAGTTGTTAAATCCCAGATCCATAACATCAAAGTGCATGAAATAGCATTTTTTTGAAATTTGGAAAAAAATTGGAAGTGGCCTGACTGTCGAATGTTAGAGACCTTAAATCTTTATGTGTTAGATGTTTTGTGTGTTTTATATTTTGGATATGTTCTATGCTATGTAGGCTTTTATTTGGAACTTGAAGCAAGCTTAGATCATGTATATTTTGCAAGATATAATCAATCAAAGTGCGTTGACCGAGCACAATTTCTATTTCTGGGCAACCTAGAAAAATTCCCAGATTTCTAGAACGCCTGACAACGATTTTCGTGGGCTCAGATCTTGCTGTGTTTAGATAGACAGGTCATGTTATTGTTTTAACCTTGTAGAATGGTATAAGAACTACACATCCAAACCATTAGATCACTCAGATCTTGCTTAGAATCAAAATTATTGGTGGTCAAACCACCGTTGACCAAACTGCTTAAGAACATTTCTGGGTTTTCCAGAAATGTTCAAGAACAGTTGTTGTGGCCTAGTTTGACCGACCTAGATCTTACTGTTTTGATGTTGTTAAGTTGATCTGGTGATTTTTTGGTGTACCTTGACATAACTACTATAGATTTGAACCTTAACATCACATGAAACATGATTGGAACATGTATAAAATTGAGCCACAAGGTGATCACTCGAAACTGACTGGGAATTTGGGAAACCCAAAAAACCCAACAAGTCTCTGACAACAATTTTGCAGGCTTAGATCTTGCAACTGTGATGCTTAATGACTTAGATAATGTTATATACTTGTAATATTACATAAATACTACAATATTAATGTTTTAACAAAACCAGAAGTTAAGAAGAGCACTAAATTAAACCCGGTCAAACCTCCTACCTTGGTGTCTGACATGAAGGCTCAAGAACAGCTGAAGAACACTTTCAGCGACAGTTTTGTCACTAAAGCCACTTTTAGCGACAATTTATTTTGGAAAATTATTTATTTTAATTAATAAATAGAGAAAAATAATTTTTAATTATTAAAAATACAAAATAAATTCTTAAAAATTATTTTAAAGCACGAAAATTAATTTTTAATTATTTTGAGTATATTTCAAAAATATTTAATATTTTTGGAATAAAAATGTATTTATTTATTTACTTATAATATTAAATAAATTATTTAAAATGGTTTAATTCATGAAAAATCATGAAAAATTTATATTATGGTATTAGAAAATATTTTAAGTTATTTTTAGTAACTTTTGATATTTTGTGATGAAATTCATTAATAAATTAATATTAATTGTAATTAGTTTATTTAATAAATATATTAAATAAATTATGGAAAAATAGAATTAATGATTTAAAAATCATATAAAAATAATTTAAGTGTTATAAAAATATTTTACGTTATAAAATATAACTTTTGATATTTTTCATAAAAATATTAATATTTTGATATTAATATCGCTTATCTGGATAATGGATTTAATCGCTTCAAAATCATATAAATATGATTTTAAAGTATTAAAATACTTTGTTATATTATAAATATATTATAATATTATATTATGATTTTCATTAATATTTAATATTAAATAAATATTAATGATTATGGAATTATGTGGTATTTATATTATATAAATACGATATAAATGATTGAAAAATTATGATAAATAGTAATAATTATCTAAAAATTATTACAAGCCTATGAATAATATTTTGACTGATAAGAAAATTATCTAATTTAATTGTTAAGTGTTTATGCAGAGTTTAATTGAACTTAAACTCGATAAAAGTCCGACTAGACCGTCAGGATGTCTGATTTGTGTCGGGTTCAATTCAGACTGCAATAGTTTGACTTGATACCGAGTCTTATGTGTGTTATAAACTGATAGGGTTATGTGTTATGTGTTTAGGTTATTCTATGTATATATATAATAGTATTATATTGTGATGATATTATTTTAATATTGGAGATCTATATTACTAATATTAGGTCTTTGGATAAAGCATTATAAATTGCGTAGCAGTAATCAACGGTTCAGGCAAGTTTTTCTTAACTCTACTAAGAGTTGTTTCATTCGGATATGCTTATGGTTAATCATTGCTGATTGTCATATAGAATTGTACTCTATACATATTGCATGTATAAGTCAGGTATGAAAGGCTAATCACCTTTATTACCGTTCGGTCCAGATATATTTGTTCATATTTAATACTTGTTCAGTCAAAAGTTTGTTCATGCTAGTTCTCAAATATATTGATGAATTATAGCCAGCTTATTATTCAGACTTTATCAATCATGATATATCCTTAAATAAAATTTAAACTTGCTGGGCAACTTTTGTAATAACTCGAGATTTTCTATATAAAATAAATAAGAAATTTTGCGTATAATTTTTTTTTTATTTAATGACGAGACTAAGTGTCAAGTAAAGTGAACGATAAATGCGAATACATTTATTACTTGAAAAATTAGAAATAATTTTGGAATTATTAATTACCACAAATTATATGGTAATAAATTTACGTAGTTTAAATGTTTTTATTAATTATTTTCCATGAAAACATGATTGGAAATAATATATGATGTGATAATTAGATTTATATAATAAACATTTTATTATATGAATTGTTCGAATATTTAAGTTAATTATTTTAACTTGATTATTGATGATGTGTACGAAGAATAAGTCAGACATGAGATCCAAACCCTAGATTGGGATTATGATCAAGAGATGAGAATAATAATATTATATTATTTTACAAGCATCATAATTATGTAATCGGGTATGTGCGACAGATAATATTGAGCGAAATGACGGTCAATTAGGTCATAACATATTACCGTCTTTGTGAAACCCTAATTATTAAACTTCGCTTATGGGATATTTACGAGTAGTGATTTGTGTATATGAAGTTCTTGTGAATAAGAATATCGGTAATTAGAAGAAACCCTAATTACTATTATACGTCGATAATTAGGACAAACCCTAATTATTATAACCCTAACCTATTGAAATTAGAAACCGTAACATTTAATGTTAGTAACATACACGGATAATTAAAGAACCACTAATGGTCAATTAAAACCCTAATTGATGACGTTGAGAAACCCTAATTTTAATTAATGGGTTTAATTTCGATATTCTTGTATAAATGTTTTAATTTACCAAAGGATAGAAGTTAATTGGTAAATTATAAGAATTAAATCTAGTGATTAAATATTATATTTAATTGCCTTGTACAAGATTGCCCATACACTCTTAAACAAAGCCCAACCATCACCCATAACAAATCGAAGCAAGAATCAAGAATTTTTTGGCAAAAAGGGTATAAGAACACTAAACCTAGAAATCCTTTGATTCGATGTTATTTGATGCAATTGATTGTTTAAAGTTGTGTAATAGAATGTTAATTGATGATATGGGTTGATAAATCAAAGACCCATAACATCAAAGTGCACCTAATTTGAAGATTTAAGCAAGTTGGAAAAAGCCGAATTACATTATTTTTTTTTCACCAAATGTCGAGGCCATAACTCTTTGCTCGATCATGAGTTTTGTTCTTCAAAAGTTGTTATGTGTAGCCTGATATGTGGTCTTTAATCTGCAAAAAGAATCAAGTCCATATCATGTATAGATTAGAAGTTATAGATGGTCAAACATGGTTGTGGAATTATGATAAACCTGCTTTTTGGGCGATTCAGTAATGGGGCATTCTCGTCCACTTTTTGTGCTTTAAAAGGTCTGGGCTTTTGATATGTTGTAGTGCACTGAGTTAGGAAGCCATAGGCTTTGGAATGACCTCATTCCGACCTCGGATGAGGGAATTACGGTGATTGGAAGGAAATGTGTCAAATTTCTCAAAACTGAAAGTCAGCAGCGGGATGTGCTATTCGGGACACTGTTTCGATCAGTTAATGTTTCCAAAACCTTCTGGGATTTTGGTATGTTATAGTACACCGAATAAGCTTTCTATAGACTCCGAAACGGACTAAATCCGATATCGGAGGAGAGAGTTATGACATTTCAAAGTAGTAGTGTCAAAACTTCCCAACAAGTGCGGTGCAGTCCATTTGAACGGAATTTCTGGGCTGATGTGTTCGGAATTTGGAAATGGTCAAAGAATAAAAGTTGTAGCCCCAGAAGTTAGCTTCGCGTGGGCTCAAGAATCGCTCAAAAATATTTTAAAATGAAAGAGTTATGACTGTTTTAGCGAAAGAGGGTAAAGCTGAAACGAGATTGAAAACTGTTATGAACGTCCACTTTTGACGCACTGTTTTGGGCTACCTAATGAACCCGAATTGGGTAATTCGTATTTTTTAAAAATAGTCTTACATACCATGTATAACATATCCAAAAATCAGATTAATCGGAGTTATGAGCAATGCGTTAGAAAATCGCAAAGTGAGCTATTGAAAAATTAGTATAAACCAAGTCCCACATCGACTAAATTGAGAACTTCACCATTTTCTAAACCTATAAATAGAAGGGCTTGGCCTTTGTTTCATTCACCAACAATAAGGCCTCCAATTTTTGAGAAAGGCTTTGTTGTGGGAGAACTTTTTATAAAGATCTCCTTAGTTAATTTTGGCGTGGAAGTGCGTATTCAAATCGTGGAATTAAGTATTTCCTGCATATGTTTCTTATTTAATTTTTGTAATGTTATTATTTTTAATTGTTAGTTAAAGTTTGAATTTTTGAAGTTTAGTTAGTGTTGTTAATAAACTAGTTAGTTTACTATGTTTATTTTGGCTTGGAATTGATTATGTAAATGAGTTATTTGTGATGACTTTTAATATTTTGTGATGAATTTCATTAATTAATAATTATTAATGATATTAAAGTTATTTAATGATTATATTAAATAATTTAGTTTAAAAATGATTTTAATATCATAAAAATCATTTTAAATGAAAATAAGGTATTTAAAAATATTTTAAGTTATAAAATATAACTTTTAATATTTAAATGATAATTTCATTAATAATTAAATATTAATGATATTTAGTTTATTTAATGATTAATATTAAATAAATAGTTTAAAAATGGTTTTACTTATTTAAAAACCATTTAAAGAGGATATTAAGGATTTAAAAATATTTTAAGTTATAATTAATGACTTTTAATATTTGGATAAATAGTACATTAATATTTAAATATTAATGGTAATTATTTGGGTAATATAAATGTTTTAAAAATAGTTTGAGTTATTATAAATAACTTTTATATTTTGGCAATGGTTTCATTAATAGCTTAGTATTAATTAAACTATTAATGATGATGGAATTGTTTAATGTTTAAATCATTTAATTATGATTCCGATATTTGAAAGTTATAATGCCAAACTAGTAGACTTGACTTGAACCGATTATGAAGTTCTGAATTTGAAGAAGAACACCTATAGTAACAGTTATATCACTATAGGCCCTTTAGTGACAGATTTGAATTATTTTAAAATTTTCAATTTCTGGAAATTGCGAAAATGATTAAAAATAAGATGTCTGATATTTACAGATGTTGAGGTATAGAATAAGAGTCTTAGACTCAGTATTTACCCGATAAAGCTGTCGGTACGACGACAAATGTTAGACCTTATACAAGAAAGAAAAGACTACTGTAAGAGCATGGATGAGATATTTGAAAAATGTATAAAAATATTTCAAGTATAGAATAGGAACTAAAAGTATGATCACTGTGATTATGTGATTGGACTATGTGCTGACTGTAATAGACAGTACTATGTGTTAAGATATATTGTTCTAATCGAACGAATGATCTGATTATTGATAGGTTGTGATAAAGAGATAAAACCTAAGTTGAGATTTGTAATCGTTGAATCGTGCAAAGTATCTTACCTTTGCATTTTCTTTATGCAATGGACATGAGTAAGAAGTTTGAAATTATTCTATTCTGTCGCATGATTATATACGCTTTGATTATCAACATGTTAGCTCGGATATATATTACGTTAAGTTGATTTCTAAATGGTTATACAAGTGTCCCCACTTGGATAATCATGGCATTTATTCTCATGTTGATACACCTTTGTCAATTACCCGTATATATATATGTTGAATTACATATTATTGTTGAACAAGATTAAAACCTTCTGGTTTGGAACCGTGCATGTATGAACATCCCTATATGGGAAGATTTTTTACAAGTAGCGGATAGAGTGAGCGATGAATTTCGCTCAAGTTATGTAGTATTGATCAATACAGGTACAACTGGTGATCACCCTCTGTGCCCATAAGTTATAATGATTTGAGGATAGAATTCCGCTAAACCTTTTCGAAAATGAAAAGAATGTTCATAGTATGTTTCTTAAACCCTATTCAAGGGTAGAGCCAGAGCCAAATTTAAAGAATTTGAAAGAGAGTTGTTATGTGAATTTTTATCAAGATCAGATTACTTCACAACTTTCAATTCGTTGTAGAAGTGTTATGTAAAGAGAATACTTATATTCTTTCAAACATATATAATTGCTATTACTTCTTTGGGCACTTAAATGCTCATCCTTGCTTAAATTAAATATTTTCGAGTTATGTATGAGCAACTCAAGGCTCGATACACGAACAAAGGAAAAGGAAAGTTTGATCGAATAAGTGTGTATTATGAGTTAATGGTTATAGTTGTATTGGTATCTATTCCAAAGATTGTAGGAATGTATTTGAAGGTCACGTGCACAGGGAAGTAAACTTTGATGTATGTAAATTAAGTTCGAATGTATTATTATTTAGTATTATTCAGCTTAAAGAAATGGTATCGTGGAGAACCGAGTTCGGGTTTCAAGTACCTGGATTTGGGGTCGTCACAACTTTCATGCTCACCCTTGCTATATCATGATAAACATTGCAGATAAGGAAAATGCGTTCGGATACAGGAAAAGGTTAATGCCAAGTTCAACTAGGGATAAAATGTGCAGCTAATTTGTAATAGTATAGTTTGATAATAATGTTATATGTTAGATAGTTTATGAATTGTGAATAAGTTAAGGTTTCTCGATTTTGGAAAATAGTGTGTAAAGTGTATTGTATAAATAATTTATGTTTATATCTTTCGCAATAGTTGTAGAATGATTGTACCAGATCCGTGGTGATTTGGGACCCGGATTTGGGGCTGTCACACACGGTCTTCCCAAGAGTAGATTGTATCATGTGGCTATTTTGAGCACATGAAAGGATACACTGAATGTATGTTGACCAATCTCATAGGCAGTTTAATCTCCTCGATGACATTACGTCCGGATCCATCAAAAGCTTTGATAACCGTATAGCTTCTTTTGATCCTCTTGAGATTGATGTTAATCTTCTCCAAGGTGGTATAAGGGCAGATATTCAAAGATGATCCTCCGTCTATCAGAACTCCTCCTACCATATATCTAGAGGACAAAACTGCTATGTGCAACAACTTGTAATGACCAGTCCCTTCGGGAGGTATGTCGTTATCAGTGAAAGATATCACATTGTTGTTAAAAATGTGATCAACCAGATGCTGGAATTTTTCAACATCCACTGATTTTGGCAAGTGGGCTTCTTCAAAAACCTTTAGCAAGACCTTCCTATGATCTTCGGAAGAGAAAACAAAATCTAATATGGAAATTTGTTGTGGAGCTTTTCTCAAGCTTAAAACCACTTTGGCTTCATTATGGCCCATAGCACGGAGGAACTCTTCAATCCTCTCAATGGGAACTTTCCCATTTGATTTGATGGTAGGCTTCATCACCCGGTGGGGAAGATATAATGGATTCTCCTTCAACACTGCAGTAGTTATGTGGGATGTGGATCCTTCAGCCTCTCTATAATTCCATGGCACTTTTTGTAGGCTGACAATAGGATACTGTGGCCTAGATGGAAATGTAATTAGCTTTGGCGCATCCACTTTCAAAAGGTTGTCAACACCTTTGAGTTGAATTGCTTCTATTGTGGGTGGTCTGGCAGCCAACTCATCTTCATCGGATACAACTGCTATGACCTCCTTCCATTTTATAGGAAATGTGTCCCCACTCTCAAGGAGCACAATGTCATCGTCTGCCAACTGCAGGACACCACTATCAATTAAATTCTGAATAAGGTGGCAGAGTGCCCATCATTCTTCTGTGCTGTGTCCGCGACAGTTGGAGTGATACTGACATACTCTATTAGAATTGAACCATCTGGAATGAGGATTGATTGGAGGTAGCAGAGCTGTAATTCTTCCTTCATTAACCAACATTTGAAATATCTCCTCCATCGGTTGGCCAAGGTATGTAAATTCCCTCTTGTTGGAAAAATCTTGACGGGCTTTGGCACTTGCTCTTATTGCAATTTTATCCTCTAGTGTTTCACTTTCTGGAGGTGATGATGGCGTATTCATATTAAGAGGATGGAGACTAGCATGCTCCTAGCTGACTAATTGGCGTGTGACCTGGTGCTGATGGATCACCATTTCTGCCGATTGATTAACTTGCTCACAAAGAGCCTTCATTTTTTGTTCCATCATAAACTGGAACTGTGTATAATCCCATTTATCAGCACCATCCTTGCTCGTTTGGGAGGATTCAACAACATAATTAGAACTCTGTCCACTACTCCAATTAATCATATTAACCTCCTCTTCTTTATGTTGAGGAAGAGGGTTGTCTTGTACATGAGGTTGGTCGGGTTTAGTCACCATGATCTCACCATTGTCAATTAGGTCATGGATCTTGTGTTTCAAGGCCTAGCAATCCTGAGTATCATGTCCTGGAGCTCCATCATGATAGGCACACTTTTGGGTAGCATTGAAACCCTTCCCATTCAGGTTGGCTGGTGGAAGAAGGTGGGTAATTTTCTTTTGAGCAGTCAGAAGATTGAGAATATTCTCGAGCGAGTCCCCTAGGGGTGTGAACACTCGGTTACGTCAGACTTCTCCACTTTTTGGAAATGTAGGGCTGGAAGACTGTGCTTGAAAATGGGAGTAATTTCTCCTCTAGATAGGCATGTTCTGACTGCATTTTTGGACTTGTAGTATCAAGGAAACATCATCTTCTTTCTTCTTATGGACCCTTCTGGGGTTGTTTCCAGACTGGATGTTCTCAGCAATAGCTTTTAAAGTGGCTAGGTCTTGAATCTTTCATGACTTCAATCCCATCTCAGCCATCTATCCATGTTTAATCATTTCAAAAAATGGCTTGCCAATGCCAGCTAAGACTCTCTCATAGAAGGGAGCTACTTGTATGTCTATGAAGGTCATCGCCATTTTTGACTCAGTCATAGAGGGAGTAACTTGAGTAGCAAGGCGCCTCCATCTTTGAGTATACTCTCGGAAAGACTCATTGGCTTGTTTCTTGACCTTGGTAATTTGGTACCGGTATGGAGCCATCTGAGACTAGAAACTATACTGACTGAGGAAGGCATGAGCTAGCTCTTCCCAGTTATGGATCTTAGAATTGTCTAATCTGGTGTACCATGATCTGGTTTCTCCAGTTAGACTTTTCTAGAATAGCTGCATTATGAGCTTTTCATCCTCCGCATAAGATCTGAGTTCTCCAATAAATATCTTTAAATGTGTGTAAGGATCTCCTAACCCATCATACTTTTCAAAATCAGGAGTTTTAAACTTTTCTAGATAATGAACACCAGGGAATATACAAAGGTCAACATATGAAACACTCACGTGTGCTCCAATCCCTTTGATAGACCGAATGGTCTCTTCCATTTGCAGGACTTTCTTCCTGATTTCATCGGTGTTTGGATCTTATTTGAGATGGGTGATTTTAGGAATTTTATTAGTTTTATCCAGCTGAAACTTAGGTATGTGAGCTTCTTTATCAGGACCTTGAGTTCTTCCCTGTGCAGAGGATTCTGTATGTATGGGTATTCGTGGACCCTGAGTAAACTGGTGTAGTTCTTTAAGCAGAACAACCAAATCTATAATTTGTTTGCTTAGTCCTTCAAACTCCTCGCAGGAGACAGTAGTAGGACTAGACTGACCAGATGAAGCCATACTTGGCTGTAGGCTTGTTGCCTTTTTTGACTTTAAATGGGTAACAGGCCCAATTGTTTCCCCATAAAAAACTTATGTAGTTTAGTCTTAGGGAATGTATAAATGTTTACATGCTATGTGCTGTGTCCGTTTTAGGAGTATTATCCTGCAAAATGGATGTTATCTATTTGTAAGATAACATGATGAAAAAGGAGTGCATTTACACATTTTCCTTTATACTTTCCATTACAATGAGATTGACATGGATTGTAATTCCAAGTAATTGAATTTACAAGTAATTGAAATGGGAAAGTATTAAGAGACTTCCCTTCGCGTTTGGTTTATCAGAGGCTGGCCTATCTTAGGTTACTCTCGCGGCTATTTGGAATGAAGGTTCCCAGATCATCGCAATTTACTTGATGGGAAGTTAATCCGATCTTTCAACTGGAGCGAATCTGGGTGGTGCCTTTTTTGAGCCTCGTTGAAATTAGTCTTCCTACGAGTCCAGTAATCAAACATCGACAGGATATCCTCCTAGTGGAGGAACCACACAACATACATTAACATACAACGTGTCATACCGTTTATGGAAATGATGACATATGCGAAGCACTTTATTGTAAAGCATTAAGTGCAGTAAGTAAATGCATTCGTACACATTCATTCAAATGTAAATGCAACAGCCACACACAAGCATAAACTAGTTTTGAAAAGCTTGTAATATCAGCTTAAGCCCTCTTACTGGATGTCCCAGGCAGAGTCGCCACCTGTCGACGTCGGGATTTTTATTGTCCCTTTTCTGTTCTTGTCTTTTGGTGTTCTCATGTTAGGTGTGATTTGTTTGAAAAAATAAGTTCTGAAAAGGTCCGACATGTATATGTCGACGATTGGACTATAAGAGTCGCCAGTTGGTATTTTTAAATGGTTGCACCAACTCAACTGAGAAAAGCTTTACACATTGACCAAGTGATGTGACACTGCTAAACTGGTCTGTGAAACCACGATTCGTTAGGGTCCGAGGGCTTAATTATGCGGAGGGAAGGTGTTAGGCACCCCCCGACATCCGTGTTACCACGGTGACCGCCACTTTTTAATTAAACTATTATATAAATGTGTGTGTGGGTCAATGTGCAATTATTTGGAAGTAGTGTTATGTTTCGTTCACACCTATATACAAAGGGTTTGAACTTGTGTAAAAATTTAGTTTTAACAAGATATAGCAGTGATGTTTTGTAAAAGAGATTTTTCAAACTCTTATGCTCAATAGTAATTGAGGCCTTTGATACTTTCATTTATTATATGTTTGGCTTAGTTGCTTTTATTTTCGAGATGTGAGGCATCTTCGAGAAAATAAGGTATATAGCAATGCCGAACTCCTTGTGGGCATGAGAGCCATCTAAGGAAATTTGAACACCGAAAATGATGTACAAGCTTATTACAGCCGAAAATGTCCATCACGGGAACCGAATTTAGATTCAGGAGACTGAATCTTTGATCACATGATTCCTAGGATCACATGATGTAGCAGTTTGTATGAAAGCTGTAAATACTTATATATATAAAAGCTATATATATATATATAGACGATCGACCACCACGAAGTAAACTTCATGGGGAATTGAAAATGTAAATATATAAAAGCAGTAAATATATGTATAGAGACACAATCAACCACCACGAAGCACCTCCATGGGGGATCAGAAATGTAAATAAAGCGGTAAAGACGATCAACCGCCACGAAGTAAACTCCAGGCGGGACTAAATCTAAATAAAGCAGTAAAAACGATCAACCGCCACAAAGTAAACTCCAGGCGGGACTAAATGTAAATAAAGTAGTAAAAGGCCACGAAGTAAACTCCAGACCTGACAGAAATGTATATATATATATATATATATATATATATAAAAGCAATAAACGCTCCGGATGTAAATCCAGGCTCATCAAACAGAGTTCGACCACAGTTTATATATAAGTATATATATAAAAAAGCAATAAACGCTCCGAACATGAGTCCAGGCTCAATCAAGGCATAACTCAATAATGTTAGTCCATATATATAAATATATATGTAAAAAAATGAAATAAAAAGCCACGTACCGAAGTCCGGGCATACACACGCCACACGACTCTCAACGTGTAGAACTGTGTGTACACAGTAGTGGAGAAAGGCTTTAAAAAGTGTTAGAAGGCTTACAGTGGACTACGAAAGAAGACTCCAATAGCTTTAAATGGATGAACACTCGGTTCCCACCGGTAAAAATATAGCCAAATATAAGCTCACAAGTGTTTAAAATGAGAAAGCACTCAGTTTATAGTGTGTACAAAGTAAATTGGACAGGGATTCCTTGCCTTTTTCTCTTACAAAATGGCACCCCAAGCCCTCTATTTATAAAGGGGGGAGCCGCAAGTGTACCCATGGCTGCCCAGGGTGCCCCGGGCTCTACGGGTCCCGCCGTCTAGAAGTACGTGTACGCATGCAACGTGTTGTCCGCTCAAACTTTCAGAACTTCAATCCAGGCATCCGACTGAGGTGTATAAGACCTTTTTTGGAGTGCTGTTGTCGAGAGCTACACAAATGACATGGGATTAGAGGTTGTAAGAAGTCAGGAAGATGGGACCATGCCCTTGGTCTTCAAGTCTTCAAAATCTATCAAGTGTGTTGTCCTGTGTAGTAGTCACTCGGGATTGAAGCTATTAGTTCTTGTAAGACACTGCTGTGTAAAATGTATGTTGAAATGTGTTGAGAAGGCACGTATATGGGATCGAGGTGGCAAAATGATGATTTTTCCCCTCACTGGGGTTATCTCCGGTTTGGGCTGATATAGCAGTCGTTGTTCAGGGTTATCTCTGAGATTAGACTGCTGCAAGTGCTGAATGTACTCAGGTTGTCTCTGAGGTGTGCCTGACCTCCCAGGGTTATCTCCGGGTTTGGGACTGAGTACCTCGGGGTTATATCCGAGGTTGAAGCAGATTACAAAGGTTAAAATGATCTTTTCTAGGGTTATCTCCGGAACTGCAACTGCACTCTCGGGGTCATCTCCGAGGTTGATGTTGAAACTCGCGGTGTTATTTTCGGGACCGTGGCTAAGTATCTTGGGGTTATCTCCAAGGTGAAACTGCCTTCTCCAGTGTTATTTCTGGAACTGGAATTGTATTACTCGGGGTTATCTCCGAGGTTGAAATTGAAACTCCTGGTGTTGTTTTCGGGACTGGATCTGGATATCTCAGGGTTATCTCCGAGATAGAAAACTGAAGATTTCTGTAACGACCCCAAAATAGGTCCATTCAATCCAACCCATTCTGAGTCGCCAAATACATGGTACAGAAAAAAACTACAACTTTATTACAACAATTGTCGTGCAAAATACAACAACACATATGCTGTGAATTTGGATACAAATATATATCAATCGTGACTCATGTCCCAACCGTGGACAAAGACACTCATAATGACACCTTACATAAAGGTATAGTCGAAAACCTGCTTTTAGAAATTAGAATCTTTGGGAAGTGCTCAAGGAAACCTTCGTACATGGGAGACCATGCTTCTAGGTTATGATAGATATCATATGGCCACAGAATTATCCTTGGTTGACCCAATAGACCCCAAAGAAAAATGAGAAGATTACTATCATATTCTTCCCAATGGTGAGTTTTCTCTTGACATATCATTATCTCTACTGTCTCTAATTGAGAGTTAAATTTCAAATAGACTCCAAGATCATATAGGTAGTGCTGGTAGATATACTCAGCAAGTGGATGAGCACAACCCTGTCTTATGATGACACGAGGTTGTATGTCATTAGACATCTTGTATGATAGTGGCAAAACACCCTTCCAAGTTAAATTCACCTCACCCTCAACATCTATAGACCACCGTTCTATTCCCTTGTTATTCCCCGCTCGACCCAGCCACACTTTTATTACCTGAAAGGAATTGTGAAGCAAAAGGGTGAGCACAACTAGCTCAGTAAAAAAAATATCATGACTAAAGATAATTAAATTATCAATAGCCTTCATCAATAATAAATCAGAGATTTAGAACATATGGTAGATGATAAAAAATTTCAACCATAGTTGCAGCGGAATGAGCACTCCATTAGAAGAGTCAAATAGACTATAAAGTCTATTATCTTCTCCATGTTAAAAGTCCACCAACAATGTTTTATCCCTGTAACATCAATCAACAATTCTTGTCCACAATCACATGTATAACTCATAATCGTAATTGTTATTCTAAATTCCTTTTCTCATTCAGGACGAAGATAATTTTCATCACTTGTCTTTACCAAAACATCAAAGATCATGGTTATACCAAATCACGAGTTCTGCTCATAATCATACTAATAAATTTATCTTTTGCACTACGGGCCAAAGATATTCTTCAACAGCTTCATCTTTGCACTACTGTGCCAAAGATATTCAACCATAATTCATCTTTTGCACTACTGAGCCAAAGATATTCCTCAACAGATTCATATTTGCATTACGGGCCAAATATATTAATATCTCAAAGAAATATATAATCATTTCGAATTTATATAAACAATAATTATAACCATGTTGATCAATTCACCTTTGCACTTAAGCTAAAGATATTCAATTATAAATTCAATGGTCATGATCATACCACCACAATTCAACTTTTCACTTCGCCAAAGAGAACCCTAGTCATGATCATACCAATAATCTACCCATCTTTACACTCCAAAGAAAGAGAATTTCAACATCGTGGTTATAAAATGTTATATATGATAATAAAATTAATATAATCAATATATAGTTTTAATCTCCAGAGTAATATTCATAAATCAACTATAATTTGGTTAGAAAAAGAAACTAATTTTGTCATGAATAGTAACTCATGAATAGTATCTCATGAATAGTAAACCCGACTCAAAAAGATAGAAATTTCACAATAAAATCCATACCAATATTTCTGTATAATGATATTGAAAGAATAATATTTTTTTAAGCTTATAAACAATTTATTTTAATTGTTTACACTTTACTAAATAATGCATTTAATCATTCTAAAATGCCAAACTCATAAGATTTCATCACCAATAACCAAAATCCTCATCAAAAATCAGATATACCTCATGTAGGATTCTCAAGCCATAAAATCCTATTTTCTAATTTTCTTACTTCACATAACATATTTAATTCATTTACTCATAACTAGTCCATTTTCATGAAAATAACAAATCAGGTTCAAAATATTTCTTTTCTGAATTTAGCGAATATAGTCCTATATTGAACATATTTTTCTCGAATTTTTAAAAGTCATTTACTATTTTTCATATGGCCAAAACCACCGAATATTTAAACATTTATCATAAATTGTACTTTTATCCAAAAATTCTAAAATTTACACGATATATACCGATATTATATAGATGTACTCCCAATAAAAATTTCATCAATTTTGGAATTAACCACAAGGAGTTATAAGGGTTTTCTTTTAAAATAGTCTTTCCTCATAAAATTCATAACTCTTAATCTATACATCCAAAATCGCCATTTTGGACACAATCAACAAAACTCATCAAATTATCATTTCAAAATTTTCCAGAATTTTTGAAGGTTTAGAAGAATTTCAAATAATAACCCTTAAAATCCTTTTATTATCCCTTACCTCAAAAGAGCAAAGATTTCATTTGGAATAACGTTGAATCGAACTTGCACCGTATAGCAATACTCAAAGTATATTCAAAATACTCACAAGAATACGCTTCGATAATATAGAGAGAAAACTTCAGCTTACGTGTGATTTTCAATTATAACCTAAGCACCCTATTTATAGAAATTGTTTAGAACACCAAAGCGTAAAATTTATTAAAATAATAATATTATATTTATTTTTTCCAAGACTTCATACATATGCTCTCAACATCAGAACTCAGCCCCTAACACATGTTATAGAGGGAAACAAATTGTAAAAAACGTTTTTGTTATTTAAATTATTTTAAACTTCCAAAAATCAATTATTTCGGAGCTTCGGAACTTCAATAATTCATAATAAATAGCCCTTTTGCCAGAAAATTCGAATTACGCGAGTTTTTATAGGAAATTCAATTTTCTACAACTTTACAGAAGAAAGTTTTTCCAAATTCTAAACAAAATTGACCAAAATCCACAAACTAGACGATTTTACAAGCTATAATCAAATTTCGGTCCAAGAAATGGGGTCCACCGACACATAAAACATGCTTTAAATATTTTTGGTAACAAAATACTCCTCCTCCACATATACTCATATATCCCACATTCATCGTAAAAATATCATCATTAATATATTATTAAAATAATATATTTAATTGAATTATTTTATCGTAAAAAGATAAAATATTAATTTTAATAATTGTCACATTAAAAATTTTCTCCATCTATATCCTCATAAAATCAATATTTTCCTCATCATATAAATCAATAATTAATTATTCACAAATAATATTACGAAACACATTATTGACAACTGCATAGCCCCGTGAAAGAGGGGCTTTACAATAAGAATTTTTCCTTCTTGGCCAGCATTATTAGGTGACCAAACCTCTCCTTAGATGTAACTTTCTAGACATTGCCAATAATGCTATCTAATAATATTATTCAAATAATATAAATTATTGATCCGATAATTAATGAAAAATACGTAAGTGACAATTATAAAATATCAACGCAACAATTATTGAATCAAAAATAAAATATTGAATAAAATTATCGTAACAATTATTGAGTAGTGCCTTCTTACATAAGAATCAATAATTGGTGCAATACCGTAATCCTACTATGCAACAACGCCAGACATTTTTACTTTACCCACCGGTATTCCAACAATATTGATGATAACAACTACGCCGTTATTTATAAACAACTTATTCTTGTCGCTTTCTTCCTCCAATCGCTTTCGTTATGGGGCCCACAAAAGATCAAGGCTGGTTCGTCATTTAATATTCCACGACCAAACGAATATTTCCACAATAATGAATATTTTATAACCACTTGCTTATTCAAAATATTTGCGTATTTTACCCATAACTATCCACATTAATCAAATCAACCCTTACTATTTCAAAATAATAAATAGAGGAAAATAAATTTCATTTATTAATAATTTGGGGTCTTACATAGTTCAAGGTCTTGCGACCTCTCAACATGATTTGGAATCTTTTAAATTCCTGAGTTATTCATACTACTTTTCAATTATTGAACAATCGTGGAAGATTCTTGTTATTCTGCAAGATGGAAGTGAAAAGGAGAGAATTCATTAGAAAGAAGTAAGTCGTAGAATACGTCACTGAATGATGAATATATTGAATAAGTGAGAAAAGAAATTTTGAAATGAGAAGGAGATGAGTTATCAAAGAATAATGTAAAACTTTTACTAGAAAAGTTACTAATTGTAGAAAGATCTTTGTGGAAAGAAAGTGGTTATAGAACCCAATGAGTGAATAAAGTATTAACGTAAAATCTATTTTGATAGATTGAATGAATAAAGATTAATAACTAAAATTTTGAGGATGAAATTCGTAGAAGAAGGGGTGAATGTAGTGTCCCGATAGTTTGAGAATCTAGTACATGATAATGATCCTTAGAGGAAGATAATGAACGGGTTAAAGAAGATGTAATACTCAAATATAATTGAGTCTAAGTAAAGGTTATGAAATAAAACTTACAAGAATTTATTATGAAGAATGGTGGGAGTAGGAAACATAAAACCTATATTAAGGTAATGTGTTGAAGTTATTCAACGAAGAAATTTGATGAAAACCTGAGTAAGGTAAGGTTTCAGTGATTTCGAGGATGGAATCCTTATAAGGTGGGAAGGATGTAACAATCCAAAATTTTATTTGTAATTTCAAATATTTATTGAATTAAATAAATATTTTTAATTGATGTGTTTGTTGTTTAGTAGATATTTGTTGGATTATTTATTAGTAAGTAAATAATTCATGAGTTATAGAAATTAACTTAATTAAGATAAAAGAGTGATGAATTAAATTTATGAGATAATACTCTAATTTAACTTAATACTTAAATTAGAGAGTTGTTAAGGATTATATAGTTTGCTAGAATGTTGTTTTAATTTAATTTAGTAATTAAAGTGATTTATTAATTTATTAAGTAAAATTATAATGAAAATTATAATTTTGTGGTAATTAGTTTTTTTATTTAACTAAGATTGGATATGGGAATCCAAATAAATAATGTGAGACTATAAAATAAATGAGTTATTAAAATAAATTAAAGTAGTTTTAAATGGATTTACCCAAACAAGGCTTAAAGATATTAAGTCTTTATTTTAAAAAGTGTTTTGTCAAACAAAGCTTTGTGACTTTTGAATTTTGAATTTGAATTAAAATAATAATAAAAATAAAAATAAAATATATTAAATTTTTATAACTAATAATTTATTATAATCATTACTAAAACGTCCGTTTTAGATGTTTGGGTTTAGTTTATTTTGTGGGTTTGTTTTATGTTACGTGAAAAGAATTGAATAAGCTTGAGAGAAGAGAAAAAGGGAAAGTTTACAGAGAAGAATTTGAGATAAAGAGAGAGCTTGAGAAAGGAGAGGAAAACTTCTCTGATTCCAAACAATTTTTGTGTTATCAAAGATTATCTCCAAGCAATTGAAGGTATAACCTCTCAACCTTGAGTTTTACGTTTATTAAAAGAGTTCATATTCTTAAGTTTCAATTTTCTGTAGTTGCACGTTTGATGAATTGTTATTATACAAACTGATTTATTGTGTTTATTAGAAAATTGTGATGTTATAACTAGCATCTAGACAATATTTTTGTGCACTAATTACGTTCAAAAGAAAAGAGTACAAACAAATATAATTGAGAGTTTAAATAAGAATATCCACACTCAAGTGGAGTCCTCATTACAATTCCCATTACACTTATTTTATAAAAATAGTGAGGACTACTATAGCCACCATCTCGGACCATCACTCCATTCCCCGACTCATCCCAAAATTTATATTCTCATTTCCTGAAGAGAACAATGAAAGAAAATGGTGAGCACAATTAGCCCAGTAAAAAATATTATGACTAAGATAATGCAGAATAAATTATCCTTAGCCTTCAACAGTATAACAACTGATAGAATACAATAAACAACAAGTTTAACTGCAGCAGAATAAACAATCCATTAGAAGAGTCAAGTAGAACATAATGTTTACTATCTCCTCTAGATTAAAAGTCCATCGTTAATATTTCATTCCTGTAATTCTCATCAGTAGTTCTTTGTTATACCCAAGACAAAAAGAACTCTCATCACTTGTCTTCTCCTAAACCACCAAAGATTATAGTTAAATCCACAATTCATATTTATAATCATGTAAATCAACAGTTTCTCCTTGCCACAAAGGCTTAATAGAACTTTACTCAATATCCTTACCCCAAAGGCTAAAGATATTCAAATGTAATAACAATGATCATACCAATCAGTTATCTACCTTTGCACTACGGGCCAAATATATTCAACTATAAAACCAATGGTCATGATCATACCAATCAATTGTTCATCAAAGGCACTACGCCCAAAGACATTCAACTCGTTAACTAATGGTCATGATCCTCGCTAATCATATCATCGAATTATCCATGCACTACGCGCCAAGGATATTCGTTATTATCACCAAGTGTTATGATCATGTCATACACCGCCCATCTTTGCACGTAATCCAAAGATATACAACTATAAAACCAAAACCAATAATCAATAGTCAAAAAATATCTAATTGCACGTAAGCCAAAAATGACTTTCATCATCAATATAAGCATGAGGATGATGACAATTATATAAGCATTAATCAAATGAAAATCAAGGATAAATATTAAAGACTTTAAATTTATCCAGAGTTTAAAAATATCCAAATTGTCAACATGATATCGCTTTGTGGAGTAAAATTCAAGAATAATATTCATGTACCAAAAAATAATTTGGACAGTAAAAGAAAATATATTTTTGGTAAATAGTATCCCGTGAATAAGAACTCATGAATAAGAACTCATGAATAGTAACTCATAATAGTAACTCAGAATAAGAATCAGATTCACTCGTATTCAGTACCATATATACATAAATAATGTCATATACGCAAATAAAGCCATATACATGAATAAAGGTCATATACGTGAATAGTGTCGTATATGTGAATAGTAACTCCCCGCACAAAAAGATAAAGTTTCACAATAAAATCCATATCAATATTTATAACACCTTAATCCAAATGTTATAAATCACTTAATAATCTCATAATCTAATATTATTAATATTACCACAATATTTTAATCATTTCTTAAACTTATAAACTATTTATTTTAATTGTTTACACTTTACTAATTAATGCATTTAATCATCCTAAAATGCCAAACTCATAAGATTTCATCACCAATAACCAAAACTCTCATAAAAATCAGATATACCTTATATAGGATTCTCAAGCCATAAAATCCTATTTTCCAATTTTCTTACTTCACATAACATATTTAATTCATTTACTCATAACTAGTCCATTTTCATGAAAAATACCAAATCAAGACAAACAAATTTTTTCTTTTCTCGGGATTTAGTAGAATATAGTCCCATATTGAACATATATTTTTTCTCATAATTTTTAAAATTCATTTACTATTTTTCATATATGCTAAAATCATCAATATTTAGACATTTATCAAAAATTGTACTTTTGTCCAAAAATTTCAAAATTTACAGGTATATATTTGTTTATATAGATGTACTCCTAATAAAAATTTCACCAATTTTGAGTTAACCACAAGGAGTTATAAGGGTTTACTTTTAAAATAGTCTTTTTCCATAAAATTCATAACTCCTAATCTATACATCCAAAAATCGTCATTTTTGGACACAATCTAGAAAACTCATCAAATTATCATTTCAAATTTTTCTAGAATTTTTTTGAGGGTCGGAAAAATTACAAAAACGCTCCTAGCGTAAACCCCTTACTTACAATTGATTGAACGAAAAATAATATTCCTTACTTAATATTGAACGAAAAATAATATTCCTTACTTAATATTAAACTAATATAATGAATATTGAATGATAATAATATTCATATAAATACAAAAAATAATATCTCTTTAGAATATAAAAATAATAACCCTTACCTCGTAAGAAGACTGAATATCGGAGTAGTGAAGAAGTAGCGTACTTCTTCTTCTTTTTCTTTAACTTCTCTCTCTATAGCTTCTATCTCTATAATTGCTTTGTGAGACTTAGTGAATTGGTGAGAAATGAAGGAAGAATGAGCTTCTATTTATAAGAAAATATAGTTTCAATAATTGCACATTTTGGGGGCTCAAATATTACAAAGATAATACCTTCCCTTTTTCTTTCATTTTTAATTTAGTCATGCAAGTATTATCAAACTTGCACCACCTCCCCTAATAGTAAATCATGTGAATCAATAGTAAATCATGTGACTCAATAGTTCTAAACATGTGAAAAAATTAATTATAGTATAGTACCTTCATCTATACCTCCATTTTTAATTTAGTCATGCAAGTATTATCAATCTTGCATCAACTCCCCTAATAGTAAATCATGTGAATCAATAGTACACACATGTGAACACATAGTTATAAGCATGTGAATTAATAGCAATTAATTGCTCATTTAACCGATTAATTACCCGATTGGTCGATATAACCTCCAAACATCAATTATTATCGAAATAAATGTCGATTTCCACTAACACTAATAATTCCCACACAATGGAACTATCAATTTCATCTTTAATCAACATAAACTTATTCATCATTAATATTATAACTCACAATATTTAACAACCAGTCGCTCCTGTGAAAGAGGGGGCTTTTCAGATAAAGATTTCTCCTTATCATGCGTGCAATTAGGTGACCAAACCTCTCCTCGATGTAACTTCTAGATATTGTCAATATTGCAAATAATAATATGAATAACTTTGTCGTCTCAATTATTGATTTAATAATATAACATATTATGCAGATGATACTGTGACAACAATTGAATCAATAATATGAGAGATATGATGCAATAATTACTATAGCAATAATTGAGTATAACTGAGTGATTTATCACGTAAGCATCAATAATTAATACTGTATGCTACTATGTAACCACACGTATTACTGTAATTTTACTACCGATTATTTTATGTCAACTTGCTTACTTTGAAAAATTTTCACATATCACCCTTAACTTTAAACATTTATCAATTTAACTATTTACCAAAATAGAAAAATTGAATACTTTATTTCATAAAATTCGGGATCTCACAATCTCCCTCCTCCTATGAAATTTCGCCTCAAATTTTACGCACTTCGGTAGTTCAAGAGATGAGAATACCTTGCTTTCTTTTCGGATTGTACCTTCCCTGCTATTTCCTCTCTATCATGATTTTCCATTTCTCATCTCCTCAGATTTCGAGATATCATTCTAGAATATAGTTTCAAAACAAGGGTTAATTGACATGCCACTTATTATCCCTATATTCCTCGACCACCAATTAAATAACAAATAAACTTAGGTAGGTCATACTAGCAAAGAATTTCTCGTCTCCCTCCTAGTTCTTGTCTCACATCTCACCAGGATCATATCCCTAAGCTTTGATACCAACTGTGACGCCCCCAAAATAGGTATACATCACCCATCTTGAGTCGCCAGATACATGGTACAGAACTCAACTATAAACTTAATTATACAACTATCGCGTAAAAATACGACAAAATATAGCTGAGAGTTTTAATAAGAATATTGCCTCATAGACAGTATACAAACTCAAATTCAGTCCTCATTACACTTATTATCACACTATTTTATAGAATAGTGAGGACTGCTATAGCCACCATCTCGGACCATCACTCCTTCCCCGACTCGTCCCAAAATTATATTCTCATTTCCTCAAGAGAACAATGAAAGAAAAGGGTGAGCTCAACTAGCCCAAATAAGAAATATTATGACTAAGATAATGCGTAATAAATTATCCTTAGCCTTCAACAAAGATAAAACCGATAGAATACAATAAACAACAAGTTTAATCAACAACAAATGAAAAAAGCAATCCATTAGAAGAGTCAAGTAGAACATAATGTCTACTATCTCCTCTAGATTAAAAGTCCATCATTAATATTTCATTCCTCAGAATACTCATCAATAGTTCTTTTATTATACCCAAGACAAAAGAACTCTCATCACCGCCTTCACCTAAACCACCAAAGATTATAGTTAAATCCACAATTCATATTTATAATCATGTAAATCAACAGCTTCTCCTTGCCACAAAGGCTTAATAGAACTTTACTCAATATCCTTACCCCAAAGGCTAAAGATATTCAAATGTAATAACAATGATCATACCAATCAGCCATTGTCTCTACCTTTGCACTACGGCCAAAGATATTCAACTATAAAACCAATGGTCATGATCATACCAATCAATTGTCTGTCATGTCTGTCAAAAGACTACTACCAAAGACATTCAACTGTTAACTAATGGTCATGATCCCTCGCCAATCATATCATCAATTATCCATGCACTACGGGCCAAGGATATTCGTTATTATCACCAAAGGTTATGATCATGTTATACACCCGTCCATCTTTTCACGTAAGCCAAAAGATATACAACTATAAAACCAATAATCAACAAATTCATCTTAAGCAAGATATACAACTATAAAACGTATAATCAACAATTCTGCATCATCACGTAAGCCAAAGATATACAACTAAAAACCAATAATCAATCTTCTACATCAAGATGACTTTCATCACAATATAAGCATGAGATGATGACAACAATGATATAAGCATTAATCAAACAAAATCAAGGATAAATATTAAAGACTTTAAATTTATCTAGAGTTTAAAAATATCCAAATTGTCAACATGATATCGCTTTGTGGAGTAAAATTCAAGAATAATATTCATGTACCAAAAATAATTTGGACAAAAAGAAATATATTTTTTTGGGTAAATAGTACCCGTGAATAGTAACTCAGAATAGTAACTCATGAATAAGAACTCATGAATAGTAACTCATGAATAAGTAACTCGTAAATAGTACTTCATATTCGTATACATAGTCATATATACATAAATAATGTCATATAAGAAAATAGTGCCATATATACATTAATAGTGTCGAGATCGTGAATAAGAATCCCAAAGACAAAAAAGATAAAGTTTCACAATAAAATCCATATCAATATTTAACACCTTAATCCAAATGTTATAAATCACTTAATAATCTCATAATCTAATATTATTAATATTACCATAATATTTTAATCATTTCTTACACTTATAAATAATTTATTTTAATTGTTTACACTTTACTAATTAATGCATTTAATCATCCTAAAATGCCAAACTCATAAGATTTCATCACCAATAACCAAAACTCTTATAAAAAATCTGCGTATACCTTATATAGGATTCTCAAGCCATAAAATCCTATTTTCCAATTTTCTTACTTCACATAACATATTTAATTCATTTACTCATAACTAGCCCATTTTCATGAAAAATACCAAATCAAGACAAACAAATTTTCTTTTTCTCGATTTAGCGTAATATAGTCCCATATTGAACATATATTTTTTCTCGTATTTTTAAAATTCATTTACTATTTTTCATATGGCTAAAATCAAATATTTAGATATTTATCAAAAATTGTACTTTTGTCCAAAAATTTCAAAATTTATAGTGGTATATCGTTGTTATATAGATGTACTCCCAATAAAAATTTCACCAATTTTGGAGTTAACCACAAGGAGTTATAAGGGTTTATTTTTAAAATATTATTTTCCCATAAAATTCATAACTCCTAATCTATACATCCAAAAATTTCCATTTTTGGACATAATCTAGAAAACTCATCAAATTATCATTTCAAATTTTTCCGCATTTTGAGGGTCAAAAAATTATAAAACCGCCTCCTAGCGTAAACCCCTTACTTACAAATTTGAACGAAAATAATATTCCTTATGAATATTGAACGGAAATAATATTCTTTACGAATATTAAACGAATATAATGAATATTGAACGATAATAATATTCATACAAATATGAAAAATAATATCTCTTCAGAATATAAAAAAATAATAACACTTACCTCAGAAGAAGACTGGATACTAGAGTAGTGAAGTAGCAGACTTCGCTTCTTCTTTCTCTCTATAGCTTCTCTCTTTATAGCTTCTATCTCTATAATTGCTCTTTTGAGACTTAGTGAATTAGTAAGAAATGAAGGAAGAATGAGCTTCTATTTATAGGAAAATATAGTTTCAATAATTGCACATTTTGGGGCTCAAAATTTTAGAGTATAATACCTTCCTCTTTTTCTTTATTTTTAATTTAGTCCTTCAAGTATTATCAAACTTGCACCACCTCCCCTAATAGTAAATCATGTGACTCAATAGTTCTAAACATGTGAAAAAATTAATTATAGTATAGTACCTTCATCTATATCTTCATTTTTAATTTAGTCATGCAAGTATTATCAATCTTACACCAACTCCCCTAATAGTAAATCATGTGAATCAATAGTACACATATGTGAACACATAGTTATAAGCATGTGAATTAATAGAAATTAATTGCTCATTTATCCGATTAATTACTCGATTGGTTGATATAACCTCCAGACATCAATTATTATCGAAATAAATGTCGATTTTCACTAACACTAATAATTCCCACACAATGGAACTATCAATTTTATCTTTAATCAACACGAACTTATTCACCATTAATATTATAATTCACAATATTTAATAACCAGGTCGTTCCAAGGAAAGAGGGGGCTTTCCGATAAGGATTTCTCCTTATCATGCGCAATTAGGTGACCAAACCTCTCCTCGATGTAACTTCTAGACATTGTCAATATTCCAAATAATAATATGAATAACTTTATCGTCTCAATTATTGATTTAATAATATAACATATTATGCAGATGATACTATGACAACAATTGAATCAATAATATGCGAGATATGATGCAAAAATTACTATAGCAATAATTGAGTATAACTGAGTGATTTCTCACGTAAGCATCAATAATTAATACTGTGTGCTACTATGCAACCATACGTATTACTGTACTTTTACTACCAGTTATTTTATGACAACTTGTTTACTTTGAAAAATTTTCACCTATCACCCTTAACTTTAAACTTTTATCAATTTAACTATTTATCAAAATAGAAAGATTGAATACTTTTATTTCATAAAATTCAGGATCTCACAGTTAGTTTGTGAACTAAACGGTAAATTGAGTCTTGAATATGTATATGGTAAGAAACGAAAAGAACACAAGTTGAATGAATCAATTTGGTTAAGAAACAAATTTGTAGTGAATGAATTCGCTAAACATGTTAAAACATGAAAGTTTAGTATGAATATGTGTTTTGGGTCAATATTTAGGCTAGTTAGTGTTTCTATAAATTGTTATAATTCTAGTATGTTGTAGTTCTATAAATTACGAATCCATAGAATCGAAAACGGACTTATTTGGATTTGTATAACTCAAGTTATGAAGATTAGTAGGAGAAAAGGTTCAAAAATCGCGAGAACAGTGTGATACCCCCAAATTCGGGTATCTTCCAACCCGACATATGGTGCTCCACTGTACTAAAATCCATACAATCATTCCATTGAAATACAAAAAAATGAATGTAATTACTATCTTCTTATTACAATCAAGTATAATCCTTCCCAGGTTCATAAACCAGTTACATCGTTCGTTGTTCATAATGTATAATACATGAAAACTTACTAATCTATTAAACAATGGCTAAGCATCCATCTTAGCTTTGCCTTTGTCTCTTTTGGCATTCTCAGTACGTTCATCCTTAGCCGCAGTTATATAATTCACGCAAGAAGTGAGCTTGACAGCTCATCAAGTTTAATAAAGGATAACAGTAATACCACATTCGTGAATTATTTAACAATTCATACATAACTGAACAATAGTTATGAAGTATCATTAAATAATAATACTTTAACAGTTCATAACATCAATTCCCAAGGTATAGAGTAGATTAGGAATTCTGAACCGGTCGATAGACCATGAACAATAACTTTTAGTTTTCATACTTGAAAAGGATTTCACAGCACTAAGGCTGTTACATCCGCATTACTTACGAGCACTTCTAGGTGATCAGCCTATAATACTCTATGTTGATCAACACTCATTCATTAAACGTATTTACGTTTAATATTTGGCAAACTCGCGTGCCCATCGAATAATCGATGAAAAATACTTTTGTTTATTCATAGACAAACCTTACCTAGACATCCATACCAATTACTTGGCATAGGATAGCGTTAACATTTCTATATAGAAAGATATGAAATATCATTCAATCTATATCTTACGAGTAGTCTAGCCGAGTTAAATCTGGCATCGACCCTTTCTTTAAAACCAGTCGTGCAATTCAGTTCAATGAATCACATAAAACTTGGCTAACTTGAAAGTTAGACAAGCGTTAAGAAAACTTGCCTTTTAGCGTCTTCAAATAACTTAATCGAATGACCACAGCCTTTACAGAATTTACATGATATATTCACGTAACACACTGTAATTAGCTAACAAACAAATGTTCACATTGCTTTACCAACTTCTTTCTCTTCTATGTCTTAGTTAACTTAATATTAATAATAAAGTCAACTCGACTCATTACCCTTCGTCCGGGCTTGTTACTCAACTAACGTTATTAACCGGACTCGAGCATCGTTGATAAAGTACCAACTTTGTTCATCATTCATAACCTATTAACATGCATTCAACTCCTAAGTTCAATATCATATACCTTAGTATAGGTAGTATATGAATAGCTTTAATACACTTATGAAGTGTACAAATATTACCCCTATAGGTCCCTGAACATTTGAAGTTCGAAACATAAGTCACTATCCAAAGCCTTACACTTTGCATCATGGGCGCGGCCTCTATAGTATTAGGATCTAGCTGTATACGCTGGCCAGCAAGATGTGAAGGCTTGATGTCTAGTCATTATGCCATGCCTTGAGACTCTTCTGAGACAGATTGTGTTATGGTGCCATTTAGCAGTGGCCAATGTTACTGCATCTTTACTACGTGCGCAGACTTTTAACACTACGTCTCAAGCGCCGCGCGGCCGTGACCTCGATCGCAATTTCAACAGTTTTGCAAATTTTTGTTAAATTCTCGGGGTCATAACTTCTTCATTATAAGCCCGATTTGGTCCGTTCAAAAGCCTACACGTCATAAATGACATACTCTACGCGTTCATATAAGAATTCGACACTTTCAAATCCAATAACTCAAAATTCACTATTGAGTTCAATTTCTAAACGTTCGTAAACGTTAATGAGCGTTCAATGCTCGTTTTCTTCGTTTTAAGTCCGAATCCGACGATTCTTGACCCCACGACTCTTAATTACCCTATCTCACGTGTTGACATTAAAAAACAACATTTTCAAGTCTCATGGCAACTTTCGACCTCCCATCCGGAATTCCAACGTTTTCGACGTTTAACGTCTATTTCCGTGAAATTCGCTATAACTTCGTTACTAACATTCTCTAGGCCAAATCTCATGGAGTACTCCATGAATTTCATATCTACATCCTAACCAAGCAAGATGCATATATTAACATATTGATGGAGTTCAATCGTTTAAAAACAATCGATCTCAACAAATAATATTTTCATGGTTTGAAATTATAACGAACCCTATGATTCTTATGATCTCATGACTTATAGAGATTGAATCTATGGTAAGTCATCTTTAATCCACTATACAAGACATATACCACCCATTTTATGATTCTCCAAGATAAAAGAAAAACAAAAGAGATGGAAATGAAAGATAAGGATTATTACCTCAAGAACTCTTATGAAATCTCTTGAAACTCTAAGTCAAAGCTTCCAAAATATATGATTTGTGTAGTCTAGCTTTCTTTCTCTCTTAAATAATCTAAGTTAGGCAATTGAAAAACTCTCAAATGGCCAAACCTAGCTTCCTATTTATAGAAAATAGAATGGAGGGCATAATAGGCTTTACCCACAAACCTCCTTACTATTCACTCTTGGTCACCAAGTAAAATGCTTGGTGACCAAGCCTTATTCTTGGCTTGCACACCAAGGTGGCCGGCCCACCCTTGCCATGGGTCATCCCATGGGTTGCTCCATGGGTTTTACCCATTCGGTGACCCACCGGTTCGATCCACGGTTCAGTTTTCATGAATTGGGCTTAACTAAATTAACATTGGGCCTTGACTTGGGCTTAACCCACTAATCACTTGGGCTTGTTCATTCAAATAATTGGACTAATTAATAATCCAACTCAAATGAATTAACATAAGACTTAACTTAATTCTATAATACGAATCGTATTTTATACATACAATTCACGTATTCTCTCCGTATACTACTCGTATAATAATCGTATTATACATCGTATTTACTCATCGTATTATACATAAGTATTAATTAGTACCATAATTGTATAACACTCGCTTTAATTATAACGTAAATCCCTCTACGCGTTTCATTTCCTTCTCGAAAATCAATATATTTAACCCTTAGGTTTTAAGTCCACAGGCGAAAACTGCGTTTGCCATAAATGAAATATTATCAGATATTTCATTTCATCTCGATATTCTATCATTACGCGTTTTTCAAAATTTCAAAATAATTCCCCGAACAGAAATGGATGAATAGTGTTTTTTTTTACAGAAATTTCTCGAAAAATAAATATTTTTGTCTTGGAAATTGTAAATAATTAATTCTAGCACGTAGCCAGATTACTAACCACGTTAGCACATTCTAGGTCATAAAATGACCTTCACCTAGCTTACTCACATAATAAATCAATTAAATTCATTTAATTCACATAATCAAATAAAAATTTAATTGTCATAAAAATCCGATTTTCTCGGGCGTTACAAACAGTGAACTTGAGGTCCGTTTTTTGCTAATCTAGCAAATTGGTATCTTGTGCCTAAGTCATTCGAGGTAATTGCTACTTGTGTGTCCAAGGCTTAATTAGGCGCAGCTGTGCCCAAAGTGTGTTAGGTGTGATTATTTTAACCTATTTTAGTAAAATATGCATAACATTTTCATACAAACTTCGATTGTGGAAATTCAAGATGATCCGGAACAAGGACAAATAGACCTACAACTTTCATTCTTTAAGTTTTTCAATTTGAGGTCGGGAACAATGGTCAAAATGGTCATCTTTAGGACTGTTATGTTTTTAAGGGCAATCGCAGGGCGTTGGGCATGCGCCTATGCAAGTGTAGTGCTTCTGCTGATAAAAGATGTTGTTCTAAGTTATAAAACATGAATATTAGTAAACATAATGATTCTTAACATTAATAAATAATGTATTAGATAAGTTGTATAAGCATACTAAGTATACAAAAGAGAGACAAATCAGGCGTGTAACGAATGAACGTCGAAACGCCGTAACAAATGTTAATGAATGTAAAAAGTATTTTAAGTCAAATGAAATGAATATTATAAGATATGAAATGGGTTTAATATAAAACCAATAATGATTCCTAGCAAGACTTAAACACTTGAATGAACGTTGAGTATGAGCTAAGAAGTAATACAGTAAGATGTAAGTCAAACGTTAATTCAATCAAATTGAACATTGTGTTGATTAATAAGAAGGGTTATCAGATATAGAGTAAAGTTTACATTACAACTACTATGCGTTGCTATGTGCCTAATAGTTAATGTGAATGATTATATAATTGTGTAGGGCATGTGAAGTGCAGATAGTTGTAAGCCGTTAAACTGTTATTGGTAAACAACGATCAAGGCAAGTCTTTCAATTCCTATTTTCTATGTGAACTTGATGATGAACTATTTTAAATATTTATTGTAAAGAGCATGATGAGTTATATATATATGTTGAAAGTATGAAACATTAAAGTTAATTTATGACTACGTTAATTGAGTAATGAATGCTGATTGAGTAAGGAACTCAATCTTTATACTTGTTATATGAAATGCAGCATATATGTTATGTTAGTCCAATGTTTATGAGATATAAATTGCGCATGTTATTATATGCTACGTGATACATGAAAACTGTTAGATTTTTCTGGGCTATCGAGCTCAACCTTGCAAATAACCACTTTTGCAGGTTAAAACTCGGAGAAAACACACTGGGAGTATCAGTTCCAACCTCAGAGATAACCCCGAGTTTTATCCTTAGAGATAACCCTAAGGAATGTCGTTGCAGTTCCGGTGATAACCCCGTAAATGCTTGTTTCAAATGCATGCAATCAGCTTCAACCTCGAAACTCCCGCCAAGGCACTCATTCCAAAGACCTGGAGATAACATCGGGAAGACAGGAACACTTAAAGATGACCTTGAGGAATTCAAACACTTGCAGCAGTCTAGTCTCAGAGATAACCCTGAGCAACGTCTGCTTTATCAGCTCAAACAAGAGATAACCCCGGTGAGGGGAAAAATCGTCATCTTTCCACCCCAACCACATTGCGCCATCTCAACATCTCATACATAAATTTCTACACAACAATGTCCTACAAGAGATAAGGAGTTCCAATCCCGAGTGACTATTACGCATGGCAGCATACCGGATAGAATTTGAAGCTTGAACACCATGGGCATGATCCCTTCTTCCTAACTTCATACAACCTCTAATCCCATGTTATTGCGTAACTCTCGATGACATCGATCCAAAAAAGGTCTTGTACACCTCTATCGGATGCTCAGATTGAAGTTCTGCAAGTTTGAGCAGACATCACAATGTATGAGTGCACGTACTTTGATACAGTGGGACCCGTGGAGCCTTGGGCACCCTGGACAGCCGCAGGTACACCTGCGGCCACCAGCTCTATAAATATAGAGCTTGGGGTGGCCATATTTCAAGAGGAAAAGGCGAGGAAGCCCTGTAAAATTTGCTCTGTAAAAACCCCATATTGAGTGCTTTCTCATTCCAAACACTTGTTAGCTCAGATATAGCTATATTTTTACTGGCGGGAGCTGAGTGTTCATCCACTTAGAGTCATAGAAGTCTTATTTGGCAGCCCAATGCAAGCCTTCTTACACATTATAAAGCCTTTCTCTTCATCATTGCACACATTATTCTTCACATTTAGAGTCGTGTTGTGTGTGTATGCCCGAACTTTGGTCCGTGGTTTTCATTTCTGTCTGTATATATATACTTATATATGTATATATTTATATATGTGGACTAACTTTATCGAGTTATGCCTCGATTGAGCCTAGACTTATGTCTGAAGCATTTACTTGCTTATATATATATATATATTCACTGAAATGATAAACCAAGCCGGGATTGAGAAACATCCTGTGCGTTTACCGCTTTTATATATATTTACATTTACATCGAACTGAGTTTACTTCATGGCCTTTACCGCTTTTATTTACTTTAGTCCCGCTTTGGAGTTTACTTCGTGGCAGTTGATCATTTTTACTGCTTTATTTACATTTAGTCCCGCCTGGAGTTTATTTCGTGGCGGTTGATCGCATTTATTGGTTTATTTACATTTCTGATCCCCCATGGAGGTGCTTCGTGGTGGTTGATCATGTCTCTATATATATATTTACTGCTTTTATATATTTACATTTTTGATCCCCCACGGAGGTGCTTCGTACTGGTTGATCATGTCTGTATATATGTTTACAGCTTTTATATATATAACTGCTTACTGCTTTTTGTATAAACTACGACATCATGTGAGCCTAGAAATCATGTGATCATAGATTCAGTCCACTGAATCTAGATTTGGTTCCTGTGATGGACATTTTCAGCTGTAAGCAACTTGTAAATTATTCATGGTGTTTGAATTTCCTTAGATGGCTTTCATGCCCATGAGGAGTTCGGCAATGCTATATATTATTTTCTTGAAGATGATTCACATCTCGAAAATAAAAGCAATCAAGCTGAACATTTAATAATAAAATGGAAGTAAGAAAAGGTCTTAATTACTATTGAGCACAGGGTTTGAAAAACCCCTTTTACAAAACCTCACTGCTATATCATGTTTAAAACTGAATTTTTCATATAAATTCAAACCCTTTGTATATAGGTGCGAACGAGGCCTCGCACTACTTCTAAATAAAAGCAAATTAACCCCCCCCCCCACACATATTCATATAACAGTTTCTTGAAAAATGGCGGTCACCGTGGTAACACGGATGTTGGGGGGTGCCTAACACCTTCCCTCCACATAATCAAGCCCCCAAACCCAAATGAATCTCGATTTCACAGACCTGTTTAGCAGTGTTACATCACTGGGTCAATGTGCAAACCTTTTCTCGGTTGCGTTGGTGCAACAAGTTAGAAACACCAACTGGCGACTCTTACAGTTAAATCATCGACATATACTTGTCAGACCTTTTTCACTTATTTTTTCAAATAAATCTCACATAACATGAGAACACCAAAGAACAAGAACAGAAAGGGACAAATAAAAATCCCGACATTGACAGGTGGTGACTCTGCTGGGGACGCCAGTGAGAGGGCTTAAGCCGCTACTACAAGCTTTTCAAAACTGTTATATGCTTGTGTGTGAATATTACATTTACATTTTTTGATGAATGTGTACGAATGCATTTTACTTACTGCACTGCAAAATATCTATTTGTGATATTAGTGCTTCGCAAATGTCATCATTTTCATAAAGGGTGAGACACGTTGTATGTGAATGTATGTTGTGTGGTTCCTCCACCAGGAGGCTATCCTGTCAGTGTTTGATTACTGGACTCGTAGGGAGACTAATTCCAACAAGGCTCAGGAAAGGCACCACCCAGATTTGCTCTAGTTTAAAGACCGGATTAACTTCCCGTCAAGTAGATTGCGATGATTTGGGAACCTTCATACCAAAAAGCTGCGAGAGTAACCTAAGATAGGTCAGCCTCTGATAAACCAAACGCGAAGGAAAGTTTCTTCATGCTTTCCATTTTCAATTACTTGTAAAAGCATTTACTTGTAATAATCATGCCATATCAATCCATTGTAATGGAAAATATGAAGATATATGTGTACATGCATATTTAAATTAACATGCTATTATGTATTACAAAATAGCTAATATCCGTTTTGCAGGATAATATTCTTAACACGGATACCTCACATAACATGTAAACATTTAAATTATCCCTAAGCCTAAACTTCATAAGTTTTTTGTAGGGAAACAATTGGGTCTGTTACCCGCTCAAAATCTAAAAAGGGCATGAGCCTACAGCTAACTATGTCTTCGTCTGACAAGTCTAATCCTGCTCCTGTCTCACGAGAAGAGTTTGACGGATTAAGTAAGCAAATTACAGATTTGGATGTTTTGCTTAAAGAATTACATCATTCTACTCAGGGCTTAAAGATGCCTACACATACAGGATCCTCTGCACAAGGAGGAACTCAAGGTTCAGATAAAACAAATCTAGAACCTCAGTTGGATACAACCAACAAAGACCTTGAGAACACCCATCTCAAAGAAGATCCAGACACCGGTGATATAAGGAAGAAAGTCCTTCAGATGGAGGAAAAAATCCGTTCTCTCGAAGGGATTGGAGTACCCATGAGTGTTTCATATGCTGACCTTTGCATATTCCCTGGTGTTCACTATCCAGAGAAATTTAAAACCCCAGACTTTGAAAACTATGACGAATTTGGGGATCCTTACACATATTTGAAGGTGTTCATTGGAGAACTTGGATCTTATGCAGAAAATGAGAAGCTCAAAATGCAAATTGCTTCGTAAGAGTCCTAATCGGAGAAGCCCGCTCATGGTATACCGTTAGATAACTCAAAGATCCATAGCTGGGAAGAGCTAGCTCATGCCTTCCTTACTCAATACAGTTTCCAATCTCAGATGGCTCCTGATCGGTATCAGATTACCAAGGTCAAGAAACAGTCCAATGAGTCTTTCAGAGAGTATGCTCAAAGGTGGAGGCGCCTTGCTGCTCAAGTTATTCCCTCTATGACGGAATCAAAAATGGTCATGACCTTTATAGACATACAAGAAGCTCCTTTCTATGAGAGAGTCTTAGCTAGTATTGGCAAACCATTTTTTGAAATGATCAAACACGGAGAGATGGCTGAGATGGGATTGAAGTCAGGAAAGATTCAAGACCTAGCCACTCTTAAGGTAGTTGTTGAGCACATCCAGTCCGGAACTTATGGAAACAACCCCCGAAGGGTCCATAAAAAGAAAGAGGAGGATGTTTCCTTGATACTACAAGGTCAAAAAGGTAATCAGAATATGCCTATACAAAGGAGAAACTAATCCCCTTTCAAGCATAATCTTCAAACCCTCCATTGTCTAAAGGTGGAGAAGTAAAGTGCCCTCGAACGTTCAAACTCTTAGGGGACTCGCTTGAGACTATTCTTACTCTTCTGACTACTCAGAAGAAAATCACACATCTTCTTTCACCAGCCAACCCTAATGGGAGGGGTTTTAATGCTACTCAGAAGTGTGCTTATCATTCCTGGACATGATACTCAAGATTCTTGGGCCTTGAAACACAAGATCCAAGATTTAATAGACAACGGTGAGATCGTGGTTACCTAACCAGATCAACCTCATGTGCAAGATAACCCTCTTCCTCAACACAAAGAAGAAGAGGTCAATATAATTAGTTGGAGTAGTGGACAAAGTTCCAATTTTAATGATGAATCATCCCAGACCATCAAAGACGGTGTTGATAGATGGGATTATGTAAAGTTCCAATTTGATATAGAACAAAAGATGAAAGCTCTTTGTAAGCAAGTTGAACAATTGGTAGAACTGGTGATCCATCATCATCAAGTCACACGCCAGTTAGTCAGCTAGGAGCATGCTTGTCTCCTTCTTTTTGTTATAAATGCTCCATCATTACCTTCAAAAAGTGAAGCACTGGAGGACAAGGTTGCGAAGAGAGAAAGTGCTAAAGCCCGCCGGGATTTTTCCGATAGAAGGGAATGTACATACCTGGGCCAACCTATGAAGATATTTTAGATGCTAATCAACGAAGGAAGAATCACCTCCCTTCGACCTCCAATTAATCCCCGTTCCAGATGGTTCAACTCTGATGGAGTATGTCAATATCATTTACATTCTCGTGGTCACATCACAGAAGAATGTTGGGCACTCCGCCACCTTATTCAGAATCTAATTGACAATGGTGTCCTGTAGTTGGTAGATGATGACACTGTGCTACTCGAGAGTGGGAATACCTGTCCTACTAAGTGGAAGGGGCTAGTAGCAGTTATATCTGCTGAGACTGATGAGAATGTTGGGCCATTTCTCATACAAGCAATTCAACTCAAAGGTAGTGATAATCCTTTGAAAGTGGCTACACCAGAGCCAATTTGCTTACCATTCAGACCACAGTATCCTGTTATCAGCTTACAAAAAGTCCCATGGAATTATGGAGAAGCTGAAGGATCCACGTCTCATACTACTACTATAGTGTCGAATGAAAATCCACTGTATCTTCCTTAGAGGGTGATGAAACCTACCATAAAAGCAAAGGGGAAGATTCCCATGGAGAAGATTGAGAAATTCCTCCGCACTATGGGTCATAATGAAGCCAAGGTGGTTTTAAGCTTAAGAGAAGCTCCACATCAAATCTCAATATTGGATTTGGTTTTCTCTTCTGAGGATCATAGGAAGATCTTATTGAAGGTTTTAGAAGAAGCCTACTTACCAAAATCAGTGGATGTGGAAAAATTTCAACATCTGGTTGATCACATTTTTAATAACAATGTGATATCTTTCACTAATGACGACATACCACCCGAAGGGACCGGTCATTGCAAGCCATTGCACATTGTAGTTTTGTCCTCCGGGTATATGTTAGCTGGAGTTTTGACAGGCGAAGGTTCGTCTCTGAATATCTGTCCTTATGTCACTTTGGTGAAGATGAACGTCAATCTTAAACGGATCCGAAGTAGCCATACGGTTATCAAAGCTTTTGATGGATCTCGACAAAATTCTGTCGGAGCGATTGAGCTGCCAATTGAGATTGGTCCCCATACATTTTGCGTATCTTTTCACGTCCTCAAGATAGATTCAGGATACAACCTGCTATTAGGGAGACCATGGATCCACATTGTTGGAGTCGTCCCTTCTACACTTCATCAACAACTTAAATACATTTTCAACAATAGCCTAGTCACTGTCAACGCTGAGCCAGAATATCCTGAACAAGGAGACATACCACTCATCAGCTTCAATTTAGAAGTTGAGCCGGCCAAGTTTCATACTTTGGAAGTGAGCAACACACAATACCATCCTATTGGAGCGTCACTTCCCATACCCAAGATTTCTTCCGAAGTGATGACATCTACACAAGAAATGATATCATTGGGTCATCAGCCTGGACAAGGGCTGGGTAAAAATCAGCAGGGTATTAAGCACCCAATTCAAATGTCTAGTCAAACTGGGACAGCTGAACTAGGTTATTCTGGCAGTTCCAGTCATAGGAATCTTCATAAGCACAAACAGATTCCTCAAGCTTCCACCACACGACAATTATCTCCACCTGCAACTCCTGAGCTGATACAGTTTTCGGTAAAGGTGTTAGCCCATGTTATGGCTATGTTATTTACCAAACCAGTACCGGTTAAAGAAAAAGAAGTGCTGATTCCTGATCCCTAAGTGGAAGAGAGGGAACGAAAACGTAAACAAGACCTCGCCCTGATGAAGTCAGATATACGCATCATTGTCCATGATGAGCATACAAACAGATACACCCCAGACGATGATTTCCCAGATGTTATAGTCATCATTCGGAAGAAGAAGGATGATGACAGCCCCTCTATCACTGCGGTCCATCAGAACTTTACCCTCGATAATTGGAGCAGCACTTCGTGCATTGGTCAACGAGGGTAAAACGAGCAAAATTCCATCTGCCTTATAGATAACTTTAACTGCTTAACTTTTCCGTACAATATTAGTAGTTATTTTGTTAGTATATACTAACACTTTGTATGATTAAACAGTTTCATATATTAAGTGAAAGCATATTTTATTTCAGGACTCTGAATTTAGATGTTCCTGTACTTGCTGATGAGGTGCCTTTTCTCCACAAGGACTATAACTTTGATGAAAAGTTGGGACTCAGACTTGATGGAAATACAAGAGGACATTGAGATACCTCAAGAGATCAAAGAATGGGTCAAAGACAAACTTAAACCCAACCTTGATCAAAACGCTTCTTTCAATCTCAGAACCTTAAAAAGCCCTAAGTTAGTCCAGATTGGTTCAGACCTCACCCCAAACCAACAGAATGACATGGTTACATTACTAACTCAATTCCAGGATGTGTTTGCATGGTCTCATGAAGACATGGTGGGTTTGTCCACTGACATTGTCCTTCATCGCCTTCCCATTAAAGAGTGATTTAAGCCAATCAGACAGAAGCTCAGGCGATTGAAACCTGAGTGTAGTTTAAAGGTGAAAGAGGAAATTGTGAAACATTTTCAAGCTGGTAGTATTATGGTGTCTACATATCTTGAATGGATATCGAATATAGTTCCCGTGCCTAAACCGAGAGGAAAGGTGCGAGTTTGCGTGGATTACGGGATCTGAACAAAGCTTGCCTTAAAGATAGCTTTCACGTGCCCTTTATCCATATTCTTATTAAAAATACTTCTCAATACAATATGTACTCCATTGCTGATTGCTTTGTGGTACCATGAAATTATGGTCCCTGAGGAGGATCGTGAGAAAACTACTTTCATCATGCCTTGGGGAACCTTTTGCTATAGACGGTTGTCATTTGGCCTCATCAATGCCGGAGCAACCTATCAGCGAGCTATGATGGCTCTTTTCCATGACTTAATGCATAAAGAGATAGAGATCTACGTGGATGACATCATTGTCAAGTCTTGAAGGGAGGAAGACCATTTAGACCATCTCAAAAAGCTTTTCAACAGGTTGCATAAATACAACTTGAAGTTGAATCCAGCCAAGTGCGCCTTTGGTGTTAAATCAAGTAAGTTGCTAGGTTTCCTAGTCAGCCACAAAGGGATTGAGCTGGATCCCACCAAAATCCAGGCCATCACTTAAATGCCCATTCCTCAGACAGAGAAGGAAATACAGGGATTTTAAGGAAGAATCAACTTCATTAACAGGTTCATCTCTCAACTCACAGCAACCTGTGAACCTATCTTCAAGTTGTTAAGGAAGAACTCCTCCATGAAATGGAACGATGAGTGTCAAAAAGCTTTCCTTATAATCAAAGAGCAGCTAGTTCAAACTCCCATTTTGGTAACTCCTAGGGATGATGTTCCCCAATTCATGTACCTTTCAGTCAACGACAATGCTATGGGCTGCATGCTGGGACAGAAGGACGATAGAGGCCAAGAGCGAGTTATCTATTACCTCAGCAAAAGATTCAGCATAAGTGAACACAAGTACACTCTGATTGAGAAGACTTGTTATGCTTTAGTATGGGCTTCCATGAGGATACAACATTACCTCCATGGTCATACAACCCATCTCATATCCCGCGTGGATCCTCTCAAGTACGTGTTCAGTAAGCCCATACTGAATTGTTGACTGTCCAGATGGCAGTTGATCCTACAACAATGTGACATCGTCTACGTGACGCAAAAGTCAATCAAAGGTCAAGGAGATGCGGATTAACTAGTTGTCACACCAGCAGGGGATTACAAACCCTTGGAAACATACTTCCCCGATGAAGGGGTAATGGCAGTTCAGTAAAACCATCAGTACGATGCATGCCATACATTGAAAATGTATTTTGATGGAGCTATTAACATGGAAGGTTCTGGAGCTGGGGCAGTTCTAGTATCCGGTACAAGGGAGCAGTATCCCATCACTGTTAAATTATAGTTTGTCAGCACCAACAACACAGCCGAGTATGAAGGCTGTATCATGGGACTGAAACTTGCCCAATCAATGGGTATCAAATGATTAATTGTCTTTGGGGATTCGGAGTTGGTAATCAAATAATCCATGGGAATCTATCAAACCAAAGAACTACATTTGCTGCCTTACCATCGAAAAGTTTTACAGATGGCTTTGGAGTTCGAAGAAATCTCCTTTCTACACATTCCTCATAATAGGAATGATTTTACGGATGCACTAGCAACATTGGCCTCCTTGATTCACATAACTAACAAGGAAAACATGCCAAACATCATATTTGCCCTACAAAAGGCCCCAGTCTATGGGAACTATGTTAGAGAAGTATCGGATAAGCTACCTCCCATCCACAACCCTTAGTATCAGCACATCAAGGAGTACTTACGAGATTGATCTACACCTGCTGTGGCAAGCCAAACTAAAAGAAAGTGGATCCATTGAATGGCTATGAAATTCTACCTGAGCGGAGATGCACTCTACAAAAGAGATGCAGGATTAGGTCTCCTCAGATGTCTGGACAAGGACTAAGCTCAGAGGCTCATGGATGAGATCCATAGTGGAGTATGTGGCCCACACATGAGCGGCCCTCTACTTGTGAAGAAGATCTTCAGAACTGGACATTATTGGCTTACCCTCAAAGCCGACTATGATGATCACGTCAAGAGGTGCTATCAATGTCAAATTCATGGAAATGCCATAAATTATTTATACATTATTTATACATTAAACTTACACACTTTTCCCCAAGGTCGAAAACCTTCACTTAATACATAGTTCATAACTTATTTGACTTACAACAACATTAATATATAATACTTATACAAATTTAGCTGCACACATAAACTTAAGCTGGAACTGTCTTTAATCTTTCCTTGTATCCGACGTATTCGCCTTAATCTGCAATGTTTATCATGATATAACAAGGGTGAGCATAAGTTTTCCCAGTAAGTATAAGTTTATTTAAGGATATATCATGATTGAAAGAATTTGAATAATAAGCTGGCTATAATTCTTCAATATAGTTGAGAACTAGTATGAAAAAACTTGCATAGCTGAAGAACATTTAACATGAACATATCAATTATATCTGGGCCGAATGGTAATGAAGGTGATCAGCCTTTCATACCTGATTAATACATGCAATATGTGACGCCCCCAAAATAGGTCTACATCCCCCATTCTGAGTTGTCAATACACGGTACAGAAATAACTACAACTTTATTATTACAATAGTAAAACTGTAAGTTTAAATACAGATATTGCCATCTAGACAATATCCACATACAAATAAATCCTCATCATAATTATTGATACATTATTTTACAACAATGGTGAGGACTACTAAACAACTCTCCCTAGAACTTTCATTCCATACCCCGACTCGTACTTGCTATATTCTCGCCTCCTGAGAAGAAAAATGGAACAAAAAGGAAAAGGGTGAGCTCGACTAGCCCAGTAAAGAATATTATGACTAAGATAATATACAACAAAATTATCATTAGTCTTCAACAGGGAAAAATATAATAGAATACAATAGACAACAAGTTTTAAATCAATATTCGCAGTGGAAATAATAATTCATTAGAAGAGTTAAGTAGAGAATGCAAACTACTATCTTCTATGTATGAATTTTAAAGTTCATCGCCTATTTTTATCCTCGTAACATCAATCAATATATATCTCGATCAAATATTCATCCTTGCACTACTGTGCCAAGGACATTCACCCGCTTGGTCATGTTCATCTAAACACCTGTTCATCTTTGCACTACGGGCCAAAGATATTCATCAGAAATCATTCATCTTTGCACTACTGGCCAAAGATATTCATCATAAATTATTCATCTTTGCACTACAGGCCAAAGATATTCAATAATATCATCATTTAAGACTGAGGATGATGAAAAATATTTTTTAAAGAAACGAATCCAGTGAATCAAAATGACAAGGATTAAGGATTAAGGATTCGTACTTTGTTTTATCCACGTCCAAAAATACCTCAAAAATAATCATAGTGGTGTAAAATTCAAGAATGATCAAAACATGGATACAATCAAAGCTAGTGTCCAGAATAGATATTTTGGACGAAAAGGAAAAATTTCATTTTTCGATGAATAGTGTCGTATTCGTGAATAGTGCCGTATACGTGAATAGTGCCGTATACGTGAATAATAATTTTGACACCAAAAGATAGAAATTTCACAAAAACATCATCACGCTTCATGAATAGTACTCGTAAATAGTAACTCGTGAATAGTAACTCGTGAATAGTAACCCCGACATGAAAAAGTTCCAAATTTGATAAAAAGTTTCAACCAATATTTCAGCATAATGATATTGAAGAAATAATATCATTTGAGAAGAAAATAACATCCCTTACCTCGAAAGACAATTGATTTAGTTGAAACACCTGATATAGGCTATGACTTGAACTTGCAATCAGATAGCAATACTCAAAGTATACTCAAAATACTCACAAGAATACGCCGATAATATAGAGAGAAAAAACTTCAGCTTTACGGTGTGATTTTCAATTCTAACCTAAGCACCCTATTTATAGAAATTGCTTAGAACACCAAAGCGAAAAATTTAATATAATAATATATATATATATCAAAATTCTCTACGCCATTCTTGAATCTGAAAATCTAGAATTCAACCCATTCAAATCACATGTTAGACCCAAAAAACGTTTTTCTTTTTTTTAAATATTTTAAACTTCCAAAAATCAATTATTTCGGAGCTTCTGAACTTCAATAATTCATAATAAATAGGCCTTTTATCAGAAAATTCGAATCTTGCGAGTTTTTATAGGAAATTCAATTCTCTACAACTTTGCGTAAGAAAGTTTTTCCAAATTCCAAAATGTAAATTGACCGAAATCCACAAACGGGTGATTTTAGAGGTTATAATCAAATTTCAAATCGATAAATGGGGTCCACCGACATGTTTAACATGTTTTAAACATTTATTACAACAAAAATACTCTTCCTCCTCGTATACTCACATATCCCACATTCGTTGTAAAAATATCACCATTATTATATTATTAAAATATAATATTATATATATTTAAATGAATTATTTTATCGTAAAAAGATAAAATTTTAATTTTCAACAATTGTCATATTAAAAATTTTCTCCATCTATATCCACCTAAAATCAATATTTTCCTCATCATATGAATCAATAATTAATTATTCACAAATAATATTACGTAATCACAATATTGACAACCAGTGCAGTTCCGTGAAAGAGGGTTTTCCAATAAGAATTTCTCCTTCTTGCGGCCGCAATTATTAGGTGACCAAACCTCTCCTTAGATGTAACTTTCTAGACATTGCCAATAATGTTATCTAATAATATTATTCAGATAATATGAATTATTGCTTCGACAATGAAAAATACCGTAAATGACAATTATTGAAACAACAAAGAATATAAAATATCAACGCAAAGAATTATTGAATCAATAAAATAAAACACCTTGAGCGATAATTACCATAACCATTATTGAGTAGTGCCTTCACGTAAGAATCAATAATTGGTGCAATACTGCGTAAGCTTCTTTTTGTAATAAATGCGACATCGTGTTTTTAACCACCGGGTATTCCAACAAAGGTAAATCAGTAATAACTACGCCTGTTATTTTTAAACAACTTATATTTGTCATTTTCTTCCTCCAATCGCTTTTTTAGTTATGGGGCCCACACATATGGCGCTATCATAAATGCGAATATTCCCCGACAAGCATTTAATATTCCACGACCAAACGAATATTCCCCACAACAATGAATATTTTATAACCACTTGCTTATTTTGAAATATTTATGATTTTACCCGTAAATTATCCACATTAATCACATCAACCCTTACTATTTCAAAATAATAATTAGAGGAAATTAAATTTCATTTATTAATTATTTGGGATCTTACAACCTCCCTCCTTATGAAATTTCGTCCTCGAAATTGACGTGATACACTGTGTTTCAAAAGATGAGGATACCTCGCTTTCATTTCCGCTTCCAACTCCCGTGTCATTTCCTCTATAGCATGGTTTCTCCACAAGACTTTAACTTGTGGTATGACCTTCGTATGTAGGGACATGCTCCTTCCTATCCAAGATCTTGGCCATGTACTTCCTCATACGTTAAGTCTTCTACCATCTCGTCCCCTGGGTTCTAACTCAATAACGTGATTCGGTCTTTCACATATTTACGAAGTACAGATATGTGAAACACATTATGAACACGAGACATACTTGGAGGTAACGCGAGTCTATAGGCTACATTTCCTACTCGGTCAAGAATTTGAAATGGACCAATAAATCGTGGATTGAGCTTTCCTCTCTTCCCGAATCTTGTAACTCCTTCCATGGGGCAAACACGCAACAATACATGATCCCCTATACTAAATTCCACATCCTTTCGATGAAGATCCGCATAACTCTCTTTTATCCGATCTTGTGCCGTTTGTATACGTTGTCGAATCATTTGGATCTTTTTGGTAGTCATACGTACTAACTCGGGTCCCAACAATGTTGCTTCACCCACCTCATCCCAACATATTGGAGAGCGACACTTTCGTCCATATAATGCTTCGAATGGGGCCACACCTATACTTGCCTGATAACTGTTGTTGTAGGAGAATTCCACCAATGGTAAATACTTATCCCAACTGCCCTTGAAGTCTAGGACACAGAGTCTTAATAAATCTTCAAGAGTTTGAATAGTCCTCTCTGATTGTCCATCCGTTTGAGGATGGTATGCCGAACTGAATCTTAAATCCGTACCCATAGCTTTTTGCAAGCTAACCCAAAATCTTGAAGTGAATCTTGGGTCACGATCCGAAACTATGGATACTGGCATGCCATGCAATCTCACAATCTCATTTACGTACATTTGAGCAAGACGTTTAAGGGAATAAGTCTCCCGTATTGGCAAGAAATGAGCAGACTTGGTTAATCTATCAACAATAACCCAAATAGCATTTATGCCTTGAGAAACCGTGGGAAGTCCCGTAACGAAATCCATGGTAATGTGTTCCCACTTCCATTTCGGAATCTCAAGTGGTTGCAATGGTCCCTTAGGCACTTGATGCTCTGCCTTTACACGTTGAAAAGTTAAACATGTTGAGATAAACTTTGCAATCTCTCTCTTCATATTGTTCCACCAAAATGTATGTCAAGATCACGATACATTTTAGTACTTCCTGATGGATTGCAAATGGTGTATTGTGTGCCTCCATCATAATCTTGTACTTCAAATCGTAATCGTTAGGAATACAAAGTCCGGAGTGGACTCAAGTATTCCTTCTTCATCAATTCTCGCTTAGGAATAGCTCCTTCTTGTACTTTCTTCTTCATATGCATCACCCAAGGCCTCATGGGCTTGAGCAACCTTAACTTTTTCTATTAAAGTTGGCTCTATGCGATATTTTGACATCATCGCACTCGCTCCTCGCATATGATCTTCTACTCAACGCGTCACCTACCACGTTCGCTTTTCGAGGATGGTATTGAATAGTGTGGTCGTAGTCTTTCAATAGCTCGAGCCAAACGTCATTGCCAGCGATGTTAAGTTCTTTTTGAGTGAAGAAATATTTAAGGCTTTTATGGTCCGAATATATCTCCACTTTCTCTCCATATAGATAGTGCCTCCATCTTTAGCGGCTGCAACGATTTCACGCTAACTCTAGATCATGAGTAGGATAATTCCTCTCATATTCTTTAAGTTGTCGCGAGGCATAGGCTATGACTTTCCCACGCTTGCATGAGAACACATCCTAACCCTTTGCCCAAGCATCGGCAGATAACAAATCCATCCGAACCCGGATGGTATTGTTAGAACAGTGCCAAATAAGTCTCCTTTTAAGCTCTTGAAACTCTTCTCGCACTCTTCGCTCCAAACGAATTTTGTATCCTTCCGAGTTAGATGAGTTAATCGGAGTAGCGATTCGAGAAAACCTTCCACGAATCTCCGATAATAACCAAATTAAGCCCAAAAAGCTACGTACTTCAGTCACCGACTTCGGTTGCTCCCAACTTTGTATTGCTTCAATCTTCGCTGGGTCAACAGATACTCCATGTTTTGACACCACATGCCCAAGAAATGCTACTTCCTCAAGCCAGAACTCGCATTTCTTTAACTTGGCATAAAGCTTGTTTTCACGAAGCCTTTGGAGTACCAGCTTCAAATGGTGCTCATGATCTTCACTATTTTGGAATATATGAGGATGTCATCAATAAAGACAACAACGAACTGATCCAAATACTCTTTGAATACTCGGTTCATCATATCCATGAAAGCCGCAGGAGCATTAGTCAATCCGAAAGACATAACTAAGAATTCATAATGCCCGTACCGAGTTCTAAAGGCAATCTTTGGAATATCCTCAGTTCTAATCTTCAGCTGATGATATCCAGAACGAAGATCGATTTTTGAAAAGAATTGTGCTCCTTGCAACTGGTCAAACAAGTCATCAATACGAGGTAGAGGATACCTATTCTTGATAGTGACATGGTTCAATTCCCCGATAGTCAATACAAAGTCGCATACTCCCGCTCTTTCTTCTTTACAAATAAAACAGAGCACCCCAAGGAGATGTACTAGATCTAATGAAACCAATGTCCAATAACTCCTGTGAGTTGGACCTTTAACTCCACAAGTTCAATAGGAGCCATTCGATATGGGGTTTTAGAAATGGGCTTTGTACGGTGTTCAAGGTCAATAAAGAATTCAACTTCACGCTCGGGGTAGGCCAAGGGAAGTTCTTCAGAAATACGTCAGGAAAGTTAATAACAACAGGAATATTATTCAATTTTGACGTGTCTTTATTCAAATCCATAACATGGGCTAAGAAAGCTTGACATCCGTTTTTTAATAAACGAATAGCTTTATGATTAGATATGACAAAGGATTGATTTTAATGGTTTAGTTGCTTGAATTGAACAACGGGTTGTTTAGGAATATGAAAGTTAACAACCTTACGAAAACAATCAATTTTGGCATGATGAGTAGTTAACCAATCAATCCCTAAAATCACATCAAAAGCAAGTATCTTTAAAGAGATAAGGTCAACAGGTAAGATAAGGGTGCCAACATGGATTAGACAAGATTTATAAACAATGGATGTGATGAAAGTTTCTCCTAACGGAGTTTCCACAGATAGGTCAAAGTCTAATTTCTCCGGAGTCAAGTTTAAACGTTGAGCACAAGCAGGAGAGATAAATGAATGGGTAGCACCGTAGATTCTAGTAAAGTATAAACTTCACAAGAATTTATAAATAGCTTACCCGTGATCACCTCGTTTGGGTTCCTCGCATTTTGACCAAATCACAACAAACGCTCTTCCAGAACCGCTTGACTTTGACTTTTCTCAGGGATGATCTTTTGAGTCACCATCCCCATTGAACTAGGTTTCGCTACGTGCAATCTCGGCGATATGTCCTTCCTTTCCACAATTATAGCATACCGAAATAACTGTGGGCGCTTTGACCGATATGTCCTCTTTTCCGCATTTATAGCATATGACCGGTGGTCGTTTCTCCTCCCTTGGAACCGATTCTTCACTTTGTACTCGCTCTTCACATGGTCGTTGTTGAATCTCCTCTTTTTAAAATCTCCTCCCGACTCGCTTCTTCTATTTTCATGGCCATGATTACCACCAGAGTGGTTACCATTTTTGTCCGCCTTTTTTCTTTCTCCACTGATTATTGTTGTTTTGTTGATCGCTATCTCCTGTATGATCCTCGATTGTGGTACCTCGGTTGGCCGTACTTTCGTTATCTCGCTCTAACAATTGAGCCTCATTAACAACATCCTGAATAGAGAAAAATTATGAGAGATGAGATATCGACGTGCCGGTTTCAAACCTCTCAAAAACATCCGCGTAATCGTTCCTCATTCTCCACCAAATGAGGTGCAAACCTCGATAACTCGCAAATTTCGCCTCGTCTTCGAGACACAAATCCATGTTGTTCTCGCTCCAAATCTAATAAACTCCACTTCCTTCATATGATGAACACTTTCGTGAAAGTATTTGTCATTAAATAGTTTCAAACGCCTCCCAAGACATGTTGCAACACAATTTGGATGGATGTACGCTTCATGACTCCCACCAGTAGTCTGCCTCGCCACGGAACATAAAGGTGGCGAATGGAACCTTCTGTTCCTCTGTGCATCCCAAGACATCGAATATCTTGGTAATTTGCTTGACCCATGTTTCTGCCATGATCGGATCTGGCTTTCCCTTAAATTCTGGTGGTCCCAACTCTTTGAACTGCTTGGCTGTGACAACCCGTGAATTGCTATCATTTCCTCCTATGTTTTGAACACGAGTCTCCCTCGTCTGATTTTGCATGAACTGCAAAAAGCTTCTAAATATCCCCTCGTTCATCATCTTCTCAGTGGTGTTGTTCACAGGAGGAACATTGCCAGCCTGTTGCACGTTCTCCTCGTTGGTGAGTACAGGCGTCTCCACGGTCTCATTTCCATTGTTAATATTCTCAGTCGACATTCTCAAATACTGTCATAAAACAAGGGTTAATTAAGGAAATCAATATATCACATAATATCCCTATATACTGACCAACTATCAAATAAGCTTAGGTAGGACACACTAGCGAAGGATTTACTCGTCTCTCCCCTCCTAGTTCTATTCCCCGATCTCCGCCAGAGATCATATCCCTAAGCTCGATACCAACCGTGACGCCCCCAAAATAGGTCTACATCCCCCCCATTCGAGTTGTCAATACACTAAGATGAAACAACTACAACTTTATTATTACAATAGTAAAACCGTGAGTTTAAATACGAGATATTGCCATCTGCACAATATCCACATACAAATAAATCCTCATCATAATTATTGATACATTATTTTACAACAATGGTGAGGACTACTAAACAACTCCCTAGAACTTTCATTCCATACCCCACTGCATTACTTGCTATATTCTCGCCTCCCTCGAGAAGAAAAATGGAACAAAAAGGAAAAGGGTGAGCTCGACTAGCCCAAGAAAGAATATTATGACTAAGATAATATACAACAAAATTATCGTTAGTCTTCAACGAGGAAAAATATAATAGAATACAATAGACAACAAGTTTTAAATCAATATTCATGAATGAAATAACAATTCATTAGAAGAGTTAAGTAGAGAATGCAAACTACTATCTTCTATGTATGAATTTTAAAGTTCATCGCCTATTTTATCCCCGTAACATCAATCAATATATATCCGGATCAAATATTCATCCTTGCACTACGGTGCCAAGGACATTCACCATTGGTCATGTTCATCTAAACACTGCTCATCTTTGCACTACGGGCCAAAGATATTCATCGAAATCATTCATCTTTGTACTACGGGCCAAAGATATTCATCGAAATCATTCATCTTTGCACTACTGGCCAAAGATATTCATCATAAATTATTCATCTTTGCACTACAGGCCAAAGATATTCAATAATATCATCATTTAAGACTGAGGATGATGAAAAGATATTTTTTAAAGAAACGAATCCAGTGAATCAAAATGACAAGGATTAAGGATTAAGGATTCGTACTTTGTTTTATCCACGTCCAAAAATACCTCAAAAATAATCATAGTGGTGTAAAATTCAAGAATGATCAAAACATGGATACAATCACACTATTAGTGTCCGAATAGATATTTTGACGAAAAGGAAAAATTTCATTTTTCGATGAATAGTCTTGATATCGTGAATAGTCTTTAGTATCGTGAATAGTCTTAAGATATCGTGAATAGTAATTTCGACACCAAAAGATAGAAATTTCACAAAAAACATCATCACGCTTCATAAATAGTACTCGTAAATAGTAACTCGTGAATAGTAACTCATGAATAGTAACTCGTGAATAAAGACTCATGAATAGTAACCCCCGACATGAAAAAGTTCCAAATTTGATAAAAAGTTTCAACCAATATTTCAGCATAATGATATTGAAGAAATAATATCATTTGAGAAGAAAATAACATCCCTTACCTCGAAAGACAGTACTTCTAGTTGAAACACCGGATATAGGCTATGACTTGAACTTGCACCGTATAGCAATACTCAAAGTATACTCAAAATACTCACAAGAATACGCTCGATAATATAGAGAGAGAAAACTTCAGTTTTTGGTGTGATTTTCAATTCTAACCTAAGCACCTATTTATAGGAAATTGCTTAGAACACCAAAGCAGAAAATTTAATATAATAATATATATATATATATCAAAATTCTCTAGGCCATTCTTGAATCTGAAAATCTAGAATTCAACCCATTCAAATCACATGTTAGACCCAAAAAAACGTTTTTCTTATTTTAAATATTTTAAACTTTTAAAAATCAATTATTTCGGAGCTTCGGAACTTCAATAATTCATAATAAATAGGCCTTTTATCAGAAAATTCGAATCTTGCGAGTTTTTATAGGAAATTCAATTCTCTACAACTTTGCAGAAGAAAGTTTTTCCAAATTCCAAACAGAAATTGACCGAAATCCACAAACGGGTGATTTTAGAGGCTATAATCAAATTTCACCAATAAATGGGGTCCAATTTACATGTTTAACATGTTTTAAACATTTATTGCAACAAAAATACTCTTCTTCCTCCTCATATACTCACATATCCCACATTCGTTGTAAAAAATATCACCATTATTATATTATTAAAATATAATATTATATATATTTAAATGAATTATTTTATCGTAAAAGATAAAATTTTAATTTTAACAATTGTCATATTAAAAATTTTCTCCATCTATATCCACCTAAAATCAATATTTTCCTCATCATATGAATCAATAATTAATTATTCACAAATAATATTACAGAATCACAATATTGACAACCAGCGCTTCCTGTGGAAAGAGGGGCTTTCCAATAAGAATTTCTCCTTCTTGCGCGCAATTAGGTGACAAACCTCTCCTTAGATGAACTTTCTAGACATTGCCAATAATGTTATCTAATAATATTATTCTATAATATGAATTATTGCTTCGACAATGAAAAATACTTGTAAATGACAATTATTGAAACAACAACAATATAAAATATCAACGCAACAATTATTGAATCAATAAAATAAAACACCGAATGAAGAATTATCAGTAACCATTATTGAGTAGTGCCTTCTTACGTAAGAATCAATAATTGGTGCAATCTGCAGTATCTTCTTGTCTGCGAATAATACAGACATCGTGTTTTTAACCACCGGGTATTCCAACAAAGGTAAACGGTAACAACTACTGTATTATTTTTAAACAACTTATATTTGTCATTTTCTTCCTCCAATCGCTTTTTACATGGGGCCCACACATGGTCATACTATCAAGCTGCATTTAATATTCCCACAACGATCTGAATATTCCATGACCAAACGAATATTCCCGAATAACAATGAATATTTTATAACCACTTGCTTATTTTGAAATATTTGCGTATTTTACCCGTAACTATCCACATTAATCACATCAACCTTTACTATTTCAAAATAATAATTAGAGGAAATTAAATTTCATTTATTAATTATTTGGGATCTTACACAATATGTACAGAGTACAATTTAACAATTCTTAGACATGGCAATCAACAATGATTAACCATAAGTATATTTGAATGAAACAACTCGAGATCGAGATAAGGAAAACTTGCACAATAATTAGGAGTTCAAGTTTAGGAACTTGCCTATATCATCGACTACTGCTACACAGTTTATAACGCTTTATCCGAAGACCTAATATTAGAAATATAAATCCCCACATTAGAATAATAGCATCACAGTATAATATTGTTATATATAATAATAATAATAATAATAATAATAATAATAATAATAATAATAATAATAATAATAATAATAATAATAATCCTAAACACATAACACATAACCCTATAAATCTACAAACTACCTAAGACTCGGTACCAAGTCAAACTATTTTAAGTCTGAGTTGAAACCAACACAAATCTAACATCTCGATGATCTAGTCGGATAAATGTCGAGTTTAAGTTCAATTAAACTCTGCCTAGTCATTTAACAATTTTCTTAGATAATTTTATTATCAGTCAAAATAATTTTCATAGGCTTGTAATAATTTTCAGATAATTATTACCATTTATCATGATTTCTGAATTATTTATATCGTATTTATATTATATAAATACCACATTATTCTATTATCATTAATATTTATTTAATATTAATTATTAATAAAAATCATAACATAATATTGTAATATATTTATAATATTACAAAGTATTTTAATACCTTAAAATCATATTTATGATTTTTAAACCTTTAAATCCATTATCCGATAATTGCTATTAATATTAAAATATTAATATTTTCATGATAAAATATCAAAAGTTACATTTTATAACTCAAAATATTTTTCTAATCCTTAAATCATTTTTATATGATTTTTAATTCTTATTTTCCATAATTTATTTAATATATTCATTAAATAAATTAAGTATCATTAATATAAATATATTAATGAAATTTATCACAAAATATCAAAAGTTATTAAAAATAACTTCAAATATTTTCTTATACCATAATATAATATTTCATGATTTTTAAAGTATTAAAATCATTTTTAAATAATTTATTTAATATTATAATTAAATAAATTAAATACCATTTATATTCCAAAATATTAAATATTTATGAAATATACTCAAAATAATTAAAAACTAATTTTTGGACTTAAAAATAATTTTTAGAATTTTTTTTGTATTTTTCATAATTAAAAACTAATTTTCTCTAATTATTTAATAAAAATAATTAATTTTCATAATTAACTATCGCTAAAGAGCCCTATAGCGACAGAACCGTCGCTATAGGTATTCTTGAGCATTTTCCAGAACTTCATGTCAATGACTAAGGTAGCTAGTTTGACCACAATTTAATCCATGTTTCACTTGTTTTCTGGGCTTGTATTTGCTTTAATGTTGTAGTATACATGTAATACTACAACATTCAATCAATTACATGACCAAAATATAACTAAACTGAGAGATTAAAGCTTCAGAAAACTTGTCAGAAGTTGTTCTTCATTTCTGGGTTTTCCAGAAATGAAGGACAGTTCGAGATGTCCACTTTTGATCCTCATAACATGTAATCTGGGCTTGCTTTGTACGATATAAAGGTTCAATCATGAAGTAGGGATGTCAAGGTACATGTATAAAACCTTAAACCAGTTTATCATCAACACATTAAAGAAATCTAGGGTGGTCAAACTCTGACAGAAAACATGTTCTTGAAATTTCTGGATTTTCTAGAAATGTTCATAGGGCTGGTGGTTAACCCTTATTTGACCACCCATATTTGTGATTCTGTTAAGGATCTGGGTGAACTAAAGGCTTCAACATGTAGTCTTCATGTCAGACTACAACAATAAAACAACAACTTGGCCAAAAGCATTACCAGAAGCAAGATCCGAAGCTATCAAAATGCTTGTCAGACTTTCTGGGTTTCTGGGTTGCCCAGAAACTCAGTTAGTCATGGTCGGTCAAAGACCTTTGACCCTAAATAACTTTTGATTTACTCATGATCTGGGCTTGATTCAAGTTTCAGTTCAAAGACAACATAGCATACTACAGATCTATAACTTTAAACCCCATAAATCTTTAACGCACAAGAATCTAAGAGCCCTGACATTGGCTTGTCTGACAACATTTTAGGGTTCTTGACAAGTTTTTAAAACATGATTTTCTAACACCTAGGTGTTGTGGATCCTTGATGTAACATCTTGGATCACTAAATAACATCTCATAACACAACGTTAACCAATAACTAACAACTTCTAACAAACAACACATGGATTTACAAAAATTAGGGTTTTATACCTTCGATGCTTTGATCTTGATTTCTGACTTTTGATTCCTGATCTTGGCAAGCCAAAGGATGTTCTGGCTTTGATTCTCACTCTTTCTCACTCTAGATTTTGAAAGTGAAGAGAGAGAAAGGGTTGGATAGAATGAGAAGTAAAGTAAGAAATTTTCTTACTTTAATCCTTTGATCTTTGTATACATTGTATGTATTGTTGCAAGGTGGCACAACAAATCTGATCTTGGGAGATTTTTAAGCACATGTTGATATCCAAAAAGATAATTCACCAAGATTTTGTAAAATCTTTTACTTAACTTTTAAGTAAAAGGGTATTTCGGTCATTTCGCATTCACTAAGGTTATTTTGGAAATTTCAAATATATCCCATAGATTTAATACTTAAGCTTTTAATACTTAGCTTTTGAATTCCCAAATTAGGGTTTTGAATATTCGAATTAGGGTTTTGAATTCCGGAACTAAAATTAGGGTTTTCGATCCGATCATTAGGGTTTCTAACAGTTCGTTAGTGTTTTCTAACTTAACCTTGATATTCTTAACATAACTTTAGGTTTTGTTACGATCGTAACTTATCTGATCAATAATTGATCTCTATCCACAAATTGTTCACATAAACTAACACTGTACACATATAAATTCACATATACCGACTCGTATACACTTAAATACTTAACCCTAATAATCTTTACCAACAGATTTTAAATTCACCAAAATTTTATACGTCATTACCAGACTATCACTTACAGTCTACCATATTATTCAAGTCTTGTCCAAAAATTTTGAAATTCTTAAAATTTCTTTACAGAACTACCAATTCCATACACTTATTTTTTGTGTAAGTTCTAATATTGAACCTTAAATCAATCAATTATGATTTTAAAAAATTTTTAAATTCTCGGGTTGTCACATTCACCCCTTCTTCTAAGAATTTCGTCCCCGTAATTCACCTTACACCTCACACCGTACTGCTTACACCATTCATACACATCATTACATGCTACCTAATACACCACTCACAAGAGTAAAAAATTTCAAATTGTGCTGATGAGTCATATATATTATGAATTTTCATTTTCACAAAGGTTTTATGGAAATTCATACGCAAACTGTGACGCCCCAAAAATAGGTATACATCACACATCTTGGGTCGCCAGATACACACTACATAAATCAAATACAAACTTCTTTAAACAACTGTCGTACAAAATACGACAAAACATAGCTGAGAGTTTAAACAAGAATATTATCATCTAGACAATATCCACACTCAATGGTGTCTTCATTACAATTATTATCACATTATTCCGTAGAATAGTGAGGACTACTAAAGCCATCTATCCTGGACCATCACTCCATTCCCCGACTCGTCCCAGCTATTCTCTTTTCCTGAATAGAACAATGAAAGAAAGGGTGAGCTCAACTAGCCCAGTTAGAAATATTATGACTAAGATAATGTAGAATAAATTATCCTTAGCCTTCAACAGTATAACAACTGATAGAATACAATAGACAACAAGTTTTAGATCAACAACTGCAGCGGAATAAGCAATCCATTAGAAGAGTCAAGTATAGAATAAAATCTATTATGATTTAAAAAGTTTTTCATCAACTTTATCATTTGAGACTCAAATTTTAATAAATAAAATCGAATCATCCCCGCACTACTACCAAGGATATTCATGTAATCATCAATGGTCATGATTATACCGAATAATCCTCGGTCATAATCATACCAACAACCGTCCCATCAATGAACTACAAAGCTAATGAGGACTTTTACCACATCATTCGTTACATTACGGTCATGATTGTACCGAATAATCCTTGGTCATAATCATACCAAGTCCATCTATGCACGTAAGCCAAAGATGACTTTCATCACAATATAAGCATGAGGATGATGACAATGATATAAGCAATAATCCAATTAAATCAAGGATAAATATTAAAGACGTTAAATTTATCTAGAGTTTTAAAATATCCAAATTGTCAACATGATACTGCTTTGTAGAGTAAAATTCAAGAATAATATTCATATACCAAAAATAATTTGGACAGAAAAGAAATATATTTTTCGGGTAAATAGTACTTCATGAATAGTACCCCGTGAACAGTACCCTGCCATGAAAAGTACGGCAAATACCCGAGTGAATGATACTAGAGTGAATAGTAATTGGGTGAATAGTAACCCGTAAATAGTAACTCGTGAATAGTACTCCGGTACGAAAAGTCCCCGAATACCCGAGTGAATAGTAATTGGGTGAATAATAACTCATGAATAGTAACTCGTAACAGAAAATACCAAAGAAAATGATATTTCATGACAAGTACAAAAGAAATGATATCCCAGATGAGTATAATAGAATATACGAAACTGCAAATGGATTTTAACCCGCCATGCGATAATCCAGGTAGATAGATCATTTCCATAATTTAATAAAGAATGAATACGAAGGATCATTCACCATGCATGCGGTAATCCACATAGACATGTTATTCCAACAGAATAATAAAGAATGAAATAACAAATGAATTCACCAGGCATGCGATAGACCGCACGGACAGGTTATTCCAACAGAATAATAAAGAATGGAACCAGGTCATGCGTAATCCGCATGCATGTGATATTCCAAATGAATAATAAAGAATGGAACCAGTCATGCGTAATCCGCATGCATGTGATATTCCAACGTAATAATAAAGAACGGAACCAGTCATATGTAATCCACACGCATGTGATATTCCAACATAATAATAAAGAATGGAATAATAATAGAATTCACTGCGTGCAGCGATAGACCGCATGCATAAAAGTTATTCAAAAGAATAATAAAGAATGGAATAACGGAAGAATTTCACCATGTATGCGGTGCCCATATGCATAAAAGTTATTCCAACATAATAATAAAGAATGGAATAACAACCCTTACGAGTATTGAAAGAAAAAAACTCTCTTCATAAGTACAAAAGAATAATACCCCTCACCTTTGAAAAAACTGGATACTGGAATAGTGAGGTAATAGACTTCTCTTCTTCTTTCTCTCTATAATTTCTCTCTATAATAATTTCTCTATAGCTTTAGTGAATTGGTGAGAAATAAAGGAAGAATGAGCTTCTATTTATAGGAAAATATAGTTTCGATAATTGCACATTTTGGGGCTCAAAATATTATAGTATAATATCTTCTCCTTTTTCTTCCTTTTTAATTTAGTCCTGCGAGTATTATCAAACTTACACCACCTTCCCTAATAGTAAATCATGTGAATAAATAGTAAAATCATGTGACTCAATAGTATAATCATGTGAAAAAACTAATTATAGTATAGTACCTCCATCTATATCTCCATTTTTAACTTAGTCATGCAAGTATCATCAATCTTGCACCAACTCCCCTAATAGTAAATGAATGTGAATCAATAGTACACACATGCGAACAAATAGTTATAAGCACGTGAATTAATAGCAATTAATTGCTCATTTATATGATTAATTACCGATTGGTCAATATAACTTCCAGACATCAATTATTATCGAAATAAATGTCAATTTCCACCAACACTAATAATCCCAACACAATGGAACTATAAATTTCATCTTTAATCAACACGAACTTATTCATCATTAATATTGTAACTCATAATATTTAACAACCAGGTCGTTCCCAGGAAAGAGGGGGCTTTACGATAAGAATTTCTCCTTATTGGCGCGCAATTAGATGACCAAACCTCTCCTTGATAGAACTTCTAGACATTGTCAATATTGAAAATAATAATATGAATAACTTTGTCGTCTCAATTATTGATTTACTAATATAACATATTATGCAGATGATACTGTGACAACAATTGAATCAATAATATGAGAGATATGATGCAGCCAATGCTGTAGCAATAATTGAGTATACTGAGTGACTTCTTACGTAAGAATCAATAATCAATACCGTGTGCTACTATGCAACCACACGTATTACTGTACTTTTAATACCGGGTAGTTCAACAGTTTAACGGTAAAACTTTCGCCGTTATTTTTATAAAAAGATAATACTGTCGTTTTCTAAATACGACAATACTTCCGTTGTGGGGTTCACCAATGATTGTGCTGTCGTATGAATATTCCCTTACCAATCGAATATTTCCCGACACAACGAATATTTTATATCAACTTGCTTACTTTGCAAAATTTTCAAATATCACCCTTAACTTTAACCTTTATCAATTTAACCATTTACTAAATAACATAATAATTATAAGAAAATTGAATACTTTTATTTCATAAAATTCGGGGTCTTACAATCTCCCCTCCTTATGAAATTTCGCCCTCGATACGTACGTACCTGGTATGCCGAAGAGATGAGAATACCTTGCTTTCTTTTCGGATTGTACCTTCCCGGTTATTTCCTCTCTATCATGATTTTCCCATTTCTCATCTCTTGTATTTCAGATATCATTCTAGAATATAGTTTCAAAAAAGGGTTAATTGACATGCAACATATTATCCCTATACTCTGACCGACCAATTAAATACCAAATAACTCAAGTAGGTCATACTAGCGAAAGAATTCTCCGTCTCTCCCCTCCTAGTCCTTGTCTCACATCTCAGCCTGGGATCATATCCCTAAGCTTTGATACCAACTATGACCCGCATCCAAGACTTGGATAGCAGCTCACAATGATACCTATCAACTTGCTACCGTTTCTCACTTCGGCCCTACTTTTAGGAAAGTCCGGCTTTTGCATCCCAAGACTTGGAAGTCACCAGATAAAGGCTCGGGGCTCTTTTCTATGGCTTTGATACCAACTGTGACGCCCCCAAAATAGGTATACATCACCCATCTTGGGTCGCCAGATACACACTACATAAATCAAATACAAACTTCTTTAAACAACCGTCGTGCAAAATACGACAAAACATAGCTGAGAGTTTAAACAAGAATATTGTCATCTAGATAATAGCCACACTCAATGGTGTCCTCATTACAATTATTATCACATTATTCTGTAGAATAGTGAGGAGTACTAAAGCCATTTATCCTGGACCATCACTCCATTCCCCAATTTATCCCAACTATATTCTCATTTCCTGAAGAGAACAATGAAAGAAAGGGTGAGCTCAACTAGCCCAGTTAGAAATATTATGACTAAGATAATGTAGAATAAATTATCCTTAGCCTTCAACAGTATAACAACTAATAGAATACAATTGACAACAAGTTTTAGATCAACAACTGCAGTGGAATAAGCAATCCATTAGAAGAGTCAAGTATAGAATAAAATCTACTATCTTCTATGATTTAAAAAGTTTTTCATCAACTTTATCGCCGAGACTCAGCTTAATAAATAAAATCGAATCATCCCTGCACCACAGCCAATGATATTCATGTAATCATTAATGGTCATGATTATACCGAATAATCCCTGGTCATAATCATTCCAACAACTGTCCATCAATGAACTACAGGCCAATGAGGACTTTTACCACATCATTCGTTACATTACTGTCATGATTATACCGAATAATCCCTGGTCATAATCATACCAAGTCCATCTATGCACGTAAGCCAAAGATGACTTTCATCTCAATATAAGCATGAGGATGATGACAATGATATACGCAATAATCAAACAAAATAAAATCCAATGAAATCAAGGATAAATATTAAAGACGTTAAATTTATCTAGAGTTTAAAAATATCCAAATTGTCAATATGATACTACTTTGTAGAGTAAAATTCAAGAATAATATTCATATACCAAAAATAATTTGGACAAAAAAGAAATATATTTTTTGGGTAAATAGTACCCCATGAATAGTACTTCAGGAATAGTACTCCGTGAATAGTATCCCGACATGAAAAGTACCCCAAATACCTGAGTGAATGTTACTAGAGTTAATAGTAATCGGGTGAATAGTAACCCGTGAATAGTACTCTGGCACGAAAAGTGCCCCGAATACCCGAGTGAATAATACTAGAGTGAATAGTAACTGGTTGAATAGTAACTTGTAACAGAAAATACCAAAGAAAATGATATTTCATGACGAGGACAAAATAAATGATATCCCGGATGAGTATAATAGAATATACGAAACTGCAAATGGATTTTCACCCGTCATGCGGTAATGCACGTAGACGGATCATTTCCACAATTTAATAAAGAATGAATACGAAGGATCATTCACCATGCATGCGGTAATCCACATAGACAGGTTATTCTAACAGAATAATAAAGAATGGAATAACAAAAGAATTCACCAGGCATGCAATAGACCGCACATACAGGTTATTCATCAGAATAATAAAGAATGGAACCAGGTCATGCATAATTCGCACAGACAGGATATTCCAACAGAATAATAAAGAATGGAACCAAGTCATACGTAATCCGTACAGACAGGATATTCCAATAGAATAATAAAGAACGAAACCAGGTCATGCGTAATCCGCACAGACATGATATTCCAACAGAATAATAAAGAATGGAATAACAACAAAATTCACCAGGCATACGATAGACCGCAAAGACAGGTTATTCCAACAGAATAATAAAGAATGGAATAACAGAAGAATTTCACCATGTATGCGGTACTTCACACAGACAGGTTATTCTAACATAATAATAAAGAATGGAATTACAACCCTTACGACTATTGAAAGAAAATAACACTCTTCATGAATACGAAAGAATAATACCCCTTAACTTAGAAAAAACTGGATACTGGAATAGTGAGGTAGCAGACTTCTCTTCTTCTTTCTCTCTATAATTTCTCTCTATAATAATTGCTCTATAGCTTTAGTGAATTTGTGAGAAATGAAGGAAGAATGAGCTTCTATTTATAGGAAAATATAGTTTCGATAATTGCACATTTTGGGGCTTGAAATATTACAGTATAATACCTTCCCCTTTTTCTTCCTTTTTAATTTAGTCCTGCAAGTATTATCAAACTTGCACCACCTCCCCCCAATAGTAAATCATGTGAATCAATAGTAAAATCATGTGACTCAATAGTATAATCATGTGAAAAACTAATTACAAAGATAAGTACCTCTATCTATACCTCCATAATAGAATATATGAAATCGCAAATGGATTTTCGCTTCGCCATGCCAGAATCCACGCAGTATGCATCATTTCCACAAGTTAATAAGGAATGAATACAAAGGATCATTCACCATACACGCCAGAATCCACATAGATGTGTTATTCCAATAGAGTAACAAAGAATGGAACCAGTCATGCATAATCAAGCACAGACGTGGATATTCCAACAGAGAATAATAAAGAATGGAATCAAATATGCATAATACGCATGAGATGTGATGTTCCAACGTAATAATAAAGAATGGAATAACAACAGAATTCAATAGGCATGCGATGGACCGCACAGACATGTTATTTCAACATAATAATAATGAATGGAATAAAAACCCTTACGAGTATTAAAAGAAAATAACTCTCTTCATGAATACGAAAGAATAATACCCTTACCTTAAAAAGAAGAGTATTCTCGACGGGTAGAAGCGGGATATACTTGAAGAAAACTTGCATTATTTTCTACGCTCAAAGCTTTCTTAAACTCTAAAGAAATACGCTAAAGATTATAGAAGAAGAATTCTCTGAATTTCTGGTGTGTTTTTTAATTCTAACTAAGCATCCTATTTATAGGAGAATGGAAAGGATACTATGCAATAAAATATAATATATTCTATTTATAATTATATAATAAAACAAAATTTATAATATATATATATATATTATTTAAAATATAATAAAATAAATAACTTTATAAAAGTATTTTGTTTTATATAAAATGATTTTACTATGCAAATACTATGCAGGCACTATGCAAACACTATGCATAATAAAATATAATATATTCTATTTATAATCAAATAAAACAAAACTTTATAAAAAGTATTCTATTTTATATAAAAGTTTTCTTTTATTACATTTATAATAATAATAAAATAAAAATTATATATATATATATATATATATATATATATATATATATATATATAAACTTCCGTGACTTCCTGATCCCCCCTCCATTTTTCTTTTGTGGGTTCTACATATGTGGCCCCTACACGTGGGCCCACCTTTTAAGAAATTTCTCTGGATTATTTTGAAAAATGGGTAAATGGGAGTCCATAAAATAAGCAAAACTTCATAAAAATCACCTTAATAATTTTAAAAATATTTATCACCATTATTATAATTCACAATATTAATCGACTAGGTCGTTCCCAGGAAAGATGGGGCTTTCCAATAAGGATTTCTCCATATCATGCGCAAATTAGGTGACCAAACCTCTCCTCGATGTAACTTCTAGACATCGTTAATATCACAAATAATAACATTAATAACTTTGTCGTCTCAATTATTGATTTAATAATATATAAAATATTGACAATAATTGAATCAAATAACGTGAGATACTATCGCGTTAATTCATCGTAGCAATAATTGAACAAAACTGAGTGACTTCTCACGTAAGCATCAATAATCAATAACGTGTTCTACTATGCAACCACGCGTATTACTGTAAAACTTCCGTCGTTAATTTTATAAAATATTTTTGTCATTTTCTCAATCCGACAATAATTCCGTTGTGGGGTCCACCAATGATTGGGTCGTTGTACGAATATTCCTTGTTAAAACGAATATTCCCCGACCAATCGATTATTATATAACAACTTGCGTACTTTGCAAAATTTATAAATATTACCCACAACTATAACATTATATCAAATTCATTCCATAATATTAAAAAAAATATTATGAGAAATTTAAATCTTTATTCATAAAATTTGGGGTCTCACATAACCCATGAATAGTAACTCGTAATAGAAAATACCAAAGAAAATGATATTTCATGACGAGTACAAAAGAAATGATATCGCAGATGAGTATAATAGAATATACGAAACTGCAAATGGATTTTTACCCGCCATGCGGTAATCCACGTAGATAGATCATTTCCACAATTTAATAAAGAATGAATACGAAGGATCATTCACCATGCATTCGGTAATCCACATAGACAGGTTATTCCAACAGAATAATAAAGAATGGAATAATAAAAGAATTCACCAGGCATGCGATAGACCGCACAGACATGTTATTCCAACAGAATAATAAAGAATGGAACCAGGTCATGCGTAATCCGCATGCATGAGATATTCCAATGTAATAATAAAGAATGGAACCAGTCATGCGTAATCCTTGCATGCATGTGATATTCCAAATGTAATAATAAAAATGAAACCAGTCATGCGTAATCCGCATGCATATAATATTCCAAATGAATAATAAAGAATGGAATAACAATAAAATTCACCGGGCATGCGATAGATCACGCACATGCATGGTTATTCCAATGTAATAATAAAGAATGGAATAATGTAAAAATTTCACCATGTATGCGGTGATTACATGCATGAAAGTTATTCCAATATAATAATAAAGAATGGAATAACAACCCTTACGAGTATTGAAATAAAATAACTCTCTTCATGAATACGAAAGAATAATACCCCTTACCTTAGAAAAAATTGGATACTGGAATAGTGAGGTAGCAGACTTCTCTTCTTCTTTCTCTCTATAATTTCTCTCTATAATAATTGTTCTATAGATTTAGTGAATTGGTGAGAAATAAAGGAAGAATGAGCTTCTATTTATAGGAAAATATAGTTTTGATAATTGCACATTTTGGGACTCGAAATATTATTGTATAATGCCTTCCCCTTTTTCTTCCTTTTTAATTTGGTCGTGTAAGTATTATCAAACTTGCACCACCTACCCTAATAGTAAATCATGTGAATCAATAGTAAAGTCATGTGACTCAATAGTATAATCATGTGAAAAAAACTAATTATAGTATAGTACCTCCATCTATACGTCCATTTTTAACTTAGTCATGCAAGTATTATCAATCTTGCACCAAATCCCCTAATAGTAAATTAATGTGAATCAATAGTACACAAATAAGAACAAATAGTTATAAGTATGTGAATTAATAGAAATTAATTGCTCATTTATCCGATTAATTACCCGATTGGTCAATATAACTTCCAGACATCAATTATTATCGAAATAAATGTCGATTTCCACCAACACTAATAATCCCAACACAATGGAACTATAAATTTCATCTTTAATCAACACGAACTTATTCATCATTAATATTATAACTCACAATATTTAACAACCATGTCGTTCCCTGGAAAGAGGGGGATTTCCAATAAGGATTTCTCCTTATTGGTAGCGCCGCAATTAATGACCAAACCATCGCCCTCGATGTAACTTCTGAACATTGTCAATATTGCAAATAATAATATGAATAACTTTGTCGCCTCAATTATTGATTTAATAATATAACATATTATGCGATGATACTTGTGACAACAATTGAATCAATAATATGAGATATATGATGCGACCATTCTTCGTAGTAGTAATTGAGTATACTTGAGTGACTTCTTACGTAAGCATCAATAATCAATACTGGTGTGCTACTATGTAACCACGCCATTCATCGTGCTTTTCTTACTACCGGGTAGTTCAACGGTTTAACGGTAAAAACTTTCACCGTTATTTTTATAAAAAGATAATACTATCGTTTTTTAAATACGATAATACTTCCGTTGTGGGGTTCACCAATGATTGTGCCGTCGTACGAATATTCCCTGACCAATCGAATATTCCCCGACACAACGAATATTTTATATCAACTTGCTTACTTTGCAAAATTTTCAATTATCACCTTTAGCTTTAACCTTTATCAATTTAACCATTTACTAAATAACATAATAATTATAAAAAATTGAATACTTTCATTTCATAAAATTCGGGGTCTTACAATCTCCTCTCCTTATGAAATTTTTCCCTCAAAATTTATGTACGTACCTCGTATGCCGAAGAGATGAGAATACCTTGCTTTCTTTCTGGATTGTACCTTCCTGGTTATTTCCTCTCAATCATGATTTTCTCATTTCTCATCTCCTGTATTTCAGATATCATTCTAGAATATAGTTTCGAAATAAGGGTTAATTGACATGCAACATATTATCCCTATACTTTGATCGACCAATTAAATACCAAATAACTTAGGTAGGTCATACTAGCGAAGGAATTTCCCGTCTCTCTGCTCCTAGTTCTTGTCTCACATCTCAGCCAGGGATCATATCCCTAAGCTTTGATACCAATTGTGACCCACATCCAAGACTTGGATAGCAACTCACAATGATACCTATCAACTTGCCACCGTTTCTCACGGAGTCCCCTACGGAAAGTCTGGCTTCGGTGCATCCCAAGACTTGGAACCAGATAAAGGCTCAGGGCTCTTTTCTATGGCTTTGATACCAACTGTGACGCCCCCAAAATAGGTATACATCACCCATCTTGGGTCGCCAGATACACACTACATAAATCAAATACAAACTTCTTTAAACAACCGTCGTGCAAAATACGACAAAACATAGCTGAGAGTTTAAACAAGAATATTGTCATCTAGACTATATCTATACTCAATGGTGTCCTCATTATAATTATTATCACATTATTCCGCAGAATAGTGAGGAGTACTAAAGCCATTTATCCTGGACCATCACTCCATTCCCCGACTTGTCTCAACTATATTCTCATTTCCTGAAGAGAACAATGAAAGAAAGGGTGAGCTCAACTAGCCCAGTAAGAAATATTATGACTAAGATAATGTAGAATAAATTATCCTTAGTCTTCAACAGTATAACAACTGATAGAATATAATAGGCAACAAGTTTTAGATCAACAACTGCAGCGGAATAAGTAATCCATTAGAAGAGTCAAGTATAGAATAAAATCTACTATCTTCTATGATTTAAAAAGTTTTTCATCAACTTTATCGCTGAGACTCAACTTAATAAATAAAATCGAATCATCTCTGCACCACGGCCAAGGATATTCATGTAATCATCAATGGTCATGATTATATCGAATAATCCCTGGTCATAATCATACCAACAACTGTCCATCTATGAACTACAGGTCAATGAGGACTTTTACCACATCATTCGTTACATTACGGTCATGATTATACCGAATAATCCCTGGTCATAATCATACCAAGTCCATCTATGTACATAAGCCAAAGATGACTTTCATCACAATATAAGCATGAGGATCATGACAATGATATAAGCAATAATCAAACGAAATCAAATCTAATGAAATCAAGGATAAATATTAAAGACGTTAAATTTATCTAGAGTTTAAAAATATCCAAATTGTCAACATGATACTTCTTTGTAGAGTAAAATTCAAGAATAATATTCATATACCAAAAATAATTTGGACAGAAAAGAAATATATTTTTTGGGTAAATAGTATCCAATGAATAGTACTTCAGGAATAGTACCCCGTGAATAGTACCCCGACATGAAAAGTACCCCAAATACCCGAGTGAATGATACTATAGTGAATACTAATTTGGTAAATAGTAACTCGTGAATAGTAACTCATGAATAGTACTCCGGCACGAAAAGTGCCTCGAATACCCGAGTGAATAATACTAGAGTTAATAGTAACCAGCTGAATTGTAACCCGTGAATAGTAACTCGTAACAAAAAATACCAAAGAAATCAATATTTTCATGACGAGTACAAAAGAAATGATATTCCAGATGAGTATAATAGAATATACGAAACTGCAAATGAATTTTCACCCGCTATGCAGTAATCCACGTAGATAGATCATTTCCATAATTTTATAAAGAATGAATACGAAGGATCATTCACCATGCTTGTGGTAATCCACATAGACAGGTTATTCTAACAGAATAATAAAGAATGGAATAACAAAAGAATTCACCAGGCATGCGATAGACCGCACAGATAGGTTATTCATCAGAATAATAAAGAATGGAACCAGTCATGCATAATCGCATGCATGGATATTCCAATGTAATAATAAAGAATGGAACCAAGTCATACGTAATCCGTACAGACAGGATATTCCAATAGAATAATAAAGAACGAAACCAGGTCATGCGTAATCCGCACAGACATGATATTCCAACAGAATAATAAAGAATAGAATAACAAAAGAATTCATCAGGCATGCGATAGACTGCATAGACAGGTTATTCCATCATAATAATAAAGAATGGAACCAGGTTATGCGTAATTCGCACGCATGTGATATATTCAACGAATAATAAAGAATGGAACCGTGTCATGTGTAATCCACACGATGTGATATTCCAATAGAATAATAAAGAATCGGAACTAGGTCATGCGTAATCCGCATGCATGGGATATTCTAACGAGAAAAATAAAGAATGGAATAACAACGAAATTCACTGTGCATGCGATAGAAGCTTGCATGCATGAGTTATTCCAATGAGAATAATAAAGAATAGAATAATAGAAGAATTTCACCATGTATGCGGTACTTCGTACAGATAAGTTATTCCAACATAATAATAAAGAATGGAATAACAACCCTTATGACTATTGAAATAAAATAACTCTCTTCATGAATACGAAAGAATAATAACCCTTACCTTAGAAAAAACTTGATACTGGAATAGTAAGGTAGCAGACTTCTCTTCTTCTTTCTCTCTATAATTTCTCTCTATAATAATTGCTCTATAGCTTTAGTGAATTGGTGAGAAATGAAGGAAGAATGAGCTTCTATTTATAGGAAAATATAGTTTCGATAATTGCACATTTTGGGGCTCAAAATATTACAGTATAATATCTTCCCCTTTTTCTTCCTTTTTAATTTAGTCCTGCGAGTATTATCAAACTTACACCACCTTCCCTAATAGTAAATCATGTGAATAAATATTAAAATCATGTGACTCAATAGTATAATCATGTGAAAAAACTAATTACAGTATAGTACCTCCATCTATATCTCAATTTTTAACTTAGTCATGCAAGTATTATCAATCTTGCACCAACTCCCCTAATAGTAAATGAATGTGAATCAATAGTACACACAAGCGAACAAATAGTTATAAGCATGTGAATTAATAGCAATTAATTGCTCATTTATTCGATTAATTACCCGATTGGTAAATATAACTTCCAGACATCAATTATTATCAAAATAAATATCGATTTCCACCAACACTAATAATCCCAACACAATGGAACTATCAATTTCATCTTTAATCAACACGAACTTATTTATTATTAATATTATAACTCATAATATTTAACAACCAGGTCGTTCCCAGGAAAGAGGGGGCTTTCCGATAAGGATTTCTCCTTATTGGCGCGCAATTAGGTGACCAAACCTCTCCTTGACAGAACTTCTAGACATTGTCAATATTGCGAATAATAATATGAATAACTTTGTCGTCTCAATTATTGATTTAATAATATAACATATTATGCAGATGATACTGTGACAACAATTGAATCAATAATATGAGAGATATGATGCAACCATTACTGTAGCAATAATTGAGTATACTAGGTGACTTCTTACGTAAGCATCAATAATCAATACCGTATTATTACTATGCAACCACGCCAGATTCATCGTATTTTTTTACTACCGGGTAGTTCAACAGTTTAACGGTAAAACTTTTGCTGTTATTTTTATAAAAAGATAATACCGTCGTTTTCTAAATACGACAATACTTCTATTGTGGGGTTCACCAATGAGTGTGCCGTCATACGAATATTCCCCAACACAACGAATATTTTATATCAACTTGCTTACTTTGAAAAATTTTCAAATATCACCCTTAACTTTAACCTTTATCAATTTAACCATTTACTAAATAACATAATAATTATAAGAAAATTGAATACTTTAATTTCATAAAATTCAGGGTCTTACACAAACCGTCATAACTTACGGACACAAAGGGTGATTAGCGGTAGTGCTGCCATATCTTGCCAATCTTCATTGGTCGGAACAATTTTTCCCTGCTCTCTTATCCCATCCTACTTTAGGTGCACAAAGTTTCTTACCTCAGTCTTTATCGGAATCTGCACCAAAATAATTTGGTTCAGGAAAATTTTCAAAGAACACTTAGAGTTCTAATAAACATTAGTCTAGCCGAATCAAATAGCTTAGACTCATATTGATAATCAATTTCAAACAATTTATGAATGTGTATAGCTAAACGCCGTTGACAAATAAAATTTTTAAAAATATTTTTGAGAATGACGTCATGATGCCGTACTGTATTAACAGTCAGTTTGAGGATGTCGTCATTGTATGACTTTGTTATAACACATCATACAATAGCGGGATAACAATTTTTAGATCGAATTCAACACTATGTATTCCTGTATTTACAACTCCATCAACTTTTTATCATCTCTGCACTAGGTTACATGGTACATAAGTGATAAATAAAACTATATTTTGATATTGCAAATCATTATCGTCTAGCTGAAACAAGTAGCATAGACTATTCTTTAAACCGTTCAAAAATGCGTATTTTGCTTGATGTCAAAATTTTAAAGTCTAGCATAGCTAGGAGTTTTGGAAAACCTATGTCTCCACTAATAATCATTTGTTTAAATAATATATCTATTCCTATTATCCTTAATACTCCATTCACACAAAACTATACCCAGTTCATCAAACTTACCACACTTATGAGTTCAGGAACTTTCCACAATCATATGAGTTTAAGAACTTGACCTAGTCAGACATTTGACGTCCATTCGTTGAAGGGTTCATAAACATTTTATATAACTATGAGTCACGAACGTAACATAAGTATGAGTTTTAAGAACTCGTACTTAACCTTGTATCCTCTACCTATAACCTATCTATCTGTTATACACACGAGAAAGGAATCACCCTCTTAACATGCATATAATAAATAGCACGACACAAACATTTCAATGATTATCAGTACCAGAAACTAAAAGGTTTTTACACCAAGTACAATTCCCCGCCCATAACAAGGAATCATACAACTCATCTGCCGACATGAGTCCTTAATTGAAATCCCCACCTAATCTTAACTCCCTTCTCAATACGAATTTCATTCAACTCGTATTCATAATCCTTTCCTGGATCTGTACCAATTCATAGTACAACTTTCATACAAAATTATTGTCGTAAACTTTTCAATCATTAGATTGATTCTTTTCCCTGCTATAACCTTATTAGATCACGGGGTGATCTTATCGTATATATTACGATTCATTTCTATATCTTAATCGTTTTATTTTACGATCTCCTATCACTGCACTTTTAGTCTTTTAAACTCTATCTATTCACCACTACTGTTTAACTTTATTATTAGAGTTAGGTAACTCTGTATCTTTACAACTCGCTGAGATTCATCTTTGAATCTTACCGACACGCTAACTCTATTTGAGTTAGTACTTATTCTAATCACTGCGGTTATTGGTCTTAGGTATTCCTACCTAAGGTTCATAACCAACAGCTCTAATACCAATTGTAGCATCCCCAAATTCGGGTCCCAAATCACCACGGATCTGGTATACTAATTCTATAACTATTGCGAAAGATATAAACATAAATTGTTTATACATTAAACTTACACACGTTTCCCCAAGGTCGAGAACCTTCACTTAATACACAGTTCATAACTTATCTGACTTACAACAACATTAATATACAATACTTATACAAATTTAGCTGTACACATAAACATAAAGCTGGAACTGTCTTTAACCTTTCCTTGTATCTGACGTATTCGCCTTAATCTGCAATGTTTATCATGATATAGCAAGGGTGAGCATAAGTTTTCCTAGCAAGTATAAGTTTATTTAAGGATATATCATAATTGAAAGAATTTGAATAATAAGCTGGCTATAATTCTCCAATATAGTTGAGAACTAGCATGAACAAACTTGCATAGCTGAAGAACATTTAACATAAACATATCAATTATATCTGGACCGAATGGTAAGGAAGGTGATCATCCTTTCATACCTGATTAATACATGCACTATATATAGAGTACAATTTAACAATTCTTAGACATGGCAATCAACAATGATTAACCATAAATATATTTGAATGAAACAACTCGAGATCGAGTTAAGGAAAACTTGCACAATAATTAGGAGTTCAAGTTTAGGAACTTGCCTATATCATCGACTACTGCTACACAGTTTATAACGCTTTATCCGGAGACCTAATATTAGAAATATAGATCCCCACATTAGAATAATAGCATCACAGTATAATACTGTTATATATATATATATAAAATAATTCTAAACACATAACACATAACCCTATCAAACCACAAACTACCTAAGACTCGGTATCAAGTCAAACTATTTTAAGTCTGAGTTGAAACTAACACAAATCTAACATCCCGATGACCTAGTCGGATAAATCTCGAGTTTAAGTTCAATTAAACTCTGCCTAATCATTTAACAATTTTCTTAGATAATTTTATTATCAGTCAAAATAATTTTCATAGGCTTGTAATAATTTTCAGATAATTATTACCATTTATCATGATTTTTCAATCATTTATATACGTATTTATAATATATAAATACCACATTATTCTATTATCATTAATATTTATTTAATATTAAATATTAATGAAAATCATAACATAATATTATAATATATTTATAATATGACAAAGTATTTTTATACCTTAAAATCATATTTATATGATTTTTAAACCTCTAAATCCATTATCGATAATTGCTATTAATATTAAAATATTAATATTTTCATGAAAAATAACAAAAGTTACATTTTATAACTCAAAATATTTTTCTAACCCTTAAATCATTTTTATATAATTTTTAAAGCATTAATTTTCCATAATTTATTTAATATATTCATTAAATAAATTAATCATCATTAATATAAATTTATTAATAAAATTCATCACAAAATATCAAAAGTTATTAAAAATATCTTAAAATATTTTCTTATACCATAATATAATTTTTCAAGTATTAAAATCATTTTTTAAATAATTTATTTAATAATATAATTAAATAAATCAAATACCATTTATATTCCAAAATATTAATTATTTATGAAATATACTCTAAATAATTAAAAACTAATTTTCAGACTTTAAAATAATTTTTAGAAATTTATTTTGTATTTTTCACAATTATAAACTAATTTTCTCTAATTATTTAATAAAAATAATTAATTTTCATAATTAACTGTCGCAAAAGGGCCCTATAGTGACAGAACTGTCGCTATAGGTGTTCTTGAGCATTTTCCAGAATTTCATGTCAGTGACTAAGGTAGTTAGTTTGACCACAATTTAATCCATGTTCCACTTGATTTCTGGGCTTGTATTTGCTTTAATGTTGTAGTATATATGTAATACTACAACATTCAATCGATTACATGACAAAAGTATAACTAAACTGAGAGATTAAAGTTTCAGAAAACTTGTTAGAAGTTGTTCTTCATTTCTGGGTTTTCCAGAAATGAACAGTTCGAGATGTCCACTTTTGATCCTCATAACATGCAATCTGGGCTTGCTTTGTACGATATAAAGGATCAATCATGAAGTAGGGATGTTAAGGTACATGTATACAACCTTAAACCAATTTATCATCAAAACATTAAAGAAATCTAGGGCGGTCAAACTCTGACAGGAAACATGTTCTTGAACTTTCTGGGTTTTCCAGAAATGTTCATAGGGCTGGTGGTCAACCCTTGTTTGACCACCCATGTTTTTGATTCTGTTAAGGATCTGGGCGAACTAAAGGCTTCAGCATGTAGTCTTCATGTCAGGCTACAACAATAAAACAACAACTTGGCCAAAAGCATTACCAGAAGCAAGATCCGAAGCTATCAAAACGCTTGTCAGACTTTCTGGGTTTCAGGGTTGCCCAGAAACTCAGTTAGTCATGGTCGGTCAACGACCTTTGACCCTAAATAGCTTTTGATATACACATGCTCTGGGCTTGATTCTAATTTCAGATCAAAGACAACATAGCATACTACAGATCTATAACTTTAAACACAATAAATATTTAACACACAAGAATCTAAGAACCCTAATATTGGCTTGTCTGACAACATTTTAGGGTTCTTGACCAGTTTTTAAAACTTGATTTTCTAACACCTAGATGTTATGGATCCTTGATGTAACATCTTGGATCACTAAATAACATCTCATAACACAACTTTAACCAATAACTAACAACTTCTAATAAACAACACATGGATTTACAAAAATTAGGGTTTTATACCTTTGTTGCTTTGATCTTGATTTCTGACTTTTGATTCCTAATCTTGGCAAGCCAAAGGATGTTCTTGGCTTTGATTCTCACTCTTTCTCACTCTAGATTTCGAAAGCGAAGAGAGAGAAAGGGTTGGATAGAATGATAAGTAAAGTAAGAAATTTTCTTACTTTAATCCTTTGATCTTTGTATACATTGTATGTATTGTTGCAAGGTGGCACAACAAATCTAATCTTGGGAGATTTTTAAGCACATATTGATATCCAAAAGATGAGTCACCAAGATTTTGTAAAATCTTTTACTTAACTTTTAAGTAAAAGGGTATTTCGGTCATTTTGCATTCACTAAGGGTATTTTGGACATTTCAAATATATCCCATAGATTTAACACTTAAGCTTTTAATACTTAGCTTTTGAATTCCCAAATTAGGGTTTTGAATATTCGAATTAGGGTTTTGAATTCCAAAACTAAAATTAGGGTTTTCTATCCGATCGTTAGGGTTTCTAACAGTTCGTTAGTGTTTTCTAACTTAACCTTGATATTCTTAACATAACATTAGGTTTTGTTACGATCGTAACTTATCTGATCAATAATTGATCTCTATCCACAAATTGTTCACATATAAAATCACATATACCGACTCGTATACACTTAAATACTTAACCTTGATAATCTTTACCAAAAGATTTTAAATTCACCAAAATCTTATACCTTATTACTAAACTATCACTTACATTCTACCTAATTATTCAAGTCTTGTCCAAAAATTTTGAAATTCTAAAAATTTCGTTACAAAACTGCCAATTCCATACACTTATTTTCTGTCTAGGTTCTAATATTGAACCTTAAATCAATCAATTATGATTTTAAAATTTTTCTAAATTCTCGGGTTGTCACATTCACCCCTTTTTGAATTTCGTCCCCGAAATTCACCTTACACCTTACATCGTACTGCTTACACCATTCATACACATCATTACATGCTACCCAATACACCACTCACAAGAGTAAAAATTTTCAAATTGTGCTGAGGAGTCATATATATTATGAATTTTCATTTTCGCAAAGGTTTTATGGAAATTCATCCGCAAACCGTCATAACTTATGGACACAAAGGGTGATTAGCCAGGTATGCCATGTACTGGCCAAGTACTATTGGTTGGAACAATTTTTTTCATCGTTCCTCTTATCCCATCCGCCTTAGGCGCACAAAATTTCTTACCTCAGCCTTTATCTGTATCCGCACCAAAACAATTTGGTTCGGGAAAATTTTCAAAGAACGCTTAGTGTTCTTATAAACGTTGGTCTATCCGAATCGATTTGCTTGGACTCATATTGATAATCAATTTCAAACGATTTACGAATGTGTATAGCCAAACGCAGTTGGCAAATTAAAATTTTGAAAATATTTTTTAGAATGACGTCATGATGCCGTACTGTATTAACAGTCCGTTTGAGGATGTCGTCATTGTATGACTTTGTTATAACACATTATACAATAGTAGGACAACGATTTTTGGATCGAATTCAACACTATGTATTCCTGTATTTACAACTCCATCAACTTTTTATCATCACTGCACTAGGTTACATGGTACATAAGTGATAAATAAAAATATATTTTGATATTTTAAATCATTATCGTCTAGCTGAAACAAGTAGCATAAACAATTCTTTAAATCGTTCAAAAATCATTACAAATATATATTTATATATATATATATATATATATATATATATATATATTTCAAAAGCACATAATGTGTATTTATCTTGATGTCAAAATTTTGAAGTCTAGCATAGCTAGGAGTTTTGGAAAACCTATGTCTCCACTAATAATCATTTGCTTAAACAGTCTATCAATTCCTATTATCCTTAATATTCCATTCACACAAAACTATACCCAGTTCATCAAACTTACCACACTTATGAGTTTATGAACTTCCGACAATCATATGAGTTTAAGAACTTGTCCTAGTCAGACCTTTGACGTCCATTCGTTGAGGGGTTCATAAACATTTCATATAACTATGAGTCACGAATGTTAACATAAGTATGAGTTTTAAGAACTCGTACTTAAACCTTGTATCCTCTACCTATAACCTATCTATTTGTTATACACACGAGAAAGGAATCACCCTCTTAACATGCATATAACAAATAGCGCGACACAAACATTTCAATGACTATCAGTACCAGAAACTAAGAGGTTTTTACACCAAGTACAATTCCCCGCCCATAACAAGGAATCAAACAACTCAACTGCCGACATGAGTCCTCAATTGAAATCCCTACCTAATCTTAACTCCCTTCTCAATACGAATTTCATTCAACTCGTATTCATAATCCTTTCCTGAATCTATACCAATTCATAGTACAACTTTCGTATAACATTCTAGCCGTAAACTTTTCAATCAATAGATTGATTCTTTTCCCTGCTATAACCTTCTTAGATCACGGGGTGATCTCATCGTATATATTACAATTCATTTCTATATCTTGATCATTTTGTTTTATGATCTCCTATCAATGCACTTTTAGTCTTTTAAACTCTATCTATTCACCACTACTGTTCAACTTTATTATCAGAGTTAGCGAACTCTATATCTTTACAACTCGCCGAGATTCGTTTTTGGATCTTACCGACATGCTAACTCTATTTGAGTTAGTACTTATCCTAATCACTACGGTTATTGGTCTCATTATTCCTACCTAAGGTTCATAACCAACAGCTCTGATACCAACTGTAGCATCCCTAAATTCGAGTCCCAAATCACCACGGACCTGATATACTAATTCTATAACTATTGCGGAATATATAAACATTAATTGTTTATACATTAAACTTACACACTTTTCCCCAAGGTCGAGAACCTTCACTTAATACACAGTTCATAACTTATTTGACTTACAACAACATTAATATACAATACTTATACAAATTTAGCTATACACATAAACTTAAAGCTGGAACTGTCTTTAACCTTTCCTTGTATCTGACGTATTCGCCTTAATCTGCAATGTTTATCATGATATAACAAGGGTGAGCATAAGTTTGCCCATCAAGTATAAGTTTATTTAAGGATATATCATGATTGAAAGAATTTGAATAATAAGTTTGTGACAACCGAGATTTTGTAATTTAATTTTAATATTTATTGGATTAAATAAATATTTTTTGATGAATTAATTGTTAGATTAAATAATTAATTGATGAAGTTGTGATAGATTAATTTAATTATATGTTTTACATTTATTAATTTAATGTGGAGAATTTTTATTATTCGAAGTATGTGATTATTTGAGCTTATTGAATTAAAAGAAATATTTAATAAGCCTCTGTTATTTTAATTAATTTAATTATTAATTAGAGATTTAATAGTTGATATTATTATTAAATGAGAAAATTTAATCATGTGACTATGTGAATTAATGAGAAATTATTTTATTTTATTTAAATAAATTAAACTAGATATTTGATTTATTTTATAATGGATGTGAAATTTTTTTAAACTATATGATAAGGTTTTATTAAAATAATGGGTTTTGAAACCTAGTATAGTTGAGGGAAGTTACGCATGACTGGGTAACTGACCACAACGCGTCAGTTGATTTTCTTTATTACGCCTTCTTCTTCATTTTTCCTAAGTCTAGAAAAATAGAAACAGAGAGAGTTTCAGAGAGAGATTGAGAAGTGTTGAGGGAGAATTGTGATTGAAGAAGAGTTTAGAAGGAATTCATTCACACACTAATCTATGCTTTATGCTTTGGGTAATTATCTCCAACCCAAATTCCTATTTTACGTCTTTATAAGTTTTCATGAATATGGCCTAAGTCTTTTGTAAAGTTTCTGTAGTTGGAAAGGGTAACAATTATGTGATTATGTGTTAATATATAACATCATAGCATGTTTTATATATATTATATGGGTTTCCATATCTTCAGTTTCATGAAATTATACTGTAAAAGATTTCAGAGTATGTTATATGGCCATATGGCCTTATACATTATTTTTATATGTCAAATATAAATTATTTTGCAAAATTCACACATTGATATGATTATGCATGTTAAAATGAACAAAATGAAACTTGAATGGTTGGATTTTCTAACTCTACATTTACGTTGAGCAAGTTTCTTACCCTAAACTTTCGTTGAGCAAGTTTCCTATCCCTACTTGTTATCGTTATATAAGTTGATTAATTCATCTTTCGATATTGAGCAAGTTCTCATTTTTATTGATAAAGCCTGTCTTGTATATTAAAGTTTATTAATCTTCAAGCATGATGTTGTTATACAATAATTATTCTATTATATACCTTTTGAGATGTTATTCAAGTTAAATATTCATTTACTGTTAAACCTTGTTAGACTAGCGAACCCTTATTGATTCGACTAGTCCATAGTTGATGAGCGTTCTAAATTTCAGAACCCCTTGATGAATTATCCAAACCAAACTTACTTTGGTGCGGACTCGAATGTCAAACTAAGATGAACAACCCTGTATAGGGGATTATTTATGCTTTAGCGTTAAGATATTGTGCACAGTATGGCACTAAGGGCTGATCCCCCTAAGTACGAGAAGAAGAGTCCATAGTCTTATGACTGTTAAAGGTTTCAAGTATAACACTTGATAGCCTAGGACATAGTTCAAGGTCTTACGACCCTCAGAATTTCTTTTGATTCTTGTTATTCATTCTTGATTCAAAAGTTGAGCTTTTATATCCGAAGTTATTATTTCTCTCGCATGTTATTATTCATTGTTATATTGTTATACTTGTGGGCAATCGTGCTCACTCTTGCTAAATAATAACATTGCGATTAAAACGAAAGTCTGAATTTAACCTTCCATTAGTAAGGGCAAGGGCAAGCTTAGCAAGTAATGAAGACTGATTATTTATATGATTATGTAATGATAGTTAGACTTGATGTTACTTAAGACTTATTTGTTTATGTTTTCCGCATAGATGATTTAAGGTTAGAGTAACCTGGGATTTATTTATTATTCAGTTGATGTAACCCCATAAGGGGAGAGATTTTATTATTATTTATTTCTATTGCATGGTTTGCATTTATATATGGGTAGATAGATAGATGATGCTTGTACAGTGAACACCAAATCCTGTGGAAATGGAAGTACCGGATTTGGGGGTGTCTCGAGTTAGTATCAAAGTCAGAGGGTTATGAACCTTAGGTGGGGAACAACCTTAGGTAATAGCCTTGTAGGAGATCGAGAACATAGTGGTGGTCAACTCTTACCGAGTTCTAAGAAATGAATTTCTGAATTCATTGAAGATAATAAAAGACTTTATGTGTTTATGTGTTAATCTATGTGTTCGCTAGCACGGATTAGTAATTAAAACTTAAAATTTTGTTGTCAGGATGTCGTATGTTGGAGGAGCTAGTCGAGTTGGGGAGGAGGAACCCCGAGTACCTATAGAGGAGGAGGCCCGAGACATTCATGTAGTCAGGGAACAACTGATGCAGAGAGAGCCATCTCCTTTGATCACTGTTGTTGGTCAGGAGCATGAGCCTGAGACTGATCAAGAGGAGGATCCTGAGGAAGAAGAGGAGTTCCTACCGAACTCCATTGATGCAGAGATGTATGATGCACTCTATGATCGTAACGTAGTGTTGCAGGATACTGTTCGGGATCTCGGATCGAGCAAAGGTTAGTCGCCAGATTACTATTGAGAAGAGGGATAGAGAGATTGTGACTCTTCACACACGTTTAGGAAACGTGGAGTGGGATCTGGTTCACAAGAAGGGTCAGACTGAGGATAAGTCCGCAGAAATAGAGAAGTTAAAGAAGGATCTGAAGGAGAGCTTAGAGAGGCTTGCCATAGCAGAGGAGGGCTGGGTACGAGAGTCACGTCGTGTTGATCGTGCAGAAGATGATCGCCATGCAAAGAAGGCTAAACTTGAAGAGACGTACTCTACACTACAAAATGCAATGGATGCGGTCCAAGATCGAGTTAAGAAGTATCCAATCCAGTTTGAGGATCTACCATCATATATGCTAGATCGCAAAACGATGTCTCACATCATGGAGGAGGAACGTAGCAAGGCCATCCAGCACCTTAACAGACAGTGATAGTATTAGTTTAAATATGTGAAAACTATTTGATAGTTAATGATGTAAATTCCGATGTGATTATAAATAAAGGAATATGTTGATGTCTTAAATCCTGTAGATTCCTTATCTCGGGATAATTGATGTAAATAGCAGTGACGCTATCTTATGATGTTAAAACTTTTGAATTTAATGAGAATGTCAAAGTATATTTGAATTGATGTGTTAAGTGAGTTATGATTAAATGTTTTAGTTAAGTCTTAAATGTTTAAGAGATTGAATAAAAACCTAATAAGCTTATATTCTTAATAGAAATATGCCGCCTAGAAGACAAAATCTTCAGCAAACCTAAGAAGGGTCAACAAACAATAACAACGACGCCAATGCTAACTCCGTTCAACAATTGGTAAACCTTTTAGCTAGAGCACTTAATAATCAACCCCAAGCTCCACCAAATACTTCGTTTAAGGACTTCAAGGCGGTGGGACCGCCAGAGTTTAAGGGTTCCATAAACCCAATCGAAGCTCAGACCTGGGTAATGGAGATGGAGAAGGTGTTCGATGTTGCTAGGGTAAGGAAGATCCAAAGACCGCTTATGCAACGTTTATCTCTGAAGTCCGAAGCCAGCTATTGGTGGTAGGCAAACAAAGTGAGAGGAGGTGAAGGTGTAATATCCTGGGAGAGATTCAAAGAGATGTTTTTCGAGATGTATTTCCCGGCTAGTTCACAAAATCAGATGGAGGTTCAGTTTCTAGAGTTAAAACAAGGGAATATGTCAGTAGCGGATTATGCGGAAAGGTTTAATGAGTTGGCTAGGTTAGCCACGCATACAAGTACATCTGGAGATGAGAGGAAGGCGAGACGATTTGAGCAGGGACTGAAGCCCTGGTTGTATAGCAAAGTGTCAATGTTCTAATTGAACACTTTTGCTGGAGTGTTAGAGAAGGCCATACTCGTTGAGGGTGGAAGCGATGCAGTAACGAAGTATAAGCAGGAGCAGAAGAAGAAGAAGAAGAGTGAGAAGAAAGTTAATAACAAGACTGATGGGAGTAGCAGTGGGGATAATCACAGCCAGAAAAGGAAGTGGTCTGATAATTCGTCGGCTGGAAGTCAACAAGGAGGGCAGAAGAAGAAGATCAAAGCGTACCCAACCTGCAAAAAAACTCATTTAGGAGTTTGTTTAAAAGGGAAACGAGTGTGCTACAATTGTGGTCAGGAAGGCCACATAGCACCTAACTGTCCGAACCCAAAGAAGGGTGCCTGTTTCACATGTGGCTCAAAGGACCATCTTGCAAGAGATTGTCCTAAGAAGGGATTGGGAGGGACGAGTTCAGGAGGAAATAGAGGAAATACTGGTGGAAGCACTCTGACAATCGCAGCACCAACCATGACAATAGAATAGACCAACAAATGAACGTTCAACATGACAAAGGCGGGGCCTGCATACAGATCTCGCGATGTGGTGTCAGGTATCATTTCGATCAATAAAGTTAATGCTTATGTGTTATTTGATTCAGGTGCTACTTGTTCATTTATATCCGATGACTTTGCTAAGAACTTAGAATTGCTTAAGGACGAGTTAGAATACCCCATGAACATAGAAATTGCGAATAGAGAAATTATCCCTGTTAAGTATGTGCACAAGAACTGTAGAGTAGATATTAAGGGTAATATCATGAACGTAGACCTTATCCCTATTCGACTTAGAGAATTTGATGTTATTTTGGGTATGGATTGGTTATCTAATTATGGGGCGGTAATTAACTTCCAGAAGAAGCGTATTAACCTTATGACTCCGTCAAAGGTTGTGTTTTATGGTAGCAAGTCGCCTAGACAAGTGATTTTTCTGACGATGATGCAGGCCAGGAGATTGTTAAGACAAGGATGTGTAGGATATCTAGCTTACATAGTCGATAGTCGTAAAGAGACTCCAAAAATTGATGAGATTCCAGTAGTGAGAGATTTCGCAGACGTATTTCCGGATGATTTGATGGGACTTCCTCCAGATAGAGCAGTTGAATTCGTTATCAATTTGGCTCCAGGAACGACCCCAATATCGAAGGCACCGTACCGAATGGCACCGGTAGAGATGAAAGAACTGTTGGTCCAACTACAAGAATTACTGGACAAAAACTATATTCAACCAAGCGTATCACCTTGGGGAGCGTCGGTTTTATTTGTGAAGAAGAAGGATGGAACAATGCGACTCTGCATAGACTATAGAGAACTGAATAAGGTCACGATTAAGAATAGGTATCCATTACCGCGAATCGACAACTTGTTCGATCAGTTAAAAGGAGAAAGATATTTTTCAAAGATAGATTTAAGAAGTGGTTATCATCAACTGAAGGTGAGACCAGAGGATGTACCAAAGACAGCGTTTAGGACACAATACAGTCACTAAGAATTTCTGGTAATGTCATTTGGTCTAACGAATGCTCCTGCAGCATTTATGGGCTTAATGAATGGAGTGTTCAAGCCGTTTTTGGACAAATTCGTAGTGGTATTTATAGATGACATTTTGTTATATTCAAAAACCAAGGAAGAACACAAAGAGCATTTGAGGTTGACATTAGAGACATTGAGAAGAGAGAAGTTGTATGCTAAGTTTTTGAAATATGAATTATGGATTGAAAGAGTACAATTTCTTGGACATGTGATTGATAGAGACAGAATTTTGGTGGCTCCCTCCAAAGTCGAAGCTGTGATTAACTGGGATCAGCTGAAGACGCCGTCGGAAGTAAGAAGTTTTCTTGGATTAACAGGTTATTACAGAAGATTTATTCAGGATTTTTCCAAGATCGCAACTCCGCTGACGAATTTGACTAGGAAATCGGTGAAATTTGTTTGGACGGAGAAGTGTGAGGAAAACTTTCAAGAATTAAAGAAGAGGTTGAGTACAACACCTGTGTTATCTCTTCCGGATGACACAAGAAATTTTGTGGTTTATAGTGATGCATCGCATAAAGGACTTGGCTGTGTGCTTATGCAGAATGGTAGAGTCATTGCGTATATGTCGCGACAACTGAAAGATTATGAGAAGGGGTATCCGACCCATGAGTTGGAGTTAGCTGCAGTAGTTTTTGCTTTGAAAATTTGGAGGCACTATCTCTATGGGGAGAAGTGTGAAATATATACAGATCATAAGAGTCTGAAATATATTTTTACACAGAAAGACTTGAATATAAGCCAAAGAAGGTGGTTGGAGTTAATTAAGGACTACAATTGTGAGATTCTATATCATCCGGGTAAGGCAAATGTGGTGGCCGACACCCTAAGTAGAAAAGGTCGGGAGAAATTGATGATGTTGACCGCTCAGGAAGAGCTTATTATAGTAATGGAGAAGTTAGAATTGGAAGTGAAGTATCCTATGGAGATTGACGAGAAGCTGTTCCAGATGCAAGCTGGTACAACCTTACTGGATAAAGTTAAGGAAGCTCAACTTCAAGACGAAGAATGTGAGAAAGTGAAGAAGAAGATATCTGAAGGGACTGAACCGAGATTCAAAATAGATAGTGAGGGACTACTAAGATTTGAAAGCAGAATTTGGGTACCGCCAGTAACCGAGATTAAGGAAGAAATTTTGAGCGAAGCTCACAACTCAAGATATTCGATTCACCCTGGTAGCACCAAGATGTACCAAGATCTTCGACAACACTTTTGGTGGCCAAATTTAAAATGAGAGGTTGCAGAATGTGTTGCTAAATGCCTGACATGTCAGAAAGTGAAAACAGAACATCAGAGACCAAGTGGGTTGCTACAACCTTTGGAGATTCTAGAATGGAAATGGGAACATATTACGATGGATTTCGTGGTTGGCCTACCGACGACTCAGAAAGGCTACGACGCAGTATGGGTTATTATTGACCGATTGACGAAATCCGCACACTTCCTTCTGATCAAAATCAGATTCAAATTAGATCGGTTGGCAAGGTTATATGTGAAAGAGATTGTTTCAAGGCACGGAGTTCCAGTGTCAATTGTTTCTGATAGGGATTCGCGCTTTACGTCAAACTTCTGGAAACGTCTACAGGAATGCCTGGGTACACAGTTATGAATGAGTACGGCATATCACCCTCAGACAGATAGACAGAGTGAAAGAATAATTCAGACATTGGAAAGATATGTTAAGAGCTTGTATAATGGATTTTAAATGAAATTGGGATGACCATTTACCGCTTGTAGAGTTCGGTTACAACAACAGTTACCACGCTAGTATTGGAATGCCGCCTTATGAAGCGTTATACGGTAGAAAGTGCAGAACTCCACTATATTGGGATAAAGTTGGCGAAAGACAATTACTAGGCCCAGAATTGGTACAACAAACAGTAGAAATAGTCAAAGTGATCCGAGCGAGATTGACAGCAGCTCAAGATAGACAGAAGAAATACGGCGATCCACACCGTAAAAATGTTGAGTTTGAACATGGTAGTTATGTGTTCTTAAAGGTCTCTCCCTGGAAAGGGAAGATTAGATTCGAAAAGAAAGGGAAATTAAGCCCAAGATTCATTGGACCCTTTGAAGTTCTGAGAAGGGTCGGAGAAGTTGCTTATGAGGTAGCCTTACCTCCAAATTTCTGAGAATGTCCACAACGCTTTCCATGTCTCAATCCTACGACCCTACAAACCTGATTACAAGCACGTGATTGAATATGAACCCCTACATTTCGACAAAGACTTATCTTACGAAGAAATTCCTGTTCAAATTATCGACCGAAAAGAACAAGTTCTGAGAAATAAAATAATACCTTCAGTTAAGGTAATTTGGAGGAACCACAATCTTTGAAGAAGCTACGTGGGAACTCGAAGAGAATATGATGAAGAATTATCCTCATTTATTTACTTAGATTGTTATATGCAATTCTGGGGACAGAATCTTTGTAAGGGGGGAGAATGTAACGGGACGACTTGTTTGAGTTATGATTCTGGGGACAGAATCCTTTTAAGAGGGGAAAGATGTGACAACCGAGATTTTGTAATTTAATTTTAATATTTATTGGATTAAATAAATATTTTTTTGATGAATTAATTATTAGATTAAATAATTAATTGATTAAGTTGTGATAGATTAATTTAATTATATGTGTTACATTTATTAATTTAATGTGGAGAATTTTTATTATTCAAGTATGTGATTATGTGAGCTTATTGAATTAAAAGAAATATTTAATAAACCTTTGTTATTTTAATTAATTTAATTATTAATTAGAGATTTAGTAATTGATATTATTATTAAATGTGAAAATTTAATCATGTGACTATGTGAATTAATGAGAAATTATTTTATTTTATTTAAATAAATTAAACTAGATATTTGATTTATTTTATAATGGATGTGACATTTTTTAAACTATATGATAAGGTTTTATTAAAATAATGGGTTTTGAAACCTAGTATGCTAGCCAAACATGGCCTTAATGGGAGTTGAGGGAAGTTACCCATGATCGAGTAACCCGGCCATAACGCTACGATTGATTTTCTTTATTATGTCTTTTTCTTCATTTTTCTAAGTCTAGAAAAATAGAAAGCAGAGAGTTTTGATGATTGAGAAGTATTGAGGAGAATTGTGATTGAAGAAGAGTTTAGAAGGAATTCATTCAAACACTAATCTACGCTTTACGCTTTGGGTAATTCTCTCCAACCCAAATTCCTATTTTACGTCTTTATAAGTTTTCATGAATATGGCCTAAGTCTTCTGTAAAGTTTCTGTAGTTGGAAAGGGTAACAATTATGTGATTATGTGTTAATATATAACATCATAGCATGTTTTATATATAATATATGGGTTTCCATATCTTCACTTTCATGAAATCATACTGTAAAAGATTTCAGAGTATGTTATATGGCCATATGGCCTTATACGTGATTTTTATATGTCAAATATAAATTATTTTGTAAAATTCACACATTGATATGATTATGCATGTTAAAATGAACAAAATGAAACTTGAATGGTTGGATTTGGCTTTATAACGAATTCGTAGCATTAAAATCCATGTTTTTGTTCAAGAACTTCAAGAACATCAAGAACAGTCCAATTTGCATGCTTTAATTCTGTGATTATGTGTTTTAATGGGTGAAAATCACTCCATCAATATTAAGTATTGATTATTTATGAATTCTAGCATGTGGGTATGTCTAAATTCGTGTAAGAATAAGTTGTTTGGAAATTATTAGTCGTGTTCTGCAATTTTCGCGAACTGCAGAAATTGGAACTGGAGTCTCGTGCCGCGACGCTAACTCCTATTTCTTTTCTGCTTGTAGATTGCCAAAGTGTCATGCATATGTGGTATGCATAGCAGAGTCAAGATACAAAAGTGGCGGCTAACGCCACTTAGCAGAATGTCCAGAAAATACAAATTTTTAATGTTCAAGTTTAGAAATGTGATAGCAACTTAGTCTAATGATTATAAAGACTTGTTAGACCTATAATGAGATGTTAAAATAAATTCTTAACATGTCCATAACACAATTACGTGTGGATTGAATGATCGAATACATAATTAGTTTATTTTTCATGAAGTCTTAATTTTACACTAAGTGTAATTATTGACTAAGTATAGTCATGAATGCGAGTTAAACAAAGAGTAAAGTTATGATGTTAGTAAGTTATTATTGACTGGTATTGTGAACGTAATTGGTATGTAGGATTTAATTCAAAGAACGAGTTTTATTAATGTGTAATCTACGCACGAGGCAAGTTTATAAACCTTATCTTGTTACATTGAGCAAGTTTTCTAACTCTACATTTACGTTGAGCAAGTTTCTTACCCTAAACTTTCGTTGAGCATGTTTCCTATCCCTACTTGTTATCGTTATATAAGTTGATTAATTCATCTTTCGATATTGAGCAAGTTCTCATTTTTATTGATAAAGCCTGTCTTGTATATTAAAGTTTATTAATCTTCAAGCATGATGTTGTTATACAATAATTATTCTATTATATACCTTTTGAGATGTTATTCAAGTTAAATATTCATTTACTGTTAAACCTTGTTAGACTAGCGAACCCTTATTGATTCGACTAGTCCATAGTTGATGAGCGTTCTAAATTTCAGAACCCCTTGATGAATTATCCAAACCAAACTTACTTTGGTGCGGACTCGAATGTCAAACTAAGATGAACAACCCTGTATAGGGGATTATTTATGCTTTAGCGTTAAGATATTGTGCACAGTATGGCACTAAGGGCTGATCCCCCTAAGTACGAGAAGAAGAGTCCATAGTCTTATGACTGTTAAAGGTTTCAAGTATAACACTTGATAGCCTAGGACATAGTTCAAGGTCTTACGACCCTCAGAATTTCTTTTGATTCTTATTATTCATTCTTGATTCAAAAGTTGAGCTTTTATATTCGAAGTTATTATTTCTCTCGCATGTTATTATTCATTGTTATATTATTATACTTGTGGGCAATCGTGCTCACTCTTGCGTAATAATAACATTGCAGTTAAGAAAGAAAGTGCAGACGAACCTTCCACTAGTAAGGGCAAAGGCAAGCTTAACAAGTAATGAAGACTGATTATTTATGTGATTATGTAATGATAGTTAGGCTTGATGTTACTTAAGACTTATTTGTTTATGTTTTTCGCACAGATGATTTAAGGTTAGAGTAACCTGGGATTTATTTATTATTCAGTTGATGTAACCCCATAAGCGGAGAGATTTTATTATTATTTATTTCTATTGCATGGTTTGCATTTATTTATGGGTAGATAGATAGATGATGCTTAGTCTGAAGGAACACCAAATCTCGTGGAAATGGAAGTCTTAGGATTTGGGGGTGTCTCAAAGTTGGCTATAATTCTTCAATATAGTTGAGAACTAGCATGAACAAACTTGAATAGTTGAAGAACATTTAACATGAACATATCAATTATATCTGGACCGAATGGTAATGAAGGTGATCATCCTTTCATACCTGATTAATACATGCAATATGTACAGAGTACAATTTAAAAATTCTTAGACATGGTAATCAGTAATGATTAACCATAAGTATATTTGAATGAAACAACTCGAGATCGAGTTAAGGAAAACATGCACAATAATTAGGAGTTCAAGTTTAGGAACTTGCATGTATCACCGACTACTGCTACACAGTTTATAACGCTTTATCCGAAGACCTAATATTAGAAATATAGATCCCCACATTAGAATAATAGCATCACAATATCATACTATTATATATATATATATATATATATATATAAATCCTAAACACATAACACATAACCCTATCAATCAACAAACTACCTAAGACTCGGTATCAAGTCAAACTATTTTAAGTCTGAGTTGAAACCAACACAAATCTAACATCCCGATGATCTAGTCGTATAAATCTCGAGTTTAAGTTTAATTAAGCTATGCCTAATCATTTAACATTTTTTTTAGATAATTTTATTATTAGTCAAAATAATTTTCATAGGCTTGTATAATAATTTTCAGATAATTATTACCATTTATCATAATTTTTCAATCATTTATATCGTATTTATATTTATAAATACCACATTATTCTATTATCATTAATATTTATTTAATATTAAATATTAATGAAAATCATAATATTATAATATATTTATAATATTATAAAGTATTTTAATACCTTAAAATCATATTTATATGAGTTTTAAACCTTTAAATTCATTATCCGATAATTGCTATTAATATTAAAATATTAATATTTTTATGACATAATAACAAAAGTTACATTTTATAACTCAAAATATTTTTCTAACCCTTAAATCATTTTTATATAATTTTTAAAGCATTAATTCTAATTTTCCATAATTTATTTAATATATTCATTAAATAAATTAATCATCATTAATATAAATTTATTAATGAAATTCATCACAAAATATCAAAAGTTATTAAAAATAACCTAAAATATTTTCTTATACCATAATATATTTTTTAAAATAATTTTTAGAAATATATTTTGTATTTTCATAATTAAAACTAATTTTCTCTAATTATTTAATAAAAATAATTAATTTTCATAATTAACTGTCGCTAAAGGGCCCAATAGCGGCGAACGTAACTCATATAGGTGTTCTTGAGCATTTTCCAAAACTTCATGTCAGTGACTAAGGTAGCTAGTTTGACCACAATTTAATCCATGTTCCACTTGATTTCTGGGCTTGTATTTGCTTTAATGTTGTAGTTTACATGTAATACTACAACATTCAATCGATTACATGACCAAACTATAATTAAACTGAGAGATTAAAGCTTCAGAAAACTTGTCAAAAGCTGTTCTTCATTTCTGGGTTTTCCAAAAATGAAGAACAGTTCGAGATGTCCACTTTTGATCCTCATAACATGCAATCTGGGCTTGCTTTGTACGATATAAAGGTTCAATCATGAAGTAGGGATGTCAAGTTTCATGTATACAACCTTAAACCAATTTATCATCAACACATTAAAGAAAGCTAGGGCGGTCAAACTCTAACAGAAAACATGTTCTTAAACTTTCTGGGTTTTCCAGAAATGTTCATAGGGCTGGTGGTTAACCCTTGTTTGACCACCCATATTTGTGATTCTGTTAAGGATCTAGGTGAACTAAAGGCTTCAGCATATAGTCTTCATGTCAAGCTACAACAATAAAATAACAACTTGGCCAAAAGCATTACCAGAAGCAAGATCCGAAGCTATCAAAATGCTTGTCAGACTTTCTGGGTTTCTGGGTTGCCCAAAAACTCAGTTAGTCCTGGTCGGTCAACGACCTTTAACCCTAAATAATTTTTGATCTACACATGATCTGGGCTTGATTCAAGTTTTAGATCAAAGACAATATAGCATACTACAGATCTATAACTTTAAACACCATAAATCTTTAACACACAAGAATCTAAGAGCCCTGACATTGGCTTGTAAGACAACATTTTAGGGTTCTTGACCAGTTTTTAAAACTTGATTTTCTAACACCTAGATGTTATGGATCATTGATGTAACATCTTGGATCACTAAATAACATCTCATAACACAACATTAACCAATAACTAACAACTTTTAACAAACAACACATGGATTTACAAAAATTAGGGTTTTATACCTTTGTTGCTTTGATCTTGATTTCTGACTTTTGATTCCTGATCTTGGCAAGCCAAAGGATGTTCTTGGCTTTGATTCTCACTCTTTCTCACTTTAGATTTCGAAAGTGAAGAGAGAGAAAGGGTTGGATAGAATGAGAAGTAAAGTAAGAAATTTTCTTACTTTAATCATTTGATCTTTGTATACATTGTATGTATTGTTGCAAGGTGGCACACCAAATCTAATCTTGGGAGATTTTTAAGCACATGTTGATATCCAAAAAGATGAGTCACCAAGATTTTGTAAAATCTTTTACTTAACTTTTAAGTAAAAGGGTATTTCGGTCATTTTGCATTCACTAAGGGTATTTTGGACATTTCAAATATATCCCATAGATTTAACACTTAAGCTTTTAATACTTAACTTTTGAATTCCCAAATTAGGGTTTTGAATATTCGAATTAGGGTTTTGAATTCTCGAAACTAAAATTAAGGTTCTTGATCCGATCGTTGGGGTTTCTAACAGTTCGTTAGTGTTTTCTAACTTAACCTTGATATTCTTAACATAACTTTAGGTTTTGTTACGATCGTAACTTATCTGATCAATAATTGATCTCTATCCATAAATTGTTCATATAAACTAACATTGTACACATATAAAATCACATATACCGACTCGTATACACTTAAATACTTAACCTTGATAATCTTTACCAAAAGATTTTAAATTCACCAAAATCTTATACCTCATTACCAGACTATCACTTATAGTCTACCAACTTATTCAAGTCTTGTCCAAAAAAATTGAAATTCTTAAAATTTCTTTACAAAACTGCCAATTCCACACACTTATTTTCTGTTTAGGTTCTAATATTGAACCTTAAATCAATCAATTATGATTTTTAAAATTTTCTAAATTCTCGGGTTGTCACTTTCATCCCTTTTTCTAAGAATTTCATCCCCGAAATTCACCTTACACATTACACCATACTGCTTACACCATTCATACACATCATTACATACTACCTAATACACCACACACAAGAAAAAAAAATTTTAAATTGTGCTGAGGAGTCATATATATAATGAATTTTCATTTTTACAAAGGTTTTATGGAAATTCATACGCAAACCGTCATAACTTACGGACACAAAGGGTGATTAGCCCGGTATGCCATGTACTAGCCAAGTACTGTTGGTCAGAACAATTTTTTTCCCCGTTCCTCTTATCTTATCCGCCCTAGGCGCACAAAATTTCTAACCCCAGTTTTTATCGGAATCCGCACCAAAATAATTTGGTTCGGGAGAATTTTCAAAAAATTCTTAGAGTTGTTATAAACGTTGGTATAGCCGAATCGAATAGCTTAGACTCATATTGATAATCAATTTCAAACGATTTAGGAATGTATATGGCCAAACGCCGTTGGCAAATTAAATTTTTGAAAATATTTTTGAGAATGACGTCATGATGTCGTACTGTATTAACAGTCCGTTTGAGGATGCCGTCATTGTATGACTTTATTATAACACATCATAAAATAGTGGGACAACAATTTTTTGATCGAATTCAACACTATGTATTCCTGTATTTACAACTCCATCAACTTTTTATCATCACTGCACCAGGTTACATGGTACATAAGTGATAAATAAAAATATATTTTGATATTTTAAATCATTATCGTCTAGCTGAAACAAGTAGCATAAACTATTCTTTAAACCGTTCAAAAATCATTACAAATATATATATATATATATATATATATATATATATATATATATATTCCAAAAGCACATAATGTGTATTTAGCTTGATGTCAAAATTTTGAAGTCTAGCATAGCTAGGAGTTTTGGAAAACCTATGTCTCCACTAATAATCATTTGCTTAAATAGTCTATCTATTCCTATTATCCTTAAAATTCCATTCACACAAAACTATACCCAGTTCATCAAACTTACCACACTTATGAGTTTATGAACTTCCGACAATCATATGAGTTTAAGAACTTGTCCTAGTCAGACCTTTGACGTCCATTCGTTGAGGGGTTCATAAACATTTCATATAACTATTAGTCACGAACGTTAACATAAGTATGAGTTTTAAGAACTCGTACTTAAACCTTGTATCCTCTACCTATAACCTATCTATCTCATATATACACACGAAAGGAATCACCCTCTTAACATGCATATAACAAATAAATATGACACAAACATTTCAATGACTATCGATCGCATCGTAAACTAAGAGGTTTTTACACCAAGTACAATTCCCCGCCCATAACAAGGAATCATACAACTCATCTGCCGACATGAGTCCTCAATTGAAATCCCCACCTAATCTTAACTCCCTTCTCAATACGAATTTCATTCAACTCGTATTCATAATCCTTTCCTGAATCTGTACCAATTCATAGTACAACTTTCATACAACATTCTTGTCGTTGACTTTTTAATCATTGGATTGATTCTTTTCCCTGCTATAACCTTATTAGATCACGAGGTGATCTTATCGTATATATTACGATTCATTTCTATATCTTGATCGTTTTATTTTACGATCTCCTATCACTGCACTTTTAGTCTTTTAAACTCTATCTATTCACCACTCCTGTTTAACTTTATTATCAGAGTTAGGGAACTCTGTATCTTTACAACTCGGCGAGATTCGTCTTTGAATCTTACCGACACGCTAACTCTATTTGAGTTAGTACTTATCCTAATCATTGCGGTTATTGGTCTCAGGTATTCCTACCTAAGGTTCATAACCAACAGCTATGATAATAATTGTAGCATCCCCAAATCTTGGTCCCAAATCACCACGGATCTGGTATACTAATTCTATAACTATTGCGGAAGATATAAACATAAATTGTTTATACATTAAACTTACACACTTTTCCCCAAGGTCGAGAACCTTCACTTAATACACAGTTCATAACTTATTTGACTTACAACAACATTAATATACAATACTTATACAAATTTAGCTGCACACATAAACTTAAAGCTGGAACTGTCTTTAACCTTTCCTTGTATCCGACGTATTCGCCTTAATCTGCAATGTTTATCATGATATAGCAAGGGTGAGCATAAGTTTGCTCAGTAAGTATAAGTTTATTTAAAGATATATTATGATTGAAAGAATTTGAATAATAAGTTGGCTATAATTCTCCAATATAGTTGAGAACTAGCATGAACAAACTTACATAGCTGAAGAACATTTAACATGAAAATATCAATTATATCTGGACCGAATGGTAATGAAGGTGATCATCCTTTCATACCTGATTAATACACCCAATATGTACAGAGTACAATTTAACATTTCTTAGACAAGACAATCAGCAATGATTAACCATAAATATATTTGAATGAAATAACTCAAGATCGAGTTAAGGAAAACTTGCATAATAATTAGGAGTTCAAGTTTAGGAACTTGCATGTATCACCGACTACTGGGACACAGTTTATAACGCTTTATCCGAAGACCTAATATTAGAAATATAGATCCCCACATTAGAATAATAGCATCACAATATAATACTGTTATATATATATATATATAATAATCCTAAATATATAACACTTAACCCTATCAATCCACAAACTACCTAAGACTTGGTATCAAGTCAAACTATTTTAAGTCTGAGTTGAAACCAACACAAATCTAACATCCAGATGACCTAGTCGGATAAATCTCGAGTTTAAGTTCAATTAAACTCTTCCTAATCATTTAACAATTTTCTTAGATAATTTTATTATCAGTCAAAATAATTTTCATAGGCTTGTAATAATTTTCAGATAATTATTACCATTTATCATGATTTTTCAATCATTTATATCGTATTTATATTATATAAATATCACATTATTCTATTATCATTAATATTTATTTAATATTAAATATTAATGAAAATCATAACATAATATTATAATATATTTATAAGATTAAAAAGTATTTTAATACCTTAAAATCATATTTATATGATTTTTAAACCTTTAAATTCATTATCCGATAATTGCTATTAATATTAAAATATTAATATTTTCATGATAAAATATCAAAAGTTATATTTTATAACTCAAAATATTTTTCTAACCCTAAATCATTTTTATATAATTTTAAAGCATTAATTCTAATTTTCCATAATTTATTTAATATATTCATTAAATAAATTAATCATCATTAATATAAATTTATTAATGAAATTCATCACAAAATATCAAAAGTTATTAAAAATAACTTAAAATATTTTCTTATACCATAATATAATTTTTCATAATTTTTAAAGTTATAAAAATCATTTTTAAATAATTTATTTAATATTATAATTAAATAAATTAAATACCATTTATATTCCAAAATATTATATATTTGTGAAATATACTCTAAATAATTAAAACTAATTTTCTGGACTTTAAAATAATTTTCAGAAATTTATTTTGTATTTTTCATAATTAAAAATTTTCTCTAATTATTTAATAAAAATAATTAATTTTGATAATTAACTATCGCTAAAGGGCCCTGTAGCGACAGAAACGTTGCTATAGGTGTTCTTGAGCATTTTCTAGAACTTCATGTCAGTGATTAAGGTAGCTAGTTTGACCACAATTTAATCCATGTTCCACTTGATTTCTGGGCTTGTATTTGCTATAATATTGTAGTATACATGTAATACTACAACATTCAATCGATTACATGACCAAAGTATAATTAAACTGAGAGATTAAAGCCTCAGAAAACTTGTCAGAAGTTGTTCTTCATTTCTGGGTTTTCCAGAAATGAAGAACTGTGACAACCCGAAAATTTAGACAAATTATTAAAATCTTAATGATGGATTTAAGGTCAAATATTAGACCTAGACAAAAAATAAGTGTATGCGTTCGATACTTTTGGGAAGAAATTTTGAGGATTTCAAAATTATGTGAAGGATTTTGGTGAATTATTCAAGATTAAGTGTATATGTGTGTACGTTTTTATTGACTGGTATTGTGAACGTAATTGGTATGTAGGATTTAATTCAAAGAACGAGTTTTATTAACGTGTAATCTACGCACGAGGCAAGTTTATAAACCTTATCTTGTTACATTTAACAAGTTTTCTAACTCTACATTTACGTTGAGCAAGTTTCTTACCCTAAACTTTCGTTGAGCAAGTTTTCTAACCCTACTTGTTATCGTTATATAAGTTGATTAATTCATCTTTCGATATTGAGCAAGTTCTCATTTTTATTGATCAAGCCTGTCTTGTATATTAAAGTTTATTAATCTTCAAGCATGATGTTGTTATACAATAATTATTCTATTATATACCTTTTGAGATGTTATTCAAGTTAAATATTCATTTACTGTTAAACCTTGTTAGACTAGCGAACCCTTATTGATTCGACTAGTCCATAGTTGATGAGTGTTCTAAATTTCAGAACCCCTTGATGAATTATCCAAACCAAACTTACTTTGGTGCGGACTCGAATGTCAAACTGAGATGAACAACCCTGTATAGGGGATTATTTATGCTTTAGCGTTAAGATATTGTGCATAGTATGGTACTAAGGGCTGATCCCCCTAAGTACGAGAAGAAGAATCCATGGTCTTATGACTGTTAAAGGTTTCAAGTATAACACTTGATAGTCTAGGACATAGTTCAAGGTCTTACGACCCTCAGAATTTTTTTTGATTCTTGTTATTCATTCTTAATTCAAAAGTTGAGCTTTTATATCCGAAGTTATTATTTCTCTCGAATGTTATTATTCATTGTTATATTGTTATACTTGTGGGCAATCGTGCTCACTCTTGCGTAATAATAACATTGCGATTAAAACGAAAGAGCGCGAATTGAACCTTCCACTAGTAAGGGCAAAGGCAAGCTTAGCAAGTAATGAAGACTGATTATTTATGTGATTATGTAATGATAGTTAGGCTTGATGTTACTTAAGACTTATTTGTTTATGTTTTCTGCACAGATGATTTAAGGTTAGAGTAACCTGGGATTTATTTATTATTCAGTTGATGTAACCCCATAAGGGGAGAGATTTTATTATTATTTATTTCTATTGCATGGTTTGCATTTATTTATGGGTAGATAGATAGATGATGCTTGTACAGTGAACACCAAATCCTGTAGAAATGGAAGTACCGGATTTGGGGGTGTCTCAAAGTTGGCTATAATTCTTCAATATAGTTGAGAACTAGCATGAACAAACTTGCATAGCTGAAGAACATTTAACATGAACATATCTATTATATCTTGACCGAATGGTAATGAAGGTGATCATCCTTTCATACCTGATTAATACATTCAATATGTACATAGTACAATTTAAAAATTCTTAGACATGATAATCAGCAATGATTAACCATAAGTATATTTGAATGAAACAACTCGAGATCGAGTTAAGGAAAACATCCACAATAATTAGGAGTTCAAGTTTAGGAACTTGCATGTATCATCATAAACTACTCTTTACTACACGCTTTATAACGCTTTATCCAGAAGACCTAATATTAGAAATATAGATCCCACATTAGAATAATAGCATCATAATATCATACTATTATATATATATATATATATATATATATATATATATATATATATATATATATATATATATATATATATATATAAATCCTAAACACATAACACATAACCCTATCAATCAACAAACTACCTAAGACTCGGTATCAAGTCAAACTATTTTAAGTCTGAGTTGAAACCAACACAAATCTAACATCCCGATGATCTAGTCGAATAAATCTCGAGTTTAAGTTCAATTAAGCTATGCCTAATCATTTAACATTTTTCTTAGATAATTTTATTATTAGTCAAAATAATTTTCATAGGCTTGTATAATAATTTTCGGATAATTATTACCATTTATCATGATTATTCAATCATTTATATTGTATTTATATTATATAAATACCACATTATTCTATTATCATTAATATTTATTTAATATTAAAATTAATGAAAATCATAACATAATATTATAATATATTTATAATATTATAAAGTATTTTAATATAAATATGATTTTAAACCTTTAAATTCATTATCCGATAATTGTTATTAATATTAAAATATTATTATTTTTATGACAAAATAACAAAAGTTACATTTTATAACTCAAAATAGTTGTCTAACCCTTAAATCATTTTTATATATTTTTAAAGCATTAATTCTAATTTTCCATAATTTATTTAATATATTCATTAAATAAATCAATCATCATTAATATAAATTTATTAATGAAATTCATCACAAAATATCAAAAGTTATTAAAAATAACTTCAAATATTTTCTTATACCATAATATAATTTTTCATAATTTTTCAAGTATTAAAATCATTTTTAAAAATTTATTTAATAATATAATTAAATAAATTAAATACCAATTATATTCCAAAAATATTAATTATTTATGAAATATACTCTAAATAGTTAAAAAATAATTTTCGGACTTTAAAATAATTTTTAGGAATTTATTTTGTATTTTTCATAATGAAAAACTAATTTTCTCTAATTATTTAATAAAAATAATTAATTTTCATAATTAACAGTCGCTAAAGGGCCCAATAGCGACAGAACCGGGGTTATATGTGTTCTTGAGCATTTTCCAAAACTTCATGTCAGTGACTAAGGTAGCTAGTTTGACCACAATTTAATCCATGTTCCACTTGATTTCTAGGCTTGTATTTGCTTTAATGTTGTAGTTTACATGTAATACTACAACATTCAATCGATTACATGACCAAACTATAACTAAACTGAGAGATTAAAGCTTCAGAAAACTTGTCAAAAGTTGTTCTTCATTTTTGGGTTTTCCAGAAATGAAGAACAGTTCGAGATGTCCACTTTTGATCCTCATAACATGCAATCTGGGCTTGCTTTGTACGATATAAAGGTTCAATCATGAAGTAGGGATGTCAAGGTTCATGTATACAACCTTAAACCAATTTATCATCAACACATTAAAGAAAGCTAGGGCGGTCAAACTTTGACAGAAAACATGTTCTTAAACTTTCTGGGTTTTCCAAAAATGTTCATAGGGTTGGTGGTTAACCCTTGTTTGACCACCCATATTTGTGATTCAGTTAAGGATCTGGGTGAACTAAAGGCTTCAGCATGTAGTCTTCATGTCAAGCTACAACAATAAAATAACAACTTGGCCAAAATCATTACCAGAAGCAAGATCCGAAGCTATCAAAACGCTTGTCAGACTTTCTGGGTTTCTGGGTTGCCCAGAAACTCAGTTTGTCATGGTCGGTCAACGACCTTTGACCCTAAATAACTTTTGATCTACACATGATTTGGGCTTGATTCAAGTTTCAGATCAAAGACAATATAGCATACTACAGATCTATAACTTTAAACACCATAAATCTTTAACACACAAGAATCTAAGAGCCCTGACATTGGCTTGTAAGACAACATTTTAGGGTTCTTGACTAGTTTTTAAAACTTGATTTTCTAACACCTAGATGTTATGGATCCTTTATGTAACATCTTGGATCACTAAATAACATCTCATAACACAACATTAACCAATAACTAATAACTTCTAACAAATAACACATGGATTTACAAAAATTAGGGTTTTATACCTTTGTTGCTTTGATCTTGATTTCTGAATTTTGATTCCTGATCTTGGCAAGCCAAAGGATGTTCTTGGCTTTGATTCTCACTCTTTCTCACTTTAGATTTCGAAAGTGAAGAGAGAGAAAGGGTTAGATAGAATGAGAAGTAAAGTAAGAAATTTTCTTACTTTAATCCTTTGATCTTTGTATACATTGTATGTATTGTTGCAAGGTGGCACACCAAATCTAATCTTGGGAGATTTTTAAGCACATGTTGATATCCAAAAAGATGAGTCACCAAGATTTTGTAAAATCTTTTACTTAACTTTTAAGTAAAAGGGTATTTTGGTTATTTTGCATTCACTAAGGGTATTTTGGACATTTCAAATATATCCCATAGATTTAACACTTAAGCTTTTAATACTTAGCTTTTGAATTCCCAAATTAGGGTTTTGAATATTCGAATTAGGGTTTTGAATTCTCGAAACTAAAATTAAGGTTCTTGATCTGATCGTTAGGGTTTCTAACAGTTCGTTAGTGTTTTCTAACTTAAGCTTGATATTCTTAACAAAACTTTAGGTTTTGTTACGATCGTAACTTATCTGATCAATAATTGATCTCTATCCATAAATTGTTCACATAAACTAACATTGTACACATATAAAATCACATATACCGACTCGTATACACATAAATACTTAACCTTGATAATCTTTACCAAAAGATTTTAAATTCACCAAAATCTTATACCTCATTACCAGACTATCACTTATAGTCTACCAACTTATTCAAGTCTTGTCCAAAAAAATTGAAATTCTTAAAATTTCTTTACAGAACTGCCAATTCCACACACTTATTTTCTGTTTAGGTTCTAATATTGAACCTTAAATCAATCAATTATGATTTTAAAAATTTTCTAAATTCTCGGGTTGTCACATTCACCCCTTCTTCTTAGAATTTCGTCCTCGAAATTCACCTTACACCTTACACCGTACTGCTTACACCATTCATACACATCATTACATGCTACCTAATACACCACCCACAAGAGTAAAAAAATTTAAATTGTGCTGAGGAGTCATATATATAATGAATTTTCATTTTCGCAAAGGTTTTATGGAAATTCATACGCAAACCGTCATAACTTACGGACACAAAGGGTGATTAGCCCGGTATGCCATGTACTAGCCAAGTACTGTTGGTCAGAACAATTTTTTTCCCCGTTCCTCTTATCTTATCCGCCTTAGGCGCACAAAATTTCTTACCCTAGTTTTTATCGGAATCCGCACCAAAACAATTTGGTTCGGGAAAATTTTCAAAAAACGCTTAAAGTTGTTATAAACATTGGTATAGCCGAATCGAATAGCTTAGACTCATATTGATAATCAATTTCAAACGATTTAGGAATGTATATGGCCAAAAGCCGTTGACAAATTAAATTATTGAAAATATTTTTGAGAATGACGTCATGATGTCGTACTGTATTAACAGTCCGTTTGAGGATGCCGTCATTGTATGACTTTATTATAACACATCATAAAATAGTGGGACAATGATTTTTCGATCGAATTCAACACTATGTATTCCTGTATTTACAACTCCATCAACTTTTTATCATCTCTGCACCAAGTTATATGGTACATAAGTGATAAATAAAAATATATTTTGATATTTCAAATCATAGACTATTCTTTAAACCGTTCAAAAATCATTACAAATATATATATATATATATATATATATATATATATATATATATATATATATTTCAAAAGCACATAATGCGTATTTAGCTTGACGTCAAAATTTTGAAGTCTAGCATAGTTAGGAGTTTTGGAAAACCTATGTCTCCACTAATAATCATTTGCTTAAACAGTCTATCTATTCCTATTATACTTAATACTCCATTCACACAAAACTATACCCATTTCATCAAACTTACCACACTTATGAGTTCAGGAACTTTCCACAATCATATGAGTTTAAGAGCTTGTACTAGTCAGACCTTTGACGTCCATTCGTTGAGGGGTTCATAAACATTTCATATAACTATGATTCACGAACGTAACATAAGTATGATCTTTAAGAACTCGTACTTAACCTTGTATCCTCTACCTATAACCTATTTATCTGTTATACACACGAGAAAGGAATCACCCTCTTAACATGCATATAACAAATAGCGCGACACAAACATTTCAATGATTATCAGTACCAGAAACTAAGAGGTTTTTACTCAAAGTACAATTCCCCGCCCATAACAAGGAATCATACAACTCATCTGCCGACATGAGTCCTCAATTGAAATCCCCACCTAATCTTAACTCCCTTCTCAATACGAATTTCATTCAACTCGTATTCATAATCCTTTCCCGAATCTGTACCAATTCATAGTACAACTTTCATACAACACTCTTGTCGTTAACTTTTTAATCACTAGATTGATTCTTTTCCCTGCTATAACCTTATTAGATCACGGGGTGATCTTATCGTATATATTACGATTCATTTCTATATCTTGATCGTTTTATTTTACGATCTCCTATCACTGCACTTTTAGTCTTTTAAACTCTATCTATTCACCACTCCTGTTTAACTTTATTATCAGAGTTAGGGAACTCTGTATCTTTACAACTCGGCAAGATTCATCTTTGAATCTTACCGACACGCTAACTCTATTTGAGTTAGTACTTATCCTAATCATTGCGGTTATTGGTCTCAGGTATTCCTACCTAAGGTTCATAACCAACAGCTCTGATACTAATTGTAGCATCCCTAAATCTGGGTCCCAAATCACCACGGATCTGGTATACTAATTCTATAACTATTGCGGAAGATATAAACATAAATTGTTTATACATTAAACTTACACACTTTTCCCCAAGGTCGAGAACCTTCACTTAATACACAGTTCATAACTTATTTGACTTACAACAACATTAATATACAATACTTATACAAATTTAGTCGCACACATAAACTTAAAATTTGGGCATCTTTAACCTTTCCTTGTATCCGACGTATTCGCCTTAATCTGCAATGTTTATCATGATATAACAATGGTGAGCATAAGTTTGCTCAGTAAGTATAAGTTTATTTAATGATATATTATGATTGAAAGAATTTGAATAATAAGCTGGCTATAATAATCCAATATAGTTGAGAACTAGCATGAACAAACTTGCATAGCTGAAGAACATTTAACATGAAAATATCAATTATATCTGGACCGAATGATAATGAAGGTGATAATCCTTTCATACCTGATTAATACACGCAATATGTACAGAGTACAATTTAACAATTCTTAGACAAGACAATCAGCAATGATTAACCATAAGTATATTTGAATGAAACAACTCAAGATCGAGTTAAGGAAAACTTGTATAATAATTAGGAGTTCAAGTTTAGGAACTTGCATGTATCACCGACTACTGGTACACAGTTTATAACGCTTTATCTGAAGACCTAATATTAGAAATATAGATCCCCACATTAGAATAATAGCATTACAATATAACACTTAACCCTATCAATCCACAAACTACCTAAGACTTGGTATCAAGTCAAACTATTTTAAGTCTGAGTTGAAACCAACACAAATCTAACATCCAGATGACCTAGTCGGATAAATCTCGAGTTTAAGTTCAATTAAACTCTTCCTAATCATTTAACAATTTTCTTAGATAATTTTATTATCAGTCAAAATAATTTTAATAGGCTTGTAATAATTTTCAGATAATTATTACCATTTATCATGATTTTTCAATCATTTATATCGTATTTATATTATATAAATATCACATTATTCTATTATCATTAATATTTATTTAATATTAAATATTAATGAAAATCATAACATAATATTATAATATATTTATAAGATTACAAAGTATTTTTAATACCTTAAAATCATATTTATATGATTTTTAAACCTTTAAATCCATTATCCGATAATTGCTATTAATATTAAAATATTAATATTTTCATGATAAAATATCAAAAGTTACATTTTATAACTCAAAATATTTTTCTAAACCTAAATCATTTTTATATAATTTTAAAGCATTAATTCTAATTTTCCATAATTTATTTAATATATTCATTAAATAAATTAATCATCATTAATATAAATTTATTAATGAAATTCATCACAAAATATCAAAAGTTATTAAAAATAACTTAAAATATTTTCTTATACCATAATATAATTTTTCATAATTTTTTCAAGCATTAAAATTATTTTTAAATAAATTATTTAATATTATAATTAAAAAATTAAATACCATTTATATTCCAAAAATATTATATATTAATGAAATATACTCTAAATAATTAAAAACTAATTTTAGGACTTTAAAATAATTTTCAAAAATTTATTTTGTATTTTTCATATTTAAAAATTTTCTCTAATTATTTACTAAAAATAATTAATTTTCATAATTAACTATCGCTAAAAGGCCCTGTAGCAACAGAACCGTTGCTATAGGTGTTCTTGAGCATTTTCTAGAACTTCATGTCAGTGACTAAGGTAGCTAGTTTGACCATAATTTAATCCATGTTCCACTTGATTTCTGGGCTTGTATTTGCTTTAATGTTGTAGTATACATGTAATACTACAACATTCAATCGATTACATGACCAAAGTATAATTAAACTGAGAGATTAAAGCTTCAGAAAACTTGTCAGAAGTTGTTTTTCATTTCTGGGTTTTCCAGAAATGAAGAACTGTGACAACCCGAAAATTTAGACAAATTATTAAAATCTTAATGATGGATTTAAGGTCAAATATTAGACCTAGACAGAAAATAAGTGTATGCGTTCGATACTTTTGGAAAGGAATTTTGAGGATTTCAAAATTCTGTGAAGGATTTTGGTAAATTATTCAAGATTAAGTGTATATGTTCATGATATTATATGTGTACAATATGTGGTTAAAGGTCAAGGGTTGACCGGATAAATTTTATCAGTGTCAAACCCTAATGTTATTAGGAATGTCAACGTTCAGTTAGAAAACCCTAACGTCTGATAAGAAACCCTAGAAACCGGTTCTGAAACCCTAATTTCAGTTCCGAGAGTCCAAAACCCAAATTCAGAAATTTAAAATCCTAGATTGGGAATGCAAATGCTGGTATAAGGTTTAAACGTTATTAATTATAATTTATTGGGAAAAACCCTAATGATTCATTGGAAACCCTAATTGATTTTTAGAAAACCCTCATACCAGATATGAAAACCCTAATTTCAAATTCTGGGAATTTGAAACCCTAATCTGGGAACTTAAAGGATAATTATAACGCTTAAGTGCTATTAATTAGGGTAAAGCTTAATTAATTAGCAAACCCTAATTTCAAAATTTTAAACCCTAATTATTTCGTCAAAAACTCTAATGCACAATTTTGGATTTAATTGTTAAATTAGCAATATTAATTAGGGAATAATAATCCTAATTAGCAAGATTGAATTTGATGATTAGAAAATCTTAGTATAATTAGACAATTCTAATCATAATTTACAAATGTTAATTTTCTATTTTGAAAACCGGAATTTGGAAATCCTAGAAAATGACTTTTGGAAACTATAGGTTTTAACCCTAAGGGTTTGCAACAAATGACAATTCTAGAAATTAAATAGTATGGAAATGACTATTTTTCCCTTTTGTATTTTTAATGAGTTGGTGAGTAGATTTTGACTTTAGGTGAGTTGTTCACCAAAACCTAGCCTAGCCATGTGACTAATTTAATACATATCAACCATCTAGATTGCTATATGTTAACTTATGGATCAAAGAATTATAAACGGTTAAACTACCTACCCTGTTAACTGACATGAGTTTCTGGAAAAGCTCAAGAACATCCCAAGAACACATTTAGTGACGGTTGTGTCGCCTAAAATACCTTTAGCGGCAGATAAATTGGAAAATTAATTATTTTAATTAATAAATCGAAATAATTAGTTTTTAATTATTAAAATTACATAATAAATTATGAAAAATTATTTAAAGCCTGAAAAATAGTTTTTAATTATTTTGAGTATATTTCAAAAATATTTAATATTTTTGGAATATAAAAGATATTTATTTATTTAATTATAATATTAAATAAATTATTTAAAAATGGTTTTAATTCATGAAAATCATGAAAAATTATGTTATGATATTAGAAAATATTTTAAGTTATTTTTGATGACTTTTAATAATTTGTGATAAATTTCATTAATAATTTATTATTAATGGTAAATAATTTATTTAATAAATATATTAAATAAAATATGGAAAAATAGTATTAATGTTTTAAAAATAAAATAAAAATGATTTAAGTCTTATAAAAATATTTTAAGTTATAAAATATAAATGTTGATATTTTGTCATGAAAATATAAATATTTTAATATTAATAGCAATTATCGGATAATGGATTTAAGTGTTTAAAAATCATATAAATATGATTTTAACGTATTAAAAATATATTATAATATTAAGTTATGATTTTCATTAATGTTTAATATTAAATAAATATTAATGATAAAGAAATTATGTGGTATTTAATTTATATAAATACGATATAGGTGATTGAAAAATTATGATAAATGATATTAATTATCTGAAAATTATTATGAGCCGATGAAAAATATTTTGACTGACAATAAATTATCTAAGATATTGTTAAGTGTTTAGGCAGAGTTTAATTGAACTTAAACTTGATGTTTGTCCTACTTGACTGTCGGGATGTTAGAATTTTGTCGGGTTCAACTCAGACTTAAATAGTCTGACTTGATGCTAAGTTTTATGTGCTGAATAGACTGATAGGGTTATGTGCTATGTGTTTAGGTTATTCTATGTATATAAATATAACAGTATTATATTGTGATGATATTATTCTAATATTAGAGATCTATATTATTAATATTAGGTCTTCGGATAAAGCGATATAGAATGTGTAACGGTAATCAACAGTTCATGCAAGTTTTTCTTAACTCTACTAAGAGTTGTTTCATTCGAATATGCTTATGGTTAATCATTGCTGATTGCCATCTAGAATTGTACTCTATACATATTGCATGTATAAGTCAGGTGTGAAAGGCTGATAACCTTCATTACCGTTCAGTCCATATATATTTGTTCATGTTTAATACTTGTTCAGTCAAAAGTTTGTTTGTACTAATTCATAACTATATTGATGAATTATAGTCAGCTTATTATTCAGACTCTTTCAATCATGATATATCCCTAAATATAAATTTAAACTTGCTGGGCAACTTTTGTAAGACCCCGAATTTTATGAAATGAAAGTATTCAATTTTCTTATAATTATTCTATTTAGTAAATGGTTAAATTGATAAAAGCTTAAAGTTAAGGGTGATATGTGAAAAATTTGCAAAGTATGCAAGTTGTTATAAAATATTCGTTTGGTCGGGGAATATTCTTTTTGTCGGGAATATCCGTACGATGGCACAATCATTGATGGACCCATAATGGAAGTATTGTCGTAGTTAGAAAATGAAAGAATTATCATTTTATAAAAATAACGGCGAAAGTGTTACCGTGAACTGTTGAACTACTTCGGTAGTAAAAGAAATGCGATGTCTGGCGTGGTTGCATAGTAGCACACTACGGTATTAATTATTGATGCTTACGTAAGAAGTCAGTCAGTTATACTCAATTATTACTACAGTAATTGCTACATCATATCTCTCATATTATTGATAAAATTATTGTCACAGTATCATCTGTATAATATGTTATATTATTAAATCAATAATTGAGACGACAAAGTTATTCATATTATTATTTGCAATATTGACAATGTCTAGAAGTTCTGTCAAGGAGATGTTAGATAATCTAATTGCGTGCCAATAGGGAGAAATCCTTATCGGAAAGCCCCCTCTTTCCTGGGAATGACCTGGTTGTTAAATATTGTGAGTTATAATATTAATGATGAATAAGTTCGTGTTGATTAAAGATGAAATTGATAGTTCCATTGTGTTGGAATTATTAGTGTTAGTGAAAATCGACATTTATTTCGATAATAATTGATGTCTGGAGGTTATATTGACTAATCGGGTAATTAAATGGATAAATGAGCAATTAATTGTTATTGATACACATGATTATAACTATTTTTTCATATGTGTGTACTATTGATTCAGATTCATTTACTATTAGGGGAGTTGGTGCAAGATTGATAATACATACATGACTAAGTTAAAAATGGAGGTATAGTTGAAGGTACTATACTATAATTAATTTTTTCACATGTTTAGAACTATTGAGTCACATGATTTACTATTGATTCACATGATTTACTATTAGGGGAGGTGGTGCAAGTTTGGTAATACTTGCAGAACTAAATTACAAATGAAGGAAAACATGAAGGTATTATACTGTAATATTTTGAGCCCCAAAATGTGCAATTATCGAAACTATAGTTTCCTATAAATAGAACTCATTCCTTCATTTTTTTTCCACTAATTCACTAAGTCTCACAAGAGCAATTATTATAGAGAAATTATAGAGAGAGAAACTATAAAGAGAAAGAAGAAACGAAGTCTGCTACTTCACTATTCTAGTATCCAGTCTTCTTCTGAGGTAAGGGATATCATTATTGTGTAAGGGGTATTATTCTTTCGTATTCATGAAGAGAGTTATTTTCTTTCAATACTCGTAAGGGTTATTATTCCATTCTTTATTATTATGTTGGAATAACTTTGCCTAGGCGAACTACTAGCATACATGGTGAAATTCTTACATTATTCCATTCTTTATTATTACATTAGAATATCTTATACATCTTTGATTCGCATGACCTAGTTCCATTCTTTATTATTCTGTTGGAATATCCTGTCTATGCGGATTACGGATGACATGGTTCCGTTCTTTATTATTCAGTTGGAATATCATGTCTATGCGGATTACGCATGACCTGGTTCCATTATTTATTATTCTGTTGGAATAACCTGTCTGTGCGGTCTATCGCATGCCTGGTGAATTCTTTTGTTATTCCATTCTTTATTATTCTGTTGGAATAACCTATCTTTGTGGACTATCACGTGTATGGTGAATGATCCTTCGTATTCATTCTTTATTAAATTGTGGAAATGATCTGTCTACAGGGATAACCGCATGGCGGGTGAAAATCCATTTGCAGTTTCGTATATTCTATTATACTCGTATGAGATATCATTTCTTTTTTACTCGTCATGGAATATAATTTTCTTTGGTATTTTTTATGACTTACTATTCATGGGTTATTATTCACCGGGTTACTATTCACTCTAGTATTATTCACTCGGGTATTCGGGGCACTTTTCGTGTCAGAGTACTATTCACGAGTTACTATTTATGTGTTACTATTCACCCAAATTACTATTCACCCGAATATTATTCACTCGAGTATTTGGGGTACTTTTGATGTCGGGGTACTATTCACGAGGTACTATTCCTGAAGTATTATTCACAGGGTACTATTTACAGGGTACTATTTACCCAAAAAATATATTTCTTTTCTGTCCAAATTATTTTTGGTACATGAATATTATTCTTGAATTTTACTCCATAAAGCAGTATCATGTTGATAATTTGGATATTTTTAAACTTTGGATAAATTTAAAGTCTTTAATATTTATCCTTGATTTCGTTTGATTAATGTTTATATCATTGTCATCATCCTTATGCTTATATTATGATGAAAGTCATCTTTGCCTTACGTGCAAAGATAGACTGTTAATTATTGGTTTTTACAGTCGTATATCTTTGGCTTACGTGTAAAGATGGACAGGTGTATGACATGATCATGACCACTGGTGATAATAACAAATATCCTTAGCTCGTAGTGCATGGATAATTTGATGATGTGATTGGCAGGATTATGACCATTAGTTAACAGTTGAATGCCTTTGGTCGTAGTGCACTAACAGACAATTGATTGGTATGATCATGACCATTCGTTTTATAGTTGAATATATTTGGCCCGTAGTGCAAAGATAGACAACTGATTGGTATGATCATTGTTATTACATTTGAATATCTTTAGCATTTGGGGTAAGGATATTGAGTAAACGTTCTATTAAGCCTTTGTGAGGAGAAACTGTTGATTCACATTATTATAAATATGAATTGTGAATTTAACTTAACATCTTTAGTGGTTTAGGTAAAAACAGTTGATGAAAGTTCTATTTGTCTTGGGTATAATAAAGAACTGTTGATAGGTATTACAGCGATAAAGTTGATGAAAAACTTTTTAAATCATAGAAGATAGTAGATTTTATTCTATACTTGACTCTTCTAATGGATTGTCTATTCCGCTGCAGTTGTTGATCTAAAACTTGTTGTCTATTGTATTATATCAGTTGTTATGCTGTTGAAGGCAAAGGATAATTTATTCTACATTATCTTAGTCATAATATTTCTTACTGGGCTAATTGAGCTCACCCTTTTTTTTCAATTTCGTCTCTTCAGGAAATGAGAATATAGCTGGGACAAGTCGGGGAATGGAGTGATGGTCCCGGATAAATGGGTTTAGTAGTCCTCATTATTCTACAGAATAATGTGATAATAATTATAATGAGGACACCAAGTGTGGATATTGTCTAGATGACAATATTCTTGTTTAAACTTTCAGTTATGTTTTGTCGTATTTTACACGACTGTTGTATAATTAAGTTGTATTTGAATTTATGTACCATGTATTTGGCGACTCAAGATGGGTGATGAATACCTGTTTTGGGGGTGTCACAGTTGGTATCAAAGCTTAGGGATATGATCCCTGGCTGAAATGTGAGACAAGAACTAGGAGGGGAGAGTTGGGAAATTCCTTCGCTAGTATGACCTACCTAACTTTATTTGGTATTTAATTGGTCGGACATAATATAGAGATAATATGTGATATGTCAATTAACCCTTATTTTGAAACTATATTCTAGAATTATATCTGAAATACAGGAGATGAGAAATGGGAAAATTCTGATAGAGAGGAAATACCCGGGAAGGTACAATCTGAAAAGAAAGCGAGGTATCCTCACCTCTTCGGCATACCAGGTACGTACGTAAATTTCGAGGGCAAAATTTCATAAGGAGGGGAGATTGTAAGACCCCGAATTTTATGAAATGGAAGTATTCAATTTTCTTATAATTATTCTATTTAGTAAATGGTTAAATTGATAAATGGTTAAAGTTAAGGGTTGTAACGACCCCAAAATAGGTCCATTCAATCCAACCCATTCTGAGTCGCCAAATACATGGTACAGAATACAACTATAACTTTATTACAACAATTGTCGTGCAAAATACAACCACACATATACTGTGAGTTTGGATACAAATATATACCAAATGTGACACATGTCCCAACCGTGGACAACACCTCACAAAGGACACCTTACATAAAGGTATAGTCAAAACCTGTTTTAGAAACTAAAATCTTTGGGAAGTGCTCAAGAAAACCTTCGTACATGGGAGGCTATGCGTCTAGGTTATGATAGATATCATATGGCCACGAAATTATCCTTGGTTGACCCAATAGACCCCCAAGAAAAATGAGAAGATTACTATCATATTCTTCCCAATGGTGAGTCTTCTCTTAACATATCATTATCTCCACTTGTCTCTAATTGAGAATTATACTTCAAACAAACACCAAGATCATATAGGTAGTGTTGGCGAAGATATACTCGATGAAGTGGATGTGCACAACCTATCTTATGATGACACGAGGTTGTATGTCTTTAGACATCTTGTATGATAGTGGCAAAACACCCTTCCAACGTTGAGTTTGCGACCTATATGATTCACCAAATATAACTACTAAAAGATGACCACCGATTCTATTCCCTCCCTACCCCGCTCGACCCGACTACACTCTTATTACATGAAAGGAATTATGAAACGGAAGGGTGAGCACAACTAGCCCAGTAAAGAATATCATTACTAAAGATAATTAAATTATCAATAGCCTTCATCAATAATAAATCAGAGATTTAGAACATATGGTAGATGATAAAATTTTCAACCATAGTTGCGGTAGACGAGCAATCCATTAGAAGAGTCAAATAGACTATAAAGTCTATTATCTTCTCCATGTTAAAAATCCACCAACAATGTTTTATCCCTGTAACATCAATCAACAATTTTGGTCCACAATCATATGAATAACTCATAATCATAATTGTAGTTCTAAATTCCTCTTCTCATCCGGGAATGAAGATAATTTTCATCACCTATCTTTACCGAAACATCAAAGATCATGGTTACACCAAATCACATTTCTTGTTCATAATCATACTAATAATTTCATCTTTGCACTACTGACGAAAGATATTCATTTGTATCACCAGTTGGTCATGCTCATTCAACACATGTTCATCTTTGCACTCTTGGCCAAAGATATTCAACAACATGTCATCTTTGCCTACTCTGACCAAAGATATTCATCAATAATTCATCTTTACTCTGAGGCGAGAATGATATTCCTCAACAGTTCATATTTGCACTATAGGCCAAATATATTATTATCTCAAAGAAATATATAATCATTTCAGAATTTATATAAACAATAATTATAACCATGTTGATCATTTCACCTTTGCACTTAAGCTAAAGATATTTAATTATATATTCAATTGTCATGATCATACCAGTCAACAATTCAACTTTGCACTATTGGCCAAAGAGAACCCATAGTCATGATCATACCAAAATCTACCCATTTTACACTCAAGTCAAAGAAAATATCATCATTAGGGTTATAAAAATGTTATATATGATAGTAAAATCAATATAATCAAAACATTTAGATTTAATCTCAAGAGTAATATTCATAAATCAACTATAATTTGGTTAGAAAAAGAAACCAATTTTGTAAATGAATAGTACCCGTGAATAGTAACTTCGTGAATAGTAACTCGTGAATAGTAACCCCCAAACATGAAAAAGGTAGAAATTCCACAATAAAATCCATACCAATATTTACGTATAATGATATTGAAAATAATAATATTTCTTAAGCTTATAAACAATTTATTTTAATTGTTTACACTTTACTAAATAATGCATTTAATCATTCTAAAATGCCAAACTCATAAGATTTCATCACCAATAACCAAAACCCTCATCAAAAATCTGCATATACCTCATATAGGATTCTCAAAGCCATAAAATCTTATTTTCCAATTTTTCTTACTTCACACAACATATTTAATTCATTTACTCATAACTAGTCCATTTTCATGAAAATACCAAATCAGTTCCAAAAATATTTCTTTTACGAGATTTAGCGAATATAGTCTCATATTGAACATATATTTTTCTCGAATTTTTAAAATTCATTTACTGTTTTTCATATGGCCAAAACCTTGAATATTAAAACATTTATCATAAATTTTACTTTAATCCAAAAATTCTAAAATTTATAGAATATACCCATGTTATATATATATTACTCCCAATAAAAATTTCATCAATTTTGGAGTTAACCACAAGGAGTTATAAGCGGTTACTTTTAAAATAGTCTTTTCCCATAAAATTCATAACTCTTAATCTATACATCCAAAATCGCCATTTTGGACACAATCAACAAAACTCATCAAATTATCATTTCAAATTTTTCCAGAATTTTGAAGGTCTGAAAAGTTACGAAACATGAAAAACATCACAACCCTTAAAATCTTTACCTCAAAAAGCGGTATTTACATTTGGAATAACGCTTTGAAACGAACTTGCACCGTATAGCAACACTCAAGATACAAGAATACACTTGATAATATAGAGAGAATAGAGAAAACTTGATTTACGGTGTGATTTTCAATTCTAACTTAAGCTTATTTATAGGAAAATGCTAGAACGCTGAAAGGAGACTAAAATAATAAAATATTATTTTTCTTTTCTACACACCAACCATCCAAGGCCAGCCATCCAAGCATGCCAATTACGAAAAAATATAGCACCCACATGTTATTAACACCAACTAAAGTGGGTCCCACCATATAATTTAATAAAAATCATTTTATTTTACGAAACTTCAATAATTCATAGAAAATAGCCCGTTTATCATAAAAAATTGAAACTTCGCGATTTTCCATGGGAAATTCCATTCTCTACAACTTTGCGAGAAGAAAATTTTCTAAATTCCAAGCGAAATTGGCCAAGAAATCAACAAACGAAGCGATTTTACGATTACATAATCAATTTTCGATCAAGAATTGTGTCCACCGACACCCAAAACATATGTTAAATATTTAATGCCACAAAAATACTCTTCCTCCTCATATACTCATATATCCTACATTCATTGTAAAAATATTACCGTTAATATATTATTAAAATAATATATTTAAATGAATTATTTTATCGAGAAAAGATAAAATATTAATTTTCAATAGTTGTCACATTAAAAATTTTCTCCATCTATATCCACAATAAATATTTTCTTTATCATAATAATCAATAATTAATTATTCACAAATAATATTACAGACTCACGATCTTGACAACCGAGTGGTTCCTTGGATAGAGGGGGCTTTCAATAAGGATTTCTCCTTCTTGGCGCAATTAGGTGACCAAACCTCTCCTTGGATGTAACTTTCTAGACATTGCCAATAATGTTATCGATAATATTATTCAAATAATTTGAATTATTGATCGATAATAGAAAATCTTGTCGATGACAATTATTGAAACAATAATAATATATAATATCAACGTAGCAATTATTGAATCAATAAAATAAAATATTGAGCGAATAATTCTTTGTAATAATTATTGAGTAGTGCCTTCTTACGTAAGAATCAATAATTCAAAATCTTGTGTATCTACTGGTAATATCTCTTTGTGCAACAGCGTATTATTGTATTTTAACCACCGAGTATTCAACGATGTTAACGGTAAAAACTCAAACTTGTCGTTTTTCTTCATCAAGCATGGTTATTCGTTATGGGGCCCTGAATATTCAATTGGCAAATGAGTAAATGCGGATATTCCCGACAAAAAAAAATATTCCACGACCAAACGAATATTCTCCGACAACAATGAATATTTTATAACCACTTGCGTATTTTAAAAAAAAAATCATATATCATCCTTAACTTTAACTTTTATCAATTTTAACATTTACTGAATAATAATTATAAGAAAAATTGAATAATTTTATTTCATAAAATTCGGGGTCTTACAAGGGTAGTATGTGAAAATTTTGCAAAGTATGCAAGTTGTTATAAAATATTCATTTGGTCGAGGAATATTTTTTTTTTTTGGGAATATCCAGTATGCGGCACATACAATGTTTACACATCATAATATTATAATTATATACCCCATAATAGAAGTATTGTCGTAGTTAGAAAATGACAAAATTATAATTTTATAAAAATAACGGCAAAAGTGTTACCGTTAAAACTGTTGAACTACTCATTAGTAAAGTACAATGCGATGTCTGGCGTGGTTGCATAAGTAGCACTCAGGTATTAATTATTGATGCTTCGTACGTAAGAATCGATCGATTATACTCAATTATTACTACGATAATTGCTACATCATATCTCTCATATTATTGATAAAATTATTGTCACGATTATCATCATATAATATGTTATATTATTAAATCAATAATTGAGACGACAAAGTTATTCATATTATTATTTGCAATATTGACAATGTCTAGAAGTTACATCGAGGAGATGTTAGATAATCTAATTGCGTGCAATAGAGAGAAATCCTTATCGAAAGCCCCTCTTCTTGACACAGTTGTTAAATATTGTGAGTTATAATATTAATGATGAATAAGTTCGTGTTGATTAAAGATGAAATTGATAGTTCCATTGTGTTGGAATTATTAGTGTTAGTGAAAATTGACATTTATTTCGATAATAATTGATGTCTAGAGGTTATATTGACCAATCGGGTAATTAACCGGATAAATGAGCAATTAATTGCTATTGATACACATGATTATAACTATTTTTTCACATGTGTGTACTATTGATTCACATTCATTTACTATTAGGGGAGTTGGTGCAAGATTGATAATACTTGCATGACTAAGTTAAAAATGGAGGTATAATTGAAGGTAGTATAATTTTTTTACATGTTTAGAACTATTGAGTCACATGATTTACTACTGATTCACATGATTTACTATTAGGGGAGGTGGTGCAAGTTTGATAATACTTGCAGGACTAAATTAAAAATGAAGGAAAAGATGAAGGTATTATATTGTAATATTTCGAGCACCAAAATGTGCAATTATCGAAACTATATTTTCCTATAAATAGAACTTATTCCTTCATTTTTTTCCCACCAATTCACTAAGTCTAACAAGAGCAATTATTATAGAGAAATTATAGAGAGAGAAACTATAAAGAGAAAGAAGAAGCGAAGTCTGCTACTTCCCTATTCTAGTATCCAGTCTTTTTCTGAGGTAAGGGGTATCATTATTGTGTAAGGGGTATTATTCTTTCGTATTCATGAAGAGAGTTATTTTCTTTCAATACTCGTAAGGGTTATTATTCCATTCTTTATTATTATGTTGGAATAACCTGTCTAGGCGAACTACCGCATACATGGTGAAATTCTTCTATTATTCCATTCTTTATTATTCTGTTAGAATATCTTATCTGTGCTGATTACGCATGACCTGGTTCCATTCTTTATTATTCTGTTGGAATATCCTGTCTATGCGGATTACGGATGACATGGTTCCGTTCTTTATTATTCAGTTGGAATATCATGTCTATGCGGATTACGCATGACCTGGTTCCATTATTTATTATTCTGTTGGAATAACCTGTTTGTGCGGTCTATCGCATGCCTGGTGAATTATTTTATTATTCCATTCTTTATTATTTTGTTGGGATAACCTATCTGTGTGGACTACCGCATGTATGGTGAATGATCCTTCATATTCATTCTTTATTAAATTGTGGAAATGATCTATCTACGTTGATTACCACATGGCGAATGAAAATCCATTTACAGTTTCGTATATTCTATTATACTCATATGAGATATCATTTCCTTTGTACTCATCATGGAATATCATTTTCTTTGGTATTTTTTTTACGAGTTACTATTCACGGGTTACTATTCACCCGATTACTATTCACGCTGGTATTATTCACTCGGGTATTCGGGGCACTTTTCGCGTCGGAGTACTATTCACAAATTACTATTTACAGGTTACTATTCATCCAAATTACTATTCACTCGAATATTATTCACTCGGGTATTTAGGGTACTTTTCATGCCAGGGTACTATTCACGAGGTACTATTTATGAAGTACTATTTACAGGGTACTATTCACGGGGTACTATTTACCCGAAAAATATTTTTCTTTTCTGTCCAAATTTTTTTTGGTACATAAATATTATTCTTGAAATTTACTCCACAAAGCAGTATCATGTTGACAATTTGGATATTTTTAAACTCTAGATAAATTTAAATTCTTTAATATTTATCCTTGATTTCGTTTGATTAATGCTTATATCATTGTCATCATCCTCATGCTTATATTATGATGAAAGTCATCTTTGGCTTACGTGCAAAGATAGACTGTTGATTATTGGTTTATGGTTATATATCTTTGGCTTACATGCAAAGATGGACATGTATATGACATGATCATGACCACTGGTTATAATAACAAATATCCTTGGCCCGTAGTGCATGGATAATTCAATGATGTGATTGGCAGGATCATGACCATTAGTTAACAGTTGAATGTCTTTGGCCGTAGTGCACTGACAGACAATTGATTGGTATGATCATGACCATTGGTTTTATAGTTGAATATCTTTGGCCCGTAGTGCAAAGATAGACAACTAATTGGTATGATCATTGTTATTACATTTAAATATCTTTAGCCTTTAGGGTAAGGACATTGAGTAAACGTTCTATTAAGCCTTTGTGGCAAAGAGAAACTGTTGATTCACATTATTATAAATATGAATTATGAATTTAACGTAACATCTTTGGTGGTTCAGGTAAAGACAGTTGATGAAAGTTCTATTTCTCTTGGGTATGATAATGAACTGTTAATGGGTATTAAAGCGATAAAGTTAATGAAAAACTTTTTAAATCATAGAAGATAGTAGATTTTATTCTATACTTGACTCTTCTAATGGATTGCTTATTCCGCTGCAGTTGTTGATCTAAAACTTATTGTCTATTGTACTCTTTCAGTTGTTATACTGTTAAAGGCTAAGGATAATTTATTCTACATTATCTTAGTCATAATATTTCTTACTGGGCTAGTTGAGCTCACCCTTTCTTTCATTGTTCTCTTCAGGAAATGAGAATGTAGTTGGGACGAGTCGGGGAATGGAGTGATGGTCTAGGATAAATGGCTTTAGTAGTCCTCACTATTCTACGGAATAATGTGATAATAATTGTAATGAGGACACCATTGAGTGTGGATATTGTCTAGATGACAATATTCTTGTTTAAACTCTCAGCTATGTTTTGTCGTATTTTACACGACTGTTGTATAATTAAGTTGCATTTGAATTTATGTACCATGTATCTGGCGACTCAAGATGCGTGATGTATACCTTTTTTGGGGGCGTCATAAATTTCATGCTCACCCTTGCTATATCATGATAAACATTGCAGATAAGGCGAATGCGTTCGGATACAGGAAAAGGATAATGCCAAGTTAAGCTTGGGATAAAATGTGCAGCTAAATTGTAATAGTATACTTTGATAATAATGTTATGTGTTAGATAGTTTATGAATTGTGTATAAATTAAGGTTACTCGATTTTGGAGAATAGTGTGTAAAGTGTATTGTATAAACAATTTATGTTTATATCTTCCGCAATAGTTGTAGAATGATTGTACAGATCCGTGGTGATTTGGGACCCAGATTTGGGGCTTTCACAGTTGGTATCAAAGCTGTTGGTTATGAAACTTAGGTAGGAATACTTGAGACTAATAACCGCAGTGATTATGATAAGATCTAACTCACATAGAGTTAGTTGGTCGGTAAGATTCAAAGACGAATCTCGGCGAGTTGTAAAGATACAGAATTCCCTAACTCTGATAATAAAGTTGAACAATAGTGGTGAACAGTAGTGCAGGGATAGGAGATCGTAAAACAAAACGATCAAGATATAGAAATGAATCGTAATATATACGATGAGATCACCCCATGATCTGATAAGGTTATAATATGGGAAAAGAATCAATCTAATGATTGGAAAGTTTATAGCAAGATTGTTGTGTGAATTGGTACAGATTCAGGAAAGGATTATGAATAAGAGTTGAATGAAATTCGTATTGAGAAGGGGGTTAAGATTAGGTGGGGATTTAAATTGAGGACTCACGTCGGTAGCTGAGTTATAGGATTCCTTGTATGGGCAGAGAATTGTACTTGGTGTAAAAACTACTTAGTATCTGGCATTGATAATCATTGAAATGTTGTGTCGCGCTATTTGCTATATGCATGTTAAGAGGGTGATTCCTTTATCATGTGTATAACAGATAGATAGGTCATAGGTAGAGAATATAGGGTTAAGTACGAGTTCTTAAAACTTATACTTATGTGACATTCTTAACTCATAGTTATATGAAATGTTTATAAACCCCTCAGCGAATGGACGCCAAAGGTCTGACTAGGGTAAGTTCTTAAACTCATATGATTGTGGCAAGTTTATGAACTCATAAGTGTGGTTTGACGAACTAGGTATAGTTGTATGTGAATGGAGTATTAAGGATTATAGGAACAAATAGATTGTAAGAAAATGATCATTAGTGGAGACATAAGTTTTCCAAAACTCCTAGCTATGCTAGACTTCAAAATTTTGACATCAAGCTAAATACGCACTATGTGCTTTTTTTAAATGTAGACCGTAATCATTTTTGAAAGCGGTTTAAAATGCGAGTCTATGCTACTTATTTGACTAGACGCAAATGATTTGAAATATCAAAATATATTTTATTTATCACTTATGTACCATGTAACCTAGTGCAGAGATGATAAAAAGGTGATGGAGTTGTAAATACATGAATACTTAGTGTGAATTTGATCTAAAATCGTTATTCCACTATTGTATGATGTGTTATGACAAAGTCATACGATGACAGCATCCTCAAACGGACTGTTACTACAGTACGACATCATGACGTCATTCTTGAAAATGTTTTCAAAATTTTAATTTGCCAACGGGGTTTGGCTACACCTAAATAATTCGATTGAATTGAATTATTGATATGAGTCTACGATATTCGATTCAGCTAGACTAATGTTTATGAAAACACTAACTATTCATTAAAAGAAATTTCCCGAACCAAATTGTTCTGGTGCAGAATCCAGTAAGACTGAGGTAAAGTTTTGTGCCTATGGCGATGGATTTAGAACAGATAAAACCAGATTTCGACCGATGCAGGGGCATATCGGGCTAATCACCCTTTATTATACGTAAGTAATGACGATTTGCGGATGAATTTCCATAAAACCTTTGCGAAAATGACAGACAAATAGTCTATACGACTCCTCAGCACAATTTGAAAACTTTTACTCTTGTGAGTGGTGTATTTGGTAGCATGTGATGATATGTGTTAATGGTGTAAACAGTATGGTGTAAGGTGTAAGGTGAATTTCGGGGTTGAAATTCTTAGAAGAAGGGGTGAATGTGACAACCCGAGAATTTAGACAAATTATTAAAATCTTAATGATGGATTTAAGATCAAATATTAGACCTAGACAGAAAATAAGTGTATGCGTTTGATATTTTTGGGAAGGAATTTTGAGAATTTCAAAATTATGTGAAGGATTTTGGTGAATTATTCAGGATTAAGTGTATATGTGTATATGTTCATGATATTATATGTGTACAGTATGTGGTTAAGGGTCAAGGGTTGACTGGATAAATTTTATCAGTGTCAAACCCTAATGTTATTAAAAATGTCAACGTTTAGTTAGAAAACCCTAACGTCTGATAAGAAACCCTAGAAACCGGTTCTGAAACCTAATTTGGAAATTTAAAACCCTAGATTGGGAATGCAAATGCTAGTATAAGGTTTAAACGTTATTAATTATAATTTATTGGGAAAAACCCTAATGATTTATTGGAAACCCTAATTGATTTTTAGAAAACCCTCGTACCAGATCTGAAAACCCTAATTTCAGATTCTAGGAATTTGAAACCTTAATCTGGAAACTTAAAGGATAATTATAATGCTTAAGTGCTATTAATTATAATATTAATTAGGGTAAAGCTTAATTAATTAGCAAACTGTAATTTGAAATTTTTAAACCCTAATTATTTCGTCAAAAACCCTAATGCATAATTGTGGATTTAATTGCTAAATTAGCAATATTAATTAGGGAATAATAATCCTAATTAGCAAGATTGAATTTGATGATTAGAAAATCTAAGTATAATTAGAGAATTCTAATTATAATTTACGAATGTTAATTTTCTATTTTTAAAACCGGAATTTGGAAATCCTAGAAAATGACTTTTGGAAACCTTAGGTTTTAACCCCAAGGGTTAAACCCTAAGGGTTTGCAACAAATGACAATTCTAGAAATTAAATGGTATGGAAATGACTATTTTACCCTTTTTATATTTTTAATAAGTTTGTGAGTAGGTTTTGACTTTAGGTGAGTTGTTCACCAAAACCTAGCCTAGCCATGTGACTAATTTAATACATATCAGCCATCTAGATTGTTATTGTAAGACCCCAACTTTTATGAATAAAGATTAATTTCTCTCGAATTATATTTTTGAATATTATGGTGTGGATATAATATAATGTTATAGTTGTGGGTAATATTTACAAATTTTGCAAAGTAAGTAAGTGGTTATATAATATTCGATTCGTTGGGGAATATTCATTTTAACGGGGCTATTGAACTCATTAGTGGACCCCATAACTTGAAGTATTGTAAAAGAAAATGATAGAATTATCTTTTTATAAAAATAACGCGTGTTCTGTAAAACTATTGAACTACCCAATTAGTAAAAGTTCTCGGTTTGCATGAGTAGCACCACATATTGTTATTGATGCTTACGTGAGAAGTCACTCAATTATAGTCAATTATTGCTACAGTAATTGCTGCATCATATCTCTCATATTATTGATTCGATTATTGTCACAGTATCATCTGCATAATAAGATATATTATTAAATTAATACTTGAGAGACAAAGTTATTCATATTATTAAATTGCAATATTTACAATGTCTAGAAGTTCTGTCAAGGAGAGGTTTGGTCACCTAATTGCGCGCCAATAAGGAGAAATCCTTATTGGAAAGCCCCCTCTTTCCTGGGAATGACCTGGTTATTAAATATTATGAGTTATAATATTGATCATGAATAAGCTCATGTTGATTAAAGATGAAATTGATAGTTCCATTGTGTTCAAATTTTTTGTGTTAGCGGAAATCGACATTTATTTCGATAATAAGTGATGTCTGGAGGTTATATTGCTCAATCAGATATTCGGGGTACTTTTCATGTCGAAGTACTATTCACGAGTTACTATTCATAAGTTATTATTCACGAGTTACTATTCATGAGTTACTATTCACGGGGTATTATTCACCCGAAAAATATATTTCTTTTCGGTCCAAATCATTTTTGGGTACAATATTATTCCATGAGGAGATGTGCTAATTTTTCAGACCGTTGGTAGAAATTTATAATAGTTAATCAATATGGACCGCTGATGGAAAGTTATAATAGTGAATCAATACGGATCGCTGGTTTAAAGTTTTAATAGTAAATCAGTATGGACTGTTGCTTTAAGTTTTAATAGTAAGTCAATATGAACCGTCCGTTTAAAAGTAAATCAATCTGGACGTTCATGAATTAGTTACTATTCAGTCCATTCTCCTATAAATAGAAGCTTATTCCTTCATTATTTCTTACGAATTCACTGAAACTCTAGTGAGAGAAACTATAGAGAGAAAGAAGAAAAGTATTCTGCTACTTCACTACTCCTATATCGAGTTTCTTCTAAGGTAAGAGGTATTATTTCTTTTGTATTCATGAAGAGAACTTACATTATTCCATTCTTTATTATTACATTTGAAATAACTTTTGTTGTCATGTAATATCACATATATGGTGAAATTCTTACATTATTCCATTCTTTATTATTATGTTGGAATAACTTTGTTTATTGCTAATCTACATCGCATACATGGTGAAATTCTTACATTATTCCATTCTTTATTATTATGTTGGAATAACTTTGTTTTTATCATGATACCGCATACATGGTGAAATTTTCTATTATTATTCCGTTCATTATTATTACGTTTGAATATCACATGCGTGCATTTATGCGGACACTGGTTCCATTATTTATTATTACATTGGAATAACTATACATGCGATCTATCGAATGCATGGTGATTTACATTTGTTATTCCATTCTTTATTATTATGTGAATATCACATGCGTGCGTTTACGTGGGACTGGTTCCATTATTTATTCTTACATCGGAATATCACATGCGTGCGTTTGGCGGGACTGGTTCCATTATTTATTATTACATTGGGAATAACACATGCATGCGATCTATCGCATGCGTATAGTGAATCATACATTATTCCATTCTTTATTATTACATTGGAATAACTTTGTCATATGGGATTACCACATACATGGTGAATGATCCTTTGTATTCATTCCTTATTAAATTGTGGAAATGATCTGTATACGTGGATCGCCGCATGGTGGGTGAAAATCCATTTGAAGTTTCATATATTCTATTATACTCAGTTGGTTAAAGTTTTGGCTTCTATACTCCATGAAATTAGTGGAATATCTTTGATATTTGCGCTTCATCCAGTATCTTTTCATGAAAATATTCTTCTGAGCATTCTTGAATTTTACTCCACAAAGAAGTATCATGTTGACAATTTGGACGTTATTAATTTATGGATAAATTAATTCTTGAACTTGTTTTATTGAATTATTATATCATTGTCATCATCCTCATGCTTATATTATAATGAAAGTCATCTTTGGCTTACGTACATAAATAGACTTTGTATGATTATGACCAGGGATCATTCGGTATAATCATGATTTGTAATGTTATAAATGATATGGTAAAAGTCCTCAGTGGCCTGTAATGCATTGATGGACAGTTTTTGGTATGATTATGACCAAGGATTGTTCGGTATAGTCATGACCATTGATGATTTAATGAATATCCTTGGCCCGTGTACGAGGATGATTAGATGATGTGTTTTATTTATTAAAATTTGAGTCTCGTGATAAAATTGATGAAAACATTTTATACCATAGAAGATAGTAGATTTTATTCTCTACTTGACTCTTCTAATGGATTTCTTGTTCATTTAGCATTAAACTTGATGTCTATTGTATTTTATCGGTTTAACATTGTTAAAGACTATTGATAATTTATTACGCATTATCATAGTCATAATATTTCTTCTTAGGCTAGTTGAGCTCACCCTTTCTTTCCTTTATTCTCTTTAGGAAATGAGAATATAGGCTTTGAGACGAGTAGGGAAAGGGTGGCGGTCCGGATGATAGCATTAGTAGTCCTCACTATTACATTAAATAGTGTGATAATAAATGTAATGAGGACTCCTTTGAGTGTGGATATTGTCTAGATGACAATATTCCTATTAAAACTCTCGGTTTATGTTTGTAAGTATATTACCACGACGGTTGTATAATTAAGTTTGTATTTGTATTTTGTACCATGTATTTGGCGACTCAACATGGGTGATGTATACCTATTTTTGGGGGGCGTCACGGTTGGTATCAAAGCTTAGGGATATGATCCCTTACATTTGAGATGTGAGATAAGAACTAGGAGGGAGGCGAGGAATTCCTTTGCTAGTATGACCTACCTAAGTTTATTTGGTATTTAATTGGTCGGTCATAGTACAGGGATAATATGTGATATGTTAATTAACCCTTGTTTTGTTTCAGTATTTGAAAATGGTATCCGAAAATGTTGAGATAAGAAATGAAGCACGTGAGACCGTTGAGTCACCAATAATCCTCATGAAAAAAATAACACCGATGAAATGGTGAATGATAGGATGGTCAGAGGCTTTATGCAATTTATGCAACATCAAGTGAAGACGGCTCCTGTCCAAAATACGGTGGAAACACCGACAACTCTCGGACGGTCACCGCTAAGCGATTCAAGAGCTGGGACCACCAAAGTTTTTGGAGAGCCAAAACCACTTAAAGCGGAGGCGTGGATAAAGCGAGATCAACAAGATATTTGATGTCTTGGGATGCTCAGAGGAGCAAAAGGTTCCCTTTTCCACCTTCATGTTGCGTCTGCGGAGGCGATTCTTGGTGGGAATCATAAAGCGTACTCAACTGCCGCCTTGAAGAAGATGTCTTGGGAGAAGTTCAAGAGTACATTCAACGACAAGTACTTTCTGAAAGTATTTGTCACATGAAGGAGGTAGAGTTCATTAAGCTTGAGCAAAAAATATGGCCGTGGCGCGATGAAAAGCTAAGTTTTTAGCGAGTTATCTCGGTTTGCGTCCCACTTGGTTGATAATGAGGAGAGAATGGCGGATGTTTCTAAGTGGTTTGAAACTTGAGATACGTCGATACCTTATCTCTCATAAACTATGTTTGTATTCGGATGTTGTGAATATGGCTCGATTATTGGAAGCGCGATAATGAGTCAACCCAACGAAGAGAAGCGGTAACAAGTCGATAATACCGATGGTAGCGATCATCGAAGCGGTGATAACAAGCGTGGAGGAATCAACATGCCAGAAATGATAACCACTTCAGTGGTAATCATGGCCAAGGCAATAGGAGTGGAAAGTTCAAGAAGAGAAGGTTCATCAAAGATGGAAAGACGTCAGCACCATCACCCGTTGTTAAGGAAGGAGAACGACCGCCGGTCGTATGTTACAAATGTGGAGGGGAAGGACACATAAGTCCAAACTGCATGATGCAGTCCAAAGCATGTTATAATTGTGGAAAAGAAGGCCACCTAGCCCGATTTTGTCGTGCACCAAAGTCAAGTCCAGTTGGGATGGAGGCAGCAAAAGGTGTCCCAGACAAGACAAAACCGGTAGTTCAAGGGAGAGCGATTGTTGTAACCTCCCAAAAAGTGAGGAATCCGAACGAGGTGATCACGGGTAAGCTAATCATAAATGCTAGCGAAGTTTATACTTTTTTTGATACCGATTCTACCCATTCCTTTATTCCTCCTACTTGCGATCAACGTTTAAATTTAACTCCGGAGAATTTAGACTTTGACTTATCTATTGAAACTCCGTTGGGAGAAACCTTCATTACATCCACGGTTTATAAGTCTTGTTTAATTCATATCGGTAACCGCACGTTATCTGTCGATCTTATTTCTTTGAAAATACTTGCATTTGATGTGATTTTAGGGATTGATTGGTTAACTACTCATCATGCTAAAATCGATTGTTTTAAATAAGGTTGTTAGCTTTCATATTCTAACCAACCTATTATGTGAATTCAAGCAACCAAACCATTAAAATCCATCACTTGTCATCTCAAGCCATAAAGCTATTCGTTTATTGAAAAATGGATGTCAAGCTTTCTTAGCTCATGTCATGGATCTAAACAAAAATCGTCGATTTTTGAATGATATTTCTATTATTAATAAATTTCTGGCGTATTCCACTGAAGAACTTCTGGCCTACCCCGAGGCGTGAAATTAAATTTTGTATCGACCTTGAATGCGGTACAAAACACATTTCTAAAGCCCCATATCGAATGGCTCCTATTGAACTTGAGGAGTTAAAAATCCAACTCTGAGAATTATTAGACATCGGTTTCATTCGTCTAATATCGTCTCCTTGGGGTACTCTGTTCTATTCGTGAAGAAGAAAGATGGAAGTATCACGACTTTGTATTGATTATCGGGAGTTGAATCATGTCACCATCAAAAATAGGTACCGATTACCTCGTATTGATGATCTGTTTGACCCGGTTGCAAGGTGCCAAAATTCTTTTCAAAGATCGATCTTAGTTCTTGATATCATCGATTGAAGATTAAAAGCGATGACATTCAAAGACTACTTTTCGAACTTCGATGCGGGCATTATGAATTCCTAGTCATGTCTTTTGGATTGACTAATGCTCCTGCTGCCTTCATGGACATGATGAACCGAGTATTCAAGGAATATTTGGATCACTTTATGGTCGTCTTTATTGATGACATCCTCATATACTCCAAACCCCGTGAAGACCATGAGCAACACTTGAGGCTGATACTTCAAAATCTTCGTGAAAACAAGCTATATGCCACGTTGAAGAAATGTGAGTTCTGGCTTGAGGAAGTTGTATTCCTTGGGAACGTCATATCAAATCATGGAATATCTGTTGACCCGGCAAAGATTGAAGCAATTCAAAGCTGGGAGCAACCTAAGTTAGTGACCAAAGTACGTAGCTTTCTCGGCTTAGCTGGTTATTATCGGAGATTCGTAGAAGGGTTTTCTCGAATCGCTACTCCATTAATGTAGCTGACTCAAAAAGATACAAAATTCGGTTGGGGCGAGGAATGTGAAAAGAGTTTTCAAGAACTCAAGAGTAGACTCATTTATTTTTTGTTACGACAATACCATCTGGCGCGGAGGGATTTGTCATTTACAGTGATGCTTCAGGCAAAGGGTTAGGATGTGTTCTCATGCAACATGGGAAAGTCATAGCCTATGCCTCCCGAAAACTCAAAGAATATGAGAGAAATTATTATATTCATGATCTAGAGTTGGCCGCTGTCGTTTTTGCGCTTAAGATTTAGAGGCATTACCTGTATGGGGAGAAGGTGGAAATCTATACGGATCTTAAAAGCCTCAAATATTTCTTCACTCAAAAGGAACTCAACATGCAACAATGACGTTGGCTTGAGTTATTAAAAGATTATGATCACACCATCCAATATCATCCTGGAAAAGCGAACATAGTAGTTGATGCATTGAGTAGAAGATCATTTGCAGGAACGAGTGCATTATTATCAACACAAGGGCCCATTGTGTATGACTTACGAAGGATGGAGATAGAGTTAAAGACTCCAGGGACCCATATGATGATGGCAAATATACAAGTAGAACCGACTTTCATCGATAAAGTGAAGCTGCTCAAGCTACAGACCTGGAGTTGATGCATACGAAGAAGAAAGTGGAAGAAGGTGCTATTCCGGAAGCAAGAATCGACAAAGAAGGAATTCTTCGAGTCAACTCCAGAATTTGTGCTCTTAACGATTCTGACTTGAAGTATAAAATCATGATGGAGCGCCACACACGTTTGCAATCCATCACAGGAGTACCAAAATGTATCGTGATCTTGACATACATTTTGGTGGAGCAATATGAAGAGAGAGATATAGCGAGGTTTATCTCAGGTGTCTAACTTGTCAACGAGTCAAGGCGGACATCAAGTGCCAAAAGGTCATTGCAACCACTTGAAATTCGGAATGGAAGTGGGAGCACATTACCATGGATTTAAATTCTTGGTCTTCCCAAGGTTTCTCAAGGCATAGATGCGATTTGGGTCATTGTTGATAGATTGACCAAGTCTGCTCATTTCTTCTGCGTCGAGAAACTTATAAAATTGAACGTCTTGCTAGTATGTACATAAACGAGATTGTAAGATTCCATGGTATGCTAGTATCCATAGTTTCTGATCGAGACCCAAGATTCACTTCAAGATTTTGGGTTAGTTTGCAAAAAGTTATAGGCACGGATTTACGATTTAGTTCGGCATATCATCCTCAAAGGATGGACAGTCAGAATGGACTATTCAAACTCTTGAGGATTTATTAAGACTCTGTGTCCTTGACTTCAAGGGAAGTTGGGACAAGTTCTTACCATTGGTGGAGTTTTCCTACAACAATAGTTATCAAACAAGTATTGGCATTGCTCCATTTGAGGCATTGTATGGAAGAAAGTGTCGTTCGCCAGTATGCTGGGATGAGGTGGGTGAAGCAACGTTGTTGGGACCGGATTTGGTACGTATGACTACAAAAAAGATTCAAACGATTCGACAACGTATAAAAACCTCACAAGATCGACAAAAGAGTTATGCTGATCTTCATCGAAAGGATGTGGAATTCGATATTGGAGATCATGTGTTGTTACGTGTTCCTCCATGGAAAGGTGTTACAAGATTTGGAAAGAGAGCAAAGCTCAATCCTCGATTCATTGGCCCATTTATAATCCTCGAACGAGTAGGAACTATGGCCTATAGACTCGCCTTACCGCCAAGTATGTCTCGTGTTCATAATGTTTTTCATATATCTATGTTACGTAAATATGTAAAGACCGAACCACATTATTGAATTAGAACCCGGACGAGATAGAGGAAGATTTAACGTGTGAAGAGCTTCCTGTTAAAATCTTGGATAAGAAGGATCATATTCCATGCTCCAAGGTTATACCTCAAGTCAAAGTTTTGTGGAGAAACCACGATGTGGAAGAAATGACCTGGGAGTTAGAATCTGAGATGAAGTCAAGATATCCTCACCTCTTCGATATATCAAGTACGCACCCTAATTTCGAGGACAAAATTTCATATGAAGGGGAGGTTGTAAGACCCCAACTTTTATGAATAAAGATTAATTTCTCTCGAATTATATTTTTGAATATTATGGTGTGGATATAATATAATGTTATAGTTGTGGGTAATATTTACAAATTTTGCAAAGTAAGCAAGTGGTTATATAATATTCGATTGGTTGGGGAATATTCATTTTAACAGGGAATATTCGTACGACGGCACAATCATTGGTGGACCCCATAACGGAAGTATTGTCGTACTAAGAAAATGATAGAATTATCTTTTTATAAAAATAACGGCGGAAGTGTTATCGTTAAAACTGTTGAACTACCCAGTAGTAAAAGTAAAGTAATACGCGTGGTTGCATAGTAGGACACGGTATTGGTTATTGATGCTTACGTGAGAAGTCACTCAGTTATACTCAATTATTGCTACAGTAATTGCGGCATCATATCTCTCATATTATTGATTCGATTATTGTCATAGTATCATCTGCATAATATGATATATTATTAAATCAATAATTGAGACGACAAAGTTATTCATATTATTAAATTGCAATATTTACAATGTCTAGAAGTTCTATCAAGGAGAGGTTTGGTCACCTAATTGCGCGCCAATAGAGAGAAATCCTTATTGGAAAGCCCCCTCTTTCCTGGGAACAACCTAGTTGTTACATATTGTGAGTTATAATATTGATGATGAATAAGCTCGTGTTGATTAAAAATGAAATTGATAGTTCCATTGTGTTAATGGAAATTGACATTTATTTCGATAATAATTGATGTCTGGAGGTTATATTGTTCAATCGGTTATTCGGGGCACTTTTTGTGTCGGAGTACTATTCACGAGTTACTATTCATGAGTTATTATTCACGAGTTACTATTCACGGGGTACTATTCACCCGAAAAATATATTTCTTTTCGGTCCAAATCATTTTTGGGTACAATATTATTCCATGAGGAGATGTGCTAATTTTTCAGACCGTTGGTGGAAAGTTATAATAGTGAATCAATATGGACCGCTGGTGGAAAGTTATAATAGTGAATGAATATGGATCGCTGGTTTAAAGTTTTAATAGTAAAATAGTATGGACCATTGCTTTAAGTTTTAATAGTAAATCAATATGGACCTTCCGTTTAAAAGTAAATCAATCTGGACCATTCATGAATTAGTTACTATTCAGTCCATTCTCCTATAAATAAAAGCTCATTCCTTCATTATTTCTTACGAATTCACTTTGAAACTCTTGAGAGAAAAAAATTATAGAGAAAGAAGAAGAAAAGTCACTACCTCTCTCTATTCCAATATCCGATTTTCTTCTAAGGTAAGGGGTATTATTTCTTTCTTATTCATGAAAAGAACTTCATTATTCCATTCTTTATTATTACATTGGAATAACTTTTTTATGCTGATATCGCATACATGGTAAAATTCTTCCATTATTCCATTCTTTATTATTATGTTGGAATAACCTAATTATAATGGGTACCGCATACATGGTGAAATTCTTACATTATTCCATTCTTTATTATTATGTTGGAATAACTTTTATTTATCTGATACCGCATACATGGTGAAATTTTTCTATTATTCCGCTTCATTATTATTACATTTAATATCACATGCATGCGTTTATGCGGACACTGGTTCCATTATTTATTATTTTTGGAATAACTTTATGCGTGCGATCTATCGCATACATGGTGATTTCATTGCTATTCTATTCTTTATTATTACGTCGAAATATCACATGCATGCGTTTTCGCGGGACTGGTTCCATTATTTATTCTTTTGTTGGAATATCATCATGCCGTGCGTTTACTGCAATGGACATGGTTCCATTATTTATTATTACATTGGGAATAACACGTGCATGCGAGATCTATCGCATGCGTATGGTGAATCCTTACATTATTCCATTCTTTATTATTACATTGGAATAACTTTTGTCTATATGGATTACCACATGCATGGTGAATGATCCTTTGTATTCATTCCTTATTAAATTATGGAAATGATGCATATATCGTGGATTCTGCATGGCGGGTGAAAATCCATTTGAAGTTTCATATATTCTATTATACTCAGTTGGTTAAAGTTTTGGCTTCTATACTCCATGAAATTAGTGGAATTTCTTTGATATTTGTGCTTCATCCAGTATCTTTTCATGGAAATATTCTTCTGAGCATTCTTGAATTTTACTCCACAAAGAAGTATCATGTTGACAATTTGGACGTTATTAATTTCTGGATAAATTAATTCTTGAACTTTTTTTATTGAATTATTATATCATTGTCATCATCCTCATACTTATATTATAATAAAAGTCATCTTTGTCTTACGTGCATAAATAGACTTAGTATGATTATGACCAGAGATCATTCGGTATAATCATGACCTATAATGTTATAAATGATATGGTAAAAGTCCTTAGTGGCCTGTAATGCATTGATGGACAGTTTTTGGTATGATTATGGCCAGGGATTGTTCGGTATAGTCATGACCATTGATGAATTAATTAATATCCTTGGGCCGTAGTATATGGATGATTAGATGATGTGTTTTATTTATTAAGCTGAGTCTCAACGATAAAAATTGATGAAAACATTTTATACCATAAAAGATAGTAGATTTAAATCTCTACTTGACTCTTCTAATGGATTGCTTGTTCCGCTGCAGTTAAACTTGATGTCTATTGTATTTTATCAGTTTAACATTGTTGAAGACTATTGATAATTTATTCTGCATTATCATAGTCATAATATTTCTTCTTGGGGCTAGTTGATCTCACCCTTTCTTTCACTTTGTTCTCTTGAAATGAGAGAATATAAATTTGGGACGAGTAGGGGAAAGGAGTGATTGGTCCGGATGATAGCATTAGTAGTCCTCACTATTTTGTTAAATAGTGTGATAAGAAATGTAATAAGGACTCCTTTGAGTGTGGATATTGTCTAGATGACAATATTCCTATTAAACTCTCAATTTATGTATTATCGTATAATACACGACGGTTGTATAATTAAGTTTGTATTTGTATTCTGTACCATGTATTTGGCGATTCGAGATGGGTGATGTATACCTATTTTTGGGGGCGTCACAGCTATATACATTGCATCCTATCAATTATATGGATTAAAGAGAGAGAGAAGGGCCACTTTGCCTTTCATTTTCTCCCAAGACTTTTCTCTCTCTAAAATTCGAAGTGTAGAGTGAGAAAATGATATAAGATAAGTTAGTATCAGCTCATAGCTTTCCAAGATCATATCACATGGATCAGAATCAAAATGGAGCATTATAGGAGGTATAAACCCTAAATTTCGAAATCCTTAGATTTGATGTTAGATGTTATGAGTTGTTGTTTCGAAGTGTGTTATAAGATATCATTTAGTGATCTGGTGTCAAATCCCAGATCTATAACATCAAAGAGCTTAAAATGGAAGATTTCTTTAATCTGGAAAAAGTTAGAAAAATGGCCTGACAACCATATGTTAAAGGCCTTAGATTTGTATGTGTTTGAGCTTTGGTGTATGTTATGTTATATATCTGTTCTTTGTTGTTAGGGCTTGGATCTAAGACTTGGAATCAAGCTTAGATCATGTGTATTACTTCAAGAAAACAGGTCATTGGCGACGACATTATTAGCGACGGCAGTATCCCCGTCGCCAATAACATCATTATCGATGGCATAGCCGTCGCAAATGGTCCCCGTCGAGAATGACCCTTCCCGGGCCTAAATTTGGTGGGAATTTTTAGCGGGGGTGGGAAAAGGGAATAGGCGACGGCCTTTGCCGTCGATATTGAGTGCCGTCGAGAATGGGTTTTTATTTACTTTCGGTAACTTAGATTTTTTTTCATTTCTGCTATTCATTTTTCTACTTCTTCTTCCTCGCTGTGGTCAGCCACCGCTTCTTTCCCGTCAAAATCGGTCCTCTCTCTCGGATCGAGCAAGGTAATGTCTTCCCAATTTCAATTTTCCCCCAAATATAACCTAATAATCCCTTCCTCTACAATTTCACTCTATTTTCCCCAAATATCAATTGTATTGCAGTGTATTACTATTTCAAATGTTTGCTAGTTTACATGAAAATTTTAAGTCAGAATATTGCAGTATTTGCAGTGTACAAGACCTTATTGCAATTTCAAATGTTTGCAAGTTTACATGAAAATTATATTGCAGTGTATGTATATATATTGCAGTGTATAAATTGTTCAAACTCCATTGCATCTCGACAGTTTTTCTTTCAGTCTTATTATATGCTATTTGTTTAATTTTCACTTTGAGTCCATTATTTAATTTTCTTCCATTACAGCTGCTTTCATGATTGCTTATGTTATGTTAGGATAAACAGCATAATGGGGGAAGTGGAATTTTTATATGCAAACTTGAGGCCACGTAGAGAATAAGATATAGTATTATGTAAGTAACTAACCCACCCCCTACTTTATCATTACTTATTTAAGTTTGGGCTAATCAATCTTTCTTCAAAATCCATTTTTATACTCTGTTTCAAACAAAAGTTTTTATTCTTCCACTACTATTGATTTTGCTTGTGTACATAATAAATATTCCTTCCTTCCTTCCTTTCTGGAAGTGAGATTAAAAAGAGTATTGTTTCCAAGATTTATTAAAAGTAATTTTTTCAATATTTATTCTTAAATATAGTTAGTGTTTAGGTTAGTGGTGGTGACATGGTATTGAAATTATATTGTTATATTAAAGGATATTATGTCATTTTGTTAAACGCATGATGCTATTTTAGTTAAACGCACCATGATGCTAAATGCATGATGCTATTTCAGTATTACAATATGCTATTTGTTTAATATTACTAATCATAGATGTGCAATCTTTGTAATTTTTTTCTTTCCATTTTAGGGTTGTGTGGCTATTTTGTTCTTGCTTTTCTTAATGTGACTTGTGAGAATCATGCGAGTTAGTGACTGAATTGTGGTTAATTATTTTTAATAAATTGGTCAGTATCCTAATTTTACCAACAAAAAAGAGTTTCATATGCCTCTTTTTTCACAATTTTTTATTGTATTAATAGTACTACAAAGTGACATATTGTTCTCAAGTTTGTTATGCCATTATCATTAGCATTCCACCACTCCTAAATTGACAATTTATTAATTTTAAAAAATAAATAAATATACATTTTAAAAAAAGATTTCTATCTTAGAAATTATATTGCAGTGTATAAATTGTTGTTGTGGGGTGGGGTGGGGTGTGGGTGGGTTTTCAAAAAGTTTAATAATGGTTTGTGACCTGATAAAAAGCTAGTATTCTTTTTGTTATACAAAAATAATCCTTACTTTGACACGTGCATATTTTTATATAGTTTAGGAAGCTTAGAAACCCGTTTGAGATTCACTTAGTAGGAGTGAATCTCAAATAGTTCCTATTTTGAGACTGTTCTTGTATGTTTCGATCTCACTTAGGTCGGTGTTAACGACTTGAGCACGTCTTTATATTTTTTGAATTTTCAGTTAGTATATATCTCTTGATGTTCTTCGGGTACATATTTAGACTACGATGTGTTAGTCTATTTCGTGTACTTGAAGACCATAGGGAGTCTTCAAAATTTCTAAAAATTTAAAGATGTGTTCAAGTTGTTAACATCGATGAGGCTGACACATCCGGAATGGGATAGAAGCTGACCTGTTAGAGTGGGAGATGAAGTTAGGAAACTCATAAGCTTGCATATATATTAACTTGGAGACTTGATTGTGTTTGTCTAACTTTCCATGTATATAGTTGTCCAAGATGTCTGTTGATTGAAGTTGGATGGAACGTAGGGTAGCCACTGATAAGAGTGGGCTTAGCTCTGAGTACCGTAGTGGGGTTGAACAGTTTCTCAATTTTACGTTTGAGCAAGTCAGCGGCGATGAGATTAGATGTCCTTGTAAGAGGTGTGTGAATGAAGTGTGGAAGGAAAGGAGTGATGTCATGTGCGACTTATTTGCATATGGGTTCAAGCAGGGTTATACGACATGGATCTATCATGGGGAAACCTGGTTGGATGAACATGAATCAGAACCGAAATCCAGAGGTGACGAAACCTTTGACTGTACTAACATGATAGTCGAAGTTGCTGGTTCGTACTTCCAGTGGAATACAGACAGGGATGACAGTAGCGTCGAGCAAGATTCGAATGACGGGGCTAAGGGTTTCTATGAGTTATTGCATGAAGTAGCGTCGCCACTGTATGACAGGCACAAAAAGCACACCGTCTTATCTGTCGTGACTAAATTTTTATACTTCAAGAACGAGTATGACTGTAGCGAGAGAGGTTTTAATGAACTGTTAAGCATTGTGAAGGAGTGCTTCCCTGCAGGCAATAAGTTACCAGAGTCGTACTATGATGTGAAGAAAATGGTCAAAAGGCTCAATCTAGGGTATGAAAAGATTGATGCTTGTGAGAATGATTGTATGTTGTATTACGGTGATGTCAATAAAGATAAGAGGTCATGTGGTATTTGTGGTACAAGTAGAATCATGTGAGCAGTAAGAAAAAGGAAAAGACGTGTTTAGAAAGATCTTACGTTACTTTCCCATTGCCACGAGGCTTCAGCGGTTGTTCATGTCAACACATACCGTCGAGGATATGAGGTGGCACTCTACACGGGACATAGTCGAAGGTCAACTAACGCACCCGCTAGATGGGCTTGAGTGGAAAAATTTTGATAACAAGCACCCCTCGTTTGCTGAAGAGGTTCGCAATGTTAGGCTTGTACTTGTTACGGATGGGTTTAATCTGTTTAACGGGCCTTACACAAAGCCCTACTTAACTTGGCCGGTGATTATTGTGGTGTATAACCTCCCACCTTCGATGTGCATGAAAGATCCCTACATATTCATGCCTTTACTGATTTCAGGTGATAAGAGTCCGAGTAAAGACATCAATGTATACCTCAGGCCGTTAGTTGATGAGTTAAAGATGTTGTGGGAAAAAGGGGTTCAAACTTATGATGTATCTCTTAAGAAGAATTTTGACATGAGGGCAACTTTACTGTGGACAATAAATGACTTTCCGGCGTTAGGAATGATCAGTGGATGGTCAACTCACGGGGGGTTGTCATGTCCCGTGTGCATGGGGTAAGTTAAATATGTGCGGCTCAAACATGGGGGGAAAATGAGTTTCTTTGCAACATCCAGACAGTTTTTGCCTATTGAACATTGTTATCGACGAATTAGTAGACAATTCAATCGAAAAATAGAGAAACGTCAAGTACCTGGCCGTCTTTCTGGGTCAGCAGTGTTGAGTTGAATTAGTCATTTGAAGTTTCCACCTCCAGGGAAGAATCACAGATTAGAGCAAGCTTATGGTTACGATAAGGTTCACAACTGGACACACAGATCCATTTTCTTTGACCTGCCTTGTTGGGCTACACTCTGCATCCGTCATTGTTTAGATCTGATGCATACTGAGAAGAACGTATTTGATAACATGTTTTATACAGTCCTAGATGCCACTGGTAGAACAAAGGACAACAACAAGTCGAGGCTTGATTTGGTAGAAATGAACATTAGGGAAGATTTGTGGCTGTATCAGGAGGGTAGTAAGACGGTAACGCCTAAAGCTGAATATACTTTGTCTAGGGAACAGTTAATATTGATATATAATTGGATCAGTGGACTGAAGCTCCCAGATGGATATTCTTTGAATATATCAAGGTGTTGTAAAGTCGAAGAGCTGAAGTTTCGGGGTCTCAAAAGTCATAATTGTCACGTATTCATGCAAAAGTTGATCCCTGTGGCATTTATCGACTTGTTACCGAAACGTGTGGTTGAAGCACTGACAAAGCTTTCAAATATCTTTAGAGATCTATGCTTGACGGAGCTTCAGGTCAAAGACATAGATAAAATGGAGATGCAGATAGTGGAAATAATGTGCAAGTTAGAAATGATCTTCCTCCATCGTTTTTTGATTCAATGGAGCATTTGCATATTCACTTGCCATACTGAAGCTAAGTTTGGCGATCCATACAATATAGATGGATGTATCCATTCGAGAGGTAATGACATTAATGTTTTTAATACGGTAAAATGTTCATTCTTTTTTGCTAATCTATATATCACATAGGTATATGCGACGTCTAAAGCAAAAGGTGAAGAATAGAGCCCGTGTAGAGGGGTCAATTGCTGAAAGTTATGTTATAGAAGAACTTGTTAATTTCTGCTCGTTGTACTTTGAGCCGAATGTTCAGACGAAGCATAATCACTTACGTCAGAATCAGGCTGTTGCGCACGAGGAAAATGGAGAATTAACGGCCTTTAGTCATCCTGTACGCCCATTCAGTGGTTAAAAATGGCGATTCTTGACCGATAGTGAGTATGCAGCTGCTACATTGTATGCACTTGTCAACATGAATGAAGTAGCGCCATCTATTAAGTAAGTAGTCATAACTATATATGTCTGGTGTAATTGTGTCAAGTTCCTTTACAAACACATTGAGTATATAACTGTGCTGCAGTCAATATGATGATGAAGTACGTGAAGCGAATCTGAGTATATCAGACGGGGATTTGCAAAATTTGAGAAATGGAGAATTTGTGCAATGGTTTAAAGATCATGTAAGTATAACCTTTATAAGTTCAATGAATCTACCATCATAGATTTATTCTTATGGCATAATTAACTTTAGAATATATTGTGTTAATGTAGATTAGGTCCTCACAGATGAGTTAGCTGACAATTGGCTAAAGCTTATAGTTGATGGCCCTGAAAGATCTGTAGATACTTATACATGTTTCATTGTCAACAATTACAGATTTAAGTGTTGCGATATTGGGGAAGTCGCTTCTGCTGATTCTGGTGTTGTGGTGAAAGGTAGCTACTACGATAACATTTGGGATGACTGGTATGGACGATTGCTAGAAGTTGTCGTTCTCAAATATTGGGGTCATAGAGAATTATTTTGCTTCAATTGTCATTGGTTTGATGTAGAGAATGGAGTTAACGTAGATAAAAAATCAAGACGGGTGACTATTAACGTTAAGTCAAAACTATAACTGATGAGTGGTATGGACGAGCCTTTTATTTTAGCAAGTTAAGCGACACAGGTGTACTACGCGCGGAGTGTTAAGACTCCTGCAAGCCCATGGCATGCTGTTATAACCACCAAAGCCCGTTATTTTCAAGGCACAACTCCTCGTCCAAACGATGAACCTTTACAAGTCGAGTCTACTAGTGTCACACCTACTGATGTGACAATTATTAGTGAGTCTAGTGAAGAAGATGATGATGTTATCGCTGTCGAAGGTGAAGAAGATGTTGTTGAGGAGGTAGATATAATTGAAGAAATCGTTGACGACGACGAAGATGGTGTTGACAACGATAGTGAAGACCTACTACTCGAAGATGACGATTCTGATATTAATGGCTTTGACGATATAACTGATTAGGAGTATGTACTCTTTGTATCCTTTTAGTTGTATTCAAATGTAATAGTTTATAGTAGTGCAATCATTATCTTCAACTTATATTAATCTACTAAATAAGGTGTTAGTTGTTTTAGGTTACTATTTATGTTGTTTCCTTTTAGGTTACTATTTATATTGCATTATTCTATTAGTTGTATCTGTATGTTATCCTCTTTGTTACTGTTCACAAATATAGTATTTACGAATGTTTAATAATATTTTTTTTATGATTTGACAAGATATATATATATATATGCGGCACACACCACACTGGCCGATCGTGGTGGGCGTGCAGTCGTCGGGGTAATGATTCTACGCGTGATGATCAGGCCGGATTGTCAGGTATATTTACATATTTTATTGGGATACATCTTATTATTTTTAATTTTATATTGTATTGACATTATATTCGTTTATATAACTATTGATGTATTTCACTACATAGGTGATCGATGTAGGCCTCCGAGGGGTATAGCACATGTCTTGCTAGGGAATCCCCCCAAGGCCCCGATTATATGTCGTGTTGGGACTCATAGGTAATTTCATAATCCTATATAGTATTACTATAACATAGGTATTTAGTTCTTATATATTCTTTGTAATTTGCAATGTATTAATTTCAATTGTAGTATCCTTGATGCCACGCCAAGGAACACGTTGCTTGGGATCGTCCGCAACCGATTCTCAAGCCCGTGGATGAGGTGGGCGGATGTGGATGACCGCACACGGCATCTGATTATTGCTGAGTTTAGGGTAGGATGTCAATCATTCTTATGCTAGTTTTATATTCCATTTGAATATATTGTTACCTCTTTGATTTATGTTGTCTACTAAGCGTCTTAATGTGTAATATGCAGAGATATTATCGTTTTGAGGACGGGTAGGAAGCCCATGGCATGACTATTCTACACAGATAACTAGAGATGAATTGGCACAAGTGGGTCTACGACTGGAAGAAGAAGGCCCAGAAAAAATTGGCTGATGGATAGACACTTAAGGATGTCTGGCCAGTTTTTATATCTGCTGCGGTGTGGGACCAGATGTGCAATATTTGGGATGACGAGGCCTTGAAGAAGAGGTCAAAACCCGTCCCGACCGTTCGAACGACATGAAAACACACACATAGCACTGCGTAGGTATTAGACACACGTTAGAACTTATGGGACTCGATTCCGACGTACGAAATCCAAGTTATTGCCCAGTTTGTAAAACTCGCCAACACTTAGGCAAAAATCCAAAAAAGAGGTCAAAACCCGCCTCGGTCGTCCGAACGACACGCAAACACACACATAGCACCGCGTAGGTATTAGACACGCGTTTGAACTTATGGGACTCGATTCCGACATACGAAATCCGAGTTATCGCCCAGTTTGCAAACCTCGCCAACACTTAGGCAAAAGGCCAAAAAAGAGGTCAAAACCCGCCTCGGCCGTCCGAACTCCACGCAAACACACACATAGCACCGCCTAGGTATTAGACACGCATTAGAACTTACGGGACTCGATTTTGACATACGGAATCCGAGTTATTGTTCAGTTTGTAAAACTCGCCAACACTTAGGCAAAAAGCCGAAAAAGAGGTCAAAACCCGCCTCCGCCGTCTGAATGACATGTAAACACACACATAGCACCGCGTAGGTATTAGACACGCGTTAGAACTAACAGGACTTGATTCCAACGTACAGAATCCGAGTTATCACCCAGTTTGCAAAACTCGCCAACACTTAGGCAAAAAGCCGAAAAAGAGGTCAAAACCCGTCTCGGTCGTCCGAACGACAAGCAAACACAAATATAGCACCGCGTAGGTATTAGACACGTGTTACAACTTACAAGACTCGATTCCGACATACGGAGACCGAGTTATCGCCCAGTTTGTAAAACTCGCCAATACTTAGGCAAAAAGCCAAAAAAGAGGTCAAAACCCGCCTCGGCCGTCCGAACGACATGCAAACACACACATAGCACCGCGTAAGTATTAGACACACGTTAGAACTTACGGGACTTGATTCCAATGTACGGAGACCGAGTTATCATCCAGTTTGTAAAACTCAACAACACTTGAAGAACACAAACAAAACTAATTTAAATATGCTTTATTTTCGAATTCGTTATTAATATTTTAATATTGTAGGGTCTTGTTGATGAGACTTCGGTGGGTGGAGGCTACGGCACAGGCGATGCCCGTGGTGGAGATAGTGATGACTGATGGACTAATGCTGATGAGGCTATTGAGGGTGGGACCAGCAGTCAGACCAGAGGTGGGACCAGTAGTGGGACCGTAGGTGGGACTAGCGATGGGACCAGCGGCGATGATGATACTGACATTCCTGATCTTGGGTTGTAGTACCAATATGTTTATATTTTCACTTTCATATATGTATATTTATAAATCTTATGATTTGTACAGACTAGAGTTTAGAATCTAGTTAGGTTGATGGTATATGTATCTAACTATATTGATTGTTTATGATTACATTTTGTATTTATATTGTACGACTTTTATCTATAAGTCATTACGTTGTTTACATATTTGATGGTTGATATAGCAAAAGCTATTATTGTTATTGATATGCGTTCGTGAAAAATTCTTTATAATTTTTCTTTAGTTTATAACAGGTATAATTATGTATATGTAAAAGAACAGGGGTATTTTGCAAGAATTTCTTACAACGATTTGTAGACCTTAGATCTTGCAGTGTTTTATGTTTTTGGTCATGTTGTTGGTTGAAGGTTGTAGACTAGTATATTAACTGCAAATACATGGCCTTAGATTGCCCAGATCCTTAACAGAATTCTAGATAATCCTGGTCAAGGTAGGCTTGACTGACTGGCTCTTGAATGTTTTCTGAAAAACCCAGATCTTCATCAGCCAAAATTTCTGACAATGTTTGACTAGCTTGAATCTTGTGATTTGAATGTTGTTATGCTGATCTAATGTTCTAGAATCATACACTGACATATCCACTACACATTTGAACATTTATAACACATTAAGTAAGCTTTTACATCATTGATTCAAGGGCTCAAAAGTAGCACCTCGACTGTTCTTCAATTTCTGAAAACCCCAGAAATTGAAGACCAGGTCTGACATCAAGTTGGATGGCTTAGATCTCTCTATGATTATATGATTTGGACATGAACTTTTCTTAAGGTTGTAGTACTACATTCGAACTATAACATTAGAATAATTTACAACCCAGAAACTTATGGATCAAAGAATTATAACGGTCAAACTACCTACCCTGTTAACTGACGTGAGTTTCTGGAAAAGCTCAAGAACATCCCAAGAACACATTTAGCGATGGTTGTGTCGCCTAAAATACCTTTAGCGACAGATAAATTAGAAGATTAATTATTTTAATTAATAAATTTACATAATTAGTTTTTAATTATTAAAAATACATAATAAATTATAAAAAATTATTTTAAAGCCTGAAAAATAGTTTTAAATTATTTTGAGTATATTTCAAAAATATTTAATATTTTTGGAATATAAAAAGTATTTATTTAATTAATTATAATATTAAAGAAATTATTTTAAAATGGTTTTAATTCATGAAAAATCATGAAAAATTATATTATGATATTAGTAAATATTTTAAGTTATTTTTGATGACTTTTAATATTTTGTGATAAATTTCATTAATAATTTATTATTAATGGTAATTAATTTATTTAATAAATATATTAAATAAATTATGAAAAAATAATATTAATTTTAAAAAATCATATAAAAATGATTTAAGTGTTATAAAAATATTTTAAGTTATAAAATATAAATTTGATATTTTGTCATGAAAATATAAATATTTTAATATTAATAGCAATTATCGGATAATGGATTTAAGTGTTTAAAAATCATATAAATATGATTTTAAGGTATTAAAATATTTTGTAATATTATAAATATATTATAATATTATGTTATGATTTTCATTAATGTTTAATATTAAATAAATATTAATGATAAATGAATTATGTGGTATTTAATTCATATAAATACGATATAAGTGATTGAAAAATTATGATAAATGATATTAATTATCTGAAAATTATTATGAGCCGATGAAAAATATTTTGACTGACAATAAATTATCTAAGATATTGTTAAGTGTTTAGGCAGAGTTTAATTGAACATAAACTCGATGTTTGTCCGACTTGACCGTCGGGATGTTAGAATTTTGTCGGGTTCAACTCAGACTTAAATAGTCTGACTTGATGCTAAGTTTTATGTGCTGAATAGACTGATAGGGTTATGTGCTATGTGTTTAGGTTATTCTTTGTATATAAATATAACAATATTATATTATGATGATATTACTCTAATATTGGAGATCTATATTATTAATATTAGGTCTTCGGATAAAGCGATATAGAATGCGTAACGGTAATCAACGGTTCAGGCAAGTTTTTCGTAACTCTACTAAGAATTGTTTCATTTGGATATGCTTATGGTTAATCATTGTTGATTGCCATATAGAATTGTACTTTATACATATTGCATGTATAAGTCAGGTATGAAAGGCTGATCACCTTCATTACCGTTCAGTCCAGATATATTTGTTCATGTTTAATACTTGTTTAGTCAAAAGTTTGTTCGCTCTAATTCACAACTATATTGATGAATTATAGCCAGCTTATTATTCAGACAATTTCAATCATGATATATCCCTAAATAAAAATTTAAACTTGCTGGGCAACTTTCATGCTCACCCTTACTATATCATAATAAACATTGCAGATAAGGAGAATGCGTTCGGATATAGGAAAAGGATAATGCCAAGTTCAGCTTGGGATATAATGTGCAGCTAAATTGTAATAGTATAGTTTGATAATAATGTTATGTGTTAGATAGTTTATGAATTATGTAAAAATTAAGGTTACTCAATTTTGGGGAATAATGTGTAAAGTGTATTGTATAAATAGTTTATGTTTATATCTTCCGCAATAGTTGTAGAGTGATGTACCAGATCCGTGGTGATTTGGGACTCGGATTTGGGGCTTTCACAAGAATAGTTTGAGATGTCCACTTTTGATCCTCATAACATGCAATCTGGGCTTGCTTTGTACGATATAAAGGTTCAATCATGAAGTAGGGATGTCAAGGTACATGTATACAACCTTAAACCAGTTTATCATCAACACATTAAAGAAATCTAGGGCGGTCAAACTCTGACAGAAAACATGTTCTTGAACTTTTTGGGTTTTCCAGAAATGTTCATGGGGTTGGTGGTCAACCCTTGTTTGACCACCCATCTTTGTGATTCTGTTAAGGATTTGGGCGAACTAAAGGCTTCAGCATGTAGTCTTCATGTCAGGTTACAACAATAAAACAACAACTTGGCCAAAAGCATTACCAGAAGCAAGATCCGAAGATATCAAAACGCTTGTCAGACTTTCTGGGTTTCTGGGTTGCCCAAAAACTTAGTTAGTCATGGTCGCACTACTACAAAACAGTAAATAGACAACACTTAAGTCACAACATTTTTTATAAAAATGTTGTGGTATTTGATCTACACATGATCTGGGCTTAATTCAAGTTTCAGATCAAAGACAACATAGTATACTACAGATCTATAACTTTAAACACCATAAATCCTTAACACACAAGAATCTAAGAGCCCTGACATTGGCTTGTCAGACAACATTTTAGGGTTCTTAACCAGTTTTTAAAACTTGATTTTCTAACACCTAGATGTGATGGATCCTTGATGTAACATCTTGGATCACTAAATAACATCTCATAACACAACTTTAACCAATAACTAACAACTTCTAAGAAACGACACATGTATTTACAAAAATTCGGGTTTTATACCTTTGATGCTTTGATCTTGATTTCTGACTTTTGATTCCTGATCTTGGCAAGCCAAAGGATGTTCTTAGCTTTGATTCTCACTCTTTCTCTCTATAGATTTCGAAAGTGAAGATAGAGAAAGGGTTGGATAGAATGAAAAGTAAAGTAAGAAATTTTCTTACTTTAATTGTAAGACCCCGAATTTTATGAAATAAAAGTATTCAATTTTTTTATTTAGTAAATGATTAAATTGATAAAAAGTTAAAGTTAAGGGTGATATATGAATTTTTTTCAAAATAAGCAAGTGGTTATAAAATACTCATTGTTGTCGAGGAATGTTCGTTTGGTCGTGGAATATTCTTGTTGTTGGGGAATATTAGTATGACGGCGCAGCCATTTGTGGGCCTCATAACGAAATAACTGTCGAATAAAGAAAATAACAAGTTTGAGTTTTTATAAATAACTACAGTAATGGTTACTGAAAGTAACAATCATTAGGTTACAGGTGGTTAAAATACTGATGTCGCATGGTTGCACAAAGAAGCATTACCAGGTATTGCACAATATTTTTGAATTATTGATTCTTTCGTGTGAAGAAGGCACTACTCAATAATTGTTACGATAATTATTGCTCAATATTTTATTTTATTGATTCAATAATTGCTGCGTTGATATTTTATATTATTGTTGTTTCAATAATTATCACAGAACAGTATTTCCCATTATCAGATCAATAATTCATATTCTTTGAATAATATTATTAGATAGAATTATTGGCAATGTCTAGAAAGTTCTATCAAGGAGAGGTTTGGTCACCTAATTGTGCGCCAGTAAGGAGAAATCCTTATCGGAAAGCCCCCTCTTTCCTGGGAACTGCCCGGTTGTCATTATTGTGATTCTGTAATATTATTTGTGAATAATTAATTATTAATTTATATGATAAAGAAATATTTATTTGATGTGGATATAAATGATGGATTTATTTATGTGGTTATAAATGAAGAAATTAGTGTTGAGGTGTTTTATCAGTATTTTGTCAGATTGGAGGTATTAAAAAATCAAATCGGTGTTCTTAAAGCTCTATTGTGTGAGTTATAATTTTATTCCGACTGTTGGATCGTTGTGATTTTTGGATATGTAATACATATATAAGTTGAGTATATGTCCACAAATTTTGAACCGTTAAAAATTAACGCATGATTTGTTATGAATTTTAAAAGGTGTTAAAAATCATCCGTTTGTGGATTTCGGAAATTTTCTTTCTGGAATTTGGAAAAACTTAAAGCTACAAAGTTGTAAAGAATTCGATTTCGTGTGGAATGGATATAAAGTTCATATTTTTCTGAGAAAATGGCTATTTATTATGAATTACTAAAGTTTCAGAAAAATAAAATAATTTTTATTAAAATTGGGTGGGACCCACTTTTGGTTGGTGTAGAAAATATGTGCTCAATTAATTGTTCAAAGGTTATGGCTGGTCTAGGATGGCGACATGCGTAGAAGGATGAATAATAATATTATTATTTTATTATTTAGTTTGTTTTTCCGTTCTAGCATTTTCCTATAAATAGGTGCTTAAGTTTGAATTGAAAATCACACCAGAAACAAGTTTTCTCTCTCTCTATATTGTCGAGTGTATTTATGTGAGAATTTAGATACTTTGCGAGTTGCTATTCAGTGCAAGTTTCCTTCGGCATTACATCTGATATTCCAGTCAGAAATACTGCTCTTTTGAGGTACGGAATTTTAAGGGTTATTATGTTTTTTAGTTTCGTAATTTTTCCGACTATCAAAAATTCAGGAAAAAATTGAAATGATGATTTGATGAGTTTTCTAGATTGTGTCAAAAAATGACAATTTTTGGATGTATATATTAGGAGTTATGGATTTTATGGGAAAAGACTATTTTAAAAGTAAACCCTTATAACTCCTTGTGGTTAACTCTAAAATTGGTGAAATTTTTATTGGGAGTACATGTATATAACAAAAGTATACTTTGTAAATTTCGGAAGGTTTAGACAAAAGTATAGTGTATGATAAATGTCTAAATATTCGGCAGTTTTGGCCATATGAAAAATAGTAAATGAATTTTAAAAATTCCGAGAAAAATATATGTAATATTCTGCTAAATCTCAGAAAAAAATTTTTGTTTGTACTGATTTGGTATTTTTCATGAAAATGGACTAGTTATGAGTAAATAAATTAAATATGTTATGTGAAGTAACAAAATTGGAAAATAGGATTTTATGGCTTGGGAATCCTATATAAGGTACATGCAGACTTTTGATGAGGGTTTTGGTTATTGGTGATGAAATCTTATAAGTTTAGCATTTTAGGATGATTAAATGCATTAATTAATAAAGTGTAAACAATTGAAATAAATTATTTATAAGTTTAAGAAATGATTAAAATATTATTGTAATATTAATAATATTAGATTATGAGATTATTAAGTGATTTATAACATTTGGATTAAGGTGTTATAAATATTGATATGGATTTTATTGTGAAACTTTATCTTTTCGTGTCAGGATTACTATCCACATATACGGTACTATGTACAAATACGACTTACTATTCACGAGTTACTATTCATAGGGTACTATTTACGACAAAATTAGTTTCGTTTTCTGACCAAATTATCGTTGATTTATGAATCTTACTCTTGATATTGAATCCATGTTTTTATCATATTGTTTTTATTATCATATATAATATTTTTATAATCATAGTGATAAAATTTCTCTTTGACTTGAGTGTAAAGATGGGTAAATTATTGGTATGATCGTGACTATTGGTTCTCTTTGGCCAGTAGTGCAAAGTTGAATCGCTGACTGGTATGATCATGACCATTGAATTTACAATTGAATATTTTTAGCTTAAGTGCAAAGGTTAATTGATCAACATGGTTATAATTATGGTTTATATAAATTCTGAAATGACTATGTATTTCTTTTAGATATGAATATCTTTGGCCCTTAGTGCAAAGATGACTTGTTGTTGAATATCTTTGGCCCATAGTGCAAAGATGACATGTTGTTAAATATCTTTGGCATGTACTGCAAAGATGACCTGTTGTTGAATATCTTGGCATGTAGTGCAAAGATGATCTGTTGATGAATATCTTTGGCCCGTAGTGCAAAGATGAATTTATTAGTATGATTATGAACAGGAACTGTGATTTGGTATAACCATGATCTTTAATGTTTTAGGTAAAGACAGGGGATGAAAATTATCTTCGTCCTGGATGAGAAGAGAAATTTAGAACTACAATTATGATTATGAGTTATTCACATGATTGTGTACAGGAATTGTTGATTGATGTTACAGGGATAAAACATTGTTGGTGGACTTTTAACATGGAGAATATAATAGACTTTATGGTCTATTTGACTCTTCTAATGGATTGCTCGTTCCGCTGCAACTATGGTTGAAAAGTTTTATCATCTACCATATGTTCTAAATCTCTGATTTATTACTGATGAAGGCTATTGATAATTTAATTATCTTTAGTCATGATATTCTTTCTTGAGCTAGTTGTGCTTTACCCTTTTGCTTCACAATTTCGCTGTAATAAGACTATTCTTGAGTCGAGCGGGGATAACAGGGAATAGAATCGGTGGTCTATAGCTATTGAGGTTCTCCTAAATAGTATGAAAATAATTTTATTGAGAACTTTAGATAAGTGTGTCATATTGTATACGGCATTTGATATTTAATTTTGGTGAACCGAATAGGGTGAGGTGAACCCAACTTTGGAAGGGTGTTTTGCCACTATCATACAAGATGTCTAATCACATACAAACTCTTGTTATCATAAGACAGGGTTGTGCACATCCACTTGCTGAGTATATCTACGAGCACTACCTATATGATCTTATAGTTTGGTTGAAATATAATTTTCAATTGCAGACAGTGAAGATAGTTATATGTCAAGAGAAGACTCACCATTAGAAAGAACATGATAGTAATCTTCTCGTTTTTCTTTGGGGTCTATTGGGTCAACCAAGGCTAATTTTGTGGGCATATGATATCTATCATAACCTAGACGTATGGCCTTCAATGTACGAAGGTTTTCTTGAGTATTTCCTAAAGATTTTAATTTCTAAAACAGTTATTGATTGTGCCTTTATGTAAGGTGCCATTGTGACGTTGTGACGCCCTGAAATACGGTCTATCTTCACACCCGGATTCCGTACATCACGATCCCATCTTCTTCCAAACATACATCGTTATATAGCTAAATATAACAACATATACTCTCAAATCCCAGGTTCTGGAAACCTTATAACCTTTTTCATTTCAAATAATGATAAATATATTATTCATTTCATCTTACAAGAGTGACTTTTATCTGCCACCAAGGATACATAACAGTTCCTTAAACTAGTCTATCATTCAATTTCATTTTCCTATATTATAAGTCTTCACTTGATCTTCTCGCTTATTCACATTCTGAATAGCACCTCATCTGGATACCGTCATCTTGATCTTTACGGGATCCTTAAGTTCTTCTAACATCGTTCGCTAAAAATATTTTTCATTTAAAAGCAAGTGTGAGCATTCAATTGCCCAGCAAGTCATAGCAGTTGAATAAACATCTTCAAGAATTCAAACGTTTCTTTAGAACTTCAATAACCGAACAAAGGTTATGAAGCAACTTGAATAATAGGAATAATCTCGACTCCTATCATTTTAAAACATTATTCACATGCACTTTGAAATACTTTCATTCTTCTACCTTTTTCATACTCATCATGTCTGGCTAGAATCATTAGCACAGACTTAACAATAACGGATCATGTATAAACAGAACATACTTGTATTGAACAGCTCAATAACAGAACAGTTCATATCATAGAAACACCGAAGTGTTCACATTGTGGCTTAAGGCCTCATACGCTCTACCACCTTGTACAAATATCACACATTCACACATAGACAGAACTTCTCAGGTTCAACATATGAGAAGTTCAAGAAACTAGCATTCATTTGAAATATGAATAAAGTTAGGAAACTTGCCTTACGCACAGCTACAGCTTACGCTGAACTGCTCATTCTAGTTCCTATGTAGCACATAAGAAAAATAACACATACACTAATTAGTCATGTATATTTGACTTATGCATTAGATTACTTAACTTTACTTCTTAGGGTTCGCGTTCTTGCAACCTAAGTTTACGCGACCACTTTCATTATCGTTCTACGGCTTCATGACATACAGAGATGTCTTACTTATACTTTCATCATCTTTGATGTTTTACATTCTTATCTTCTTCTTATAACTTCTCTAGGAATCATCACACATCGCTTCTCTGCTAGTAGTCCATATGGTACTTTGAGTGGTTTCCCACAAACAACCAACAAACAAGTTCTGCCTCTGCCTACAATCGCCCATAACAGTGAGTTTGATCGGTTGCCAGTTTTGTATATACCTTCGCTCTCTGAAGGAATTGTTTAGCCCAACTCCCATATGTCAACCATCAAAGGTTAAGATTGTAATACAACTTAACTTATCTTAACTTATACGAACTATTAAACTATATGATTGTTAAGTTAATTTCTCATTCCTTATGGCTTCCTGACAACTAAATGTCATACCTCAGTATTCACTCTTTATCGTCTAAGTCATACAGTCTTTTGTATACTTAGAGCGATCATTCCCTTTAATCCTTAACTCTGCTTCGTTACGTTAAACGTTATTATCTTTAATTCAACTCCTTTACCGCACATTACGGTTTTCTTAATACCATTCATTATTCTTCCTTATTACTTTCGTTATCCATTACTTGAACCCCATGTTCATTAGTCATTCTTAATGTCCAAGCCATACCATTTGTTGTATGCTAAGACCACTCGTATATCGCAACAGCGTTGCGTTTGCAGCGTCTATACGCTTTACACTTATCTCTCACTATCATGACATAACATCAAAGTGTTATTCATTACCCTCATCGCTCAACGTTTAAGGAATCACAACCATAGCAATCCTCCACGTTCGTTTATCATAACTATGGTCCCCAAATATCGGTTCCGTAATCCACGTTTACATTATTTCTCTTTTACTCTCATATAATCTTTTTGATCGACCTTCATTAAAGGTTTAATTCAATAAATTAAGTGTTACATTTGACGAATCTTATCTTCTTTATCTTCCCATACGTTTCCCCCAAGAGTTGAGCAGTTAAAAGCTCTTCTCTGCTTTTCCTTTACAATCGAAATATGGCCACCACTCTCTTCTTTATCTCTCGCGCCGCGGCGCTAGTTTATAGTACCCGACTCCCTGGTCTGGCGTTGCAGCGCCACCTTACAAGGCATGGTTGGCGCCGCGGTGCCAAGCCCTAATTCTTGAAATTTTCTTCTAAGTGTTAAATCAAATTTGAAAAGGTTACTTCCCGCTATCATAACTTATTCGTTATAACTCAGAATGAGGTCATTCCAAAGCCATTCTCTTCCTTATCTTATGTAATTTAATACCCCCAGACAAAACTTCATTTGAATCCGTTAACGTGCCATTCGATTGGCTTGATCTTCACCCTTCGTTCGTTTTACATTTTTAACGTTCTTCGTTTGTTCGTCCGTAATTCGGTCATCCGAACTCGGAATTCGTTCATTCTTGAGTCCACGACTCACATTTTCAACATTTTCTTACATTCTTATGAAACCCTACACGTTCGGGTTCATTTACTAACTTTCTAATTCTCGTTTGTCTTTTACGAAATTTTTGCCATAACTTCGTTATAACTAAGTTTTAATCCATTCTTCATGAACGTTTCTACCGTTCCTAACCAAGCAATATGCATCAAACTTATATGAGATGGTTTTAAACTTGTCCATCAACAACAATTATCCTATGATGGTTTTAAATTTGTCCATCAATAACGTTCTTCGTGTTCTTCGCGTGTTCTTCGTTCGTTCTTCATTTTAATCGATATTTTGGATTATGATTTTACTTTTTATTGGAATTTGATGTTATAGAACATTATTCCTTACTTATTTCACCTACTTATTTATATAATCCACTCAGATCATTCTAATACATTACGAATCTTATACTTCCTTAAGAAATTTATTTACTAAACTTCAAATTCTTATTTCTTCATTTTCTTATGATTTCAACCATATGAAATCATTCCTAACATCATATACTTCTTATTCTCATGAAGTTATGTTTTAAACATATAAAATTTAAAGAAAATCTAACATAGAAGTTAGGTTTTAATACCTTTCCTCTTTATTTTTCTTCTGCTAGACAAAACCGGCGATTTGCTAGCTTTTCTATTTCACTAACACTTTCGATCCGATCAATCATGCTCAAGCTCTTCCTCCTCCCTCTCCATCCGAATCCTCTCTCTCTCTCTAGTGTAGGATTTTCAAAATCTCATTTAAATGAAATCTAGCTTCCTATTTATAGATTTTCCAAAACTAGGGCAAACTAGTCATTTCACCCCCTTAACCTCCTTACTATTCATTACTTAAGGACTAAGTTAACTTAGTCCTTAAGTTTACTTAACACTTAAGTCTACTTAGCCTTTAAGTTTGCTTAACTTTCAAGTTTACTTAACACTTAAGTTTACTTACTACTTAAGTTTACTACTTCCACCTCCTTAACACACCTCCTTACTATTCACGTTGGAAGCTTCGTGGTTCCATCTTTCGGGTTTTGTCTGACAGTTTTAAAAAATTGCGATTCTCGGAATTCAAATATTTTTGGATATTTCGTCTTTCCTTTATCGATTAACTTTTACGTATTCTTCGGATTTCTGAAAAACTGAAAAACACTTTTTGACGTTGAGCGTTTTCCTTCACGTTTTACCATAACATAGCTAAACGAATGAAAAGTACATAGCAGTACTTTTCGTCATTTTTATTTTATCCGATTTTTGCACGTTTTTCAAGAAAAACTTTTATCGACTTACTTAACTTTTCAAGATATATTATCGTCAAATCTTTCGAAGGAATGTCATTTAGACATACTACCGAACTCTCGAAACAACTTAGGTTATTCAAACCCTAACCCTTAGGTTTCGTTTCGAGAAATAGTGTCATTTCGCCTTTTTCCCGAAAATATTTTTTGTTCCAGAAAATTTTCATTTTAAATCTTGAAAATTCTTAATCGCTTAGTCTAGCTCGTAGCCAGAATCCTCCCGACTTATAATCATCCTAGGTTCTAGAACGATTAATAAACACATAACACATAATATTATTAATAAAAAATTATTTTATTAATAACTAATTCTTTAAACTTAAATTCTGGAAAATCCAAATTTTTGGGGCGTTACAGACGTGCTATCCAAGTTGGTGTCCAGAGTCACAGTTGGTATATATTTATATCAAAACTCACAACATATGAGTTGTTGTATTTTGCATGATAATTGTAGTAATAAATTTGTAGTTGTTTTTTGTACCATGTATTTGGCGACTCAGAATAGGTTGGATAGATTGGACCTATTTTGGGGGCATCACAGTTGGTATCAGAGCTATAAGTAAAGAGTCCCGAGCCTCTCGCTAGTTACTTCCTTGTGTGGGATGCACCGAAGCCAGACTCTCCGTAGGGGATGTCGTTCTGCGGTGGCAAACTGATAGGTACCACTATGAGGTGCTGTCCACGGTTGGGAAATGAGTTACAATTGGTATCAGAGCTTAGGGATATGATCTCTGACGGAGATCCAGGATTAGAACTAAGAAGGGAGATACGAGTAATATCCTTCGCTAGTGTGTGTCCTACCTAAGCTGAATTTTCTTACTTAAGTTGACAAATTGTGATATGTCAATTAACCTTTATTTTGAAGCTGTATTCTAGAATTATATCTGAAATAAAGGAGATGAGCAATGGAGAAATCATGATGACAAGGAAGATGGAATCTGAAATGAAAGCAAGGTATTCTCAACTCTTCGAAATACCAGGTACGTAAATTTCGGGGACGAAATTTCATAAGGAGGGGAGATTGTAAGATCCCGAATTTTATGAAATAAAAGTATTCAATTTTTTTATTTAGTAAATAATTAAATTGATAAAAAGTTAAAGTTAATGGTTATATATGAATTTTTTTCAAAATAAGCAAGTGGCTATAAAATACTCATTGTTGTCGATGAATATTCGTTTGGCCGTGGAATATTCTTGTTGTTGGGGAATATTCGCATGCGGACAAGCAATGACCATTTAGGGGCCCCTATAATGGAATAACTCACGATGAAGAAAATGACAAGTTTGAGTTTTTATAAATAACGGTAGTAACAATAATTTGTTGGGTTACACGGTGGTTAAAATCTGATGTCTGCGTGTTTTACGCATAAAGAAGACGCAAGATGTTATGATAATTTTTTGAATTATTGATTCTTACGTGAAGACACTACTCAATAATTGTTACAGTAATTATTGTTCAATATTTTATTTTATTGATTCAATAATTGTTGCGTTGATATTTTATATTATTGTTGTTTCAATAATTGTCACGGCACAGTATTTCCCATTATTAGATAAATAATTCATATTATTTGAATAATATTATTAGATAGCATTATTAAAAATGTCTAGAAAGTTCTGTCAAGGAGAGGTTTGGTCACCTTATTGCGCGCCAGTAAGGAAAAATCCTTATCGAAAAGCCCCCTCTTTCCTTGGGAACTGCCTAGTTGTCACTATTATGATTCTGTAATATTATTTATGAATAATTAATTATTAATTTATATGATAAGGAAATATTTATTTGATGTGGATATAAATGATGGATTTATTTATGTGGTTATAAATGAAGGAATTAGTGTTGAGGTGTTTTATCAGTATTTTGTCTGATTGGAGGTATTAAAAAATCAAATCGGTGTTCTTAAAGCTCTATTGCGTGAGTTATAATTTTAATCTGACCATTGGATCGTTGTGATTTTTGGATATGTTATACATATATAAGTTGAGTATATGTCCACAAATTTTGAACCGTTAAAAATTAACTCATGATTTGTTATGAATTTTAAAAGGTGTTAAAAATTATCCGTTTGTGGATTTCAGATATTTTTTGTTTGGAATTTGGAAAATCTTAAAGCTACAAAGTTGTAGAGAATTCGATTTCGTGTGGAATGGACATAAAATTCGTATTTTTCTGATAAAAGGGCTATTTATTATGAATTACTAAAGTTTCAGAAAAATAAAATGATTTTTATTAAAATTGGGTGGGACCCACTTTTGGTTGGTGTAGAAAATATGTGCTCAATTAATTGTTCAAAGGTGATGGTTGGTCTAAGATGGCTGCATGCGTAGAAGGATGAATAATAATATTATTATTTTATTATTTAGTCTGCTTTGGCGTTCTAGCATTTTCCTATAAATAGGTGCTTAAGTTAGAATTGAAAATCACACCAGAAACAAGTTTTTTCTCTCTCTATATTGTCGAGCGTATTTTTGTAAGTATTTAGATACTTTGTGAGTTGCTATTTAGTGCAAGTTTCCTTCGGCATTACATCCGATATTCCAGTCAGAAATACTACTCTTTTGAGCTAAGGGATTTTAAGGGTTATTATGTTTTCAGTTTCGTAATTTTTTCGACTTTAAAAAATTCTGGAAAAATTATTTGATGAGTTTTCTAGATTGTGTCCAAAAATGGCGATTTTTGGATGTATAGATTAGGAGTTATGGATTTTATGGGAAAAGACTATTTTAAAAGTAAACTCTTATAACTCCTTGTGGTTAACTCCAAAATTGGTGAAATTTTTATTGGGAGTACATGTATATAACAGAAGTATACTCTGTAAATTTTAGAATTTTTGGACAAAAGTACAATTTATGATAAATGTCTAAATATTCGGCAGTTTTGGCCATATGAAAAATAGTAAATGAATTTTAAAAATATTCGAGAAAAATATATGTTCAATATGCGACTATATTCTGCTAAAACTCAGAAAAGAAAATTTGTTTGTACTGATTTGGTATTTTTCATGAAAATGGACTAATTATGAGTAAATGAATTAAATAAGTTATGTGAAGTAACAAAATTGGAAAATAGGATTTTATGGCTTGAGAATCCTATATAAGGTATATGCAGACTTTTGATGAGGGTTTTGGTTATTGGTGATGAAATCTTATGAGTTTAGCATTTTAGGATGATTAAATGCATTAATTAATAAAGTGTAAAAAATTAAAATAAATTGTTTATAAGTTTAAGAAATGATTAAAATATTATTGTAATATTAATAATATTAGATTATGAGATTATTAAGTGATTTATAACATTTGGATTAAGGTGTTATAAATATTGATATGGATTTTATTGTGAAACTTTATCTTTTCGTGTCGGGGTTGCAATTCACGTATACGGTACTATGTACGAATACGACTTACTATTCACGAGTTACTATTCATAGGGTACTATTCACGACAAAATTAGTTTCGTTTTCTGACCAAATTATCGTTGATTTATGAATCTTACTCTTAATATTGAATCCATGTTTTTATCATATTGTTTTTATTATCATATATAACATTTTTATAATCATGGTGATGAAATTTCTCTTTGACTTGAGTGTAAAGATGGGTAGATTATTTGTATGATCGTGACTATTGGTTCTCTTTGGCCAGTAGTGCAAAGTTGAATCGTTGACTGGTATGATCATGATCATTGAATTTATAATTGAATATTTTTAGCTTAAGTGCAAAGGTTAATTGATCAACATGGTTATAATTATGGTTTATATAAATTCTGAAATGATTATGTATTTCTTTTAGATATGAATATCTTTGGCCCTTAGTGCAAAGATGACTTGTTGTTGAATATCTTTGGCCCGTAGTGCAAAGATGACATGTTGTTGAATATCTTTGGCCTGTACTGCAAAGATGACCTGTTATTGAATATCTTGGCATGTAGTGCAAAGATGATCTGTTGATGAATATCTTTGGCCCGTAGTGCAAAGATGAATTTATTAGTATGATTATGAACAGGAACTGTGATTTGGTATAACCATGATCTTTAATGTTTTAGGTAAAGACAGGGGATGAAAATTATCTTCGTCCTGGATGAGAAGAGAAATTTAGAACTACAATTATGATTATAAGTTATTCACATGATTGTGTACAGGAACTGTTGATTGATGCTACAGGGATAAAACATTGTTGGTGGACTTTTATCATGGAGAGGATAATAGACTTTATGGTCTATTTGACTCTTCTAATGGATTGCTCGTTCCGCTGCAACTATGGTTGAAAAGTTTTATCATCTACCATATGTTCTAAATCTCTAATTTATTACTGATGAAAGTTATTAATAATTTAATTATCTTTAGTCATGATATTCTTTACTGAGCTAGTTGTGCTCACCCTTTTGCTTCACAATTCCTTTAGTAATAATAAAAGTTATTCTTTGGAGTCGAAGCGGGGATAACAGGGGAATAGAATCGGTGGTCTATAGTCATTGAGGTTCTCCCTAAATAGTATGGAAATAATTTTATTGAGAACTTTAGATAAGTGTATCGTATATTGTATCGCTATTTGATATTTAATTTTGGTGAACCGAATAGGGTGAGGTGAACCCAACTTTAGAAGGGTGTTTTGCCACTATCATACAAGATGTCTAATAACATACAAACTCGTGTTATCATAAGACATGGTTGTGCACATCCACTTGCTGAGTATATCTACGAGCACTACCTATATGATCTTGGAGTTTGGTTGAAATATAATTTTAAATTTCAAAAAGTGGAGATAGTTTTATGTCAAGAGAAGACTCACCATTGGAAAGAACATGATAGTAATCTTCTCATTTTTCTTTGGGGTCTATTGGGTCAACCAAGGATAATTCTGTGGGCATATGATATCTATCATAACCTAGACACATGGCCTCCCATGTACGAAAGTTTTCTTGAGTATTTCCCAAAGATTTTAATTTCTAAAATAGTTATTGATTGTACCTTTATGTAAGGTGTCATTGTGACGTGCTATCCAAGTTGGTGTCCAGAGTCACAGTTGGTATATATTTATATCAAAACTCACAATATATGTGTTGTTGCATTTTGCACGATAATTGTAGTAATAAAGTTGTAGTTGTTTTCTGTACCATGTATTTGGCGACTCAGAATAGGTTGGATGGATTGGACCTATTTGGGCGTCACATTAATCCTTTGATCTCTGTATACATTTTATGTATTGTTGCAAGGTGGCACAACAAATCTGATCTTGGGAGATTTTTAAGCACATGTTGATATCCGAAAAGATGAGTCACCAAGATTTTGTAAAATCTTTTACTTAACTTTTAAGTAAAAGGGTATTTCGATCATTTCACATTCACTAAGGGTATTTTGGACATTTCAAATATATCCCATAGATTTAACACTTAAGCTTTTAATACTTAGGTTTTGAATTCCCAAATTAGGGTTTTGAATATTCGAATTAGGGTTTTGAATTCCCAAAACTAAAATTAGGGTTTTCGATCTGATTGTTAGGGTTTCTAACTGTTCGTTAGTGTTTTCTAACTTAACCTTGATATTCTTAACATAACTTTAGGTTTTGTTACGATCGTAACTTATCTGATCAATAATTGATCTATCCACAAATTGTTCACATAAACTAACAATGTACACATTTAAATTCACATATAACGACTCGTATACACTTAAATACTTAACCTTGATAATCTTTACCAAAAGATTTTAAATTCACCAAAATCTTATACCTCATTACTAGACTATCACTTATAGTCTACCAAATTATTCAAGTCTTGTCCAAAAATTTTGGAATTCTTAAATTTGTTTACAGAACAGCCAATTCCATACACTTATTTTCTGTCTAGGTTCTAATATTGAACATTAAATCAATCAATTATGATTTTAAAATTTTTCTAAATTCTCGGGTTGTCACAGAGCCCAAAGCCAGTAATGGACATCGGTTTATATTCACCATGATCTATTACTTTACCAAGTGGGTAGAAGGAGCCTCCTTCCCCAGGGTTACTAAAGAAGTCATCATTGCTTTCATTCAAAACAATGTCATTTGTCGATATGGACAACCAGAGGTAATTGTATCAGACAATGCTAAGACCCTCAACAACAAAATTGTAAGGAAGAAACATGTGAATGATATTCCTATTTATATATGATTTGATTATGATATATATGTGAATGAATATGCAAGTATGCTTGGATTAAGAAAAGTTGTAAAGTCCTTTGATAGATTATAGAAACATATGTACAAGGACTTAAAATGAATTGATCAAATATGTTAGGTTGATCCTGGATAAGCAAAATAGCTCTGTAAAGTCCTTAAAAAGAAATGATGTACAAGGACTATAAACATAGAAAAATCAAACATGTTAGGTTGATCTTATGATATAATAGATAGGCTTGTCTGATCGTTGAGCACTACACCAGAAATCGTAGTCTGCTAGGAGAGTCAAGGATAACTCGAGAGCTATCGAGGCAGAATCGTAGTCTGGAAGATAGTAGATCTCAGAGTTCGTAGACTTCCAGGAGAGACTAGTAAGGATCGTAGTGTATCGAGTAAAGCTTCCTCGGAGCCGTAGTCTGCTGAGGAAGTCATGTTCAGAATCGTAGAGACAGCCTGCCTACGAGCCGACCGAGCATCTGCCAAAGTCAAGTCAAGAATCGTAGACTACACTTGGAGTCGTAGAGTCTACTAACAGCCTAGTCAAGGATCATAGACTACACTCAGAATCATAGAAGTCTATTGATCGTATCAAAGGCAAAGATCGTAGTCGAGCAAGATTAGATGAAGACAACAAGCACAACGACAGAAATCGTAGTGTCAAGATCTGATCTCGGAGTGGTAGTGTCTGCACAGCCGAAGCTGAATCGTAGAGTGTAGAGCTAAGACCTCAACAGATGTGCTCACAAAGCCAAAGAAGAATCGTAGAGCAAACACGATTCTCAACAACTGAGCACTCCCAGAATATCCAAAGGAATGAATCCTCTAGTTGGTACTGCAAAAATTCATCTCACCTAAAGGAAGCCAGAGAGCACTCAACGAATGGCATACAAGCTATTAGAAGATCTAAGAATCAACCAAATCAACATCCAGGTTGAGTTGTGAAGCCATTCAAGATGAAGTCTTCCACAAGATGATCATAAGAAGACTTTAGTAGCTAACTAAGGAAAGTCAGCTTGTGCAGTAGCTGTCAAGCAGAAAGATGACAACAATCTTGGAAGTAACCAGGATCGTAGTGTTTGCCAAACGAAGAAGGAACTGATGGAGTATAACAAAGATACTGGTCTGCCTCTGAAGAACAAGGCTAAAGTGATTAAGCATTGGATCAGTCCATTGATGATAAGTGAACGGGAGATCACAAGGAGAAAGCGAGCTGGAAACGCTACAAATCTAAAGTGACTTGTTATTCAGAAGGGGCCAGAGCAAGGAGTCAAGCCATTAGTATCCGAGAACAGTTGAGGCAAACAGAAGTGTTGAAGCACTGCATGAAAGAAGGAAGAGTTATTTTTCACTAGAGATCAAGTGAACACTCTTCAAGATCGTAGTGTTGACTCTACATGTCAATAAGCATCTGTAAATGAGACACTATGATCAGGTTCAAGAAGAAGTGCATCAGAATGGTAGAGTTCGAACAACGGAGGATTAAAGCATTGACAATGGTTTAATCTGAAGGTTGGCATTCAGACAAAATCTTATTGAGAGCATCAATGCAAGGACAACCTCTGATCAAGAAATTAGAAGGGGGAAATAAAGTCGTCGACCTACCCGAGACATCAAAGTGACATATCTGACGGGGTAGGTGAAACAGCAGACTGCAGTGTCAGAAAGTTAGAAAAAGATGTCATGTCACATCTGCAGTCTGTACCAAATAACTCGAGATCTGTGAAGCCATTTGAATAGGTTTCAACGGCTACTTTCCAACGGGAAGATTAGAAAGCAGTATAAATCAACAGAGCCTCAAAGATCAAAAGTTGTTGATGACTGCTATGTTGCAGAATCGTTGAGTTGTTGAATGCTATTGTTGACTCTACGAGTTCCACCAAAGATCAACAGAATAAGTCTCAGTGACAGTGATACTGCTAAGGTGGAAGTGAAGTAGCTTTCAAGAAGGACTTAAATGGATTAGAGCTTCACTCAACAAAGATGAGAATGCCATTGAAGATGGTAGCTAAGCTGAGAGCCGAGAAGGCCAAAGAGATAACATTTAGAAAAGTGGTAGAGTACAAAGAAGATCAGGAGATCCACTCTATGAATCACGATAAACCTAAAGCTGAAACTGAACAAGTGCAGAACCATGTCTGCAAAACATTCAAGAAGGGTTCAGGGATTGCTAAGTGCCAGAAGAAGTCTACAAAAAGCTTAGGGACTTAGCAAATCTAGATGGTGATGGTGCATAGCTGACATCAGATGAAGATGAGCAGAAAAGAGTAAAGATCAGATGCACCAAAGAAGATGTGGTCCAGACTCAAAGAAGAATGGAAAGAGGACCACACCAAGAAGCTAAGTACAAAAGATGTTCAGATCTTAAAGACATCTTAGCAGCTCTACACCAACAACAACAACAACAAGAAGCCAGGGCATGAGGGGTTCTTATCCGGAGGGACTAAATGAAGTTCCAAGCCTGCTGGGCTTGAAGAGTTCCTAGGGAACTAGAGAAGTTCCAAGGCTACTAGCCTTGAAGAGTTCTTAGTGAATTGAAGTCCCAATGCTATTTTCCTTGAAGGAATCTTAGTGATTCAAGGTGTTGCCCTTCCTTAGTGGAAATACTGCTAGTTGAAAGCATAAGATTGATTAGGAGCTTGAGTCTCTAAACCACTTAAAACCCCTTGTGTCTTTTACTTTATGTACATTAACTGCTATAACTGCTATGTATGTGTTAACTGCTTACTACTAAATTAACTCTACGAATAATGTATGATTGATTATGAATATATCAATTAAGGGGATCTTTTACTTATTCCGCTGTGCTTGAAAAGATTCTTATGTTTGTCATATGCTACTTAATGAGAAATACACATAAACGAGAAGAAGTATTTGAAATTCAAAGGATCTATTCAACCCCCCCTTCTAGATCTATATTGTGCCTCATCGAACTAACAATTGGTATCGGAAGCGGTTCTCATGCTATATTCAAAAGCTAATCGCTTTGACTCTGATCCTAGGCACAAACATTGTTCTAAACTTAGTTTAGTAGTAAGTCACTTGTTATATGCAGATGAGCTCACATGTTGGATATATTGTGTACAGGTAAATGTGTATGTACACCTGAAGCTGCTCAAATTAGTCCATACTCTCGCATGCCATATCAACAAGACCAATCCTTGCTCACAGTCAATCTTGTTGTCTGAAGACCAGGCTAGAAAGCTCAAATGACATCAACAGAAAAGAGTCAAACATCCACCAGCCTGAAGAGATGAAAAGGCCATACATGCTAAGAAATGTTTGTATTCAGAGAAGAAAGAAGAACTTCTCAAACATGTATCTGGCCAACCAGAAGTTAGATGTAAGCTTTGTAAACTCAAGGATGTCAAATAACTAAAGATGCTGATATTCTCTTAGCTTACATCTTCAAGACCACGATTGATTGATTGAAGATCAACTGGAGCAACTAGCTGTCAGAAGCAAATGAGAAAACATGCACATCAATGCTTAAACTCAGTATATCTAAAGATAAATGACTATTAAGAAACTGAAAGTAAAAAGGTACGGTTCCTCACTAATATAAAAATGAACATCATTATTGCACATCACTTATGAACTATAACAGTTTTCCTTCAAGAAGTCATAATCTACCTAAAAAGGTGAATATAAAAAGTGCACTGATGGTGAAAACTCAAATGTCTATAAGCTTTCTCTCCATCAAAGTTTTAGGTTAAAAATGACAACTTGAAAGAAACCTGAAATGGGTTTTAAGAGCATCTCAGGTCGAATGAATGTGAAGCAATCTTTGCTGAAGGGTTAATGTGTTTGTACATCCTATGGTCTAAAGTTTAATGACACACAAAATATGATCAGGTCTACAAGAGAATCTTGAAGATTCATAGAAATTGATCACCTCCATGAATCAACCAGATACTAATAAATCGTAAAGTTGATTCTCACTCTGTGAACATTTAAACCCTGTGAACATAACTTAGCTAATGATGAAACCATCAAGGAAAAGTGTGTTCTATTAAAATGGCAGATTTCTCTCACACTCACCACCATACATCTTAAAATATATTATCTAAATTAAGTATATGCACGAATACGACTAATGGTGGTCAATATGATGATTATCCTAAGATGTGAGGAACATGGGTTTAGAAAACTAACCTAGCAGGATCCATTTAACCATGGGTACCAAAAATTAGAAATGTATAACCTGCAGGCACCTGGTCCATCTGGCCACACTAAGGAATGTTGAAGTAAAAGACTTCAGTCAAGAAAATTCAACCAGCAGAAGGCTTAAGACTGTTCAGAAATGTTTCTGATAAAACTCCTATATGTCAAAGCCTGTCCTTGAAGACCTACTGAGCCAATCTAAATGAAGCTCACATGACTGCTAATCTTTATATGGAAGCATGCCATTCAACCAAAGATAAAAAGGGTCATATATGCTCAATCATGTGAAGAACATCATATGAGAAGAATCCTCAAGAGGATCATCGAGCATCAATCATGAGGAAATCATTATGGAAGCAGAACTCAGCAAGCAAAAAAAGGACAAGGAAGACTACGTTCGTAGTGCTGTTAAAGGATTGTAGAATGATCAACCCTGAAGATGTCTATCTCTACGATACAAGAAGATTTAATGACTTTAGCCAGAATGAGATATGCATGATTACCTTCTTCTACACATGAAGAAAAGGAAATCACACCACACTGAAAAGACAACATCAACCATGGGGGGCAGTGATCTGTTTAGGAACAACAACACTGAAATATTCTATGAAGTAATGTACCAGCTACAGAGTCCCAAAACTTTGTGGTTGATGAACAAAATGAAGATCCACAGTCAGTAGGAACGTCTCAAAATGTACTACTGATAACCTATCAACCACCCAACTCAAAATCGTGGAATGCCTACAATCAAATATCTGATCGTAGTGTAAAAGCAGGAAGACACCCCGATCACAGCAAATGCAATTGTCTGAAGTTGATAGAGGACCTCCTCACCAAAAAAGGTCAAAATAGATATCAGTGCAAATTACTCCTAAAGCATTTCATCTGGAAAGCGCCTCAGGGACAAACTTGACCCTTAGCTCACTCTAAGAGGTTGGCCCTTCCCGAGCTACCTTAAACCAGAAGAATTGCTTAATCAAGTTCATCTCAAGGATCAAGACAGCCAACGATCGCAGAGTAAAGTTTGAGAGAACTCAACGATCGTGATGTAACCTCTCCGATCGCAGTACAACCTCAACGATCGTAGAAAAAGACTCGATGATCAAAGTCTTATAAGAGGCTACTCTTAACTTATAAGGAGCTTGGAAGAACAGGACAAATGCTCAACCATTCAGATTATGGGAGATAAGTTCGAAGACTGGTTGGAAAGATGTCCAGCTAAAGAAATGTGCCCAAGGCTTCATGAAGTACATCAGTAGTTGAAGCTTGTAGGTTTAAAATGAGAAGAATGTCAAAACCATCCAATGCAACATCTCTCAAGTGTTGATCATTGAGTCAACGTAGAGTCCATAGATGCCTTATCATGCTACTCTACGAACTAGAGAGGTCAACGATCAATCCACGTCAATCAAACGTCTACTCTTCTAAAAGATACATCTAACTGAAAAGTTAATAGGGAGTTACAACTCATTACTGAACATCGTGCAACCAATAGCTAGTTGACACGTCAAAGCATATGCAAAGTCAGAAGGAACTGCCATAAAGACAAATTCAAAATCTACAAATAGTTACCAGAACCTATTGAACCTCTCTCCCTCCCATTTTCAAACCCTAGAATCCTCTTCGAAACCAAACCAATCAAACTTCCAGAGCCCAAATCACATTCAGCTAAATCTCTCCGAATCACATACCATATACCTTGAACTCCTCAAATGGTAGAATAGAAAGTTATAACTGGTATCCAACTCGGGTTTACAAAGTTTGAAGAATCAGAGACGAAGTTCAAACACATACTTGAACTCGTAAAGAAAGCTAGGTTCTCTGACTTCTTGGAGGCCAACACTCCAGTTTATACAAAGCTAGTAAAGCAGTTCTACTCAAATGCTTCAACGAATTCTGGGCTTCTGACCACTAAGGTGAAAGGATCAAGTCTAAAAATAAGAGCATCAGACATCAATCAATGTCTAGGGTTTCCCAATCAAGGTCTGATAAACCTGGATGAATTCGACATTGAAGAAGGCAAGAAGCTAATGCGGTACCAAAGAAACCCTAGCCTGAAGGACATGAAGAAGAAGAAATTTCCTAAGGAATTCTAGTTCCTTGCTGAAATAGTGGGAAAATGTATACTATGCAAGGATACTGCACACGACACTGTACTAGATCAGCAGTTAAAGATTATGTTTGCGATAATTCTGAAGAAGCAAATTAATTTTGGAGCCATCTTGTTCGATCAAATCTCCAAATGGATAGAAAAGGCTGAGTTGAAGAAATCTATAGAGAAACCACTTATAAAAGTATTTCATGGAAGATTGTTAAGTATTGTAATGAAGAAGAAGCTGGGAAACAAGATTAAGGATGATGAGGGAGAACCTCTGAATGTTCACAAAGTAATGTCTCCACAACTATTTATAAATTGGAAGAAAAATCCAAAGGAAAATAGGAGGCTAACACAAACTGAAAGCAGCAGAAAAGTCTTCGCAAAGAAGAGAAAGGCAAAGGAGGAAGAAAGCTCTGAGTCTGATGACTCTACATTAGTTATTGCCACACCAACAAAGAGTAAGTCTAAGAGTGTGAAGAATGCAGAGGCTTCGTCAAGCTATGTCTCCAATGATAAGAAGAAATAAGGAACAGAAGAAAGACTAGCATCAACTGTTGTAAACCCAAAAATAAGAAGAAGCAACAGATTGCTTCAAGAGCCTTCAGGAAAGAAAGCTAAGGTGGTAAAAAAACCAACCCTAGTTCCCCAGGAAAGTCCATCCAACAAAGAAGAACATGAAGAGTCTAAAGATGGGAAGGGAACTGAAAGTTCACAGATTGAACCCTCAAGGAGCAAGTTCAACAATGAAGAAGAAGTTGAATCTATGGAAGAAAAAACCAAGGTTGATGATGAAGAAAAGGAATAAGCAAGTCCTGTGACTAACTCTCAGAGTACTCACTCTGAAGATAAAGAGAAGCAGCAAGATGACCTATCTGAATCTCCAAATGAAAATGCTCCAACAAGCCCTCATGACGGCTCAAAAGATGATGAATTCGAAAAAGAAACACATGCCCCTGCCAATGATGAAAATCAAGGAAGCTTGGCTGATAACTCAAAGGCCTTAGAGTCTAAAGAAGAAGAAGAATTTGATTCGCCCATAGCTGAACCTCCAAGGAGAAGGAAGAGCTACAGACTACTGGCTAAATTTGCCTCTAATAAGAAAAGTGATCACTCTACTGCAATTATTGAAGTAAGTGATAATGAATCCAAGGAAGAAACTGCTGAAGAAGGTTCCAAAAAATGAAATTCTACAAGAAGACTTCACTGATGAATCTGATGAAGGAAGTCAGCAAGATTCTGGATCAAAAAGGGAAGAAATAGAGAAATATTTTGATTCTTCACCTCAGAAATCAGAGGAACCAGAATACTATCCTGTTCTCTCTCCAGCTAGAATCATCAGAAGAATAGTAGTAGAAGTCTTTGATGAACCACCAACTGAACCAGCAGTAAGATGGATAAATCATGGAAATGAACAACTTCGAGTTGTAAGGATGACTACAGATGAAGTGCTTCATAACTGGAAAAATATGGAGTTAGATTGCACAACTATATTGTACAATTCTGAAGATCCTCTGTTGAGATGGTTCTTTCCATGGATGCCTTGGCTAAAAGCATACAATGAGAGAGATGAGAGTTACTTCAGCTGGAGCTACTCTCAGTTTCCAAATTTGGAACTTGTGTCACAAAACCTCCCCAGGGTAAAGAAGTTTGAAACCATGATGATCAATGACCAACCCCATTACAAAGTCTATAGACATGCTGGCAATCACTATATTCCCTACGATCGCAGAGTGAACTTTGAAGGCAGAAGGTTTATGACCAAGGAGATAATCGTAGAGTCTGTTCACTCTATCCCTGACAGTGTTCAAGTTCAAGATGAGAAGCCTTCATCTGTTCAAGCACTGTTGCCCAACATCCCTTAATCTTCCAATATCGATTGGTACTTAACGATTTTTCAGATTGTCAACATTTTAGAAAATCTGTCCAAGGATGAAAATCGTAGAGTCCAAGCTAGTGTTCAACAAGAAATTGCCAGACCAGATGACCAAATCCCTATGGAGCAGGAGCTGTTGAGGAATTCTGCTGAACTGGTTGAGAAGATATCTCTAATCAATGAAGAGTCAAAGATGTTGACAGCAACAGAAGATAACCCAGTTCAAGACAGAATCCAAACCACTATGGCAGATGTATCTCTTAAAATTAAAGAGAGAGATCACATCTATCTGAAGGCCATACATGATCAAAAGGCTGAAGCTCTACGAGCACAAAAAGCAAATGAAGAACAACTCAATGTCCTCTCTGACAAGATTGACAACATGAATCAGTCCTTCTCTATACAACTTGAGTTAAGCCAACAAGAACTCAAGATTAAAGTCAGTAACTCCTCTTATATAATGGAGCAGCTTATGGCCAACATGGAACAGTTCTCTCAAGTGATTAATGACAAAAAGGGGGAGAAAAAGGCAGAGTAAGAGGTAGTCAAGAAAAAGCAAGGAGAGCGGGAGCAGACAAGTTAAGAAGACAAAGAAGAAGAAAAAGAAGAAGAAAGCAGAAGAAGAAGATGGTTCATCATCTGAGGGGGAGCCAAAGGATGATGAGCCTAAGGCTCTGCAAACAAGCCAAGAAGACAAAGAAGAAGAAAGCAGAAGAAGAAGATGGTTCATCATCTGAGGGGGAGCCAAAGGATGATGAGCCTAAGGCTCTGCAAACAAGCCAAGAAGACAAAGAAGAAGAAAGCAGAAGAAGAAAAAGATGGTTCATCATCTGAGGGGGAGCCAAAGGATGATGAGCCTAAGGCTGAGGGGGAGCCAGAAAAAGAGGAGGAGAAGCAGATAAAAGAAATGAAGTCAACATCCCAGGGGGAGAAGGAGCAAACAAATCAAACAGATGAGTAGCTGATCAACAGACATCCTAGAAACATACATGGAGCCAAAGAGGAACATCTCTAACTAGTTAAGTATGTTCTGGATCCAGGATGTAAAATGTCATAGTGTATTAAATTTCGTATTATTATAAATGACATTCATGATTATCTATTTTAGAAATACAACAGCTCACTGTATATAAGATTCATTCATAACATCCATATACACTTATTGTTTTTGTCATAATCAAATAGGGGGAGATTGTAAGGAAGAAACATGTGAATGATATTCCTATTTATATATGATTTGAATATGATATATATATATATATATATATATATATGAATGAATATACAAGTATGCTTGTATAAAGAAAAGCTGTAAAGTCCTCTGATAGATTATAGAAACATATGTACAAGGACTTAGAATGAATTGATCAAATATGTTAGGTTGATCCTATATAAACAAAATAGCTCTGTAAAGTCCTTAAAAAGAAATGATGTACAAGGACTATAAACATAGAAAGATCAAACATGTTAGGTTGATATTATGATGTAATAGATAGGCTTGTCTGATCGTCGAGCACTGCACCAGAAATCGTAGTCTGCCAGGAGAGTCAAGGATAACTCGAGAGCTATCGAGGCAGAATCGTAGTCAGCAAGATAGTAGATCTCGGAGTTCGTAGACTTCCAAGAGAGACGAGGAAGGATCGTAGTGTGTCGAGTAAAGCTTCCTCTGAGCCGTAGTCTGCTGAGGAAGTCATGTTCAGAATCGTAGAGACAGCATGCCTACTAGCCGACCGAGCATCTGCCAAAGTTAAGTCAAGAATCGTAGACTACACTTGGAGTCGTAGAGTCTACTAATAGCCTAGTCAAGGTTCGTAGACTACACTTAGAATTGTAGAAGTCTACTGATCATAGCAAAGAAAGATATCATAGTCGAGCAAGATCAGATGAAGACAACAAGCACAACGACAGAAATTGTAGAGTCAAGATCTAATCTCGGAGTGGTAGTGTCTGCACAGCCGAAGCTGAATCATAGAGTGCAGAGCTAAGACCTCAACAGATGTGCTCACAAAGCCAAAGAAGAATCGTAGATCAAACACGATTCTCAACAATTGAGCACTCCCAGAATATCCGAAGGAATGAAGCCTCTAGTTAGTACTGCAAAGATTCATCTCACCTAAAGGAAGCTAGAGAGCACTCAACGAATGGCATTCAAGCTATTAGAAGATCTAAGCATCAACTAAATCAGCATCTAGATTGAGTTGTGAAGACATTCAAGATGAAGTCTTCCATAAGATGATCATAAAAAGACTTCAGTAGCTGACTAAGGAAAGTCAGCTTGTGCAGTAGCTGTCAAGTAGAAAGATGACAACGATCTTGGAAGTAACCAGGATCGTAGTGTTTGCCAAACGAAGAAGGAACTAATGGAGTATATACAAAGATACTTGTTTGCCTCTGAAGAACAAGGCTAAAGTGATTAAGCATTGGGTCAGTCCATTGATGATAAGTGAACGGGAGATCATAAAGAGAAAGCGAGCTGGACACGCCATAAATCTAAAGTGTCTTGTTATTCAGAAGGGGCCAGAGCAAGGAGTCAAGCCATCAGTATATGAGAACAGAGTAGGCAAACAGAAGTGTTGAAGCACTGCACGAAAGATGGAAGAGTTGTTTTTCACTAGAGATCAAGTGAACACTCTTCAAGATCGTAGTGCTGACTCTACATGTCAATAAGCATCAGTCAATGAGACACTACGATTAGGTCCAAGAAGAAGTGCATCAGAATCGTAGAGTTCAAAAACCTGAGGATTGAAGCATTGGCAACGCTTCAATCTAAAGGTTGGCATTCAGATAAGAGCTTATTGAGAGCATCGATGCAAGGACAACCTCTGATCAAGAAATTAGAAGGGGGAAATAAAGTCGTCGACCTACCCGAGACATCAAAGTGACATATCTGACGGGGTAGGTGAAACAGTAGACTGCAATGTCAGAAATTCAGAAAAAGATGTCATGTCACATCTGCAGTCTGCACCAAATAACTCGAGATCTGTGAAGCCATTTGAATAGTTTTCAACGGCTACTTTCCAACGAGAAGATTAGAAAGCAGTATAAATCAATAGAGCCTCAAAGATAAAAAGTTTCTGATGACTGCTATGTTGTAGAATCGTTGAGTTGTTGAATGCTATTGTTGACTCTACGAGTTCCACCAAAAATCAACATAACAAGTCTCAGTGATAGTGAGACTACCAAGGTGGAAGTGAAGCAGCTTTGAAGAAGGACTTAAATAGATTAGGGCTTCACTCAACAATGATGAGAATGCCATTGAAGATGGCAGCTAAGCTGAGAGCCTAGAAGGCCAAAGAGATAGCATTTAAAAAAGTGACAGAGTACAAAGAAGATCTGAAGAGCTATTCTATGAATCACCATGAACCTAAAGCTGAAAATGAACAAGTGTAGAACCATGTCTGCAAAACATTCAAGAAGGGTTCAGGGATTGCTAAGTGCCAGAAGAAGTCTACCAAAAGCTCAGGGACTTAGCAAATCTAGATGTTGATGGTGCACAGCTGACATCAGATGAAGATGAGTAGAAAAGAGAAAAGATCAACTGCACCAAAGAAGATGTGGTCGAGACTCAAAGCAGAATGGAAAGAAGACCACACCAAGCTGCTAAGTACAAAAGATGTTCAGAGCTTAAAGACATCTTAGCAGCTCAGCACCAACAACAACAACAACAACTACAACAATAAGAAGCCAAGGCCTGAGGGGTCCTTGTCCGAAGGAACTAAATGAAGTTCCAAGCCTGCTGGGCTTGAAGAGTTCCTAGGGAACTAGAGAAGTTCCAAGGTTGCTAGCCTTGAAGAGTTCTTAGTGAACTGAAGTCCCAAGGCTGCTGGCCTTGAAGGAATCTTAGTGATTCGTGGTCTTTGCCTTTCCTTAGTTGAAATCCTCGCTAGTTGAAAGCGGAAGAGTAGATTAGAGCTTGAGTCTCTGAACCACTTAAAACCCCTTGTGTCTTTTACTTTATGTCATTTACTTTATGTGTATTAACTGTTATAACTTCTATGTATGTGTTAACTGTTTACTACTAAATTAACTCTACGAACAATGTATGATTGATTATGAATATATCAATGAAGGGGATCTTTTACTTATCCCGATGTGCTTAAAAAGATTCTTATGTTTGTCATATGTTACTTAATGAGCAATACAAATAAATGAGAAGAACTATTTGAAATTCAAAGGATCTATTCACCCCCCCCCCCCCTTCTAGATCTATATTGTGCCTACTAGGAACTAACAAAAATGATGGAGGAGCTATGCACTAAATTCCACATCAAACACCTTAACTTTGTCATTTACCATCCAAAGATGAATGGTGTTGTTGAAGCGGCTTATAAAAACATCAAGAAGATTATGCAGAAGATGTCCGCCAATCACAAAGGATGACCTGACCTCTTGCCTCTTACTTTATTAGCCTACAGAACTTCATTGCGTACTTCCACTAGGGCAACCCCCTACTCATTAGCCTATGGAATGGAAGCAGTGCTCCCCATAGAGGTGTAAATGGAATCCCTCAGAGTGTTAATAGGTGCTCAGCTGGATGAAGATCAATGGCTACAAGACAGGTATCACTAATTGTCTTTAATAGACGAAAGGCGAACCGCTGCTATCTTCCATGGTTACTTATATCAACAAAGGATCGCCAAATCCTACAACAGAAAAGTCCGGCTACGGCAGTTTAAACAACATGACTTGGTTTTGAAGAAGATCATTGACAACCAAGATCAATCTAAGAGAAAATTCACTCCTAACCGGGAAGGCACGTTTGTTGTCAAGGAGGTATTGACAGGAAGCGCTCTCAGATTCCAGGAAATGGATGGCGATGAATTTCCACAACTCATCAACTCGGATACCGTGAAACGGTTCTATGTTTGAGATTACCATCAAGAAAACATCCGTGTTTTTGATCATCAGATCACCAGTCATTTCAGGTTCTTTAACCCTCATTACATACAGCCTTTCCTTTTTACCCATCTGCCCCTCAGGGAAAAACACACTTTTCAAACCAGTAGCCTAGTGTCACATCATACAACTCTGGTTATCCCATCAGGGATTGAACCTTTCATACCTGCAGTTTATCCTGAAGACGGGATTAAACTTTTCACACCTATAGTTTGTCCCAAGCATGGGATCAAACTTTCATTTCCAGTTCATTCATTACGCATACATGGATTCAACTTCTTCGGTCACAAATCATCCTGAGGGGTGAACTACGTCGACCTGATCTCCCTGATACCCGGGAGTATGTAGGCAACCATATTCTATATGGCCCGGTCGCAATAAAAAAACAAAAAAAAAACAAAAACACTTCTACCCTTTCTCTACATAAACAAAAACAACAAAAATATTCCTACACCCTTCTACACCATTCAGCGTTGAACCTGTTACACCAGGTTCGAACTACGAAGACCTGATCTCCTCTTCAATAGGAGTACGTAGGTAGCCATTTATGGTTCGGTCTAACACCATACCAGAACAAAAATACTTATCACACAATACTGGAATCAAATTTCAATCCACCACATTTCATCGGCTTCAAACCAAAGGGATGGAACTACGTAACCTCTCCTCACAAATAAGAGATTTGGCGACCATCTAAGCTGCAGTTGTGCCTCAAAGAGCAACACCAATCCATAAGAGATGGAATTAACTAGGCTCCTCTTAAATAGTAGTACTGGCGACCATCTGTGGTGTGGTCAATCTCAGAGAGGAAAAGCCACACTCTTCTCCACATCTACATATAGAAACCAGTCCCAAGATACCAAAGATGGTAGGGATACACACAGATCAATGATTAGTTCTGAAAGATCCTACGACGTCTCAATGTCCACACATCAAGGATGAGTTCAAAATGTATCAAGATCACAAGCCCTGAAGAAACATACAAATATCAAGAAAGTATCAAGGCACAACTAAAAGGGAAGTGAATCAAAATATATTTCCCTGCCATATATAATACTGTTTGATATATACAATATGTGATGTACATGACAAAATGGCTAAGCTAGTCTGTACAGGAAAATACAAGTCTATCTACGAATCTGTATGTATGCGTATTATCAGATCTAATATAGCATCCCTCTCCGAAGAAGGAGGTAACGTTGTAAGCTCCTACCCAATGATATTTACACGAGCTAGCAGATCCGAGGCTAACTACATGGTGGCATGATGCTCATCAATGTATGCACTCATATCAACAAGGATGTCAGTCGTAAGGGATCTCACTGAAGTACTGTCTGTGACAGCCACATCCCGGGCAGATAGGGCAGTATCCCACTCTATAATCAATGCATCTCTAGCTGACCTAGCCTCATCTATCTCTAATAGAGCTACGTCTCTCCCATTAAGAGCTGTCAACATCAAGGCCCTAGCCTGATCTCTCTCAAAGGTCATCAGATGTAGACTCTGCTCCAAATATTGTGTTGAATGTTGAATCACAGTAGCACTCGTAGTGGGAGAATCCATCACAAATGCTGGCAACCCAGTAGTTAAATTCTTCTCGATGGAAATATCAGTCTCCTCCATAGGATCCTCATCGTCGGACTCAATCCTCTGCACTTTGGATATTACCGCAACCGATGCAATCTCTGTCTCCATTCATGCAGAATACTCTGCAGAACAACCCGGATGGCTGATGGAAAACTCAGCTAATTCACGTTGATCCCAACAAGCATACAACCTGGATCTATCCTCTGCTGATAAGTGGCGAGAAGCTAAGCGCTAACTCAAAGCCCCCTCAAAAGGATAAAAATCCAGGAACTGGTCAAACTGACACATCATGGCTAGTGGGTGGTAAGTAATCATGCCTCTTAAACCAGCTAGAGGGAGATAATCCATGCCCGGAGCATGAGTGATGAAGTTGTAGGGTGAGCTAAGACCTAAACACGGTAATATAGCAAACGGATCACGGATCCCTGCCAGGAAAGCTGACCAAGATGCAACATTTATACACTCTGAAGGCTGAAAGGAGTATGACATAGTTATATCATGGGTGAAACAATACCCATGCTGTCTGAAAGTGTCAATCGGTCTCAAGTGTGACATAAACCACACGTACAACATGACCGAGCTGCCTGTGAATACCCCTGCAGGGTAAGTGCAACAGTATGTAGCCGACCTCAGAGTCTCTGCTATAGTCATCAGTACGATGGTGTGACCCTCCCTAAGAGCTCTCACTGCCATAATAACTCTTATATCCAACTCATCCATGTACTGTGGCATGTAGACATACGACAATATGCACAATAGCAGTACATCCACTCTGGCCAAACGCCAATGATCCTCCGGTGTGGTAAAATCCTCTGAATGTCGTGTATAACTATCCTCCGAGCCAAATCTATCAAACAAAAAACGCTGGGATATCACGTGGCCGGATGTGAGCTCATCCTGCACCACCCTATGCCTCAATCCAGTGAGGGTCATGAACTACCAACTCATGTCTCCAATAGCCATATGCATGCAAGGTCTGTCCAGTGGCAGCATCGTCAAACATGCATACTCTTCCAGAGTAGGAGTCAACTCCTGGGTCCCAAATCAGAAAACTTGCCTCGCCAATACCCAGTGCTCCAGCATGTCCTCCATGAATCCTACGGGAACTTGAAACATCAAGAGGGTCATAGTATGCTGCAATAGCTGATCTACAGTCACCCTGTCTGATGGTGACATACTATCATACCACCAATACTTGTGGGGTATGATTAATGTGGCTAGCTGTCGAAGAAGACATCTGTATGGGCCGTATCATAAGATCATCCAGGGGTTAATGCTGAATATCTCTGGATATACATACATATGCATAAGATAATAACATGCATGATACAATAGATGAAAATATGATATAGGGAATGGAAAATTGTACATACATTCCTAAGTATGTCATCATTTAATACATCATCTCTATACAGTTAAAATACAAGGAAATGGGGCACTGACGCCCAACAACTAATAGCGGCCTACCAAAAGAGATATCGAAAAATAGGGCAAAGATACCCAATGTTTAATAGAGGCCTATCAAAAGAAATAATGAGAATGCACATCAGAAGAAGACAATGGTGTCAATGTCTACATCATCAATCCTGTCCACCTGATGTAACTCCTCCTAAGTCACTGGATCTCTATCCATGGGGATGTCAGGCCTACACAAGGGAGGATCTGCACTGGAAAAACCATATGGGTCACCTAAGGTGCCAGCGCTAGAGCTGGAAGGATCAAAAATATCTGCCACTGAAGGATCTCTGTCCAAGTGCCGGATAAAGAAATGTGCTCGGTCCAACTGTCGGGTCAAACTGTCAATCTTTACCAAATGAGTCGGATCTCGGACACATGCTAGCCAATCCATCATCATCACGGATCTAGGAACCATATCCCCCATGAACTGAGTGGCGCGGGTCTAGGCTTCAATAGTACGAGGGAACCACCAATACTGGAATATCTCCTGAGTGTAGGGACCCTCTGATAGTGCAAAATCGTCAACACCCAACAATCTGATATCAATAACGGGTGACTGTGAAATAGGCCAATATCGCCTGGCAGGAGGCAAAATTGGTATATGAATCTCTCATGTGGTGCTCCTGATAGCACGCTCTCCTAAGTAGAGCTCACATCCTCCATCTGTGAAGAGAGGAATCTTACAGATGGAAATCACGTACTCAACTCCAGTCGGGTACCCATCCTCAAAACCAATGGTTAAATGCTCCCTAGAGTAGGGAATCCACGTGATGACATCCGTTGTCAACAACTCCAGCTGTAGGCGGCAATGAGTGAAAACCTCCGCACTAGGGACCTCAGCCAGTATGGAATGATGCCATCGCCGTCCTCGTGGGTAGGTATCTAATCCTAACACACTCAAAGAACGCAAACATGGGAGCCTCTCATAGGCCCAGAACTGTCAATGTAAAGACAAACATCTGCTATTAGTTAACACTCTTAACCTGTACATAGGAAAAGACAAGAGAAACACTCACCAGCAGAAACGGGTGGAATCCTAACCAAGCCCTGGTCAAGCCCTGCGAACGCATGCGCATTCCCTTGAGGAAATAGGCAAAGGTGTAGGAGCCCCAATCATACTCTCCAATACGGTCCACGTGTCGAGTGGCGCTGATCAAAGCAAAAGACACCGTAGAAGAGTTATCTTCTATGAAGCAGCTCCTAATGATCATCAGGAACAATCGTCGAAGAATGCGATCCCTAACTCTCACATCATCAGGTATGGGTTCACTCAATAGCCCGCTCATAGCATCTATGCTCAAAGAACCCGCATGTACAGTCCTGCCCTTGATTGCTCCGTTAGGAACTCCTAGCAAAGATCTGAAAGCAGTAGGGGTAATATCCGTCGTACAAGGCACTGGCGCACCTCCAAACTCCATACCTGTAATAAACCGCCAATCCATCGGCGTCATCATCACCTCATAATCTAACAAATAGAGTGACTGAGTCTGGTGAAACTAGCGCTCAGACAATGCCCTGAGGTAACCCCAGGGACAACGGTGGGGAAGGATGGGAAAGAACGTCCCGAATCCCCAGCCATGTACAATCGCTCTATAGTTATCATGTAGAGCCTGAAACATAGAGTGGATGCTGAACCAGTTCCCTCGAGGTTGTGTAAAGTCGAGAACCTACATCAAAAGCAGATCAACATCAGAATCCTTTACTCCTCATCAATAGGAAAGAAGAAAGATTAAGATCAAACTTTATACCTCGTTTACGTGTAGGTAAACTGAAGGGTGTAGACTCAAATTGCCCAGAAGCTCTAGGTTCACCACCAGAATGCCTGGCAAATTCCTACGGGGAACATGTGCAGCAGGAGCGGGAGCCTCAACCGGTACATCCTCCTCCTCGTCCCCGACGTCCAGCACATCAACTTGGACTGGATGTATCACCGCCTCCACCAAACGACGAGGCTTTCTATCAGAATGGGGTTGAGGCACTTCAGAAGACCTTCTCCATACACCAGAAGTGGTCCTGTGGGAACTACTCGGCTGATCCAGATCCATAATATCTGGACAATAAGTCTCCAAATCACCTCAGAAAGGGTGTGGTAAATTCTAACCTAGAGCTTTTCAAAAAGCATTTTATGACTACATGCAAGCATTATTTTAACATACATCTACAGTAGAGTTAAAAATGCATGACTACCCAATTCATACATTTTATAAAAAATTTATCGTAGTCCCCTTTGTAAATAGGACTATTCATATGCACATAGGCATGACTAGGTGGCCATTCAGTAGCACACCTACCCACAGTCATATACATCCTACAGGAAATAGTACATTATAGTAAAAAAATCTGTGACTGTAGTCTAATTACCAGGATTATTTTACTTTTCTACCTTTACTCATTTGTCCTTAAATAGGATATAAAATGACAGTAAAAGGTGCCAATATGACTATTTCAAAAGTCAAATTTCTTCACAACATTATGTTCAGCATGGTTTAATACTAACATTTACCATGTTGAATATTTTATATAAAGTAATATCAGCATGCTCTCAAATTTCCTTCACGGTGCAACTTGAAAATAACTTATGAAAGCAATCTGCAACCTTTTTATACTCACGGTTGGCCGTAGGTGTACCTGTGGCACCCCTACATGGGTCCCACCCCTCCGGCTCAGTTCAGTTCGAGTTGCAAAGGAGGTCTCATAAGCTGAAAAAGCCAAATCAGGAATAAAAACGCAACGCGACTAAGCGGAATAGCCTAGAATCCTGGTTGTCACAAGTAAAATTCTGGCTTTACATAACATTCATTGGTCTTCACCCAAACACAGTGTACACTATTCCGATGATCTCAGCTTTTGTAAATCATACTCGGCAATGCCTCACACAGGTCTGATGCCGCCAAATATAGGGTCGTAACCCTAAACAGGTTCCCCGGCGGGGGTCACAACGCAGATTTCATTCAAAAGGTTCCCCGGCGGAGGTCACAATGCAAATTTCATTCAAAAGGTTCCCCGATAGGGGTCACAACGCAGATTTCATTTATAAGGTTCCCCGGCAAGGGTTACAAAGCATTCTTCATCCATGAACGAATCCCCGGCGGGGGTTACAACGCATTCTCATCCATTGATGTACATGTCAATGAAAGTCAAGCAACCTTAACATCATCTCAGTCGATGGCAAGTAAACCCATCGAAGCATCAGAAACTATTCAATGAGTGGTACCCATATCCATGTATCCCCGCCGAGGGGTTACAACGCATATCTATCTGTTGATACACACATCAATGAAGGTGAAGCAACCTTGACAGTTTACCCAGTAGGGATCTATCCGTTGATACATATATAAATGAAGGTCAAGCAGCCTTGACAGTTTGCCCAGGAGGGATCTATCCGGTGATACACACATCGGTCAAGGTCAGCAAACGACAATACATACTGTTAGCGAAACTCAACAGGCCTGTGGTATATCTTTGGTGACACAAACCAGAAAAGACCATCCTCATCAGAGAGGACTGATGATGGAAGATTTTATACACATTCTGAAACAGACAAAGCTTTATCCCCATAGATCTCTTGCACACGAGAGGCACATCTTCAGAGTAAAGTCTGTATCAAGGATACAGGACTTTGGTGATAACCCCAACGTCAACATCCTGGAAGACTTGGATCACACGTCTAAGACATCAGTGATTGTCATCCCCGACAGGATTAACAGGGAACCGGTAATCATCCCATTATGTTGGAAAATAATCCAACAAAACACATGCATCTTGCATTTGCATCATGTTGCTACACATGACATCATGTTTATCTTGTTGCATTTTAAGTGTATAGGATTCTTTATCCTATCCATGCCTTGCATTGCATGAATATGATAAAGAGGGGCATCTGTAGACACTCGATTTTTTTTACACACCTGTTACTAACATTACAGGAGGGCAAATTCGTCTTTCAGAGATAACCCTAGAAGACAGCTTATACCCATTCCGGATACCGTCGGAAGTTCAGTCTCAATCCCAGAACACACACCGGGAGTATCAGTTCCAACCTCGGAGATAACCCCGAGTTTCATCCTTGGAGATAACCCCAAAAAATATCATTGCAGTTCCGGCGATAACCTTGAAAATGCTTGTTTCAAATGCATGCAATCAGCTTCAACCTCGGAACTCCCGCCGAGGCACTCATTCCAAAGACCCGGAGATAACATCAGGAAGATAGGAACACTTAAAGATGACCCTGAGGAATTCTAACACTTGCAGCAGTCCAATCTCAGAGATAACCTTAAGCAACGTCTGCTTTATCAGCCCAAACCGGAGATAACCCTAGTGAGGGGAAAAATTATCATCTTGCCACCCCAACCACATTTCACCATCTCAACATCTCATACATACATTTCTATACAACAATGTCCCACAAGAGCCAAGGAGTTCCAATCCCGAGTGACTATTACGAATGGCAGTACACCAAATAGAATTTGAAGCTTGAAGACCATGGGCATGCTCCCCTCTTCCTGACTTCATACAACCTCTAATCCAATGTCATTGCACAACTCTTGACAATGGCAGTCTGAAAAAGGTCTTGTACACCGCTATCGGATGCTCGGATTAAAGTTCTGCAAGTTCGAGCGGACATCATAGTGCACGAGTGCACGTACTTTGAGACAATGGGACCCGCGGAGTCCGGGGCAGCCCAGGCAGCCGCAGGTGCATATGCGGCTTCCACAGGTACACCTGCGACCACCAGCTCTATAAATATAGAGCTTGGGGTGGCCATATTTCAAGAGGAAAAGGCGAGGAAGCCCTATCAAATATACTTTGTACACAGCCCATATTGAGTGTTTTCTCATTTCAAACACTTGTTAGCTCACATATAGCTATATTTTTACCAGTGGCAACCGAGTGTTCATCCACTTAAAGTCATAGAAGTCTTCTTTGGCAGTCCACTATAAGCCTTCGTACATACTATAAAGCCTTTCTCTTCATCTTTGCACACATTATTCTTCACATTGAGAGTCGTGTTGTGTGTGTATGCCCGGACTTCGGTCCGTGGTTTTTATTTTTGTCTGTATATATATACTTATATATGTATATATTTATATATATGGACTAACATTATCGAGTTATGCCTTGATTGAGCCTAGAATTATGTCTGGAGCATTTACTTGCTTATATATATATATATATATATATATTTACATTTCTGTCAGGGCTGGAGTTTACTTCGTGACCTTTTACTGCTTTATTTACTTTCCGTCCCGCTTGGAGTTTAATTCGTGGCGGTTGATCGTTTTTACTTCTTCATTTACATTTAGTCCCGCCTAGAGTTTACTTCATTCCGGTTAATCCCATTTATTGCTTTATTTACATTTCTGATCCCCGATGGAGGTGCTTCGTGGTGGTTGATCATGTCTCTATATATATATTTACCGCTTTTATATATTTATATTTCTGATCCCCCATGAGGGTGCTTCGTGGTGGTTGATCATGTCTGTATATATATATATATATATATATATATATATATATATATATATATATATATATATATATAGCTTTTATATATATAACTGCTTACTACTTTTCATATAAACTGTGGCATCATGTGAGCCTAGGAATCATGTGATCACAGATTCAGTCCACTGAATCTAGATTCGGTTCCCATGATGGACATTTTCAGCTGTAAGCAGCTTGTAAATTATTCACGGTGTTTGAATTTCCTTAGATGGCTTTCATGCCCATGAGGAGTTCGGCACTGCTATATATTATTTTCTCAAATATGCTTCGCATCTCGAAAATAAAAGCAATCAAGCTGAACATTTAATAATAAAATGGAAGTATGAAAAGGTCTCAATTACTATTGAGCACAGGGTTTGAAAAACCTATTTTACAAAATCTCACTGCTATATCATGTTTAAAACTGAATTTTTCATATAAATTTAAACCCTTTGTATATAGGTGCGAACGAGGCCTCACACTACTTCCGAATAAAAGCACATTGACCCACACACACACACACACATTCATATAACAGTTTCTTGAAAAGTGGCGGTCACCGTGGTAACACGGATGTCGGGGGGTGCCTAACACCTTCCCTCCGCATAATCAAGCCCCCGAACCCAAATGAATCTCAGTTTCACCGACCCGTTTAGCAGTGTTACATCACTGGGTCAATGTGCAAACCTTTTCTCGGTCGCATTGGTGCAACCAGTTAAAAACACCAACTGGCAACTCTTACAGTCAAATCGTCGACATATACATATCGGACCTTTTTCACTTGTTTTTTCAAACAAATTTCACATAACATGAGAACACCAAAGAACAAGAACAAAAAAGGGACAAATAAAAATCTCGACGTCGACATGCTACTTGAAAGACATGAATCAGATGTGATACTTGAAGATTTATACACTTTGGCTGAATTATTATTATTTGAACCATGTTTAGGGTTTCAAATAATGTATGATGTTTAATAGATGTTGAGTTATAAAGTTTAAGTTTTGTTTGTTGTATTAAAGGGTATTGAACCTGGATGTAAGTTTTATTTATTAACTCTTATAAGGTGAGTAATAAGCTAAGTATGGTTTAAAGGTAGGTAAAGATAAAGGTTTTGAGAAATGTACTTGATAAGTTACAATGATTATATAATGATAAACTGTTAAGTTTAAGTTATCTAATATGTAAAGCTTATTGGATTAAAATGTAAGATTCTATATAATAACTTTGATGAAGCAAACCATAAAATAACTTGATTCAAAAACATGCAGATGATAAAGGTTTTTATTCAGGGAATTAAAGTAATAAGATAGAAAAGTTTAAATTATTCTATATTTTATTAAGTTTAGCATCGAATAATGATGTAAAATCAGAAGTTAGACGTGTTATTAATGACCGAAGTTGATAATTGAATTTTATGAATTTTGGGGTCATTACAGGACTAACCCAATGTACATGGATTATATGATTATATGTATTTGTATATGTGCCTATAACTTAACATAAGGTAATAACATTAAGTTAACAAATTGACCTTGTGAGCCCAAAAAGATGACCACATTAGTAATGGTGAGACCCATTTATTAGTGTTGTGCAATTAAAATGTTGTCAAAATATTATAGTCCCAAACTTTATATCAGTCGTGTATAGGCTACTGGCCTATCCGTACTTTTCTATTATCAGACTTTGTGAATGATGGGAGTGGTTGGGGCTTTCTACTAACTTCTTTTTAACCATCATCTTCTTCTTCCTCCTGCTGGTTTAAAACCTTGGGCAAAGCTATGAACTGGGTAATAATTTCTCTATAAATTGAAGCTCCCCTCTTTAATAATCAAGTTGCTAAAGTGTCTAATAAGTTTAAATTAGAGAGTAAGTTCCTGAAATTGGGTGAGCAATCTGAAGTTGGGATTAAGGATTATCATTTTAGCTTCAAAGGAGGTAATGTCCTTATGTATGTTATTGATTTCAATTTTGATAACTATTAGTAATTTGCATAAACTACTTGATAAAATGATTTAGAAATTGATGTAAACATGTTATCTGAGTTCTTATGTATGTTTAAGAAGCAATATGGTTGTTTGAGTTACAAATTAAAAGGCTTAATTGGGTTATGTTCTGGGATTCTGCAGAAGAAGAGCCCAGTCTGGACCTGTCCCGAAGTGGCACGGCCGCGCCGGCTGCCAATCCTTGAAAATGAATTTTTGTTACTTCTGATGTTCTGAGCTTATGATTATAACTTAGGTAGATGCATAAATAGGTTTGATATGATGATTCAAGTTATCATGCATGCAATATATTACCTTAGCATGGTTTAGTATGTGTTTTTAAAAGAAAACTTGAAATTTTTAAAACAAACCTTAATGAATCTTGTGTCCTTTGAGTTATGATTTTTTAACATATGAATATGGCATAGTTATGTGTATAAATGGGTATGAAATGTGATTCAAAGTTGTTTTGCATCTAATAGGTTGTATTAGCTTGGTTTTAAACAATTTTAAAAGCAGACTTGGAATTTTAAAAAAAAACAAGCATTGATAAGTATTGTGTTAATTACATTTTTTATCTTAAAAGATGACATGTTAGGACTCTTTATACTTCTAAAATGTAACACTAAGTTGTCTTGCATGTAATATGTTAATTTAACATGGTTTATTACCAATTTTCAATAAAAACTTAGGAACTTTGCAAATAAACATCTTGACAACTATTTTAACCTTATGTGCAAGCATACTAGAACTCTTTATGCCTCTAAACACGACTAATATGTGCACCCATCTAGTTAGGCATGATATAAACTATTCAAGTGTATATGTTTTAAAGTAAGTTTTCAAATGATGGACTATACTAACTATGTATAGATGAGTTAAAAACATGTGTGCATGCGTAGTCAAGGTTTACTTAGCATCGTGATGTGATTTAATGTCTAACATGGTTAGTCCTTTGTTACATGAACTCCATTAGTGTTGTTTGATGGGAATTTCAAGGTAACATTTATAACGTGGGAAAATAAACTCAAATTGAACATAAGAGACATCAAACCTAGTCCAAGACCTCTTAACATGTTCTTATGATATGTGTTAGAATTTTAGTATGCTAGGAAGTAAACTGGAATTTAGAATACCCAAATTTGGACTTGACAGGGAGAAGGGCGGTCGTGCCACTCCCAAGTTAAAATGCAGTGTGGCTGCGCCGCATTCTAGCGTTGTCTGATTATTTTAACTGTAATCTAAGACTTGAAGCATGCATATAATATTGGCTTAAGATGTAATACATTTTAAAGTGATATTTCAAGTATTCAATCATGTAATGTTAATATAGAATTAAGATTTAACAAGTTTCTTGATAAAACTTGTGACACCCCCAAAATAGGTATACATCACCCATCTTGAGTCGCCAAATACATGGTACAGAATTCAAATACAAACTTAATTGTCGACGTCGGGATTTTTGAGTGTCCCTTTTCATTACTTGTTCTTTGGTGTTCTCATGTTAATGTGAGATTTGTTTGAAAAAACAAGTGAAAAAGGTCCGACATGTATAATGTCGACGATTTGACTTTAAGAGTCGCCAGTTGGTGTATTTAACTGGTTGCACCAACGCAACCGAAAAAGGTTTGCACATTGACCTAATGATTTGACACTGCTAGACGGGTCTGTGAAATCCAGATTCATTTTGGGTCCGGAGGCTTGATTATGCAGAGGGAAGGTGTTAGGTACCCCCCGATATCTGTGTTACCACAGTGACCGCTACTTTTCAAAGAAATCATTATATGAATGTGTGTTTGTGTGTGTGTGTGGATCAATGTGCAGTTATTTGAAGGTAGTGCGAGGCCTCGTTCGCACCTATATACACAAGGTTTGAATTTTATGAAAAAATTCAATTTTAACCAAGATATATCAATGAAGTTTTGTAAAAGAGGTTTTTCAAACCTTGTGCTCAATAGAAATTGAGACCTTTTCATACTTCCATTTTATTATTAAATGTTCGGCTTGTTTGCTTTTATTTTCGAGATGCGAAGCATTCTCAAGAAAATAATATACAAAGATCTTAGAAGCTCCCCATGGGCATGACAAACCATCCAAGGAAATTCGAGACAATCGTAAAATAATATACATGTACCACATACAATGGAAAATGTCCATCATGGGAACCGAATCTAGATTTAGTAGACTGAACCTGTGATCACATGATTCCTAGGCTCACATGATACTGCAATTTGTATGGAAAATAGTAAGCAGTTATATATATATATAAGCTATAAATATATATATAAACATGATCAACCGCCATGAAGTAAACTCCAGACGGGAAAAAATGTAGATAAAGTCAGAAAAGAGATCAATCGCCACGAAGTAAACTCCAGCGAGACGGAATGTAAATAAAAAGTTGTAAAAGGCCACAGTAAACTCCATGCCCAATGAAAATATATATATATATATATATATATATATATATATATATATATATATATATAAAAGCAAGAATATACCGGATGTGAATCCAGTGCTCAATGGATATGTCCGATGAAGAATTATATATATATATATATATAAAAGTGATTAAACGCATCGGATATAAAATCCAGGCTCATCAGATATGTCTGACAACAATTATATATATATAAGTAATTAAACGCACCGGATATAAAATCCAGGCTCATCAGACAGAGTCTGACCACGGTTTATATATATAAGTATATGTATATATATATAAGCAATTAAATGCTCCAGACCGAAGTTTAGGCTCAATCGAGGCATAACTCGATAATGTTAGTCCATATATGAAATATATACATATATATATAAGTATATATATAGACAAAAATGAAAACCACAGACTAAAGTCCGGGCAAACACACTCACACGACTCTCAACGTGTACAACAGTGTGTGCTAATATGAGAAGAAGGCTTTATAGAATATAAGAAGGCTTATAGTGGGCTGCCAAAGTAGACTTCTATGACTTTAAATAGATAAACACTCAGCTCCCGCCGGATAAAACATAGCTATATGTGAGCTAACTAGTGTTTAGAAGTGAGGAAACACTCAAAAGATGTGTATGCAGAGTAAAATGGACAGGGATTCCTCGCCTTTTTCCCTCCCTCTTCCTCTCAAATGGCTGACCCCAAGGCTTGTATCTATAGACGGATGGCCGTAGATACACATGCGACAGCCGCAATTGTACTTGCGGCTGGTCGTGATGCATCCGAGCCTCACGGGTCCCGTCATCTCGTAGTACGTGCACTCATGCACTGTAATGTTCGCTCCAACTTGCAGAACTTCAATCTGAGCATCCGAACGAGGTATATCTGACCTTCTTTGGACAGCTTGTGTCGAGAGTTACGCAATGACATGGATTAGAAGTTGTACAAAGTAAGGAAGAGGGTTCTATGCCCATGGTCTTCAAGCTTCAAATTCTATCCAAAGTACTGTCACACGTAATAGTCACTAGGGATTGTTACTCCTCGAATCTTGTGGGACATTGTTGTATGTATGTATGTATGTATGAAGTGTTGAGACGACGTGCCATTGTCGAAGGAACAAGATGACGTTTGACTCCTCGCTGGGGTTATCGCCAGTTTGAGTTAAAAGTAAACGTTGCTCAGGGTTACAGCTGAGATTGGACTACTTGTTGGTATGCCGCGATATCATCTTGTTGAGATGGTAAGATGACATTGTGACTCCTCACCGGGGTTATCGCCAGTTTAAGCAAAAAGTAGACGTTGTTCAGGGTTACATCTGAGATTGGACTGCTGCTTGTTTGTATGTCTCACTGTCATCTGTGGATGTTTTTGTCTGCCCGTTGTTATCCCCGGGTCTGAGGTGTGTGTGCCTTGACAGGATGTCTGTGGTTGAAGCTGATTGCATATGTTTGAAGCAAGCATTTTCGGGGTTATCGCCTGAACTGCAATGGCATCTCTTGGGGCTATCACCAAGGATGGGGTTGTTACTCCTAGTGTTGTCTCTAGGACTGGAACTGAGCATCGCGGTGTTATCGCCGAGACAGAACTGTCCTCTCTGTTGTTGTTGCCGGTCTTTTGATCTGCATATCTCAGGGTTATGTCCGAGATTGGAAATGACATTCCCGGTGTGTGTTTTGGGTTGGAACTGATGTTCTCAGTTTGTGTTCCGGGTTGGAGCTGAACTTCCGGTAGTATCCCGAATGGATGTAAGCTGTCTTTCAGGGTTATCTCCAAAAGACGAATCTACCCTCCTGCAATGTTAGTAATAGGAGTGTAGAAAATTTTGAGTGTTTACAGATGCCCCTCTTTATCATATTCATGAAATACAAGGCATGGATAGGATAAAGAATCCTAGACACTTGAAATGCAAGCAAGATAAACATGATGTTATATGCAGTAACATGATGCAAATACATGTAGAATGCATGAATGATTTTCAGGTAATCCTGCTGGGATGACAATCAGTGATGGGTTGGACATGCGATCCAAGTTTCCCAGGATGTTGACGTTGGGGCTATCTCCAAAGTCCTGAATCCTAGACACTGGCTTATATTCCATAGAGGTACCTCTTGTGTGTAAGAGATCTGTGGGGATAAAGCTTTGTCTGTTTGAGGATGTGTATAACATATTCCCTCATTATATCAGAGTTACTGCCAATAGTTTGTCGTTATCAGGGTTGCCTGATCTTCGCTAATATGTGTATCATTGGATAAATCCCTGCTGAATGCATTGTCAAGGCTGCTTGACATTCATTGATGTATGTCTCAATAGTTGCATTGCGTTGTAACCCCCGCCAGAGAAGGTTGCTTCGATGGGTTTACTTGTCAGTGGCTAACATGACGTCAAGGCTGCTTGACCTTCATTGATGTGTGTATCAATTGTTGCATTGCATTGTAACCCCCGCCAGGGAAGGTTCCTTCGATGGGTTTACTTGCCATCGGCTAACATGACATCAAGGCTGCTTGACCTTCATTGATGTGTGTATCAATGGTTGCATTGTGTTGTAATCCCCGCCGGGGATACGTAGATGCTTGAAAGATGCGGGTTGTGACCCTCACCGGTGATACGTGGATGTTTGAAAGATGTGCGTTGTAACCCCCGCCGGGGATACGTAGATGTTAATAGCTTCGGCATTGTAACCCCCGCCGGGGAGGTTTGATATGTCGCGGTTTTGCGTTGTAACCCCCACTGGGGAGGTTTTTAGGGTTGTGACCCAGCAAATGATGGCATCGGACCTTTGTGGGGTATTTTCGAGCAAGATCTGTGAAAGCTGAGCTCATTGGTATAGTATACCCTGCATTCAGGCAAATACCTTTGAGACGACGGGAGTTTAACTCTGACCGACGAGAAACCAGGATTTCAGGCTATTCCGCTCAATCGCGTAGCACTTTTATTCCTGATTTGGTCTTTTCAGCTTGTGAGACCTCCTTTGCAACTCTAACTGGAGTGAGTCGGGGGTGTGGGACCCATGTAGGAGTGCCGCAGGTGTACCTGCAGGAGCCGCAGGTTAGCCTGCGGCCAACCATGCCTATGTATAGGTGGCTGGTTGCTTTCATAAGTCATTTTCAAGTTGCGCAGCGAAGGAAATCTGAGAGCTCTTCTTCAGATCTGCTGAGTTTGGGTAACTTTTTGCATATTCTGCCACCGTACAAGCGTTCTTCTCTGTCCTAGTAACACATGCATGTATTTTTTTCCAATTTCTGTCTGTTGGAAAATGACTTATCGCATGAAATGCATTTAGACACATAGTAGTGAATATGCATGCTGATATGACTTGATAAAAAATATTTAACATAATAAATGTTAGTATTAAACCATGTTGAACATATTGATGTGAAAAAATTTGACTTTTGAAATAGTCAAATTGGCCCCTTTTACTGTCATTTCTTATCCTATATGAGGACAAATGAGTAAAGGTAGACAAGAAAAATAATCCTAGTAATTAGACTACACTTACGGATTTTTTACTGCAATGTATTGATGCATACAGGATGTATATGACTGTGTATAGGTGTGCTACTGAATGGCCACCTAGTCATGCCTATGTGCATGTGGATAGTCCCATTTATAAAGGGGCTATGGAAAAATTTTCCCAAAATGTAGGTATTGCGTAGTCATGCATTTTTAACTCTACTGTAGATGTATGTTAAAATAATGCATGCATGCATGTAATCATAGAATGCATTTTGAAAAGACTCCAAGTAAGAAATTACCACACCCTTTCTGAGGTGATTTGGAGACTTATTGTCCAGATATCATGAATTCGGATCAGCCGAGTTGTTCCCGTAGGACCACTTCTGGTGTACGGAGGAGGGCTTTTGAAGAGCCTCGGTAGCAGATTACATTAGGCAAACCTCGTGCGTTTGGTGGAGGCGGTGATACGTCCTATTCGGGTTGAAGTGCCAAATGTTGAGGACAAGGAGGAGGATGCACCGATCGAGGTTCCTGCTCCTGCTGTACGTGTTCCCCGTAGGGAATTGCCAGGTATTCAAGTGGCGAACCCAGATCTTCTAGGTGACTTGAGTAGGCATCCTTCAGTATACCTGCACGCAACCGAGGTATGAAGTTAGATCTTTAATCTTCCTTATTTCCTATTGATGAGGAGTCAAGGAGTCTAATGTTGATCTGCATTTGATGTAGGTTCTGGTTTCCTACGACCTCGGGGGAACTAGTTTAGCATCCATTCTATGTATCAGGCCTTGCATGATGACTATAGAGCGATCGTCCATGGCTGGGGATTCAGGAGGTTCTTCTCTATTCTACCCCGTCGCTATCCCTGGGGTTACCTCAGGGCATTATCTGAGCGGTCGTTTCACCAGACTCAGTCACTCCATTTGCTAGACTGCGAGGTGATGATGACACCGATGGATTGGCGGTTTATCACAAGTATGGAGTTTGGAGGGGAGCTGGTGCCTTGCACGTCGGATATCACCCCTACTGCCGTCAGATCCTTGTTTGGAGTTCCGGCGGAAGCGCTCAAGTAGAGGACTGTTCGTACAGGTCCTTTGAGCGTAGATGCTATGAGCGGGCTATTGAGTGAGCCCATACCCGATGATGTGAGAGTCAGGGATCGCATTCTCTGGCGATTGTTCCTGATGATCATTAGGGGCTGCTTCATAGCAGATAACTCTTCTATGGTGTCCTTTGCTTTGATCAGCGCCACTCGACACGTGGACCGTATAGGAGAGTATGATTGGGGTTCCTACACCTTTGCCTACTTCCTCTGGGGAATGCGCATATGATCGCAGGGCTTGATCGAGGCGTAGTTAGGATTCTACCCGTTTCTGCTGGTGAGTGTTTCTCTTGTCTTTTCCCATGTAGAGGTTAAGAGTGTTGGCTGACAGCAGATGTTTGCCTTTGTGTTGGTTTTGAGCCTATGAGAGGCTTCCTTGTTTGTGTCATGTGAGCGTGTTAGGTTTAGACACATATCTACGAGGATAGAGATGGCATCATTCCATACTGGCGGAGGTCCCTGTTGCTGAGGGTTTCACTCATTGTCGCCTACAGTTGGAGCTATTGACAGCCGATGTCATCACATGGATTCCCTACTCTGGAGAGCATTTGGGAGTTGGTTTTGAGGATGGGTACTCGACTGGAGTAGAGTACGTCATTTCCACCCGCAGGATTCCTCTCTTCACAGATGGAGGGTGGGAGCTCTATTTAGGAGAGCGTGCTATTAGGAGCACTACAGGAGAGAAACATATGCCGATCTTGCCTCCTGTCAGGCATTATTGGCCTGTTTCGCAGTCACCCGTTATTGACATCCCATTGATGGGGGTTGATGATTTTACATTGTCAAAGGGCCCCTGTTCTCAGGAGATGTTCCATCATTGGTGGATCCCTCGTACCATTGGAGCTCAGACCCGTGCCACACATTTTATGGGGGATATGGTTCCAGGATCCGTGATGATGACGGATTGGCTAGCCTGTGTCAGAGATCCAACTCATGTGACACAGATTGACAGATTGACTTTCGGCAATTTGGATCGGGTCACATCTTTTCATTCGGTATTTGGCGCGGGGATCCTGCGGTAGATACTTTTGATCCTTCCAGCTCTGGCGCTGGTCCCTTAGGTGACCCATATGGTTTTGCCGGCACAGATCCTCCCTTGTATCGGCCTGACATCCCTATAGATAGAGATCTAGTGACTCAGGAGGAGTTACATCAGGTGGACAGGATCGATGATGTAGACATCGACACTCTTAACTTTTTCTGATGTATTTCTCGTTATCTCTTCTGATAGGCCTCTGTTGTATGTTGGGTAGCCGCCCCCATTTCCTCATTTTTTAGCTATCTGAGAGATGTATTAGATGATGATATACTTAGGAATGTAGGTACAGTTTTCCATTCCCTATATCATATTGCCATCTATTGTATCATGCATGTTATTGTATTATGCATATGTATGTATGTCCAGAGATATTCAGCATTGACCCCTGGATGGTCTTATGACAAGGCCCGCACAGATGTCTTCTTCGACAATTAGCTGTATTGATCATACCCCACCATTTGTGGTGGTAGCTGGTATGCACTCATGGTATGATAGTATATCACCATTAGACATGGTGATCGTAGATGATTTGTTGCAGAATACTATGACCCTGTTGATGTTTCAGGTTCCCACAGGATTTGTAGAGGGTATGCTAGAGCACTGGGTATCGGAGAGGCAGGTTTTTCGATTTGGGACCCAGGAGTTGACTCCTACTTTGGCTGGACAGACCTTGCGTGCATATGGCTATTAGAGACATGAGCAGACAGTTCATGACCCTCACCGGACTAAGACGTAGAGTGGTCCAGGATGAGATTACATTCGGCCATGTGATATCCCAGTGTTTCCTGTTTGATAGGTTTGGCTCTGAGGACAGCTATGCATGGCATTCCGGGGATTTCACCACACCGGAGGACCATTGGCGTTCAGCCAGAGTAGATGTACTACTTCTATGCGTATTGTCATACGTCTTCATGTCGCGGTACATGGATGAGCTGGATATCAGCGTCATTATGGCAGTGAGAGTTATCAGGGAGGGTCGTACCATTGTACCAATGATTATCGCAGAGACACTGAGGTCAGCTACATACTGCTGCACTTATCCAACAGGAGTGTTTACAGGTAGCTCGGTCATGCTGTATGTGTGGTTTATGTCACACTTGAGACCGATTGGCACATTTAGACGGCATTTCATACTCCTTTTAGCCTACAGAGTGCATAGATGCTGCATCGTGGTCAGCTTTCCTGGCAGGGATTAGGGATCCGTTTGCCATATTGTCGTGTTCAGGGCTTAGTTCACCCTACAGCTTCATTACTCATACTTCGGGCATGGATTATCTCCCTCTGGCTAGATTGAGGGGCATGATTACTTACTACCCACTGGCCATGATGTGTTAGTTTGACCAGTTTTAGGATTTTCATCCGTATGAGGGGCGATGAGTCGGTAACTTCACGTCCACCGCTTATCGGCGAGGATGATTCAGTTGTATGCCTGCTGGGATCAACGAGAGTTGGTGAAGTTTTCATCGATCATCTAGGTTGTTCTGCAGAGTATTCCGCATGGATGGAGACAAAGACTGCCTCGACTGTGGCAGTATCCATAGTGCAGGGGATTGATTCTGACGATGAGGAGCCTATAGAGGAGGCTGTTATTCCCACCGATGATTTGACTGCTGGGCTTCCAGCATTTGTGATGGATTCTTCCACCCCGAGTGCCACTTTTACTTAGTATTCGGCACAACATTTGGAGCAGAGCTTATATCTGATGACCTATGATAGAGATCAGGCTAGGGCCACGATGTTGTGACTCTTGATGAGAGAGATCTTTGCTTTCTGTTAGAGAGGATGAGGCTAGATCAGCCAGGGATGCATTGATAGTGGAGCGGGATGCCGCCTTATATGCTAGGGATGTGGCCATTGCAGACAGCGCTTCAGTGAGATCCCAGATGACTGTCAGTCTTGCCAACATGAGTGCTTACATTGATGAGCATTATGCCACCATGCAGTTAGCCTCTGATATTCTAGCTCTTGTAGATACCCTTGGGCAGGAGCTTCCGTGCTTCCTCCGTCGTCAGAGAGGGATGATATGTTAGATCTGATAGTCCGCATACACATAGATCTGTAGATAGCTTTGTATTTTCCTGCAAAGACTAGCTTAGCCATTTTGTCATGTACAACACAGATGTATATATCAAACAGTATTATATATAACAGGGAAATATATTTTGATTCACTTCACTTTTAGTTATGCCTTGATACTTGCTTGATATTTGCACTGCTTCTCTGTGGCCTTGTGATCTTGATGCATTACGAACTTATCCTTGATAGATGGACATTTAGGCGTCAAGAAGATCTCTCGAATGGATCACCGATTTACATAAATCCCTACCATCTTTGGTGTCTTGGGACCGGTATCTGTATGGAATGTGGAGAGGAGGGTGGTTTCTTCCTCTCTGAGATTGACCGCACCACAGATGGTCGCCAGTACTTCTAGTTAATTCCATCTCTTATGGGTTGGTATTGTTCTTTGAGGCACGATCGCAATTTAGATGGTCACCGAATCTTCTATTTGTGAGAAGAGGTTGGGTAATTCCATCCCTTTGATCTAAAACCGATGAAATGGGGCAAATTGAAGGTAGATCCCGGTAACGTATGACAAGTATGTTATTCTGTTAAGGGTTAGACTGCACCATGAATGGCTTCCTACGTACTTCTATTGAAGAGGAAATCAAGTCTGCATAGTTCGAACCTAGTGTAGGAGGTTCAACGCTGAATACGGAAGGCAGATGGGTGTAGAAGTATTTTTGTTGTTTTTGTTGTTTTGTAGAGAAAGGGCAGAAATGATTTTATTGTTTTTTTATTGCGACTGGGCCATATAGAATATGGTTGCCTACGTACCCCCGGGTATCAGGTAGATCAGGTCAACTTAGTTCGCCCCTCAGGACGAATTGAAGGCGAAGAGCAGTGTGAATCCCATGTGCGCAGCTATCTTTGTGGGGAGAAAAAGTTTGATCCCATAATGGGGACAAACGCAGCAAGTGTGTAAAAAGTTTGATCTCGCCCTCGTAACAAACCGCAGCGTGAGAAAAGTTTAATCTCGTCTTGTGGATAAACTGCAGGTGTGAAAGGTTCAATCCGTCTTGTGGATAACCGAAATTGTGAAAGGTTAAATCCGTCTTCGTGGATAACCGAGAGATTGTATGAAAGGTTTGAAATGAAGTAAAACCAGTTTCTTGGCTTGAAGTGTATGTTTCCACGAGGGGCGAAGAGTATGTAGAAAGGAAAGGGTTCAAAAGCTGAATGATCGTGATTTGATGATCAAAACTAGGATGTTTGTTTGATGGTAACTTCAGATATAATCTCTTGTCATGGCGGTGTCCTTGTTGATAAGTCGTGGAAATTCATCGCCATCCGCCTCTCGCAATCTGAGAGCACCTCCTCGTCAATACTTCCTTGACAACAAATGGGCTTTCCAGCTTAGGATTGAATTTTCCCTTAGATTGATCTTGGTTGTCAATGATCTTCTTCAAAACCAAGTCATGTTGTTTGAATTATCGTAGTCAGACTTTTCTGTTGTAGGATCGTGCGATCCTTTGCTGATATAACTGACCATAAAAGATAGCCGCGGATCGCCTTTCGTCTATAGGAGACAATTAGTGATACCTATCTTGAACCCATTGGTCTTCATCCAACTGCGCATCCATCAATACTCTGAGGGATTCAATTTCCACTTCTATGGGGAGCACTGCTTCCATCCTATAGACTAATGAGTAGGGGGTTGCCCCAGTGGAAGTTCGCATGGAAGTTCTGTAGGATAATAAAGTCAGAGGCAAGAGGTCAAGCCATCCTTTGTGATTGGCGGACATTTTCTGCATGATCTTTTTGATGTTTTTATTAGCAGCTTTAACAGCACCATTCATCTTTGGATGGTAGATGACGGAGTTGAGATGTTTGATGTGGAATTTTCTGCATAACTCCTCCATCATTTTGTTGTTGAGGTTCTTAGCATTTTCTGACACAATGACCTCTGGTTGTCCATATCGACAGATGACATTATTTCTGATGAAAGCAATGATAACTTCTTTAGTAACCCTGGGGAAGGATGCTGCTTTTACCCATTTGGTGAAGTAGTCGATCATGGTGAATATGAATCAATGTCCATTACTGGCTTTGGGCTAGATGGGCCCGATCACGTCCATTCCCCACATTGAGAAGGGCCATGGCGAACTCATATTATGGAGTTCCCTTAGAGGGGCATGGATAGCAATCCCATGAATCTGGCATTGATAGCACCTCTTGACGTGATCATCACAGTCAACTTTGAGTGTAAGACAATAATGTCCTGTTCTGAGAATTTTCTTGATAAGTAGGGGTCCGCTCATGTGAGGGCCACATACTCCACCATGGATCTCATCCATGAGTCTCTGAGCTTGGTCTTTATCCAAACATCTGAGGAGACCTAATCCAGCATCTCTTTTGTAGAGTGCATCTCCGCTCAGGTAGAATTTTATAGCAAATCGATGAATCTGCCCCTTCTCAGTTAGGCTCACCTCAGCGGGTGTAGATCCATCTCGTAGATACTCCTTGATGTGCTGATACCAAGGGTTGTGGATGGGAGGTAGTTCATCTGATACTTCTCCAACGTAATTCCCATAGACTGGGGCTTTTTGCAGAGCAAACGTGATGTTTGGCATGTTTTCCTTGTTCGGTATATAAACCAAGGAGGCCAACATTGCTAATGCATCTACAAAATCATTCCTATTACGAGGAATGTGTATAAAGGAGATTTCTTCGAACTCCAAAGCCAACCAATTCAGAATCCCCAAAGACAGTTAACCGCCTGATGACCATTGAACGGGCAAGTTTTAGCCCCATGATACAGCCTTCATACTCAATTGTGTTGTTGGTGCTGACAAACTGCAATTTGACGGCGACGGGATACTGCTCCCCCGTATCGGATATTAAAACTGCTCCAGCTCTAGAGCTTTCTGTGTTAACAGCGCCATCAAAATACATTCTCCATGTATAGGATGTATCGTACTGATGTTGTAGCTGAATTGTCATTACTTCTTCATCGGGAAAGTATGTTTCTAAGGGTTTGTAATCCCCTGCAGTTGTGGCGGCCAGTTGATCCGCAATTCCCTGACCTTTGACAGACTTTTGCATCACATAGACGATGTCAAATTGTTGTAGGATCAACTGCCATCTGGACAGTCGATAATTCAGTATGGGCTTGCTGAACACATACTTGAGAGGATCCATTCGGGATATGAGATGGGTTGTGTGACCATAGAGGTAATGATGTAACCTCATAGAAGCCCATGCTAAAGCACAACAAGTCTTCTCAATCAGAGTGTACTTGTGTTCACTGATGCTGAATCTTTTTCTTAGGTAATAGATAGCTCGTTCTTCGCCTCTATTGTCTTTCTACCCCAGTATGCAGCCCATGGTATTGTCATTTATGGACAGGTATATGAACAGGGGAACATCATCCCTGGGTGGTACCAAAACAGGAGCTTTAATCAGTTGCTCTTTGATTGTGAGGAAGGCTTTCTGACACTCATCATTCCATTTCATGGAGGAGTTCTTCCTTAACAGCTTGAAGATTGGCTCACAGGTTGCTGTGAGTTGAGAAATGAATCTGCTAATGAAGTTGATTCTTCCCAAAAATCTCCGTTTTTCCTTCTCTATTTGAGGAATGGGCATTTCCTTAATGGCTTGGATTTTGGTAGGATCTAGTTCAATCCCTTTGTGGCTGACTAGGAAACCTAGCAACTTGCCTGACTTAACACCAAAGGCGTACTTGGAGGGATTCGACTTCAAGTTGTACTTACGCAACCTGTTGAAAAACTTTTTGAGATGATCTAAATGGTCATCCTCCTTCCGGGATTTGACAATGATGTCATCCACGTAGATCTCTATCTCTTTGTGCATTAAATCATGGAAAAGAGCCATCATAGCTCGCTGATAGGTTGCCCCGACGTTGATGAGGCCGAATGACAACCGTCTGTAGCAAAAGGTTCCCCAAGGCGTGATGAAAGCAGTTGTCTCACGATCTTCCTCAACGACCATAATTTGATGGTACCCCGCAAAGCAATCAGCAAAGGAGTACATGTCGTATTGAACAGTATTTTCAATAAGAATGTGGATAAAGGGCACAAAAAACTATCTTTAAGGCAAGCTTTGTTTAAATCCCGGTAATCCACGCAGACTCACACCATTCCCCCTGGTTTAAGCACGGGAATAATGTTGGATATCCACTCCAGATATGTAGACACCATGATGATGCCATCTTGAAATTGTTTCACAATTTGCTGTTTAAATTTTAAACTCCATTCAGGTTTCAATCGCCTGAGCTTTTGCCTAACTGGCTTGAACCCTTCTTTAATGGGAAGGGGATGAAGAACAATGTCAGTGGACAAACCCACCATGTCTTCATGAGACCATGCAAACACATCCTGGAATTGGGTTAATAGCGCAACCATTTCATTCCGTTAATTTGTTGTAAGGTCTGAACCAATCTGGATTAGCTTAGAGTTGTCTAAGGTTTCGAGATTGAAAGGAGTGGTTTGATCAAGATTGGGTTTGGTTTTGTCTGCGACCCATTCCTTAATCTCATGAGGTATCTCAATGTCCTCTTGGATGTCCATCAAGTTAGAGTCCAACTTTGCATCAAAGTTACAACCCTTGTGGAGAGAAGGCATGTCATCAGCAAGGACATGCACATCTAAATTCAGAGTCCTGAAACAAAAGATGCTTTCACTTAATATATGCAACTGTTCGATCATACATAAGTGTTAGCATGTACTTGATAAAATAACCGCTAGTGTTATAAAGGAAAGCAAGCAATTAAAGTTATCTACAAGGCAGAGGGATTCTCTGCCCATTTTACCCTCGTCGACCAATGCATGGAGTGCTGCTCCAATTGTCGAGGGCAAAGTCTTGATGGACTGTAGTGATGGAAGGATCATCATTGTCTTCCTTCTCCCAAATGATAACCATGACATTTGGGAAATCATCGTCTGGGGTGTATCTGTTTGTATGTTCATCATGAACAATGACGCGAATGCCGACCATCATCAAGGCAAGGTCATGTTTACATTTTTGTTCCTTTTCTTCCGCCTCGGGATCAGGAATCATCACCTCTTTTGCTTTGATTGGCCCTGGTTTCGGAAATAGAATAGCCACAACATGGGCTGGAACCTTTACTGGAGATTGCATCAACTCATGAGGTAAAGTTATGGAGAATCACCGTGCGGCGAAAGTTTGAGGAACCTGCTTGTGATTATGAGGATTCCTATAACGGGACCTGGCAGAATAGCTTAGTCCGGCTGTTCCAATTTGATTGGATATTTGGATAGGGTGCTTAATACCCTGCTTATCCTTACCAAGCCCTTGTCCAGGTTGATGACCCAATAACATCATTTCTTGAGTGGCCGACATAACTTCGACAGAAATCTTAGGTACGGGAAGTAGCGCTCCAATAGAATGGTATTGCGTGTTACTCACTTCCAGAGTATGGAAACTGGCCGGTTCAACTTCTGAATTGAAGCTGATAATTGGTAGAGTTCCTTGTTCAGGACAATCCGGCTCAGCATTGACAGTAACTAGACTGTTGTCAATAATGTATTTGAGTTGTTGATGTAAGGTGGAGGGAACAGCTCCAGCCATGTGTATCCATGATCTCCCCAATAGCAAGTTGTATCCTTAGTCTATCTTGAGGACGTGGAAGGATACATTGAATGTATTTGGACCAATCTCAATTGGAAATTCAATCTTTCCGACGGCATTTCATCAGGATCCATCAAAAGCTCTGATAACCGTATGGCTGCTTTGGATCCGCCTGAGAGTGACATTCATCTTCACCAAGGTGGCATAAAGACAGAAATTTATAGATAAGCCTCCATCTATCAAAACTCCAGCTAGCATGTACCCAGAAGATAAAACTGTAATATGCAATGGCTTGCAATGATCGGTCCCTTCTGGAGGTATATCGTCATCAGTGAAGAATACCACATTGTTGTTGAAAATGTGATCAACCAAATGTTCAAATTTTTCCACCTCCACTGATTTTGGCAAATAGGCTTCTTCTAAAACCTTCAGTAAGATCATCCGATGATCCTCGGAAGAGAAAACCAAATCCAGTATCGAAATCTGTTGTGGAGCTTCTCGCAAGCTTAAAACCACTTTGGCTTCATTGTGGCCCATTATGCGGAGGAATTTTTCAATCTTCTCCATGGGCAACTTCCCCTTTGCTTCGCAAGTAGGTTTAACAACCCATTGAGGAAGGTACAGTGGATTCTCCTTCGACACTGTAGCGATAGTATGAGACGTAGATCCTTCAGCTTCTCCATAATTCCATGGAACTTTGTGTAAGCTGACAACAAGATGTTGTGATCTGAAAGGTAAAGAAATTGGCTTTAGTGCGGCCACTTTCAAAGGATTGTCAGCTCCTTTGAGTTGAATTGGTTGTATGGGAAATACTTTGATAGTCTCATCATCTACTTCGGATATAACTGCTACTGATCCCTTCCATTTGGTAGGACATGCATTCCCACCCTTGAGTTGCACAGTGTAATCATCTACTATTTGCAGGACACCGCTATCAATAAGATTCTGAATAAGATGGTGGAGTGCCCAGCATTCTTCTGTGTTGTGACCACGAGAATGTGAATGATATTGACACATTTCATCAGGATTGAACCGCCCTGAGCGGGGATTGATGGGAGGGAGAAGGAAGGTAATTCTTCCTTCGTTGATTAACATTTGAAGTATCTCCACCATAGATTGGCCCAAATAGGTGAATTCCCTTTGATTGGCAAAATCCCGATGGGTTTTAGCATTTGCTCGCTTCACAACCTTATCCTCCATAGCTTCGCTTTCTGAAAGTGGTGAGGAGGCATTCATAAAAAAGGAAGGAGATAAGCATGCTCCTGCCTGATTAATTGGCGTGTGACTTGATGTTGGTGGGTCACCAGTTCTGCTAATTCTTCAATTTGTTTGGAAAGAGCTTTCATCTTTCATTCCATGGTAAACTGGAACTTTGTATAATCCCATTTGTCAACACCGTCTTTGATGGGTTGGGATGATTCGCCGTTAGAATTGGAACCTTGTACAGTGCTCCAACTGATCATGTTGACCTCTTCTTCTTTGTGTTGAGGAAGAGGGTTGTCTTGCACATGAGGTTGATCTGGTTTATTGACCACGATCTCACCGTTGTCTATTAGATCTTGAATCTTATGCTTCAAGGCCCAACAATCTTGAGTATTATGTCCAGGTTCCCCGGCATGATAAGCACACTTCCGAGTAGCATTAAAACCCCTCCCATTAGGGTTGGTGGTGGAAGAAGATGTAATTTTCTTCCGAAAGCGTCGGAAAGAGCAAGAATATTCTCGAGCGAGTCCCCTAAGGGTGTGAACATTCGAGGTTGCTTTACTTCTCCACTTTTAGGCAATGGAGGGTTTGAAGATTGTGTTGGAAAAGGGGAGTAGTTTCTCCTCTGCATAGGCATGCTTTGATTGCCTTTTGTCCTTGTAGTATCAAGGAAACATCCTCCTCTTTCTTTTTATGGACCCTCAAAGTTGTTTCCATAAAATCCGGATTTGGATGTGCTCAAATGAATTTTAAAGCGGCTAGGTCTTGAATTTTCCACTTCAATCCCATCTCAAACCATCTCATGAGTGTTTGATCATTTCGTAAAATGGTTTGCCAATACTACTAGAACTCTTTCATAGAAAAGAGCTTCTCAGATATATCTATGAAAGTCATCACCATTTTGATTACATCATGGAAGGAATAACTTGAGCAGCAAGGCGCCTCCACCTTTGAGCGTACTATCTAAATGACTCATTAGACTGTTTCTTCACCTTGGTAATTTGGCACCGGTCAGGAGCCATCTGAGATTGAAAACTGTATTGAGTAAGGAAGGCGTGAGCCAGCTCTTCCCAGCTATAGATCTTAGAGTTGTCTAATCTGGTATACCATGAACGGGCTTCTCCAGTCAGACTTTTCTGAAACAGCTGCATTCGGAGCTTTTCATTTTCTGCGTAAGACCCAAGTTCTCCAATGAACACTTTTAAATGTGTATAAGGATCCCTTAATCCGTCATATTTCTCAAAATCAGGGGTCTTGAATTTCTCTGGATATTGAACACCAGGAAATATGCAAAGGTCTATATATGAAACACTGCCATGGGTTCCAATCCCTTTGAGAATGCGGATGGTTTCCTCCATTTGGAGGACCTTCTTCCTGATATCACCGGTGTCTGGATCTCCTTTGAGATGGGTGTTTTCAGGGTCTTTGTTGGTTGTATCCAACTGATGTTCTGGAATTGTTTTTTCTAGACCTTGAACTCCTCTTTGTGTAGAGGATTCTGTATGTGTAGGTATCTTCATACCCTGAGTAGACTGGTGTAATTCTTTTAGTAGAACAGCCAAGTCTGTGATTTGTTTACTCAATCCGTCAAATTCTTCTCGGGAAACAGTGTTAGACTGGAAGAAGACATGATTGGTTGTAGGCTCATGGCCTTTTTGGATTTTGAGCGGGTAACAGGCCCAATTGCTTCCCTACAAAAGACTTACGTAGTTTAGTCTTAGGGTAATGTAAATGTTATCATAACATGTCCGTTTAGGAATTTTGTCCTGCAAAACCGATTGTTAATTGATAACATGTCATGCATGCACAGATATTCTTCATATTTTCCATTACATATGAATGATCATGGAATAGAATTACAAGTAAATGCTTTTACAAGTAATTTAAAAATGGAAAGTATGAAGAGACTTTCCTCCGCGTTTGGTTTATCAGAGGCTGACCTATCTTAGGGTTACTCTCGCGGCTTTTCGGCATGAAGGTTCCCAGATCATCGTAATCTACTTGACGGTAAGTTAATCTGGTCATTCAACTAGAGCGAATCTGAGTGGTGCCTTTCCAGAGTCCCAGGGAATCATTCTTCCCACGAGTCCAGTAATCAAACATCGACAGGATAGCCTCCTGGTGGAGGGACCACACAACATACATTCACATACAACGTGTCTCACCGTTTATGCAAAATGATGACATGTGCAAAGCACTAATATCACAGATAGATATTTAGCAGTGCAGTAATTAAGATGCATTCGTACACATTCATCATAAATGTAAATGCAACATTCACATACAAGCATATAACAATTTTGAAAAACATGAAATAGCGGCTTAAGCCCTCTTACTGGAGTCCCCAGTAGAGTCACCACCTGTCGACGTCGGGATTTTTGAGTGTCCCTTTTCGTTACTTGTTCTTTGGTGTTCTCATGTTAATGTGAGATTTGTTTGAAAAAACAAGTGAAAAAGGACCGACATGTATAATGTCGACGATTTGACTTTAAGAGTCGCCAGTTGGTGTATTTAACTGGTTGCACCAATGCAACCGAAAAAGGTTTGTACATTGACCCAGTGATTTGACATTGCTAGACGGGCTTGTGAAACCAAGATTCATTTTGGGTCCGGGGGCTTGATTATGCGGAGAGAAGGTGTTAGGCACCTCCCGACATCCGTGTTACCACGGTGACCGCCACTTTTCAAAGAAATTGTTATATGAATGTGTGTTTGTGTGTGTGTGTGGATCAGTGTGCAGTTATTTGAAAGTAGTGTGAGGCCTCGTTCGCACCTATATACACAAGGTTTGAATTTTATGGAAAAATTCAGTTTCAACCAAGATATATCAATGAAGTTTTGTAAAAGAGGTTTTTCAAACCCTGTGCTCAATAGGAATTGAGACCTTTTCATACTTCCATTTTATTATTAAATGTTCGGTTTGTTTGCTTTTATTTTCGAGATGCGAAACATTCTTGAGAAAATAATATACAAAGAAGCGTTAGAGCTCTCTCATGGGCACCGAAAAATAATATACAAATCCGCTTCACAATACCGAAAATGTCCATCATGGAACCAGAATCTAGATTTAGTAGATCAACACATGATCACATGATTCCTAGGCTCACATGATCTCGCAATTTGTATGGAAAGCGATAAGCGATTATATATATATAAAAAAGTTGTAAATATATATATATATAAAACATGATCAATCGCCACGAAAGTAAACTCTGTGTGGGAAAAAATGTAAATAAAGTCAGAAAGCGATCAACTGCCACGAAGTATACTCCAGCGGACGGAATGTAAATAAAAGTTGTAAAAGGCCAATAAGTAAACTCCGTGCTGATGAAATATATATATGTACGATATATATATATATATATATATATATAGCGATACGCATTAGGATGTAAATCCGTGCTCATCGAATATGTCCAATAAGCAATTATATATATGTATATATATATATATATATATATATATATAAAAAAGCGATTAAAGACAACAATTATATATATATATAAAAGCAATTAAACGCACCAGATATAAAATCCGGGCTCATCGATAGAGTCGACCACGCTTATATATATATTTATATATATATATATATATATATATATATAAGTAATTAAACGCTCGGCATCAAGTTCAGGCTCAATCGAGGCATAACTCGATAATGTTAGTCCATATATGAAATATATACATATATATAAGTATATATATCTGACAGATTGCAATGAAAACCACGGATCGAAGTCCGAAAACACACTCACACGACTCTCGGCGTGTACAACAGGTGTGTGCTAATATGAGAAGAAGGCTTTATAGAATATAAGAAAACTTACGTTGAGGTCGCCAAAGTAGACTTCTATGACTTTAAATGGATAAACACTCAGCTCCCGTCGGATAAAAGATAGCTATATGTGAGCTAACTAGTGTTTAGAAGTGAGGAAACACTCTAAAGATGTGTATGCAGAGTACAATGGACAGGGCTTCCTCGCCTTTTTCCCTCCCTCTTCCTCTCAAATGGCTGACCCCAAGGCTTGTATATATAGATGGATGGCCACAGTACACTGCTTGGCGTACATGATTAGAGCTACTGCAAATACCAGCAGATTGTACTGCTGCTGGTGGTTGTGATGCATCCGAGCCTCGCGGGTCTCGTCGTCTCATAGTACGTGCACTCATGCACTGTAATGTTCGCTCGAACTTGCAGAACTTCAATCCGAGCATCCGAACGAGGTATACATGACCTTCTTCGGACCGCTTGTGTCGAGAGTTATGCAATGACATGGATTAGAGGTTGTACGAAGTCAGGAAGAAGGGTCTATGCCCATGGTCTTCAAGCTTCAAATTCTATCCAAAGTACTGTCACACGTAATAGTCACTCGGGATTGTTACTCCTCGGTTCTTGTGGGACATTGTTGTATGTATGTATGTATGAAGTGTTGAGACGACGTGCCATTGTCGAAGGAACAAGATGACGTTTGACTCCTCGCCGGGGTTATCGCCAGTTTGAATTAAAAGTAGACGTTGCTCAGGGTTACAGCTGAGATTGGACTACTTGTTGGTATGCCGCGATATCATCTTGTTGAGATGGTAAGATGACGTTGTGACTCCTCACCGGGTTATCGCCAGATTTAAGCGGCAGCGACGTTGCTCGTGGTTACATCCGAGATTGACCGCTTTGCTTGTTTATTTGTCTCAACGCTATCCGTGGATGTTCCCATGTCACTGCTGTTATCTCCGGGTCTGAGGTTTGTGTGCCTTGACAGGATGTCTGTGGTTGAAGCTGATTGCATATGTTTGAAGCAAGCATTTCCGGGGTTATCACCGAAACTGAAATGGAATCTCTTGGGGCTATCACCAAGGATGGGGTTGCTACTCCTAGTGTTGTCTCTGGGACTGGAACTGAGCATCGCGGTGTTATCATCGAGACAGAACTGTCCTCTCCGGTGTTGTTGCCGGTCTTTTGATCTGCATATCTCGGGGTTATCTCCGAGATTGGAAATGACATTCCCGGTGTGTGTTCCAGGTTGGAACTGATGTTCCTGGTTTGTGTTCTGGGTTGGAGCTGAACTTCCGGTAGTATCCAGAATGGATGTAAGTTGTCTTTCAGGGTTATCTCCAAAAGACGAATCTATCCTCCTGCAATGTTAGTAATAGGAGTGCAGAAAATTTTAAGTGTCTACATTAATTATACAACATGAGCTGTGAGTTTTAATACAAATATTGTCTTCTAGACAGTATTCAAACTCAAAATACGACAAAACATAATCTGAGAGTTTTAACACGAATATTGTCATCTAGACAATATCCACACTCAAATTCAATCTTATTACATTTATTATCACACTATTTCATAGAATAGTGAGGACTACTAATGCTATCATCTAGACCATCACTCCGTTCCCCGACTAGTCCCTGCTACGTTCTAATTTCCTGAAGAGAACAATGAAAGCAAAAAGGGTGAGCTCAACTAGCCCAGTAAGAAATATTATGACTAAGATAATGCAGAATAAATTATCATTTGCCTTCAACAATGTTAAACTGATAAAATATAACAAACATCAAGTTTAACGCCAGCGGAACATACAACCCATTAGAAGAGTCAAGTAGAGAATAAAATCTACTATCTTCTATGATTTAAAAGGTTTTTCATCACTTTTATCCCTGGAACTCAGCTTAATAAGTAATCCACAACATCAAATCTTCCCTGCACTACAGGCCAAGGATATTCTTTAATATCACGACCACAAATTATCCATGCACTACGGGTCAAAGATATTCGTGTTTTCATCAACGGTCCTGATCATGCCATAAAACAATTCATCTTTGCACCATTGGCCGAAGAGAATCCATGGCCATAATCATACCAAAAACTGTCCATTAATGCACTACGGGCCAATGAGGACTTTTTCCACATCATTTGTAACATTACGGTCATGATTATACCGAATAATCCCTGGTCATAATCATACCAAGTCCATCTATGCACTACAGGCCACAGATGACTTTCAATATAATATAAACATGAGAATGATGACAATGATATAAGAATTCAATAAAATAAGTTCAAGAATTAATTTATCCAAGAACCAATAACGTCCAAATTGTCAACATGATACTGCTTTGTGGAGTAAAATTCAAGAATGCTCAGAAGAATATTTCCATCAAAAGATACTGGATGAAACACAAATATCAAAGAAATTCCACAAATTTTATGGAGTATAAAAGCCAAAAATTTAACCAAATGAGTATAATAAAGAATGGAATAACAAAAGAAATCACCAGGCATGCGATAGACCGCACAGACAGGTTAATTCCAACAGAATAATAAATAACGGAATCGGGTCATGTGTAAACGCATTTACAGTGTGATATTCCAATAGAATAATAAATAATGGAACTGGTCATGCGTAAACGCATTGCATGTAATGTTCCAACAAAATAATAAAGAATGGAATAACGTAGAATTTCACCATGTATGCGGTACTTGATGATAGACAAAGTTATTCCAACATAATAATAAAGAATGGAATAACAAAGAATTTCACCATGTATGCGGTACTTGGCATAGACAAAGTTATTCCAACATAATAATAAAGAATGGAATAATGTAAGAATTTCACCATGTATGCGGTATTGGCATAGATAGGTTATTCCAACATAATAATAAAGAATGGAATAACGGAAGAATTTCACCATGTATGCGGTATTTCAGATGTAGACAAAGTTATTCAACATAATAATAAAGAATGGAATAACAGAAGTTCTCTTCATGAATACACAAGAAATAATACCCCTTACCGTAAAAGAAGAGTATTCTGACTGGTAGGGCGAGGATATTCTTGAAGAAAACTTGCACTACGCTCAAAGCTTCTTAAAACTCGAAATACGCTCAAGATTATAGAAGAATTCTCTGAACTTATGGTGTGATTTCAATTCTAACTAAGCTTCCTATTTATAGGAAAATAGAAAGGATATTATACAATATAATATATATATATATATATATATTTTATTTACAATCTAATAAAACAAATAACTTTATAAAAGTATTCTGTTTTATATAAAAAGATTTTACTATACAAAACACTATGCAGGCACTATGCAACACTATGCATAATAAAATATAATATATTCTAATTATTGTCTAATAAAACAAATAACTTTATAAAAGTATTCATTTTATATAAAAAGATTTTACTATGCAAAACACTATGAAGGCACTATGCAATACTATGCATAATAAAATATAATATATTCTATTTATTGTCTAATAAAACAAATAACGTTATAAAAGTATTTTGTTTTATATAAAAAGCTTTTCTGTTTTATTACATTAATAATACTAATAAAACAAAATTTATATATAATATATATATATATATATAAACTTTCGTGATTTCATAAAAAGACACCTCAATATATCTAACAACATTTATCATTATTATTATAATTCACAATATTAATCGATCAGGTCATTCCCGGGAAAGAAGGGGCTTTCCAATAAGGATTTCTCCCTATTGGCGCGCAATTAGGTGACCAAACCTCTCCTTGGCAGAACTTTTAGACATCTTTAATATTGAAAATAATAATATTAATAACTCTGTCATCTCAATTATTGATTTAATAATATATAAAATATCGACAATAATTGAATCAAATAACGTGAGATACTATGCAACAATTACTGAAGCAATAATTGAACAAAACTGAGTGACTTCTCACGTAAGCATCAATAATCAATACCGTGTGCTATTATGCAACCACGCGTATTACTGTACTTTTATTACTGAGTAGTTCAACAGTTTTAACGGTAAAGCTTCCGCTGTTATTTTCATAAAATTATTTTTGTCATTTTCTCAATTCGACAATAATTCCGTTGTGGGGTCCACCAATAATTGTACCGTCGTACGGATATTCTCCGACAAAAAGAATATTCCCCGACCAATCGAATATTATACAACAACTTGCATACTTTTCAAAATTTATAAATATTACCCACAACTATAACATTATCTCAAATCCACACCATAATTAAAAAAAAAATTCGAGAAAATTAAATCTTTATTCGTAAAATTTGGGATTTTACAATCTCCCCTCCTTATGAAATTTTGCCCTTGAAATTTACGTACGTACCTGGTATGCAGAACAAATGAGGACACTTTGTCAAATTCTAACTCTTGAGATATAACCTTTGAGCGTAAAATATATTTCAAGATTTTTAACAGGTACATCTGCATATGTTAAATCTTCCGCTATCTCGTCCGGTTCTAAATTAATAAGGTGGTTCGGGTCATCCACATATTTACGTAAAATCGATACGTTAAAAACGTTATGAACACGAGACATACTTGGTGTTAAAACGAGTATATAAGCCACAGTTTCTACTCGATCGAGGATTTCAAATGAGCCAATTAAATCGAGGGTTGAGATTTCCTCTCTTCGTCGATTCTTACTTCTAGAATAATGCCTTCTTGAACCTTCTTCTTCGTATTCATCAGCTCCGGGTCTGTAGCTTTAGCAGCCTTAAGATTATCGGCTAAAGTCAGTTCTAATCATATATTCGTTATCTTCATGTAGGTCCCTAAAGTCTTTAACTCTATCTTCATCATTTATACGAAATGGGTCTTTGTGTTAACAACATCGCACTCGTAAACACATACGATCTTCTACTCAACGCGTCAGCTACCACGTTCGCTCTTCCACAATGATATTGAATGGTACGATCATAATCTTCAACAGCTCGAGGCAACATCTTTGGCGCATGTTACGTTTGTTTTGGGTGAAGAAAATATTTGAGGGTTTAAGAAATGGGTTTTGTACTGGGGTCAATAGAAAATTCAATTTCACGCTCTAGGGGTAGGCTAAGAAGTCTTCAAGAATACGTCAGAAAATTTGTTAACAATAGAAATATCATTCACAACTATGACTCTCATCCAAGACTTGGATAACACGTCACATTGATACCTATCAACTTGCCATCGTTATTCACAACGTCCCCTACGGAAAGTCTGGCTTCGGTGTATTCCACACAAGGAAGTCAACAACGAAAGGACCGGGGCTCTTTACTTATGGCTTGATATGATAATGATTGGCTTTAGTGGTTTGGTTGCTTGAATTCGCATAACAGGTTGGTTAGGAATATGAAAGCTAACAACCTTACTTAAAGCATCATGAGTAGTTAACCAATCGCTTCCTAAAATCACATCAAAGGCAAGTATTTTCAAAGAGATAAGATCGATAGGTAACGTGAAAGTGTTGATTTAAATCAAACAAGATTTATAAATAGTGGAGGTAACGAAGGTTTCTCCCAACTGAGTTTCAACAGATGAATCAAAGTCTAACTTCTTCGGAGTTAAATTCAAACATTGAACACAACTAGGTGAAATAAAAGAGTGAGTAGAACCGGTATCTAACACGGTATAGACTTCGCAAGAGTTTATGATTAACTTACCCGTGATAATTTTATTTAGGTTCCTCGTCACGAAAAAAAACACTCTCTCTTAAACTACCGGCTTTGGCTTGTTTGGGACATCTTTTGGCATCACTATCCCAGCTGGACTTGACTTCACCATATGACAAAATCGAGCTAGGTGACCTTCTCTTCTGAAATTAAAACACGATTTGGATTGCTGCGTACAGTTTGGACGGATGTGTCCCTCCTGTCCGCATTTGAAACATACGACCGGTGGTCTTTCTTCTTCCTTTGAAATGGGTGCCGGTGTTCTTTGTCTTTTCCATCATTATTGAACCTTCTCTTCTTGAAATTTCCACTTCTATTATCTTGGCCATGATTACCATTTGAAGTGGTTACCATTCATGGCATGATAATTTCCCCATGATGGTTATCATTGTTCCGATGACCGCTGCCACCCATGACGATTATTATCGTGTTGTTGGTCGTTGCCTTTTTTAGTTGTCTTGACTCATTATCATGCTCCAATAATCGAGCCCTATTCACAACATCTCGAATATAAACAAAGTTTGTGAGAAATGAGGTATTGACGATATTGGGTTTCAAACCTCTTAGAAACATTCGCGTCATTCGCTCCTCATTATCGACCAAATGGGATGCAAACTGAGACAACTCGGCAAACTTAGCCTCGTACTACGACACGATCATATTGTTTTTCTCTAGCTTGATGAACTCCACCTCCTTCATGTGACGAATACTTTCGGGAAAGTACTTGTCGTTGAACAGCTCTTGGAACTTCTCTCAAGACATCTTGAGTGCGTCAGTCTGGGTACATTTTACAGATTCCCACCAGTAATCTACCTCTTCACGCAACATAAAGGTGGTAAAGAAAACCTTTTGCTCCTCTGAGCATCCCAAGACATCAAATATCTTGGTTATCTACTTTAACCACGTCTCCGCCTTAAGTGGTTCTGGCTTTCCCAAAACTCGTGGTCCCAAATTGAATCGCTTAGTGGTGACCAAACCATGGGTTGCCATTATTTCCACCTATATTTTGAACAGGAGTCTCTCTTACCTATTGTTACATGAATTGCATAAAGCCTCTGAACATTCCATCGTTCATCATTTGATCAGTGTTGTTGTTTGCCTGAAGATTGTCGCCTTCCTGATGCACATTATCCTTGTTATTAATATGTGGAGACTCAACGGTCTCCTATGCTCCATTGATGTTCCCAACATTCTCGGATGTCATTTTCAAATACGTAAAAGAAAAGTATTCCGACTGGTAGGGCGAGGATATTCTTGAAGAAAACTTGCACTGCGCTCAAAGCTTCTTAAAACTCTAAAGAAATACGCTCAAGATTATAGAAGAATTCTCCTCGAACTTCGTGTGATTTCAATTCTACCTAAACTTCCTATTTATAGGAAAATAGAAAGGATACTATGCAACAAAATATAATATATATATATATATATATATATATATATATATTTATTTACAATCTAATAAAACAAATAACTTTATAAAAGTATTCTCGCTTTATATAAAAAGATTTTACTATGAAAAAAACATATGTAGGCACTATGCAACACTATGCATAATAAAATATAATATATTCTAATTATTGTTTAATAAAACAAATAACTTTATAAAAATATTCTATTTTATATAAAAAGATTTTACTATGCAAAATACTATGCAGTAATTATACAATACTATGCATAATAAAATATAATATATTCTAATTATTGTCTAATAAAACAAATAACTTTATAAAAGTATTCTGTTTTATATAAAAAGCTTTTCTATTTTATTACATTAATAATACTAATAAAACAAAATTTATATATATAATATATATATATATATAAACTTTCGTGACTTCATAAAAAGACACCTCAATATATCTAACAACATTTATCATTATTATTATAATTCACAATAGTAATCGACCAGGTCGTTCCCAGGAAAGAAGGGGCTTTCCAATAAGGATTTCTCCCTATTAGCGCGCAATTAGGTGACCAAACCTCTCCTTGGCAGAACTTCTAGATATCGTTAATATTGCAAATAATAATATTAATAACTTTGTCATCTCAATTATTGATTTAATAATATATAAAATATCGACAATAATTGAATCAAATAACGTGAGATACTATGCAACAATTACTGAAGCAATAATTGAACAAAACTGAGTGACTTCTCACGTAAGCATCAATAATCAATACCGGTGTGCTATTATGCAACCACGCCAGACATCGTACTTTTATTACCGAGTAGTTCAACAGTTTTAACGGTAAAGCTTCCGCCGTTATTTTCATAAAAATATTTTTGTCATTTTCTCAATCCAATAATAATTCCGTTGTGGGGTCCACCAATGATTGTACCGTTGTACGGATATTCCCCGACAAAAAGAATATTCCCCAACCAATCGAATATTATACAACAACTTGCATACTTTTCAAAATTTATAAATATTACCCACAACTATAACATTATCTCAAATCCACACCATAATTAAAAAAAAATCATGAAAATTAAATCTTTACTCGTAAAATTTGGGATTTTACAAAACTTGTTAAAGATAAAAATAAGTATTCAAATATATGACTGAATGTATGTATATGATGTACGTGATTGATCATATGTATAATAGGTGTGTAGGATTTGTTGGTTTATATATCGAGCTTGTATAACTAATAAATGTGTATATATACATAACTATGATACAATAGGACATTGAAGTGACATTAAGCTATAAATTGGTAATCTATGCTAAAGGCAAGTTCCTTAACTTACACAACCTTGTATATTGTTCAAGTTTCTAAATATATATTGAGCATGTTTCCTAACCCTCTTTAAATGTTTCTATCGTGCAAGTATCTTAGCCTTTGCATTTACTTTATGCAAGGAATCTATAATTACGCAAGTTCTCTAACTTACACAAAATTGTATATTGTGCAAGTTTCTTAATTGTTGTTATATCAACCATATATATTGAGCAAATGTCTAGGCTTGTACATTTATTGATCGTATAAGCAAATTGTTCTATGAAATAGTTCTTGTGTCATCTAAATTCAAGAAAGTTATTATTCATACTCTGAAGCTTGATTTAAATCATACTTACATCTTTGAAAACTATTGTTTGAATCTTGTTGCGAACATTGAACGTATTAATTATTTCTAAGTGTGTTGAGAAGAGCATATATGCCATTATATTCGGCTAGACCAATATCTATGAATTAGAAAGTGATCCAAACAAATTTCTTTAGTGTGGACTTTTATAATCTACTGAGATGAACAACCCTCAACCCTCATAGAAGGGGAAAACTATACAATGTCGAGGGACCGACATTCGCGCGCACAGCAGGGGGATGTTATGCATAACACCAGTACGGTAGGTTAATCACCTACTGTACTTTTTTGAGTTACCAAAAATATTTTTGGTGATTCTAGTAGAAGTTTGTGGTCCATAGCGACTAGTCAGTATTCAATGTTTATTAACTTGGAATTTGCTAAACTCTTTGGATTCTTCTAAGAATTTTTGGTCCATAGTGACACTCAGTGACATTTATTCATTCACTTGAAATTGTTAAAACCTTTGAATGCTTTCGAAATCTTTCAGTCCCTAGTGGCTTTTTATTGACTTCAAAGGATAGATTTGAAACCATTGATATTTACTTGTTCACAACATTCTTCTTTAAATTCCTGAGCTATTATTGATTATGAACCTTATATGCACATATTCGCACTTATTGTTATATTACTTCTTGGGAAAATTTGTTTCTCATTCTTGCTTCCCTTAAGCATTTCAGTTAAGGAAGAACGGTGCGGAACATCAGACAAGGATAAGAGCAAAGGCAAGGCTATGGAGTAGCTTTATCCTTCTATGTTATAATTTGAATCTTATGACTATATATGAAAATTTAATGATGATTATGTAATAAGATCTAAGTGTGGTTATGTATTAAGACTTAATTGTTGATATGTATTAGGTTATGTCTTGGATTAAGTTATGAAGTGTATTAGTAATAGTTTTAAGATTTGGGATGAAAATATTTATATTATATCAATGTAAATTATTCTAGTATTCTGTTGTATGAAATACTAGTATGTTGTTAGAATTAAATTGTGAAGCACCAGATTCGAGATAGAGGTATCTGAATTTGGGGGCATCACAGAAACATGTGGTGGGTAGAGATGGAGCGTAAAGTGCACTCTCCCATAAACGCGTGCAAATAAGTGAGATGGAGAATAAAATGCACTCGCTTACAAAAGAAAAAGACTGAGAAGGGTGAAATGGAGCATAAAATGCATTCACCCAAGAAAAAAATGATGAATAGCAGGGAAAATCTGTTTTAAATTATGATTCAGTGTGCACAGTCGTTGTTCCATAATAATTGAATTAAGTTTGTGTATGGATTGTAAGAAAGCTACTTTATGTGTATACAATTTGATTTAATGAAATTCATTGGTGAAATGGAAAGGTTGTGTTTTGAGTTGATTGATAAGGCATTGATCAGATTTCTGTTAGTTGGTGTTGGTATTCATGATTTATAACTTGAACCCTTTTGACACTTTGGTTGAATAAAAATTTTCTGTTATCAAAAACTTTGTTTTGATTTACACGGGGACATGTAAAGGCTAAGTGTGGGGCAATTTGATAAGTACACAATATTCATGATTTTTTTACTCCTTTACGTTTGGTTTTATTGCATGTTTCATGTGTATATGGGCTTATAAGGTTATTTATTATGTTCAGATGAATTTGGAGCTGAAGGGATGAAAAGGGCTAATTTCGAACTGAATTGAAGAGAAAAAGAAAATATGTTGTTGAGCAGCAGGGCAACACGGTCGCGCCCTGATCAAGAGCACTTGGAGTGCTGCAGTGCTAGAAAGTAGAGCCGAAATCCAACTCTGGAAGTTGGGCATGGTCGCGCTTGTTCCCAACATAAAAGCAGCGCAGCCACGCTGCTACAGGAATTTTTCAAAAAACCCAATTCGCCCCGGCGAGCCCAAATGACCTAGTGAATTCACCCCGACACGTTGCACTTTATAATTCTTCGCCCTAGTGCGATCTGAAGCTGCCTCGGCCAAGACTTCTCTGTTCTTGGGCGTGGTCGCGCCGTTCCCAAGTACAAATGAAGTGACAACCCAAAAAATCGAATAGTCATATTAATTAAGATGTAAGGATTATTATTTAATAAAATGAATTTTTATTAATAATATTTTGTGTTATGTGTTTATTAGTCGTTTTATAACCTAGGATGATTATAAAACGGGAGGATTCTGGCAATGAGCTGGAATAAATGCGTAAGAATTTTAAAGATGAAAATGAAATTTTTTTGAGGAAATAATTTTTCCGAGAAAAATACGAAATAGCCATTATTCTTCCGATGAATAACCTAGGTCGTTTAGAGAGATTGGTATGTCGAAATGACATTCCGTTTCAAGATTTGATAGCAATATGTCGTGAAAAGTTATGTTAGCTAATAAAAAAAATTTTCAAAAAACGTGCAAAAATCGGACGAAATAAAAATGATAAAAAATATTGTTATGTACTTTACGATTGTATAGTTATGTTTTGGGAAAAAAGTTAAGGAAAACACTAGTCATCGAAATATATTTTTCAATTTTTAGAATTTTCGAAGAACATGTTAATGATAGAATGACAAAGAAAGACAGAATGTCCAAAAAGATTTGGAAATCGATAAACGAAAATTTTCAACTATGTAATAATTAAAGGAATTTAGTTAATAAGAATATAATTATAATATGAATTATTATATTAGTATAATACAAGAAGAATATGCGTATTGTGACGCCTCCAAAATAGGTATACATCACCCATCTTGAGTCGCCAAATACATGGTACAAAATTCAAATACAACTTAATAATACAACTGTCGTGTAAAATACGACAAAACATAAACTAAGAGTTTTAAAACGAATATTGTCTTCTAGACAGTATTCAACTCAAAAGGAGTCATCAATACATTTATTATCACACTATTTCATAGAATAGTGAGGACTACTAATGCTATCATCTACGACCGCCACTCCGCTCCCCCGACTAGTCCCGCCACGTTCTCATTTCACGAAGAGAACAATGAAAGCAAAAGGGTGAGCTCAACTAGCCCAAAGAAGAAATATTATGACTAAGATAATGCGAGAATAATTTATCATTAGCCTTCAACAGTGTTAAACTGATAAAATATAACAAACATCAAGTTTAACTGCAGCGGAACAAGCAATTCATTAAAAGAGTCAAGTAGAAAATAAAATCTACTATCTTCTATGATTTAAAAGGTTTTTCATCACTTTTTATCACGAGACTCGACAATAAATAATCCACATCATCCACTTTTACTGCCAAGGATATTCATTAGTATCACGACCACAAATTATCCATGCACTACGGGCCAAGGATATTCGTGTTTTCATCAATGGTCATGATCATGCCAACAACTGTCCATCAATGTACTACGGGCCAATGAGAACTTTTACCACATCATTTGTAACATTAAGGTCATGATTATACCGAATAATCCCTAGTCATAATCATACCAAGTCCATCTATGCACTACAGGCCACAAATGACTTTCAACAGAATATAAACATAAGGATGATGACAATGATACAAGAATTCAATAAAACAAGTTCAAGGATAAATTTTTAAAGATTAATAATTTAATTTATCCAGAAATCAATAACGTCCAAATTGTCAACATGATACTGCTTTGTGGAGTAAAATTTAAGAATAATATTGTAACAAAAATAATTTGGACCGAAAACGAATCAATTTTTATCATGAATAGTACCCCGGGTGAATAGTACTCGAGTGAATAGTACCCCGTGAATAATACTTCAGGAATAGTAATCCCGTGAATAGTACTCCGTCATGAAAAAGTTAAGACTTATCAAAAATGCTCAGAATAATATTTCCATGAAAAGATACTGGATGAAACGCAAATATCAAGGATATTCTACTAATTTAATGGAGTATAGAAGCCAAAACTTTAACAAAATGAGTATAGAATTTGAAATCTGAAACGAAATAATATTACTTACATACTACAGAGTATGGAAGAAAATATTATTTCAAGCGAATATTGAACAAAAATAACATCCCTTACTACTGTTGAACGAAAATAATATTCCATAATAAACAATAATGGAGTAAAATTCAAGAATGAAGATCAAAACATGGATACAATTAAAAATAGTAAACATAATAGACATCTAAGGATGAAAAAGAGAAAATTTTATTTTTCGATGAATAGTGACGTATTCGTGAATAGTGTCGTATACTTGAATAGTGTCGTATACGTGAATAGTAACCCCAACACAAAAAGGTAGAAATTCCACAATAAAATTCATATCAATATTTCGGCATAATGATATTGAAGAAAATAATATCATTTACGAAGAAAATAACATCTCTTACCTCAAAAGAATAGTATTTCTGATCGGAATATCGGATGTAAAGTTGAAGGAAACTTGCACTGAATAGCAACTCTCAAAGTATCTAAATACTCACAAAAATACGTTCGACAATATAAAGAGATAAAACTTATGTTTCTGGTGTGATTTTCAATTCTAACTTAAGCGCCTATTTATAGGAAAATGCTAGAACGCCATAGGAGACTAAAAGAATAAAATAATATTATTCTTTTTCACAATTCTACGCACACCTCCCTTGAAATATCAAAGCAAGTCAACTTGGAAAATATGGCAGCCCACATGTTTTAAACAACAAAAGTGGGTCCCACCCAATTTTAATAAAAATGCTTTTATTTTCCAAAACTTCAATAATTCATAATAAATAGCCCTTTTATCAGAAAAATATGAATTTTATGTCCATTCCAAACGAAATTGAATTCTCTATAACTTTGTAGCTTTAAGGTTTTCCAAATTCCAAACAGAAAATATCCGAAATCCACATACGGACGTTTTTCAATACCTCATAAAATTCATAACAAATCATACGTTATTTTTAACGGTTCAAAATTTGTGGATATATACTCAACTTATATATGTATAACATATCCAAAAATCACAACGATCCAACGGTCAGATTAAAATTATAACTCACGCAATAGAGCTTTAAGAACACCGATTTGATTATTTAATACCTCCATTCCGACAAAATACTGATAAAACACCTCAGCTTTAATTCCTTCATTTATAACCACATAAAATAAATATATCCATCAATTATATCCACAAAAATAAATATTTTCTTATCATATAAATCAATAAATAATTATTCACAAATAATATTACAAAATCACAATAATGACAACCAGTAGTTCCTCAGAAAGAGGGCTTTCCGATAAGGATTTCTCCTTCTCATGGCGCAATTCGGTGACCAAACCTCTCCTTGATGTAACTTTCTAGACATTGCCAATAATGCTATCTAATAATATTATTCAAATAATATGAATTATTGATTTGATAATGGGAAATCTTTATGCGGTGATAATTATTGAAACAACAATAATATAAAATATCAACGCAGCAATTATTGAATCAATAAAATAAAATATTGAACAATAATTACTGTAACAATTATTGAGTAGTGCCTTCTTACGTAAAAATCAATAATTCAAAAATATTTTGCAATATCGTGTGCTACTGTGCAACAACGCGTAGTACTGTATTTTAACCACCAGGTATTCCAACAGTGTTAACGGTAACAACTACACCGTTATTTATTAAACTCAAATTAACTTGTTGTTTTCTTCATCGGACAGTTATTCTGTTATGGGGCCACAAATGGTTGTGCCGTCGTACGAATATTCCCCGATAAAAAGAATATTCTCCGACCAATCAAATATTTATAACCACTTGCGTACTTTTCAAAATTTATAAATATTACTCACAACTATAACATTATTTCAAATCCACACCATAATATAAAAAAAATATTTCGAGAAAATTAAATCTTTATTCATAAAATTTGGGGTCTCACAATCTCCCCTCCTTATGAAATTTTGCCCTCGAAATTTACGTACGTACCTGGTATGCCGAACAGATGAGGACACTTCGTCAGATTCTAACTCTTGAGGTATAACCTTTGAGCGTAGAATGTATTCCTTCTTATCTAAGATTTTAACAGGTACCTCTTCATACGTTTAATCTTCCGCTATCTCGTCCGGTTCTAAATCAATAATGTGGTTCGTGTCGCTCACATATTTACGTAACATTGATACGTAAAAAAAATGTTATGAACACGCGACATACTTGGTGGTAAGGCGAGTCTATAGTCCACAATTCCTACCCGATCGAGGATTTCAAATGGGCCAATTAAATCGAGGGTTGAAATTTTCTCTCTTCATCGACTCTTGCATCTAGAATAACGCCCTTTTGATCCTTCTTTTTCGTATTCATCAGATTCGGGTGCGTAGCTTGAGCGACTTTAACATTATCGATTAAAGTCAATTCTAATCGTATATTTGCTATATTCACATAGGTTCCTGGAGTCTTTAACTCTATCTTCATCATTTGTAAGTCATATGAAATGGGTCTTTGTGTTAACAATATCGCACTCGTAAATGTATACGATCTTCTACTCAACGCGTCAACTACCACGTTCATTTTTCCCACGATGGTATTGAATGTTATAATCATAATCTTCAACAGCTCGAGCCAACGTCTTCAACGCATAATACGTTCATTTTAGGTGAAGAAATATTTGAGAGTTTTACAAAAGGGTCAATACAAAATTTGATTTCACGCTCTTGGGTAGTCAAGAAGTTTTCAGGGAATACGTCAGGAAATTTATTAATAATAGAAATATCGTTCAAAACTGTGACTCTCATCCAAGACATGGATAGCTCATCACATTGATACTTATCAACTTGCCACCGTTATTCATGATGTCCCATATAGATAGTCTGGCTTCGGTGTATTCCAAGACTTGGAAGTCACCAGCGAAATGCTCAGGGCTCTTTACTTATGGCTTGATATGACAGTGATTGACTTTAGTGGTTTGGTTTCTTGAATTCGCATAACAGGATTGTTAGGAATATGAAAGCTAACAACCTTATGAAAACAATCAATTTTAGCATGAAGAATAGTTAACCAGTCGATTCCTAAAATCACATCAAAGGCAAGTATTTTCAAAGAGATAAGATCGACAGGTAACATGAGGGTGACGATTTGAATCAACAAGATTTATAAACAGTGGATGTAATAAAGGTTTCTCCTAACGGAGTTTCAATAGATAAGTCAAAGTCTAATTTCTCAGGAGTCAAATTTAAACGTTGAGCGCAAGTAGGAGAAATAAAAGAATAGGTAGAACCGGTATCGAATAAGGTATAGACTTTGTAAGAGTTTATGATTAACTAACCTGTGATAACTTCATTTGGGTTCCTCACTTGTTGGGAAGTCATGACAACCGCTCTCCCTTGAACTACCCGGCTTTGACTTGTCTGGGGCAACATTTGGTGTCATCACTACCGTTGAAATTGACTTTTCTATAGGGCATATTCCACCCTCAATTGCTTCATCGTACTCATGTTTAATGATCTAAATCATTAATCTTCGATCCATATCGAATTGGGGTTGACCGCAATGTACAGGGTAATTCAAAACTCGATGTTGGGTTCTCTCAATTGTTGTCCAAAAAGAGAAATATATATAATCTATTTTAGCCTTCTTAGATCGGACATCTCTTTCCACAATATCAACGCGTCGTGCGGCTTTTGCCCATGCATCACTCATTCTCACTCGTTTAGTTGTTTCTTCTTTCAGCTCAAATTCCAGCTTTATCATCTTATACTCTGCCAAAGAGTGCTTCTGTTCAAGCATCACATATCGGGTAACACAAGCTTGAATTGTTGCATCCTTTTGCTCCACGATTGCCTGTCATTCTTCAGCCTGCTCTTCTAACTCATGAATACAATTTTGCAATCCTAAATTTTGATAATAAAATTCCTCTAATAAATTTTCCTCAGGTTCCTGTTCTTCCTCACTCTCAGCTGCTACCTCTGCGACTATCTCGGGTGTAAATATCAATTCTTCACTCACCACATGGATATCTCTAATTCCTTCTTCGCCTGACATCACATTATCATAGTTGGTGATTAGAGGTGTCTTCGCGATCTCATTCACTCCACTGATAACATTTTCAGCTGCCATTCTCAAATACTGCCACAAAACAAGGGTTAATTGACATGTAACATATTATCCCTATACTCTGACCGACCAATTAAATACTGATAAGTGGGTTTTATACCTACTTATTGGATATCAATTTATGCGAATTATGCCAATCTCAAGCCCATTCTAGGATGTTTTAGTTGCATTTCATGTTATTTTGCATTGCATATACTTAGAACTCCTTTGGTGGAACAATTGCAGAAAATGGCTACTTTGGTGGTGTTGGATGGCATGAGGCTGATGTAGGTGGCATGAGGTTAACGGATGCATGGCATGAAGGTATAATGGACCAAGGAGACCAAGCATGGAAGGAAGGAGCATAGAATAGATCGGTCTGATGAAAGAAGAACCAGAAATCCACGATTGTAATAGTGTATGCCGTGCTACCATATTAGGCTGAAAGCGCTGTAGCCCATGCATGAGAGCCATACCGACATCATGACTTCTTGCAAGTCTCATACCATGAGAGAATATATCTTGAGGCTGCATGGCGCGTCGATGGTGAAGTCTTTGATTTGTTTTATTTTAATTTTTAATTAAAAGGGTTGTAATTTGTTTTAAACTATATCTGATTGGTGTTAGAGATAACTGGAGTAACTTTCGACGTATTTTTTTTCATATCTTAACTAAGGTTTACACATTTGGAAGAGATTCCTATGAAGAACAAAGCCAAAAATTCATCTTCTCTAATTCTTCTTGGGATATTCTGTCAGTGTGGATTATTATTATTATTTTGCTGGATTTTTATGAGGAGTGAACGTTGATATTGGTTTACAACTTGCAATTGGGTTTGATCATTTCTATCCTTCATCTTTCAATTGTTTGCTTAATAATCATGTTTAACGTTGATCCCATAATGGTTTTTGGTTCAGTCATGAACAAAACTCCATTATGGGATTCTAACGGATTTTAATGTGTAGTTTGGTTGCATGCTTGATTGCTGGGGCTGTTTTACATATCATATGGGATTTCTATCATGATTGTTTTGCATGTATGAATGCTTGATCACCATTCGTTTCAGTATTTGCATGGAATTGACAATGAACATGCAAGTATGGACTGTAATCATGATAGCATATGTATATGGGGATGTTTTATATGGCTTGTGTATTTCGTGAATGAGATAGACATATACTTATTCACCGTATGAGTTAAAATAAGGGCTTGTGCTTAAATTCAGTATGATTGCAATTTCACATAGACATATAGTGATTTTGGTTATATTGATGATTACATGGAGTCTATCGCTTGTGGATGCTGTGTAAGTAGGTCATAGTGTATTGAAAAATGGCTATGCCTCTATTAGTGCTCTTGGCTATTTTCTTATGATATGTGAACGATTCTTGCATGATAGTGGTAATTAGATGAAATATTAAATGAAGTTAGGATCCCATTATTTCCAGACTTGGTTTATTTTTTTTCGTTATTATTCTTGTTTTAGTAGTTATCTGCAATTAGATTAATTCACCAATTATAGTTGCTAGTCTAAGCATATAAATATAGTGATTTAATTGATGCATAGTAGTTTAAATTTGACAACTTTTTCTGTGGGATCGATACTCTACTTACTCTGTATTACTTGTTGACACATGTATGCTTGCATGAGTTAGAGCTCTTTTTGTTAGAACTGAAAAAGAGGCAACAAGTTTTTGGCGTCGTTGCCGGGGAAAGGTGTTAATTTAAATAATTATCATCAGTTTCAAGCTATATTATATGACTTAGAAAATTCTGATCGTTTCTCATTTCTATTTTTGTTTTGTTTTTGGTTTCAGGTATTTGTAGATTTTTATGCACACGCGATTGTCCAATTCAGAATTAACACCAGCACAGGATAATATTAACGGAAGGGGTTGGAAAGCAAGTGTGCGAAGAAATTTGCAAGCTCAATTAGAGAGTACTACAGTTAGTATGGTAGAAGAATAGAGAATTGAGCAAAGAGAAGAGCATCGGGCTCTCTGAGATTATTCCATGCCGAACATAAACGGACTACAGTCTAGCATAGTCAGACTGGCGATAGCAGCTAATACTTTTGAGATTAAACCGGGCACTATTCAGATGGTGCAAAACTTCGGTTCGATTTGGGGTCTTTGCTTCGGATGATCCGAATGAACACCTATTGAGCTTTATAGAAATTTGTGATACATTCGATACAACGGTGTGATGGAGGATGCTATTAGGCGAGGTTGTTCCCATTCTCATTGCGGGATAAAGTGAGAAGTTGGCTTCATTCTTTCTTGTCGAAATTCAATCACTACATGGGAGGACTTAGCACGAAAATTCTAGCCAAGTTCTTCCCAATGGCTAAGACTGCAAAGATGAGGACAACTATTTGTCAGTTTGAACAACAACAGGGAGAGTCCTTATATGAAGCATGGGAGAGATACAAAGAGATGCTAAGGAAGTGTCTGCATCACGGTATTCCGGATTGGATGGTAATCAATACTTTCTATAATGGATTGGGATGGCAATCAAGATCGATTGTAGATGCAGCTGTTGGAGGGGCATTACAGGCAAAAAGCTATGATGAGGCCTATACCCTTATTAAGACTATAGAAGCTAACGATTTTCAGAATCCTATATCTCGAATGCCACATCCCAAGGTTGTAGGTGTGTTGGAGGTAGATGTTATTACGCAGTTATCGGCACAGATGGCAGCTATGGCAAAGAAGATAGACACTTTGGCAGAAAGCAGGATGAAAACAGTTGCCTTCGTTTATGAAATTTTTGCGGGGTCACACTCCACGGATCAATGCGCCATCAGCTCGGAGTCAGTGCAGTATGTGAGCAACTACAGGAAAGACCAAGGTCATTTTCAGAACACATACCACCCCAAAAATCGCAATTATCCAAACTTTAGTTGGTCGAATAGCCAAGGACATCAATGAGAATCGGTTTTAAGCGACTCAGCAATTTTGACCCACATCTCTCGACCCACATTTACACCAAAACCACAATTTTCATCGGGATTTTCTCAACAACAACAACATCACACTCCTGCTGTACCACAGCTAGAAAAGAAATTAGAAGTGGAGGAGATGATGTTGAAATACATGGCAAACACAGAAGTTATGATTAAAAGCCAAGCAGTGGCTATCAAGAATTTGGAAACTCAATTGGGACAGATGGCGAGCATGCTTAACAAAAGGCCCCCAGGTTCCTTGCCAAGTAATACAGAGACAAACCAAGAAGAGACGGGAAGGAGCAGTGTAAAGCAATCACATTGAGATCTGGGAAAAATCTGACAGACATTTGTATGTATGTCGCGTGCCGCACAGAAGAACAACTTGAAGAAGTCGCCGGTAGCAGCGAGAGACGAGCAGCGGTACCTGCTGATGAAGAAAATTTGGAAAAGTCTGAGGTGCAACAGGAAGAAAAAGATAAAGCAGGTTCAGAGGAGAAGTTCAAGAGTTCAGAGCCACCAGTTTACCCTCGTGTCCCATATCCGCAGAGATTGAATAAGCAGAGGGAAGATAAACAGTACAATAAGTTTTTGGAGGTATTCAAAAAGCTGCAGATCAATATACCTTTCGCCGAGGCATTGGAACAAATGTCGAGCTATGCAAAGTTTATGAAGGGTATATTGTCAAGGAAGAGAAGACTGGATGAGTTTGAAACAGTAACCTTGACAGAGGAATGAATTGCGATGCTTGGTGAAATTACCTCAAAGTTTGAAGGATCCGGGCAGCTTCACAATTCCGTGCACAATTGGGAAGATGAACTTTAGTAAGTGTTTATGTGATCTTGGGGCAAGTATTAATTTGATGCCCTTGTCAGTGTTCAATTAGTTGGGATTGCCGGCTCCGAGGCTGATAAACATATCATTAATGCTAGCCAATAGATCCATCACGTATCCACGAGGAATTGTTGAAGATGTGTTGGTAAAGGTGGACAAGTTTATTTTTCTGGTTGACTTCATCATCTTAGACTACGAGGAAGACAAGAGCATACCAATCATACTGGGGAGACCATTCTTAGCCACAGGCAAGACTTTGATAGATGTGCAGAAAGGAGAACTCACTATGCATGTTCATGATCAGGAGGTCACCTTCAACGTCTTTAAAGCCATGAAGTTCCCAACAGATGAAGATGAATGTTTTCTGGTTGATTTGGTGGATCGGGTCGTAAAGGATGAGGTACAGAGTCTTGTGGCATACGAACCTTTGAGGAGCATCATTGCTGAAAATTCAGAATAGGAGGACGATGCAGTCGACGAACTTGTGCAATACCAAGATGTCATCCCAAAATTCAGAAGATTTGGAATACTGGTCGAGCCATTGACAAAAGCTGGAGAGTCATCGGTAAAATTAAAGCCATCTCTTGAGACACCTCCAGAACTTGAATTAAAACCACTTCTAGAACATCTCAAGTACGCATTTTTAAATAAAGATTCAAAATTACTTGTGATTATTTCTTCTGTACTAACACCTTTTCAGGAAGAAAAATTGCTACGAGCGCTTAGAGAGTTTAAATCAGCTATTGGATGGACCATAGCGAGATATTAAAGGGATCGACCCTTTGTTACGTATGCATAAAGATCTTCTTTGGAGATGGGAGTAAATCGTCGGTTAAGCAACAAAGAAGGCTTAATCCGATAATGAAAGAAGTGGTCAAGAAAGAGGTACTGAAATGGCTGGATGCAGGAATAATTTATCCGATTTCAGACAGCACATGGGTGAGCCCAGTGCAGTGTGTGCCAAAGAATGATGGTATGACCGTTGTGACCAATAAAAATAATGAGTTAATTCCAACACGCACAGTGACGGGGTGGAGAGTCTGCATGGATTACCGTAGACTCAACAAAGCTACAAGGAAAGATCATTTTCCACTACCATTTATTGATCAGATGTTGGACACATTAGCGGGTCATGAGTATTATTGCCTTTTGGATGGATATTCAGGCTACAATCAGATTATGATAGCTCCAGAAGACCAGGAAAAGACTACCTTCACATGCCCATACGACACTTTTGCTTTTAGAAGGATGTCTTTCGGATTATGCAATGCTCCAGCCACCTTTCAGAGATGCATGATGTTTATATTTTCAGACACAGTGGAGCAGAACGTGGAAGTATTTATGGATGACTTCTCGGTCTTTAGGGACTCGTTTGATTTATGCCTCGAGAATTTGGTTCTGGTTTTGAAGAGATGTGTTGAGACGAACTTAGTGCTGAACTGGGAAAAGTGCCATTTCATGGTGCAGGAAGGAATTATACTGGGACATAAGGTTTCAAAGAAGGGACTTGAGGTGGATAGAGTGAAGTTGGACACGATTGAGAACTTTCCACCACCTACCTCCGTAAAAGGTGTTCGCGAGTTTTACTTGGACATCAGAGTTTTCTACCACAGATTCATCAAGGATTTCTCCAAGATAACCAAACCACTATGCGATCTATTGGAGAAGGATATCTGGTTTAACTTTGATGAAGCTTGCGTGTCGGCATTTGAGCATTTAAAGAAAACTAACTTCAACACCCTGTGATTCTGCACTGAGATTAGGAATTGCCATTTGAGTTGATGTGTGATGCCAAATATTATGTTTGTAGGGGTTTTTTAGGGCGAGAGAAAGAGAATATTTTTCATGTGATATATTATGCCAGCAAGACCCTTACAAATGCACAGCTGAACTACACTACCAAAGAGAAAGAGTTATTGGCAGTAATGTATGCCTTTGATAAATTTCGAGCATATCTGATTAGCACAAAGGTGATAGTGTATATGGATCACGCGGTAATTTGACATTTAATGGTAAAGAAGGATGTAAAACCCCGGTTGATCAGATGGATTTTACTACTGCAGGAATTTGATTTGGAGATCAAAGACAGAAAGGGCACCAAAAACCAAGTGGCGGACCACTTATCGCGACTAGAGAATCCGGAAAGGCAGGCAGACGATAACGTTATGATCAATGAGACTTTTCCAGATGAGCAGTTGTTTGTGGTGAAATGGGAAGTGCCATGGTTTGCAGATTACACGAATTATTTGGTGAGTAAGATGGTACCTTCTGATTTAGTGGGTTATCAAAAGAAGAAATTTCTGCATGATGTTAAATGGTATATATGGGATGAACTTTACTTGTTTAAACAGTGTTCTGATCAAATGATAAAGAGGTGTATTCCGTATAGTGAGACCGAGGGGATTTTGTAGGATTGTCATGCTTCGGTGTATGGAGGTCACTACGGGGGAGAAAGAACAGCGGCTAGAGTACTCCAAGTAGGATTTTATTGGCCGACTATTTTCAAAGATGCACACAATTTTTTCTAGCGATGTGATAGATGTCAGCGAGTGGGTAACATCTCAAAAAGAAATGAAATGCCCCTGAATACAATCCTCAAAGTTGAAATTTTTTATGTGTGGGGGAATAATTTCATGGGACCCTTTGTTCTTCCTGCAGAAATCCCTACATCTTGCTCGCAGTGGATTATGTCTCGAAATGGGTAGAAGTGGCAGCTCCTCCGACAAACGATGCCAAGGTCGTCCTCAGATTTTTACATAGAAGCATCTTCACGAGATTTGGGACTCCAAGGGCCATTACCAGTGACGAAGGTAGTCATTTCTGCAATAGGCAGTTTACAACTTTGTTGGCTAAGTATGGAGTGCACCATCGCATTGCTACATCTTATCACCCACAAACGAATGGCCAAGCTGAAGTGTCGAATAGAGAAGTTAAGCGAATCCTGGAAAAAGTGTGAATCCCACACGGAAAGACTGGTCGTTAAAATTGGATGATGCAGTATGGGCTTATAGAACTGCATACAAAACTCAGTTGGGCATGTCACCTTTTCAACTCGTGTATGGAAAGGCCTGTCACCTTCCTATGGAGCTAGAGCATAAAGCATACTAGGCAATACGGAAGTTCAATTTTGATTTAAAAGCTGCAGGGGGGAAATGTCTACTCCAACTCAATGAGTTGGATGAATTTAGATTACAGGCATATGAGAACTCGAAGTTGTACAAAGAGAAGGTGAAGAAATGGCATGACCGAAAGATCATGGATAGGACATTTGAACCGGGACAAAGGGTTTTACTTTATAACTCCAGACTTAAAATTTTTCTCGGAGAGCTGAAATCGAGATGGTCAGGACCATTTACAGTGAAAATTATCTTTCTGCATGGTGCAATTGAAGTATATGATCAGATTCCAGATAAACCTTTTAAGGTGAATGGACAGCGATTGAAGCATTACTTTGGTGGCGAGGTGAACAGACAAAAAGTCGCCTCAATTCTCTCTTCGACGTGATATTCAGAGACAGTCAAGCTAATTGACTATAACTTAGCGCTTGATGGGAGGCAACCCATTCTTTCTATCTCTATTTTCTTTTTATTTATTCAGTAGAGTATTTAGTTAGATCGTCTCTATTTCATGTTTGATAAATTATATGTTATGTATAATTGAATGCGTAGCTGCATTACAGTAAGAGGTGTTTGAAGTAGGATAGAGTTGATTTAGTCCTGCCTATTGCTCATTAATTCATGCCTTAACAGTGTGTATTCATGTCCATGAAGGAATTTTGAAGTGCACTCATCACCGATATGCAGTTTGAGAGTAAAAAGTTTACAGTATTGGTAATTGCCTCGCGCGGCCGCGCATGCCATCGCCAAAAAGTCCGTAGCTTCTCTATCCAATCCATACCACAATCCCCCACTCGCGCGCCCACGCAGGTTTCTACATTCCCAGACCGCGCGACCGTCCACGATACTGCGAATCAAATTTTTTTTTTTAAAAGGTTTTAAAACCGACTAGTGGTTTAATTGGTTTTTCACTGGCCAAAATAGAAGCAAACCTTTCAGCTCTCATATAACATCATGACTCCTCAGCTATAACAACTTCTCAGCACGAATCCACGATTCTCTCTACTTTCAACGTTCAGCCTCACGCCTCTCCTTCAAAGGTATAAAGCTAGGGTCACTGTTTGGATTGTGCAACTACTAATTTGGGGGTCAGGGGTACTCAATCATTATCAAGCCACTCATCTCCATTCTCTCTATCATCTGAACATGGGTTCTAAACGAGCACGCTCCATCCCCATCTCCTCCTCGTCAGAATCTTTCTCAAGTAACCAAGAAGAGGATGCCGTGGACCACAGAAAATTTATCAGTCTGGAAGCTCAGCAAGAATATTATCGGATCATGGCAAAATCGTTTGTGAAAGAACGAGGGTTTAAACTTGAAAGCAAGATGGCCAACTATGGAATATGATACGTGAAAGAGATTGGGTTGGTTTGGCTGCAACTCCTATGCCTATTCCCATGGAGGTTGTTCGAGAGTTCTACGCGAATGCTAAGGAGATGAAAGGAGGGATAACACTGGTTCGAGGAGTGCAAGTGGATTTTTGCCCCCCAGCCATCAAAGCAGTGTTTGGGATAACTGACACACCACTAACGGGGTCGGCTAATTGGGTCATAGGTGCACATTTGATGATAGACTTGGACTTAGTGATTTCTGAATTCTACATTCCGGGCACCAAATGGAATTATAAGGCAGGGACGACCGAGCAAAAATCTTTTCCCGCGTCCGCCTTGAATCGATATGCCAAGGCATGGAATATGTTTATCTGTGCCAAATTAATTCCATCAGCTCACCAGCATGAAATAACCACTGAGTGGGGTATCATTTTATGGGGCATTATCAAAGGCAGGTACATTGACGTCGGCCACCTAATTCATCAGAACATACTGCGTTATTTGTGGGGGAGCACGACGGGGAGTATTCCATACGCGTCTGTGGTAGCCATGCTGTGTACACAACAAGGAGTCTCGTGGAATAACGAGCAGCTGCAGAACCCGAGCCACGATATTACTCATGCTACTATTGCCAAATTCAAGGATTGGATGGGTGGTGAACCACATCCGCAAGGACTGGGTTTTATTATCCAGCCCACTTTTCTAGAGCCACCACCGCAGCCCACTCAGATAGATGAGGCAGGACCATCCACCCGAGCACACGCTATTCCCAGAGATCGTCAGCTCCGAAGGTTGGAGCGACGAGTTGATGCCATATATGATAATTTTGGAGCGTTTGCTACGAGTCTCATGAGGGCTTTGGCCAAAGCCTTTGCGCAGCAAAGAACAATGCTAGAGTGGCCTCAGTTTGGGACCACAGTGCCTTATCCACCACCAGATTCACCACCCGAGGAGGGTGGTACAGCCGATCATTAGGGGAGTTCTCTTATACCCTATACCTTCATTCAATGGGGCAATGAATACTTTAAGTTTGGGGGTATTGGGGAGTAGTATAGTAGCATGTAGTTTAGTTTTGCATGATTAGTTTAAAATTTAGCATGTGTAGTTTATTTGTTTTATGTAGAAATTTTTGTTTTAGTTAGTTTGCATGTCTCACGAAAAATTCTTGCTTTATAGAAATTCTTGCCTAGCCAATAATGATAGAGAATTGTGAAGGATTTTAGAGTATATTGGATAACATGAATGTAGTTATAATGTTTTACATGATGGAATTCATGTTGCTATTTAAATGCTTACGGTTTGCACGGATGTGTTCACAATCACTTGTAGGTATAAGAATTATGTGTTGCATTGCTTGTTAGAAAATGTAGTTTTAAAAAAGAGAAATATGTGGAAATGCATGTAGACTGTATGAAACATTGACATTCAAACTTTAGGAAAACATGGGTATACTATGTATTAAAAAAAATTAATAGCAATAACGTGGCTAGTCTTATTTCGGGGCCCTGGCTACTTGAGTAAAATGCGCTTGGGGATTGTCTCTACACCTAAGCGCCTAAGGTCTTTCATGGTGCAGGAGTCATTGGTTGAAAGCTCGCTAAGGGGTAGCAGTGTTGCCTAAGGGAATAAGACATTGCACAGTCATGTGAAAAAAAGAGAAAAAGAGAAAAAGAAAAGAAAAATAGCAATAAACACCGCGGGAAAGAGCAAAAATCGCCCTCGTGAGTAGCAATAAAGCAAGTAAGCCCATTGTTGAACTTTAGTTCATTTGGATATGTTGGAACAGTCTTCGCTGCATAAGTATACATGATTCTTAATTTAGACTATAATTTTCTGTTTTGAGCAGATTAGCATGTGTATTCTTTGCTTGAATCAAGTTTTGGTGAACATTATACACACACAGAGCATCTCTATAGCATGTATGAATTATCTGAGTGTATGATGTTATGACCATAGTTTAGTTTGAACTTGTATTCTTGAATTTGGGTAATTCACTGAGGCATTTTGGGCTGAAATTCTGTTTAACTTGGAATGATGTGAGACGAGTTTGCATAGTAATTTAGCTGCATAGTAGTGCTTTGGCATTGTCATTGTTATTTAGCATGCATTGCTTGAGGGCAAGCAATAGTTTAAGTTAGGGGGTATTTGATAAGTGGGTTTTATACCTACTTATTGGATATCAATTTAAGCGAATTATGCCAATCTCAAGCACATTCTAGGATGTTTTAGTTGCATTTCATGTTATTTTGCATTGCATATACTTAGAACTCCTTTGGTGGAACAATTGCAGAAAATGGCTACTTTGGTGGTGTTGGATGGCATGAGGCTGATGTAGATGGCATGAGGTTGACGAATGCATGGCATGAAGGTATAATGGAGCAAGGAGACCAAGCATGGAAGGAAGGAGCATAGAAACGAATCGGACAACATTGAGTGACGAGAACCGAATTCATAGTTGTAGTGCAGCATGTCACATAATATTAGGCTTTGAGCGCTGGCATGCCATGAGAGCCCATTGGACATCATGACTTTTTTCAAGTCTCGCCATGCCCGCATGAGAATATCTTGAGGGGACCACGCTACTTGTATGATGGTGGTGAAAACTGGCGATTTGTTTTATTTTAATTTTTAATTAAAAGGGTTGTAATTTGTTTTAAAAGCGATATCGGGTTGGTGTCGGAGATAAACTTGAGTAACTTTTGATGTATTTTTTTTCATATCGTAACTAGGGTTTACACATTGGGAGAGATTCTCTACGAAGAACGAAGCCAAAATCCATCTTCTCTAATTCTTCTTGGGATATTCTGTCAGTGTGGATTTTTATTATTGTTTTGCTGGATTTTTATGAGGAGTGAACGTTGATATTGGTTTATAACTTGCAATTGGATTTGATCGTTTCTATCCTTCATCTTTCAATTGTTTGATTGATAATCATGTTTAGCGTTGATCCCATAATGGCTTTTGGTTCAGTCATGAACTAAACTCCATTATAGGATTCTAACGGATTTTAATATGTAGTTTGGTTGCATGCTTGATTGCTGGGGCTATTTTACATATCATATGGGATTTCTATCATGATTGTTTTGCATGTATGAATGCTTGATCCCCATTCGTTTCAGTATTTGCATGGAATTGACAATGAACAAGCAAGTATGGATTGTAGTCATGATAGCATACGTATATGGGGCTGTTTTATATGGCTTGTGTATTTCGTGAATGAGATAGACATATACTTATTCACCGTGTGAGTTAAAATAAGGGCTTGTGCTTAAATTCAGTATGATTGCAATTTCACATAGACATATAGTGATTTTGGTTATATTGATGATTACATGGAGTCTATCGCTTGTGGATGTTGTGTAAGCAGGTCATAGTACATTGAAAAATGGCTAAGACTCTATTAGTGCTCTTGGATATTATCTTGTGATATGTGAACGATTATTGCATGATAGTGGTAATTAGATGAAATATTAAATGAAGTTAGGATCCCATTATTTCCAGACTTGGTTTATTTTTTTTCGTTATTATTCTTGTTTTAGTAGTTATCTGCAATTAGATTAATTCACCAATTATAGTTGCTAGTCTAAGCATATAAATATAGTGATTTAATTGATGCATAGTAGTTTAAATTTGACAACTTTCTCTATGGGATCGATACTCTACTTACTCTGTATTACTTGTTGACACATGTATGCTTGCATGAGTTAGAGCTCTTTTTGTTAGAACTGAAAAAGAGGCAACAAATACCAAATAAACTTAGGTAGGTCATACTAGCGAAGGAATTCCGAGTCTCTCCCCTCCTAGTTCTTGTCTCACATCTCAGCCAGCGATCATATCCCTAAGCTTTGATACCAACTTTGACGCCCCCAAAATAGGTATACATCACCCATCTTGAGTCGCCAAATACATGGTACAAAATTCAAATACAACTTAATAATATAACTGTCGTGTAAAATACGACAAAACATAAACTGAGAGTTTTAAAATGAATATTGTCTTCTAGACAGTATTCAACTTAAAAGGAGTCCTCAATACATTTATTGTCACGCTATTTCATAGAATAGTGAGGACTACTAATGCTATCATCTGGACCGTCACTCCGTTCCCCGACTAGTCCAAGCTACGTTCTCATTTCCTAAAGAGAACAATGAAAGCAAAAGGGTGAGCTCAACTAGCCCAGTAAGAAATATTATGACTAAGATAATGCAGAATAATTTATCGTTAGCCTTCAATAGTGTTAAACTGATAAAATATAACAAACATCAAGTTTAACTGCAGCGGAACAAGCAATCAATTAAAAGAGTCAAGTGGAGAAAAAAATCTACTATCTTCTATGATTTAAAAGGTTTTTCATCACTTTTATCATTTGAGACTCAAACAATAAATAATCCACATCATCCCTGCACTACGGTAAAGGATATTCATTAGTATCACGACCACAAATTATCCATTCACTACGGGCCAAGGATATTCGTGTTTTCATCAATGGTCATGATCATGCCAACAACTGTCCATCAATGCCCTATGGGCCAATGAGGACATTTACCACATCATTTGTAACATTACGGTCATGATTATACCGAATAATCCCTGGTCATAATCATACCAAGTCCATCTATGCACTACAGGCCACAGATGACTTTCAACAGAATATAAACATGAGGATGATGACAATGATATAAGAATTCAATAAAACAAGTTCAAGGATAAATTTTTAAAGATTTATAATTTAATTTATCCAGAAATCAATAACGTCCAAATTGTCAACATGATACTGCTTTGTGGAGTAAAATTTAAGAATAATATTGTACCAAAAATAATTTGGACCGAAAACGAATCAATTTTTATCATGAATAGTAACCCAGGTGAATAGTACTCGAGTGAATAATACCCCGTGAATTGTACTTCGAGAATAGTAACCCCATGAATAGTACTCTAGCATGAAAAAGTTAAGACTTATCAAAAATGCTCAGAATAATATTTCCATGAAAAGATACTAGATGAAGCGCAAATATCAAAGATATTCTACTAATTTCATGGAATATAGAAGCCAAAACTTTAACAAAACGAGTATAGAATTTAAAATCTGAAACGAAATAATATTACTTAAATACTACAAAGTATGGAAGAAAATATTATTTCAAGCGAATATTGAACAAAAATAGCATCCCTTACTACTGTTGAACAAAAATAATATTCCATAATAAACATAATGGTGTAAAATTCAAGAATGAAGATCAAAACATGGATATAATCAAAGATAGTAACCATAATAGACATCTGGGATGAAAAAGAGAAAATTTCATTTTTTGGTGAATAGTGTCGTATTCGTGAATAGTGTTGTATACGTGAATAGTGCCGTATATGTGAATAGTAACCCCGACATAAAAAGGTAGAAATTCCACAATAAAATTCATATCAATATTTCGGCATAATTATATTAAAGAAAATAATATCATTTACGAAGAAAATAACATCCCATACCTCAAAAGAATAGTATTTCTGATCGAAATATCGGATGTAAAGCCAAAGGAAACTTGCACTGAATAGCAACTCTCAAAGTGTAAGACCCCAACTTATTGTTAAATGAAATTGAATTTCCTCTATTTTGAAATAGTAAGGGTTGATTTGATTAATGTGGTTAGTTATGGGTAAAAGTGGTTATAAAATATTCTTTGTTGTCGGGGAATATTCGTTTGGTCGTGGAATATTCTTCTTGTCGTGAATATTAAATGCGATGCGCCAGCCATTTATGTGGGCCCCATAACGGAAAGCGATTGGATGAAGAAAACGACTAGTATAAGTTGTTTATAAATAACGGCGTAGTTGTTGTCGTTAATACTGTTGAAATACCCGGTGGTTAAAACACAGTAGCACACAGTATTGCATCAATTATTGATTCTTATGTAAGAAGGCACTACTCAATAATTGTTACAGTAGTTACTGTTCAATATTTTATTTTATTGATTCAATAATTGCTGCTTGATATCTTATATTGTTGTTGTTTCAATAATTGTCACTACACAGTATTTTCATTATCAGATCAATAATTCATATTATTTGAATAATATTATTAGATAAAATTATTGGCAATGTCTAGAAAGTTCTGTCTAAGGAGAGGTTTGGTCACCTAATTGTGCGCCATGAAGAGAGAAATCATTATTGAAAGCCCCTCTTTCCTGGAGCGACACAGTTGCCATGATTGTGATTACGTAATATTATTTGTGAATAATTAATTATTGATTTATATGATAAGGAAAATATTCATTTTATGTGGATATAGATGGAGAAAATTTTAAAGTGACAATTGTTGAAAAATTGATATTTTATATTTTCTGATAAATAATTCATTTAAATATATTATTATATTTTAATAATATAATAATGGTGATATTTTATAATGAATGTGGGATATATGAATATATGAGGAGAAAGAGTATTTTTGTTGCAAAAGTTGTTTAAAACATGTTAAACATGTCTGTGGGCCCATTTCTTGACTGAAATTTGATTATAGCTTGTAAAATCGTCAGTTTGTGAATTTCGGTCAATTTTTGTTTGGAATTTGGAAAAACTTTCTTCTGCAAAGTTGTAGATAATGGAATTTCCTATGAAAAAGATATAAGGTTTGAATTTTCCTGACAAAAGGGCTATTTATTATAAATTATTGAAGTTCCGAAGTTCCGAAATAATTAATTTTTGAAAGTTTTAATTTTTTTTTTAAGAAAAACATTTTTGTTATTGTTGGTGGGCCCCACTAGTATTGAACACATGATGAATTCAGATTCAAGAGGTGGGCGTGAAGATTTATTAAAAATATTAATATTTTTTAAAAAATTTTACTTTGGTGTTCTAAGCATTTTTCTATAAATAGGATACTTAGGTTAGAATTGAAAATCACACCAGAAATTGAAGTTTTCTCTCTCTATATTATCTAACGTATTCTTGTGAGTATTTTGATATTTTGAGTGTTGCTATACGGTGCAAGTTCCTTCAGCGTTATATTTGATATTCCAGCCAGAAGTACTATTCTTTTCAAGGTAAGGGATGTTATTTTTTTTTAAAATGATATTATTTCTTCTAATATCATTATGCCGGAATATTGGTAAGATTTTTCTTGTGAAATTCTTGGCTTTTAGTGTCGGGGTTACTATTCACGTATATGGCACTATTCACGTATACGACACTATTCACAGAAAAATTAAATTTTAATATTTTGTCCAAAATATCTATTATGGATACTAGCTTTGATTGTATCCATATTTTGATCATTCTTGAATTTTACTTCACCACGATTATTTATGAAGTATTTTTGAACTTGGATTGTTTGAAGTACGAATCCTTAAATTTATTCTTTTGTTACACTGGATTCGTTTCTTTAAAATATTTTTCATCATCCTCAGTCCTAAATGATGATTGATATTACTGAATATCTTTGGCCTGTAGTGCAAAGATGGTTGATTTTCTGATGAATATCTTTGGTCCGTAGTGCAAAGATGTACAGGTGTTGAGATGAACATGACCAACTGATGAATATCTTTGGCCTGTAGTGCAAAGATGAATATTTGATTCAAGATGAATATTAATTGATGTTACATGGATAAAATATTGATGATGGACTTTTAAATTCATAGATTATAGTAGATTTCATTCTCTACGTAACTCATCAATGAATTATTATTTTCGCTGCGAATATTAATCTGAAATTTGTTGTCTATTGTATTTTATCAGATTTTTCCCTGTTGAAGACTAACGATAATTTGTTCTATATTATCTTAGTCATAATATTCTTTACTGGGCTAGTTGAGCTCACCCTTTTCCTTTTTGTTCTATTTTTTTGATCTCAGGAGGCGAGAATGTAGCGAGTTCTAGTCGGGGTGTGGAATGATGGTTCTAGAAAGTTGTTTTAGTAGTCCTCACCATTTTTGTAAAATAATCTACCAATAATTATAATGAGGACTTATTTGAGTGTGAATATTGTCTAGATGGCAATATTTTTATTTAAACTCACAGTTTTTATGTTGTATTAATAAAGTTGTAGTTGTTTCTATACCATGTTATTGACAACTCAAAATGGGTGATGTATACCTATTTTGGGGGAGTCACACAAAGTATCTAAATACTCACAAAAATACGCTCGAAAATATAGAGAGAAAAAAAACTTATGTTTCTGGTGTGATTTTCAATTCTAACTTAAGCGCATGTTTATAGGAAAATGTTAGAACGCCATAGGAGACTAAAATAATAAAATAATATTATTCTTTTTTTCATTTCTACGCAAACCTCTCTTGAAATATCAAAACAAGCCAACTTGGAAAAAATAGCAGCCCACATGTTTTAAACAACAAAAGTAGGTCCCACCCAATTTTAATAAAAATTATTTTATTTTCCAAAACTTTAGTAATTCATAATAAATAGCCCTTTTATCAGAAAAATACGAATTTTATGTCCATTCCACACGAAATCGAATTCTCTACAACTTTGTAGCTTTAAGTTTTTCCAAATTCCAAACAAAAAATATCTAAAATCCACAAATGGACGTTTTTCAATACCTCATAAAATTTATAACAAATCATACGTTAATTTTTAACGGTTCAAAATTTGTGGATATATACTCAACTTATATATGTATAACATATCAAAAAATCACAATGATCCAACGGTCGGATTAAAATTATAACTCACGCAATAGAGCTTTAAGAACACCGATTTGATTATTTAATACCTTCATTCCGATAAAATACCGATAAAACACCTCATCTTTAATTCCTTCATTTATAACCACATAAAATACATATATCCATCAATTATATCCACAAAAATAAATATTTCCTTATCATATAAATCAATAAATAATTATTCACAAATAATATTACAGAATCACAATAATGACAACCAGGCCGTTCACAGGAAAGAGAAGGCTTTCCGATAAGGATTTCTCCTTAATGGCGCACAATTAGGTGACCAAACTTCTCCTTGATAGAACTTTCCAGACATTGCCAATAATGCTATCTAATAATATTATTTAAATAATATGAATTATTGATTTGATAATGGAAAATATTGTGCAGTGACAATTATTGAAACAACAATAATATAAAATATCAACGCAGAATTATTGAATCAATAAAATAAAATATTAAACAAAGAATTATTTGTAACAATTATTGAGTAATGCCTTCTTACGTAAGAATCAATAATTCAAAAATACCGTGCAATACCGGTGTCTTCTCTTTGTACTTTCAACATGTATTACTGTATTTTAACCACCAGATATTCCAACAGTGTTAACGGTAATAACTACGTCGTTATTTATAAAACTCAAACTTGTCATTTTTTTCATCCGAAGCTTATTCTCATTATGGGCCACAAATGGGCTCGCTACTAAATGCGAATATTTCCTACAAAAGAATATTCCCCGACCAATCGAATATTTTATAACCACTTGCTTACTTTTCAAAATCTATAAATATTTCGCACAACTATAACATTATTTCAAATCCACACCCTAATATAAAAAAAAATATTTTGAGAAAATTAAATCTTTATTCATAAAATTTTGGGTCTCACACGTATAATACGAATTATTATGGGCCCCGTTATCTCGATGTACATGCACCTCGATCGACATACAGTTTGCTTGAAACCTTCATAACTTGCAATTCGGGAATCCTATTGAGATCACTACACCAAAATAGGGATGTAGCGAAGAAAATTTTGTGAAGGAATTTATTCCTTCACATGAGGAGTTGTTTAGCGAAGGAACAGTGAAGGAAAAATATTTAGTGACAATATAGTTATTAGCAAAAGAAAAATCCTTCACAATTTTTATTTTTTTTCTCGCAAAATTGATGTGATAGAAGGATTTTTTGCGCAAATTTATGATGAAATATTGTGAGGAAAGAAGGATTTTTGTCATCTTCACATTCGTCGTTGTATGGCATGATTTAGAGTGGTATTTTAGATTCTTTTGATTATTTAGCATCAGTTACTGTATTATAACCCTGTTTCTTGCTCTTCGTTTGACAGCTTATTGCCTTGGCTTCAGGAAGCTTCTTTCGTGGGCATGGTTAACATGTTTATTCTTTATTCTTGAGATGGTTGTGAAAACCATAGCAAACACTCTTCAAGTGATGTAATACTTATGATCTAGTTCCGTGTCTAGCAATTCTTTTGATTGGATTTAGTTTGAAGGTTAAACCTTAACTTCATTAATAAGAAAAAGGTTGATTTAAATTGTTAGTTCAGTAGGGTCTCCTCTCACTGAAAATGTAAATGAGTCCTAAATTCTTTAAACTTTGTATTGATGGTTCTTTATTTTGTATGGTAATTCTTATTTGCAGATTTTTCATGTTCTTTGTTGTTATTTATTATGTTTTTTATTTCTTGCTCTTTTTGTTTTGTTTGTCCTCTAGCAATTTTGGTACATAGATGGGTGCCCGGTTCAAAAATTTGAAGAAAACAGCACACTTATGTCTTCAAGGGGTGGCTTTGGCTTGTGGAATGTTTGGGATTTAGACCAAGTTTGGAGTTGTACTGCCTAGTGCATTCTACCTCTTTGTCTTGCCTAGTGTCTGTAGAATCTTGACTACAAGGTTCGAGTTTTTGATGTTCTTGTGTCTTTGGGTTTTGATTTTGCTAATTTTAATTATGTTAAGGTTTTGAATTATTATATTGTTAATTTTAGAGATTTATCGACTTTCTTCTATTGATTGTAATAAATATGAAATAACTGATTTGAAAATTAATTATAATTTGCAATGAATTTTGATTATTTATCAATTAATTTTTAATTTATAAATTTATAATTTGTGAATGATTTTACTTGAGAAATTGATACTAATGAAGGATTTTTTCCCTCACTAAAATCTTTTTTAGTTAATTAGTTAGTCATCAATGAAGGATTATTTTCCTCACTAATTTTAAGATACATTCTCAATTTATAATTAGTGAAGGACAATTTTCTCTCGTTAAATAAATTTTTTCTTCATAATATATTATTTGTGAGGGAATAAAGTTATTCACTAATTTCAAATAGTCCTTCAAATATTATTTGTGAAGGAAACTAATCTTTCACTAAATAACAATATTCCATTACCAAATAAAATTTGTGAATAAAAAAGTTATTCACAATATATCCTTCACAAAAAACATTTAGTTACTACTTAGCGAAGGATATCCAATTGCGAGGAGGTTTAATGCGAGCAATCGTGGGAAGGAAATATTTCTTCGTAATAAATCACTTGTGAGTGATATAGTATGTCTTGTGAAGGATTTGTCCTTCGCTAAAGGCCATTTTTGGTGTAGTGAGATGTTACATACCATTTCAAAAAGCTCTTTCCGAGAGCTATGCAATGACATAGGGCTTTCCTTTTTCTGAATTTGGAAAGATTGGTCCATGACCAGAATAGAATCTTCAGGTCTTCGTAGGTAGTCCGTTGGGCTATTTTTTGCATAATTTACGCTTAAAAGTGTTGCAATGGCTCTTTGTGACCCTATCTTTAGTTGTCATGTGGTTGTTGATGTTGTCTTGATAAAATGACCTTTTTCCCTCCTGGGGTTATCTCCAGGGTTGATGGGGCTTTTGGCTATCTTTCGGGGTTGTCTCCTGGGGTTTATTTGCTATTATTTTCTTTCTTTCCTTAGGGTTTTCTCTGAGGTTGATTTGATGTCCCACGGTACTGTCTCTGGGGTTTGATTTAATTTTTTAGTCCTCCAGGGTTATCTCTGGAGTGTGAAAAAGACACTTTTCCCTCCTGCATAGTTAGTAACAAGAAAACAAAATTTTGAGTGTGTACAAATGCCCCTCTTTGTCATGTTTATACAATGCAATGAAATGAACATGAAAAAGATTACTAGACACTTGAAATATGACAAGATAAATTTAATGATGCAAATTACACTTCGTAAATCTCACTTTCGCATATCACAATTCGCACCTTGCTCTTCGCATTTCACAAATTGCACTTCGCACATCGCAAATCATACATCACACTTCACAAATCGCTTTACCATTACCGGTTATTACTGATGCCTATGTTGGGGCTGATTCCAACGGTTGTCTTTCATTAGTTCCGTTGATGCTTATACTAGTGTTGACTCCAACGATTTGATTTTTGTCGGTGTTGTCGATGCTTGTTTGATGAAGATAATCTGAGATGTTTTCTACTTCTTTGCGGGGGATGATGTTATAAAATCATTAGACCTTCCTGATATCTATGTTGGTAGTTGACAACGGTGCCTACCCTACTGGTAGTTGACAAAGGTTAATCTCATCAAATTAATGTCGATGGTTACCCATCGGTAGTTTAAAAAGTTTAATCTCATCGGGTTGATATTGATGCTTACCCTGCCGATAATTTAGAAAGTTTAATCTCATTGAGTTGATGTCGATGCCTACCTTGCCGGTAGTTTAGAAAGGTTAATAATATAAAACTTCCCGATTTCTTCGCTGAAATAGTGTTCAACGACTTACTTCACCGGATCCTTCCCCGATGATACGCTAAATTGACTCCAAAGGTTTACCATATCAGACATCCTGATATCTTTGCTAAAGTATTATTTAATGGCTTACATAAATGGATGCTTCCCCAATGCTACACTTGATTGACGCTAATGGTTTGATCATTGATTAAAAAAAGGGGCACACTCTATACTTGCAACACTACTGAATTAGATACTGGCTTGATTGATGACCTGGGTATTGCTAACGTCCTTGGAGGATGTGGCCCGTTCTTTCATTGCCCAAATTTGGACTTCGATGTAGAGGCCTCGACTTGTGAGGACTTGGCGCAAGTTGACATGTTCGATGGTGTAGATTTCATTCGCTAGACCTTTTTTCGTCGGGCATCTATTTTTGAGTTAAGGACTCTCCTGAGAATTTTCCCCTTCTTTTATAGGGTCAAGCTTATGCCGCCGTGATTTCTTTCAGGAGTTCTTTCATTTCCTTTGATGAGAGTCTTGATCCCGCCTTAAACTCTTCCATTACCTGGAATTGGAAAAATGCCCCAACCCTTTCACACGTTGTTATCGAGGATTCATATAAGAAACTCTCTTTGTTGACCAAGTCGAGAGTGAGCAATATCCTACTCATCAAATGAATAACAAAATACATAAAAGCTTGACGGCTTGGGCCGTCAGGATTAGTATAATCTTATGAATGAGACATTTGAAATTTAAAGTTTATAAGTTATGAAATTGCAAGGAAATTTTGAAGCATTCATGGTCATTGTTCATGGGTAGGGGATTAGATTCCAAAGACTTATCTCCCTTTGTCAGAGATACTTTATCTTCGCTCTAGACGTTATTCTTCGGATAATTAACGTTATATAACATGTGCACTATGACAACCAAGGATTTCTAAGTCACTCATTAAATAAAAATATTAATGATATTGAAAACTTTGTGGCAAGTAAGGAGTAAATATGTAAGACCCAAACTTTTATGAATAAAGATGAATTTTTCTCTAAATATCATTTTCAAATATTAAGGTGTGAATGTGTTATAATGTTATAGTTGTGGGTAATATTTACAAATTTTGCAAAGTAAGCAAGTTGTTATTAAATATTCGATTGGTCGGGGAATATTCGTTTTAACAAGAAATATTCGTACGACAGCACAATCATTGGTGGACCCCATAACATAATTATTGTCGGGGTTAGAAAATGACAGAAATATCTTTTTATAAAAATAACGGTGAAAGTTTTACTGTTAACTGTTGAAATACATGGTGATAAAAGTAGAGTAATACGCGTGGTTGCATAGTAGCACACAGTATTTGATGCTTACGTGAGAAGTCACTCAGTTATACTCAATTATTGCTATAGTAATTGCTGCATAGTATCTCATATTACTGATTCTATTATTATCATAGTATCATCTGCATAATATTTTATATTATTAAATCAATAATTGAGATGACAAGTTATTCATATTATTATTTGCATTATTGGCAGTGTATAGAAAATTCTGTCGAGAAAAGGGGTTTGGAAATAGGAAGAAATCCTTATCGAAAAGCCCCCTCTTTCCTGGGAATGATCTAGTTGTTAATATTGCAAGTTATATTATTGATGAATAAATGTTGTTAAAATAATGAGGGGATTTTTATGAAGTATTTGTTGAAAATTTTGCTTATTATATGGAACCCCACTTACTCATTTTTCAAAATAATTGGTAGAAAGTTATTCAGTATAGGGCCCACGAGTGGAATAAATGGGATGGTTCACGGGAATTTTGGGATGGCAGGTAATGGAAGGAATATATATATATATATATATATATATATATTAGAAGTTTTATTTTTTATGAAAAATAAAATATATTATATTTTATTATGCATAGTGTTTGTATAGTGTCTGCATAGTGTCTGCATAGTAAAATTAGAAAATTTCATCAAAAATCCGTGATTCCTTATTGTGCGTCCGTTTCTAAATAGTATCCTTCCATTCTCCTATAAATAGGATGCTTAGTTTAGAAATGAAAATCACGTCAGAATCATAGAATTCTTCTTTTATAATAGTGAGCGTATTTCTTTAGAGTTTAAGAAAGCTTTGAGTGTAGAAAACAGTGCAAGTTTTCTTTAAAAATATCCCCGCTATACCAGTTGGAATACTCTCCTTTTTAAGGTAAGGGATATTGTTTTTGTTCAATACTCGTAAGAAATAATATTTTCTTACATACTCTGTAGTATGTAAGTAATATTATTTCGTTTCAGATTTTGAATTCTACTCTCATTTTGTTAAATTACGGCTTTTATACTCTTGAAATTAGTAGAATATCCTTGAAGTTTGCGCTTTATCTAGTATCTTTTTATGGAAATATTATTCTGAGCATTCTTGATAAATTTTAACCTTTTCATGCTGGAGTACTATTCACGGGGTACTATTCCTGAAGTACTATTCACGGGATACTATTCACTCGATTACTATTTACCCGGGGTACTATTCATGACAAAAATTAATTTCTTTTCGGTCCAAATCATTTTTGATATAATATTATTCTTGAATTTTACTCCACAAAGCAGTATCATGTTGACAATTTGGACATTATTAAATTCTAGATAAATAAAATTATAAATCTTTAAAAATTTATCTGTTGCTTTCTTTTAATTGAATTCTTATATCATTGTCACCATCCTCATGCTTATATTATAATGAAAGTCATCTTTGACCCGAAAGTGCATAGATGGGCTGTTGATTGGTATGATTATGATCAGGGATTATTCGGTATAATCATGACCCGTAATGTTACAAATGATGTGGTAAAAGTCCTCATTGGCCCGTAGTGCATTGATGGACAGTTGTTGGCATGATCATGATCATTGGTGATAACATGAATATCCTTGGCCCGTAGTGCATGGATAATTCAGTGATGTGGATTATTTACTGAGCTGAGTCTCAGCGATAAAATTGATGATAAACTCTTAAATCATAGAAGATAGTAGATTTCATGATGTACTTGGCTCTTCTAATAGATTGCTTGTTCTGCTGCAGTTAAACTTGATGTTTGTTGTATTTTATCAGTTTAACACTGTTGAAGGCTAACGATAATTTATTATGCATTATCTTAGTCATAATATTTCTTACTGGGCTAGTTAAGCTCACCCTTTGCTTTCATTGTTCCCTTCAGGAAATGAGAATATAGTTGGGACGAGTCAGGGAATGGAGTGACGGTCCAGGATGGTGGCTTTAGTAGTCCTCACTATTCTATAAAATAGTGTGATAATAAATGTAATGAGGATTCTATTTGAGTTTGGATATTGTCTATGAGACAATATTCGTGTAAAAACTCTTAGCTATGCTTTTGTTGTATTGTATAGATGAAGTTTGTATTTAAATTTTGTACCATGTATTTGGCGACTCAAAATAGGTGATGTATACCTATTTTGGGGACGTCACAAAATATATGGATAAATGGATATTATGATTATTTATTAGTGATGATAAATGTAAGACCACAACTTTTATGAATAAAGATTATTTTTTTCCCGAAATATATTTTTGAATATTATGGTGTGGATTTGATATAATGTTATAGTTGTGGGTAATATTTACAAATTTTGCAAAGTAAGCAAGTTGTTATAAAATATTCGATTGGTCGGGAAATATTCGTTTTAACAGGGAATATTCGTAGGATGACAAAATCATTGGTGTACCCTACAACGGAAGTATTTTCAGAGTTAGAAAACGACAAATGTTTTTTTTATAAAAATAACGGCGAAAGTTTTACCGTTAAACTGTTTAAATACCCGGTGGTAAAAGTACAATAATACGCGTGGTTGCATAGTAGGACACGGTATTGATTATTAATGTTTACGTGAGAAGTCACTCAGTTATACTCAATTATTGCTACAGTAATTGCTGCATAATATCTCTAATATTATTGATTCAATTATTGTCACAGTATCATCTGCATAATATTTTATATTTTTAAATCAATAATTGAGACGAAAAATTTATTCATATTATTATTTGCAATATTGACGATGTCTAGAAAGTTCTGTCGAGGAAAGGGGTTTGGTCACCTAATTACGCGCCAATAGGAAAAAATCCTTATCGAAAAGCCCCCTCTTTCTTGAGAATGATCTGGTTGTTAAATATTGTGAGTTATAATATTAATGATGAATAAGTTCGTGTTGATTAAAGATTAAATTGATATTTTCATTGTGTTGGGATTATTAGTGTTAGTGGAAATCGTCATTTATTTCAATAATAATTGATTTTTAGAGGTTAAATTGACAAATCGAGTAATTAATTGGATAAATGAGCAATTAATTGTTATTAGTTCACATGCATATAATTATTTATTCACATGAATGGAACTATTTATTCACATGATGTACTATTAGGGGAGGTGGTGTAAGTTTAATAATACTTGTAGGACTAAATTAAAAATGGAGGAAAAGATGAAGGTATTATATTATAATAAATCGAGCCCCAAAATGTGCAATTATCGAAAATATGTTTTCCTATAAATAGAAGCTCATTCTTTTTTCATTATCACCAATTCACTAAGACTCACAAGAGCAATTATAGAGACAGAAGCTATAGAGAGAAAGAAGAAGAGTAGTCTGCTACTTCACTATTCCAGTATCTAGTCTTCTTCTAAGGTAAGGGATATTATTTTTTTAGTATCCGTAAGAAATAATATTTTCTTCCATACTCTGTAGTATGTAAGTAATATTATTTTATTTCGTATTCCTAATTCTACACTCATTCTGTTAAAGTATTGCTTCTATACTTCGTGAAATTAGTAGAATATCCTTGATATTTGCGCTTCATCCAGTATCTTTTCATGGAAATATCATTCTGAGCATTCTTGATAATTATTGATCTTTTCATGTCGGAATACTGTAATAACCCGATATTTTCTATATAATTAAATCAGGAATTTTGCGTATAAATTATTATTATTATTATTTTAAAGGTGAGAATAAGGGCAAGGTAAAGTAAATGTATTTATGTGATAAATAAAAATATATTTAATACATGAATAATTACAATTGATTTTATTTTAGAATTAATGATCATTATAAATTATAATCTTATAATAAATTAAATTGGTAATAAAAATATTTTTATTACTTATTTTCCATGAAAATATGTTTATATATTATTTATAATATATGGAATGATTATTAGAATTATTATAATAATTATTTTATTATATGAATTTTAGTACAGATTATTAAGTTAGTTATTTTTAACTTAGTTAATAATGTTGTTTATGCAAGATAAGTCAGATATGGAATCCAAACTCTAATTTTGAATTTTAATCAAGGAATGAGAATAATAATATAATATTTTTTTCCAGTGCTATAAATATGTACTGTATATGTGTAGACTTGCTATGGTTGGTCAATTATGTTGTATCATGATCAAACCCTAGCATTAATTTGTGAAACCCTAATCTAAAACTTAAATTAGAGTTCAAGATTGTTTGTAATTGCTTTAAGGTGATTAATGATATATATTATAGATTTTAATCTTAATGTTAATTAGGGAAACCCTAATTATTATCTAGTAAACCCTAATTACAAATTGTTGACCTAATTATCAAATTAGGAAGCCTAAATGCTAAATTTAAAAACCCTATTTACTAATTGTAAGCCCTAATTACTAAATTAGTAATCTTAATTATAATTCGTGAGTCTTAAACCTATATACTATGTTCTATGTAATTAGAAAATTAAACATGATTAAGAAACCCTAAATTTCATTTTTTTAGAAACTAAAATTTTACATATTTGGCCTAATTAGAAATCCTATAAAAAAAATTATGGAACCTAAGGGTTAAACCCTAAGGGTCAAACCCTAAGGGTTTGCCAAGTTACAAAAAGGCCATTAAAATTGTATGATAATTGACCATTATGCCCTGATTGTATTACTGAAGCTAACTTGTAGAAGTTAACTTATTGGAGTTGGTAAACCACCCTAAACATAGCCATGTGCTATTAACTTCAGCAACTCAGCCTTCACATAATCCAAATATATTGTATGTAAGTCATTTATATAGCATAAGAGAGAGAGAAAAGTGCTCATATTTGTCCATTTGATCACAACACTCCTCCAAGACTCTCTCTCTAAAACTCACGAATTCTCTTAGCATATCAGTCCATAAATCAAGCCCCACTATCTCTTCTATCATATCATAAGCATAGAATCAAGATTTGTTCATAGAAAGGTATAAAACCCTACTAAGAATTTGATCTTGACTGATGTGTTAAATGTTGTGTTTGAATGTTAAAACATGTTGTTTATAGTATATAATGATGATCTGGGTTGATAGATATTAGATCCATAACATCTATAGGCTCAGATTTGATGTTTTTGCAAATCTAGAAAATATTTTTGTTGATGTCTGACAACGAATGTCAGACCTTATATCTCAGTGATTGTTAATGATTTTTGTGTTTTGAAAGTTTGTACTTGTAGTATGTAATGGGTCTTTGATCTGGACTTGAAATCATGCATATATCAGATCTAGATTTCAATGTATGAGTGGTCAAAACCCATTGACCGACCATGACTCGACAAAATCTGGGAAACCCAGATCTTGCCCAGAACGGTATGACAAGAAGTTCATAGCCTTTGATCTTACTGGTTGTTGTTTGTTTGTTGTTTTTGTTGCATCCAGAGTGTAGTCTGGTATATGGACTACATGTTTATGCCTTAAAATATCCTAAACATTAAACTGGGTGATTATAGTGAACGGTCAAACCAGGCAGGTCGAGCATGTTCTTTGTTTTCTGAGAAACCCAGAAAAGATATGAACATGTCAACTGACATGGTTTGACCGGATCATAACGGTTAAGTATGTTGTTGTTAGTTCGGTTTTATGTAATAGATATACTCTCTTACATGTTGACTACACACTGAAAGTTTTAAATCACAAAAATATCACGCAAATCACAAGTTGTGGAAGCCCAAAGAAGGGCAGTCGAACTGTTCTTCATTTCTAGGTAACCCAGAAATGAAGAACAACTTTAACAGCCACTTTGCATGCTCAGATCTACTTATTGTTATGTTGTTTGATCATGTTTGTTGTTGGGTCCTATAGTGTTGCATTTGTACTATAAGATCTAACCAGAAACAACATGTTCAGTGTTTAATCTTTGGTCAAAGTACCCAACTTGATCACTGACATAAGTTTCTGGGTTTGGCCAAGAACATGAAGAACACTTATAGTGACGGTTCTGTAGCTATAGGAAGTCTTTAGCAACACTTTATTTGTGACGCCCCCAAAATAGGTATACAACACCTATTCTGAGTTGCCAAATACATGGTACAGGATACAAATACAACCTTAAATATACAACATGAGTTGTGAGTTTTAATACAAATATTGTCTTCTAGACAGTATTCAAACTCAAAATAAGTCCTCAATACATTTTTATCACACTATTTCATAGAATAGTGAGGACTACTAATACTATCATCTGGACCGTCACTCCGTTCCCCGACTAGTCCCTGCTACGTTCTCATTTCCTGAAGAGAACAATGAAAGCAAAAAGGGTGAGCTCAACTATCCCAGTAAGAAATATTATGACTAAGATAATGCAGAATAATTTATCTTTAGTCTTCAACAGTGTTAAACTGATAAAATATAACAAACATCAAGTTTAACTGTAGCGGAACAACCAATCCGTTAGAAGAGTCAAGTAGAGAATAAAATCTACTATCTTCTATGATTTAAAAGGTATTCATCACTTTTATCGCTGAGACTCAACTTAATAAATAATCCACATCATCCCTGCACTACGGCCAAGGATATTCATTAGTATCACGACCACAAATTATCCATGCACTACGGGCCAAGGATATTCGTGTTTTCATCAATGGTCATGATCATGCCAACAACTGTCCATCAATGCACTACGGGCCAATGAGGATTTTTACCACATCATTTATAACTTTACGGTCATTATTATACCGAATAATCCCTGGTCATAATCATACCAAGTCCATCTATGCACTACAGGCCACAGATGACTTTCAACATAATATAAACATGAGGATGATGACAATGACATAATAATTCAATAAAACAAGTTCAAGAATAAATTTTAAAGATTTATAAGTTAATTTATCCTGAACTCAATAATGTCCAAATTGTCAACATGATATTGCTTTGTGAAGTAAAATTCAAGAATGCTCAGAAGAATATTTCCATGAAAAGATATTGGATGAAGCACAACAACCCTTATGAGTTGAAAGAAAATAACTCTTGTGAATGAAGAATAATCCCTTACCTTAGATAGAGTATTCGATCTCGAGGATATTAATCAAACTTTATTTTCACGCTCACTTTTTCAATCAAGATTATCTTCTTCATCAAAGTCCTCAAGTCACCTTATTATTCTAGTTATAGTATATATATACCACCTAGTTATTCTAGTAAACTTGTGTTATAATTCCTTTTGACATCGAAGTCTCTAAAAGTGTTTTATTTAGTAATTTAATTGTGTTTATATGCGCAAAGGTATTTCTCCTTATTCCGTCTAATGGTATCGAGAGCCAAGTTGTTTGTTGTTGGTAGGTATCGAGTCTATTTTCAAACTTCTCTTTACTTTTTCAATAATCTTCTTCATCAAAGTTCGTCAGTGTTATTTGCTGAATGAAACCTTTGAGTAAGATTTTATTTTGAAACAAACAAGAACCTTGAGTAATTTTAGTAGATTATTATTTATTCGGATCCAAATTTCTTCGCTTAAGTAATGTGTCAACTTTGCCTCCCCGTCCTGACATTGTCAACCAAGAAGAACATAGTTATGAAACTATTAATCAAGTTTTACACAATTGGAATATACCTAGAGTATCTCCAAAAGAAATTTATCAGTCAACTTTTTCAGATAAATTCAAAACTGACTATAATGTCAAAACAGTTGAAAGGGTTTATGCAATTAACAAAGAATACGAAAATTGTAGTCTTTTATCACCTGAAGTCATTAAAAACACAGAAAGAAAGGTTACAATTTTATTCATATAGGTCTTGTTCAAGTTGCAGTTAAACCACTTAATAGAAAAGGAATTAATTCATCCATCTACCTTTGCCTCAGAGATGCTAGATTTCTAAATTATTATCCAAGTATAATTGGTGCCATGGAAGCAAGTTTGCATAATGGACCTATCCATTTTAATTGCTTTCTTGATTTCACCTTGAGTCTTAGTGATCAAAACTTATTTAAAGCTTTATCATTAAATATTAAAACTGATGGAGAGATTACTCAAATGATTGAAGGGTCTCAACCCATTGCTTTGATTTACGTGATTTATTATAAGACAATGAAGTCAAATTTAAACGCTCATGCTCTTAATAAAAGTCCAAAAGATCAAACAGTTTTAATTCAAAGTTCAACTAGTGATGCTAATATCCAGATCCCAAGGACAATTCTTTGGAAGGATATTAACTTACCTAATCAATGGACTTTACCGAATGAATTACCACAACAAATTTAGTTAGTTAAAAAATTTGTTAAATATTGAAAACATCCAACAGCTTTTCTCGATGGACTGCGTTAAAATCGGCTTTGAACGATTGTAGAACACCAGTTATTATTGAAGACATTTCCAGTTCTTCAGTCCCTTCAGTTATTCATACAAGAAGAGATACTGAAGTCCTTAGTAATCCTTCGGTTCGAGATATCAAACTTAAAGGTATCCTTAATCAAGGACAAGTTAGTCATCCTTGTTATATTTCAGAATGATACCGTAGAAGATGAAGGCTTCTTCTCCCAAGATCCCCGCTTATCCTACATAACCGATATTAATGCCCCAATTCATAATCAATTAAGAGTCATTAAAAGAGATTTCATTTTTAGATTGGGATAACTTAGTAAAAGATTTTAATTCAAAATTTAATAAAGAAAAAAGACATCTATTCGATCTAATCACCCAATTGAAAAGGATAGAGATAAGATAGTAAATAGATGGAAAAGATTTATTAAAAATGAAGAAATTAATATTACTTTTTACGACCGGTATGAAACAATATCAAAGTAAATGTAATGTTATTAGTAAAACTCAATGGATTAAAGAAGATGATCTAAAGTATCGCCTAGTCATCCTCCTTGTAGAACAGCTTCTAATTCCAATTAAAAACACTTCAGCTATTGCTAGTCCTTCAAGATTCTCGATGGAACTAATAATGATAAAAAAATAATAACAATTAAACTTTAGTAATCAAGATTCAGCAACAAAGAGAAAAACAACTAGATAGAATCAAGAAAGATTTGAAGAGAGTATTATTAAAAACCCTGATTCAAAGATTGAACAACCTTTAATTAAATTACCAGAGAACATATATAATTTAAGTTTACCTAATAAAGAAAGTGAATTGGTCCAATCTATTGAAAAATTATTTAAAAAACTCAAAACGGAACCCGGTCCAAGTGGAACTATTGTTGTTATCGATCAGGTAGAAACTGATGATAATAACGAAAGTTCTTCTGATCACTCTAATCACTCATCTGTTTCAAACCTTAATGAACAGCTAAATAAATTAATTGTTAATAACACAAGTATTACCAGAAATTGGTACTCTAGACCAACTCCTCCGGATTTACAGTTCGAAGAGAGAAATCTAGATAAACAGTTTTCGGTGTCCTCTAATAAAATTTATGAATGGAATATAAATGGATTTAGTGAACAAGAAATCCTTAATAAACTTAATCATATGTCTATGGTAGCCAATAAACTATATCACCAAATTCAACACTTTATCTCAACCAGTATATAGTTGAATTATTAGCTAGTGGATTTTACCGGTATTCTCGTGTCTTGGTGGGGAAAACATCTCACAGAGGACATTAGAATATCCATAATTCATGCTATCCAAAGAGATAAAGAAGGCAAACCCATCTTTGATGAAGATGTTGGTATTGGTCTTCCGATGGAGTTAATACTTTAATATTTACTATAATTAAACATTTTGTTGGAACCCCTAGTAATATTACGTAAAAAGAATTCATGATCAATTATAATCTTACTTGTCCCACTCTAAGTGATTTTAGATGGTACAAAGATGTATTTACTTCTAGAGTTATGATGAGAAATGACAAGAATAAACCATTTTGGAAAGAGAAATTGCTAATGGTTTACCATCTTTATTTGCTCACAAAGTTAGAGAAGAATTAAGTAAAATTTAGATATATTGATTATGATAATTTAACATATGGTGATATTATTAGTCATATTTCAAAAAATTGGATTAAAATGTGTATTGATTTTAAATTAGCTAAACAAGCTAGTAAAGATAGAAATAAAGCAAAATACGAAGTTAGAATATTTTGTGAATAATATGGTTTGCCGCCAATTGCCCTCTAGAGCGAAAAAGCATGCATAAATAAACATATTGAGCCACATAAAAAGTCATAAACGCCGTAAGAAAAAATATATAATCACGATAAAAGTAATAATAAGAGTAATAATCAAGATACTTATTACAATAAACCTAAGTCATCTAAGAAAAGATATATAAAAAATCAAAGAAATATGATAAAAGTAAAATTGTTTGTCACAATTGTAAGGCGTAAAGGACATTATAAAAGTGAATGTAGAGTTAAACAAAAATTAGCTCAACTAAATATTTCAACTAAAGATACGTAATGCTTATTAGAATTAATGAGAATTGATAATAACAAAGAGTAGAGAATGATGAAGAAGCTTCGATATCCCGTAATCTTCTAGTAATAACTCATCTAACAATGATTCTCGATAAAGGAAAATGAAGTCACTATATGTACGTAAAAATTGCAATAAAAACTACTGTAAAAGAAGAGTGTATGTAATTACAAAAGAAGAAGAAGAAAGTTCTTTATTAGTTGATTTAATCAAGAAAATTACGCACTTCAATTAAAAACTCAAGATTCAAAACAATTAAAAGATTTATTAACCAAAGATAAAAAAAGTCACCGATAAAGGTTCTTAGAGCCAAAGAAAAAAACCCATTTTCAGTTTAAACAAAACACTAGAAAGATTTAAGTCTCCAAAGAAAAGAAATTACCTCCCCGAAAGTTAAATCAAGAAGTTAATAAACTTAAGAAAGAGATTTCTTATTTAAAATTAGATATTTCCAATCTAAGAAAAGAGATTGACGATAAAAAAAATCAGATCTTCAAGTTCATGATTCCTCTTCTAGTGATGAAAGTCACGATGAACCAGAATCATCAGGTGCTAAAGATTCTAATCTCTTTATTCAAGGTCTCTCTATTAAAAGAATTAAAGATATTACTATTCAAAAATGGTATATCTCTATTAATTTAGTTATTGATAAAACTTTCTCAAGATGCACCTCCCTGCTCAAGTTGATATCAAAAGTACTTGAATTGTATTCAAGAAGGTATTATCCCCACTAGATATTATAAGAAAACTAGTGAAAAACTAAATTCAAATTTATCAGAGTCAAATGGAAATAAAATACAAATTACCTAATGTACATATTTGTCAAGACAACATATGTTTTAAGACCTCATTTGTCTTAGTTCGCAATCTTACTGACAAAATCATTTTAGGTTTACCATTTATATATTTACTATACCCATTTACCACTAGTAATAAAGGTCTAAGTTGTGAACATTTAGGAAAAAAGATTACATTTAAATTCTAATCAAACCAAAAGAAAGAGATTTAAAATTTATTCAAGAAGAATCAATCTCTAAATCATCAATCATTAAATTGCAAAAGTTACCCACCTAAGTTTTCTTAAAGAAAAAGTTAAGTATCAACAAGTTGAAGAACAACTTAAGAGCAACAGAGTTCAAGAAAAAATAAAAGAATTAAAAGATTATTTAATAAAAAACTTATGTTCTGATTCTCCCAATGCTTTTTGGCATAGAAAAAAACACAATTAGATTACCCTATGCTAAGGAATTTAAAGAACATTTAATTCCCACTAAAGCTAGGCCTATTCAAATGAGTCATGAACAAATGGAGTTATGTAAAAATGAAATTAATGATCTTCTCAAGAAGGGTTTAATTAGACATAGTAAGTCATCATGGTCTTGCCCAAATTTTCTATGTTAATAATGAAGTCGAGAAAGAGAGAGGAGTCCCTCTGCTAGTCATTAATTATAAGCCATTAAACAAAGTTCTAGAATGGATTAGTACCTTTGCCCAACAAGGATGATCTCCTTGGTAGATTAAGTGTCTCCACTATCTTTAGTAAATTTGACCTTAAGTCCGATTCTCGCAAGTTGCTATTCATCCCGATGATAGGTACAAAATCAGCATTCACCAATTCGCTCGGACACTACGAAATGGAATGTTCAAATATTTGGACTTAAAAATGCACCTAGTGAATTTTAGAATATTCTTAATAATATTTTGAATCCTTTCAGCCATTTTATTATTGTATATATCGATGATATCCTTGTATTCTCCAAGACTATTGAAGAGCATATTAAACATTTGAATTCGTTCTTCAAAACAGTTAAAACCAATGGTCTTGTTCTTTCCCCTTCCAAGTGTAGTCTGTTTCTGACTAAAGTCAGGTTTCTCGGTTTAATCCTCTATCATGGACTCACGCGGCCAATTGACAGAGCTATTCAATTTGCCAATCGGTTCCCAGATAAGATTACAGACAAAACTCAGCTACAGAGGTTTCTTGGCTCGCTCAATTATATTGGCAAGTTTTACAAGAACCTTAGTAAAATTTGTAAGCCTCTCTTCCAGTGCTTACAGAGTAATCCACCTCCATGGACTGACATTCATACTTCTGTCGTCCAGCAAGTTAAAAAATATGTTAAGGTTTTGCCCTGCCTTGGCATCTCTAACGATTTAGCTTTCAAAATAATTGAAACAGATGCCTCTGACATTGGATTCGGTGGCATACTCAAACAAAAGTTAACTCCTACTTCAGATGAACAAATAGTTCGTTTCCATTCTGGCGCATGGAACCCTACACAATTAAAATACAGTACTATTAAAAAAGAAATTTTATCATTAGTTTTATGTATTAAAAAATTTCAGAGAGATTTATTGAACCAAAAATTCCTAGTTAGAATTGATTGTAAGTCAGCAAAATTTATTCTTGAAAAGGATGTTGAAAATGTCACCTCTAAGCATTCATTCGCTAGATGGCAAGCAATTTTAAGTATTTTTGATTTTGATATTGAATACATTAAAGGTAAGAATAACTCGCCTGTGATTTTCTCACTCGTGAGTTTATTAACACAGTACTATCAGCAGAAATGAGAGTGTACGAGGAGGTTCATCTTCTCGTGGTCATGGCCACTATGCCATTCAGCTTAATCAATCAAAAGGAACTATTGTTCCTCATCCAAGCTACACAAACACATAATAAATTCCAGTGTTGCATAAATTCCCCAAGCCCTACTCTTCAGCCTTGCTAGTCAACCCAAACCTTTTGATATTTTCGCTAGTCAATCCCAAAGCTACTTCATCAAAACCTAGTCATCCAAAGGTCCCGATTATCGCCGATTTTGATCAAGATTTATTCCATATCGAGTTACCTATGAAACCCAAGAATGACCCAATTCAATTAGTCGCCCAGCTTTTTTTCCTTCCGATGGCATTTTCTCCTCTCGCCCTTATAAGTCACTTGTGTATTATAGGACATTCTTATTGAAATAGAGTCACCTTCATTAAACTAATTTATGCCAAAGATGATAAATCAAAACACCTTTATCATTCGTCAGATATTAAACAAGTTCTCAATATGTCCGATTGGGGTAGTCATCCATCCGATCTCAAGTCACTTTCTAATCACACTAGCTCCTTTTGCTATTATGATTATATCGAGGCTTGGAACAAAATCATGCTTCATCAAAATGAAGATCATAGTCATTCGTGGTTTTTTCTTGACCACAAGTTCAAGAGTCAATTCCCCAAATGGTTCATCCTTTGGTGGACAAGGTACTGGTTTGTGCCATGATATTTTCCCCAAACCTCTCCTCGCCAGCTTAGAACATTTTGTCATCATAGTAATTATCATTCCAAATATGAGGAAATTCCATTTCCTTATATTTTATAGTAAATACAAAATCCTTGATTCTCAAATGGCAATATGTCGCTTCACTACCCAACCCAAGAAGTCACAAGATTTTACCTTAATCATCCATAGGAATTAGGACCGCCGCACTTACCTTTCCCCTATTTCTTGTGTCTCTCGCCATTTTTTCATTAAATGGTGGGATAAATTCGGTGTCGATAGGATAGTTGGCCAAGTTCAAAAAGAATTTCCGCCTTTCTTTATTTATCGACTCCTCCAGCTTAACACTCCTCCAAATACCACTACCTCTGCCACAGATCTTCCAAAGAAATCACCACTAAAACAAATTGATAAGTCAAAAGAAAAATCAATTGTTTCACCTGCTTTTGATAAAGTTACTAATGTTTCTAGCTACTCTAGTTCTGAATTAAGGCGTCTTGCAGATGCTATTCATTTAAGACTTGACCAATTACACGAAGAATCAGACAAAGCTTCTTCTCAGTCCAGAGGAGAAAATTCTAGTCAAGACCTTGAAGACGAAGGTGATTGTGATCCCTATGGCACAATCAGTCTTCAGGATGCTCAAGATCCATTTTCTTGATTCCTGTAGTAATCAATCAAAGTGTGATGTGGCATCATCTTCTCCAAAGACTCAATCACCAGCAACACCTCAAGGCCATCTCGTGACCTGCCAAGCTTCTCCCACCGATCGATCGGTCAAAGATAACAATTTTCGCTTTCCACCAAAAAGCAAAGAATCAATCAAGATCTGCCCCACTACCACATCATTCAAAACAAGACGTCTGTTTTTCTACCGAAAGCAGATTCTTTTCTCTTTTACTTTAGTAAAATGTTTTTACCTGTACTTTTACTTTAGTAAAATGTTTTTACTTTTACTTTACCCCAGTTATTGTAATAGTAATCTTGTAACAGTTCATATCCTTGTTCTATAAAAGGAAATCGAATTCATTTGGTTTAGGCAGACTTAGAAAGACTCAGAGTTCCTTCTCTGATAAATCTTTAGCCTCAACCGCTGATTAAGCCTACTCGACCCCTATTCATCTAATGTTCTTATTCTAGTAAACTTGTAAGTTATAATTCTCTGTATTTGATACTGAGTATCATAAATAAAAGTGTTTTATTTAGTAATTTAATTGTGTTTGTATGCGCACTTGTTCTTCTCTATATTTCTCCTTATTCCGCCCTCTAATGGTATCAGAGCCAAGTTGTTTGTTGTTGGTAACTGTATAGTCAGATCTCTTTAATCAAACTTCTCTTTACTTTTTCAATAGTATCTTCTTCATCAAAGTTCTGAAGTCACCTTATTTGCATGTAGTCCACCTAGTTCGTGTTTAACCTTTGTAAGTCTCTAGGGTGTGAGCAGTGTCAGGTTATAGAACATAGGTATGAGTCTACTTTGGGTAAACGGGGTATGTATGACTGAACCTTGAGTAAGATTTTATTTTGAAACAATCAAGATGAGTAGATTATTCAGATCCATCTCTTCAGTTAGTAACAGGTCAGCTTTGCCTCCTATCCCGGACATTGTCAATCAAGAAGAACATAGTTATGAAACAATTAATCAAGTTTTACATAATTGGAATATACCTAGAGTATCTCCAAAAGAAATTTATCAGTCAACTTTTTCAGATAAATTCAAAACTAACTATAATGTCAAAACAGTTGAAAGGGTTTATGCAATTAAAAAAGAATATGAAAATTGTAGTCTTTTATCACCTGAAGTCATTAAAAACACAGAAAGAAAGGTTACAATTTTATTCATATAGGTCTTGTTCAAGTTGCAGTTAAACCACTTAATAGAAAAGGAATTAATTCATCCATCTACCTTTGCCTCAGAGATGCTAGATTTCTAAATTATTATCCAAGTATAATTGGTGCCATGGAAGCAAGTTTGCATAATGGATCTATCCATTTTAATTGCTTTCCTGATTTCACCTTGAGTCTTAGTGATCAGAACTTATTTAAAGCTTTATCATTAAATATTAAAACTGATGGAGAGATTACTCAAATGATTGAAGGGTCTCAACCCATTGCTTTGATTTACAGGATTTATTATAAGACAATGAAGTCAAATTTAAACGTTCATGCTCTTAATAAAAGTCCAAAAGATCAAACGGTTTTAATTCAAAGTTCAACTAGTGATGCTAATATCCAGATCTCAAGGACAATTCTTTGGAAAGATATTAACTTACCTAATCAATGGACTTTACCGAATGAATTACCACAACAGCCCATAGTTAAAAATTTGTTAAATATTGAAAACATCCAACAGCTTTTCGATGGAACTATTAAAATCGATTTTGAGCGTCTTTAGAACACCGATTATTATTGAAGACATTTCCGGTTCTTGGTCCCTTGATTATTCATACAAGAAGAGATCTTCAAGTCCTTAGTAATCCTTCTGGTTAGAGATATCAAACTTAAAGGTATCCTTAATCAAGGACAAGTTAGTCATCCTTGCTATACTTTCGAATGATCTGAAGTAGAAGATGAAGGCTCTTCTTCTCTCCCAAGCATCCTCGATTTATCCTATGATCGATATTAATGCCCCAATTCATAATCAATTAAGAGTCATTAAAAGAGATTTCATTTTAGATTGGGATAACTTAGTAAAAGATTTTAATTCAAAATTTAATAAAGAAAAAAGACATCTATTCAGATCTAATCACCCAATTGAAAAGGATAGAGATAAGATAGTAAATAGATGGAAAAGATTTATTAAAAATGAAGAAATTAATATCACTTTTTATGACTGGTATGAACAATATCAAAGTAAATGTAATGTTATTAGTAAAACTCAATGGATTAAAGAAGACAGATCTAAAGTATAGTCTAGTCATCCTCCTTTAGAAACAGTTCTAATTCCAATTAAAAACACTTCAGTTATTGCTAGTCCCTTCAAGATTCCTGATGGAACTAATAATGATAAAAAAAATAACAATTAAACTTTAGTAATCAGTATCTAGCAACACTAGGAAAATAACTAGATAGAATTGAAGAAAGATTTGAAGAGAGTATTATTAAAAACCCTGATTCAAAGATTGAACAACCTTTAATTAAATTACCAGAGAACATATATAATTTAAGTTTACCTAATAAAGAAAGTGAATTGGTCCAATCTATTGAAAAATTATTTAAAAAACTCAAAACGGAACCCGGTCCAAGTGGAACTATTGTTGTTATCGATCAGGTAGAAACTGATGATAATAACGAAAGTTCTTCTGATCACTCTAATCACTCATCTATTTCAAACCTTAATGAGCATTAAATAAATTAATTATTAATAACACAAGTATTACGAAATTGGTACTCTGAGACCAACTCCTCCGGATTCTGATTCGAAGAGAAAATCTAGATAAACAGTTTTCGATGTCCTCTAATAAAATTTATGAATGGATATAGATGGATTTAGTGAACAAGAAATCCTTAATAAACTTAATCATATGTCTATGGTAGCCAACAGCTATATCACCAAATTCAACACTTTATCTCAACCAGATCTAGTTGAATTATTAGCTAGTGGATTTACTGGTATTCTCAGGTCTTGGTGGGAAAAACATCTCACAGAGGACATTAGAATATCCATAATTCATGCTATCCAAAGAGATAAAGAAGGAAATCCCATCTTTGATGAAGATGTTGGTATTGGTCTTCCTGATGGAGTTAATACTTTAATATTTACTATAATTAAATATTTTGTTGGAACCCCTAGTAATATTACAGAAAGAATTCATGATCAATTAAGTAATTTTACTTGTCCCACTCTAAGTGATTTTAGATGGTACAAAGATGTATTTACTTCTAGAGTTATGATGAGAAATGACAGTAATAAACCATTTTGGAAAGAGAAATTCGTTAATGATTTATCATCTTTATTTGCTCACAAAGTTAGAGAAGAATTAAGTAAAAATTTAGGATATATTGATTATGATAATTTAACATATGGTGATATTATTAGTCATATTCAAAAAATTGGATTAAAAATGTGTATTGATTTTAAATTAGCTAAACAAGCTAGTAAAGATAGAAATAAAGCAAAATACGAGTTAGGAACATTTTGTGAACAATATGGTTTGCCGCCAGTTGCCCCCTCTAGACGAAAGCACAGGCATAGCAAACATATTGAGCCACATAAAAGTAATAAACATCGTAAGAAAAGATATAATCACGATAAAAGTAATAATAAGAGTAATAATCAAGATACTTATTACAATAAACCTAAGTCGTTTAAGAAAAAGATATATAAAAAATCAAAGAAATATGATAAAAGTAAAATTGTCTGTCACAATTGTGGGAAGAAAGGACATTATAAAAGTGAATGTAGAGTTAAACAAAAATTAACTCAACTAAATATTTCAACTGAAGATACAGAACAGTTATTAGAATTAATGAGAATTGATAATAACAGTAGTAGCAGCAATGAAGAAGCTTCTGATATCCCATAATCTTCTAGAAATAACTCATCTAACAATGATTCTGATAATGATTCTGATAGTGAAAATGAAGTCACTATATGTACAGAAAATTGCAATAAAAAATGCTGTAAAAGAGTGAATGTAATTACAAAAGAAGAAGAATAAAGTTCTTTATTAGTTGATTTAATCAGTAAAATTACAGACCCCGAATTAAAAACTCAGTATCTGAAACAATTAAAAGATTTATTAACTAAAGATAAAAAAGTCACTGATAAGGTTCTTAGAGCCAAAGAAAAACTCATTTTCAGTTTAAACAAAACACTTTAGAAAGATTTAAGTCTCCGATAAAAGAAATTACCTCCACGAGTTAAATCAAGAAGTTAATAAACTTAAGAAAGAGATTTCTAATTTAAAATTAGATATTTCCAATCTAAGAAAAGAGATTGACGATAAAAATCGGATCTTCAAGTTCATGATTCCTCTTACAGTGATGAAAGTCACGATGAACCGTAATCATCGGTCTTAAAGATTACGATCTCTTTATTCAAGGTCTCTCTATTAAAAGAATTAAAGATATTACTATTCAAAAATGGTATATCTCTATTAATTTAGTTATTGATAAAACTTTCTCGGTACAGCTCCCTGCTCTGGTTGATACTGGTGCAAACTTGAATTGTATTCAAGAAGGTATTATCCCCACTAGATATTATAAGAAAACTAGTGAAAAACTAAATTCATCTAACGGTAGTCAAATGGAAATAAAATACAAATTACTAATGTACATATTTGTCAAGACAAACATGTGTTTTAAGACCTCATTTGTCTTAGTTACATAATCTTCTTGACAAAATCATTTTAGGTTTACCATTTATATATTTACTATACCCATTTACCACTAGTAATAAAGGTCTAAGTTGTGAACATTTAGGAAAAAAGATTACATTTAAATTCCTAATCAAACCAAAAGAAAGAGATTTAAAATTTATTCAAGAAGAATCAATCTCTAAATCATTGAATCTGTTAAACTATAAAGTTACCCAACTAAGTTTTCTTAAAGAAGAAGTTAAGTATCAACAAGTTGAAGAACAACTTAAGAGCAACAGAGTTCAAGAAAAAATAAAAGAATTAAAAGATTATTTAATAAAAAAAACTTATGTTCTGGTTCTCCCAATACTTTTTGGCATAGGAAGAAGCACACAGTTAGATTACCCTATGCTAAGGAATTTAAAGAACATTTAATTCCCACTAAAGCTAGGCCTATTCAAATGAGTCATGAACAGATGGAGTTATGTAAAAGTGAAATTAATGATCTTCTTAGTAAGGGTTTAATTAGACATAGTAAGTCATCATGGTCTTGCCCAGCCTTCTATGTTAATAATGAAGCTGAGAAAGAGCGAGGAGTCCCTCGGTTAGTCATTAATTTCAAGCCATTAAACAAAGTTCTAGAATGGATTAGGTACCCTTTGCCCAACAAGGATGATCTCCTTGGTAGATTAAGTGTCTCCACTATCTTTAGTAAATTTGACCTTAAGTCTGGATTCTGGCAAGTTGCTATTCATCCCGATGATAGGTACAAAACTGCATTCACCACTCCGTTCGGACACTACGAATGGAATGTTCAGTCATTTGGACTTAAAAATGCACCTAGTGAATTTTAGAATATTCTTAATAATATTTTGAATCCTTTCAGTCATTTTATTATTGTATATATCGATGATATCCTTGTATTCTCCAAGACTATTGAAGAGCATATTAAACATTTGAATTCGTTCTTCAAAACAGTTAAAACCAATGGTCTTGTTCTTTCCCCTTCCAAGTGTAGTCTGTTTCTGACTAAAGTCAGGTTTCTCGGTTTAATCCTCTATCATGGACTCACGCGGCCAATTGACAGAGAGCTATTCAATTTGTCGTAGGTTCCCGGATAAGATTACTTGACAAAACTTCGACTCTGAGGGTTTCTTGGCTCGCTCAATTATATTGGCAAGTTTTACAAGAACCTTAGGAAAATTTGTAAGCCTCTCTTCCAGTGCTTACAGAGTAATCCACCTCCATGGGCTGACATTCATACTTACGTAAGTCAATGAAGTTAAAAAATATGTTAGGTTTTGCCTGCCTTGGCATCTCTAACGATTTAGCTTTCAAAATAATTGAAACAGATGCCTCTGACATTGGATTCGGTGGCATACTCAAACAAAAGTTAACTCCTACTTTTCATGAACAAATAGTTCGTTTCCATTACAGCGCATGGAACCTACCTGAATTAAAATACGATCTTATTAAAAAAGAAATTTTATCATTAGTTTTATGTATTAAAAAATTTCAGAGAGATTTATTGAACCAAATATTCCTAGTTAGAATTGATTGTAAGTCAGCAAAATTTATTCTTGAAAAGGATGTTGAAAATGTCGCCTCTAAGCATTCATTCGCTAGATGGCAAGCAATTTTATGTATTTTTGATTTTGATATTGAATACATTAAAGGCAGTAACAACTCAGTTCCAGATTTTCTCACTCGTGAGTTTATTAACACAGGTACTATTGCAGCAACATGAGTGTACGAGGAGGTTCATCTTCTCGTGGTCATGGCCGCTCTGCCAGTCCAGTTAATCAGTCAAAAGAAACAACTGTTCCTCATCCAGTTACACAAACACATAATAAATTCCAGGTGCTTGGTACAGTCCCCAAGCCCTACTCTTCAGTTCTTGCTAGTCAACCCAAACCTTTTGATATTTTCGCTAGTCAATCCCAAGCTACTTCATCAAAACATAGTCATCCAGTGTCTGATTATCGTCAGATTTTTGATCAGCACTTATTCCATATTGAGTTACCAATGAAACCCAAGAATGACCCAATTCAATTAGCTGCCCAGTTTTTTCCTTCTGGATGGCATTTTCTCCCTCTCGCTCCTTATAAGTCACTTATGTCTTATAGGGACATTCTTATTGAAACAGAGTCAGTCTTCATTAAACCAATTTATGCCAACGATGATAAATCAAAACACCTTTATCATTCGTTGTATATTAAACAAGTTCTCAATCTGTCTGATTGGGGTAGTCATTCATCAGATCTCAAGTCACTCTCTAATCATACTAGCTCCTTTTGTTATTATGATTATATTGAAGCTTGGCACAAAATCATGCTTCATCAAAATGAAGATCATAGTCATTCGTGGTTTTTTCAGTTTGACCACAAGTTCAAGAGTCAATTCCCCAAATGGTTCATCCTTTGGTGGACAAGGTACGATTTGTGCCATGATATTTTCCCCAAACCTCTCCTTGCCCAGTTAGAACATTTTTGTCATCATAGTAATTATCAGTCCAAATATGAGGAAGTTCCAGTCTTCCTTATATTTTGTAGCAAATACAAAATCCATTCGATTCTCAAATGGCAATATGTCGTTTCAGCTACCCAAGAAGTCACAGTATTTCAGTCTCCGTCGTCCATAGGAATTAGGACTGCTCAAACTTACCTTTCCCCTATTTCTTGTGTCTCTCGCTGTTTTTTCATTAAATGGTGGGATAAATTCGGTGTCGATAGGATAGTTGGCCAAGTTCAGAAAGAATTTCCGCCTCCTTCTTTATTGACTCCTCCGGTTAACACTCCTTCAGTCACCACGGCTTCTGCCGTTGCATCTTCCAGTAAATCAGTCACTAAAACAGCTGATAAGTTAAAAGAAAAATCAATTGTTTTACATGCTTCTGATAAAGTTACTAATGTTTCTAGCTACTCTAGTTCTGAATTAAGGCGTCTTGCAGATGCTATTCATTTAAGACTTGACCAATTACACGAAGAATCAGAAAAAGCTTCTTCTCAGTCCAGAGGAGAAAATTCTAGTCAAGGACTTGAAGACGAAGGTGATTGTGATCCCTATGGCACAATCAGTCTTCAGGATGCTCAAGATCCATTTTCTTGATTCCTGTAGTAATCAATCAAAGTGTGATGTGGCATCTTCTACCTCGCCTAGCTTAAGACTTTTCTGACACATTTCTCGATCCTTTCTCTCGTGACCTCGATCTGTCGATCATTGACAAGATTCAAAGATCGATCAGAATCGCCCCACTACCATCGATCATCAAAAAGACGTCTGCTTTCCAATCAGCGAGCAGATTCTTTTCTCTTTTACTTTAGTAAAATGTTTTTACCTGTACTTTTACTTTAGTAAAATGTTTTTACTTTTACTTTACCCCAGTTATTGTAATAGTAATCTTGTAACAGTTCGTTTCCTTGTTCTATAAAAGGAAATCGAATTCATTTGGTTTAGGCAGACTTAGAAAGACTCAGAGTTCCTTCTCTGATAAATCTTTAGCCTCAACCGCTGATTAAGCCTACATTAGATGAACATTAAAACTACAAGTTTACTAGAATAAGAACATTAGATGAACATTGGAGAATATATATATATATATATATATATATATATATATATATATATTATTGAAAATCTAATAAAACAATTAACTTTATAAACGTATTCTGTTTTATATAAAAAGATTTTACTATGCAAACACTATGCAGGCACTATGCAAACACTATGCATAATAAAATATATTATATTCTATTTATAATCAAATAAAACAAAACTTTATAAAAAGTATTCTGTTTTATATAAAAAGTTTTCTGTTTTTTACATATAATATAATAATAAAACAAAATTTATCATCATTATTATAATTCACACTATTAATCGACCAGGTCATTCCCAAGAAATAGGGGGCTTTCCAATAAGGATTTCTCCCTATTGGCGCGCAATTAGGTGACCAAACCTCTCCTTGACAAAACTTCTAGACATCGTTAATATTGCAAATAATAATATTAATAACTTTGTTATCTCAATTATTGATTTAATAATATATAAAATATCGACAATAATTGAATCAAACGTGAGATACTATGCAACAATTACTATAGCAATAATTGAACAAAATTGAGTGACTTCTCACGTAAGCATCAGTGATCAATGTCGTGTGCTACTATGCAACCATGCGTATTCTTCGTACTTTTAACAATTTAGTGTTTCAACAATTAACAGTAAAACTTCCGCGTTATTTTAATAAAAATATTTTTGTCATTTTCTCAATTCGATAATAATTCCGTTGTGGGGTCCACCAATGATTGTGCCATCGTACAAATATTCCCTGTTAAAATGAATATTCCCCGACCAATCAAATATTATATAACAACTTGCGTACTTTGTAAAATTTATAAATATTAATCACAACTATAACATTATATCAAATTCACTCCATAATATAAAAAAAATGATATTTATAGAAAATTCATTTTATTCCTAAAAGTTGGGGTCTTACAACCTCCCCTTCTTATGAAATTTCTCCCTCGAAATTAGGGTACGTACCTGGTATGTCGAAGAGGTAAGGATACCTTGATTTCATTTCAGATTCTAACTCCCATGTCATTTTCTCAATATCGTGGTTTCTCCACAAAACTTTGACTTGAGGTATAACCTTAGAGCGTAGAATATGTTCCTTCTTATCCAAGATTTGAACATGAACCTCTTCATACGTTAAATCTTCCACCATTTCATCCGGTTCTAACTCAATAATGTGGTTCGGGTCTTCCATATATTTACGTAACATGGATATGTGAAAAACGTTATGAACACGAGACATACTTGGCGGTAAAGCGAGTCTATAGGCCACAGTTCCTACTCGATCGAGGATTAAAAATGGGCCAATGAATCGAGGATTGAGCTTTTCTCTCTTTCCAAATCTCGTAACTCCTTTCCATGGAGCAACACGTAACAACACATGATCTCCAATATCGAATTCCATGTCCCTTCGATGAAGATCAACATAACTCTTTTGTCGATCTTGTGAGGTTTTTATACGTTGCCAGATCGTTTAAATCTTTTCTGTAGTTATACGTACCAACTCCGGTCCCAACAATGTTGCTTCAACCACCTCATCCCAGCATACTGGAGAACGACACTTTCTTCCATACAACGCTTCGAATGGAGCCATGTCAATACTTGCTTGATAGCTGTTGTTGTAGGAAAACTCCACCAACGGTAAGAACTTGTCCCAACTTCCCTTGAAGTCAAGGACACAGAGTCTTAATAAATCTTCAAGAATTTGAATAGTCCTCTCTGATTGTCTGTCTGTCTGAGGATGATATGCCGAACTAAATTGTAAATCGGTGCCCATAGCTTTTTGCAAACTAACCCAAAATCTTAAAGTGAATCTTGGGTCTCGATCAGAAACTATGGATACTGGCATACCATGCAATCTTACAACCTCGTTTATGTACATACGAGCAAGACGTTCAAGTGTATAAGTTTCTCGTATAGGTAAAGAAGTGAGCAGACTTGGTCAATCTAGCAACAATGACCCAAATTCCATCTATGCCTTGAGAAACCTTGAGAAGAACAGTAACGAAATCCATGGTAATGTGCTCCCACTTCCATTCTGGAATTTCAAGTGGTTGCAATGGACCCTTAGGTACATGATGCTCCGCCTTGACTCGTTGACAAGTTAAACACCTTGAGATGAATTATGTTATGTCTCTCTTCATATTGTTCCAAAAAAATGTATGTCGAAGATCATGATACATTTTGGTACTCCCAGGATGGATTGCAAATGGTGTGTTATGCGCCTCCATCGTAATTTTATACTTTAAATCAGGGTCGTTAGAAACACAAAGTCTAGAGTTGACTCGAAGTATTCCTTCTTCATCGAATTTTGCTTCCGGCATAGCACCTTTTTGCATTTTCTTCCTCATACGCATCAGCTCTAGGTCTGTAGCTTGAGCAACTTTAACTTTATCGATTAAAGTCGGTTCTACTCGTATATTCGCCATCATCACATGGGTCCCTGGAGTCTTTAACTCTATCTCCATCCTTTGTAAGTCATAAAAAATGGGCCTTTGCGTTGATAATATTGCACACGTACCCGCATATGATCTTCTACTCAATGTGTTAGCTACCACATTCGCTTTTCCAGGATGGTATTGGATGGTATGATCATAATCTTTCAACAGTTCAAGCCAACGTCATTGTCTTATGTTGAGTTCCTTTTGAGTGAAAAAATATTTGAGGCTTTTATGATCCATAAAGATCTCCACTTTCTCCCCATACAAGTAATGCCTCCAAATTTTTAGTGCAAAAACTACTGCTGCCAACTCTAGATCATGAGTGGGATAATTCCTCTCATATTCTTTGAGTTGTCGTGAGGCATAGGCTATGACTTTCCCATGTTGCATGAGAACACATCATAACCCTTTGCCTGAAGCATCACTGTAGATGACAAATCTCTCCGAGCCAGATGGTATTGTCAGAACAAGTGCTGAAATAAGTCTCCTCTTGAGTTCTTGAAAACTCTTCTCACATTCTTCGCTCCAACCGAACTTTATATCTTTCCGAGTCAACTGAGTTAATGGAGTAGCAATTCGAGAAAACCCTTCTACGAATCTCCGATAATAACCAGCTAAGCCGAAAAAGCTACGTACTTCGGTCACTGATTTAGGTTGCTCCCAGCTTTGAATAGCTTCAATCTTTGCTGAGTCAATAGATATTCCATGACTTGATACTACATGCCCAAGGAATGCTTCTTCCTCAAGCCAGAACTCGCATTTCTTCAACTTGGCATACAACTTATTTTCACGAAGCTTTTGGAGTATCAGCCTCAAGTGTTGCTCATCATCTTCACGGCTTTTGGAATAAATAAGGATGTCATCAATAAAGACAACCACAAAGTGATCCAAATATTCCTTGAATACTCGGTTCATCATATCCATAAAGGCAGCAGGAGCATTAGTCAATCCAAAAGACATGATTAGGAATTCATAATGCCCGTACCGAGTTCTGAAAGCCGTCTTTGAAATGTCATCGGTTCTAATCTTCAATTGGTGATATCTGGAACGAAGATCGATCTTTGAAAATAATTTGGCACCTTGCAACTGGTCAATCAGGTCATCAATACGTGGCAATGGGTACCTATTTTTGATGGTGACATGATTCAACTCCCGATAATCAATACAAAGTCGCATACTCCCATCTTTCTTCTTCATGAATAGAACAAGAGCACCCCAAGGAGAAGTACTAGGACGAATGAAATCGATGTCTAACAATTCCTACAACTGAGTCTTTAACTCCTGAAGTTCAATAGGAGCCATTCGATATGGGGCTTTGGAAATGGGTTTTGTCTTGGGTTCAGGCCGATACAAAATTCAATTTCATGCTCTCGGGGTAGGCCAGAAGTTCTTCGTGGAATACGTCGGAAATTTATTAACAATAGAAATATCATTCAAAATCGGCGTATTTTTGTTTAAATCATGACATGAGCTAAGAAAGCTTGACATCCGTTTTTCAATAAACGAATAGCTTTATGGCTTGAGATGACAGTGATTGATTTTAATGTTTTGGTTGCTTGAATTCGCATAATAGGTTGGTTAGGGATATGAAAGCTAACAACCTTACAAAAACAATCAATTTTTGCATGATGAGTAGTTAACCAATCAATCCCTAGAATCACATCAAATGCAAGTATTTTCAAAGAAATAAGATCGACAGTTAACGTGCGGGTGCCGATTTGAACTAAATAAGACTTATAAACAGTGGATGTAATGAAGGTTTCTCCCAACGGAGTTTAAACAGATAAGTCAAAGTCTAATTTCTCCTGAGTCAAATTTAAACGTTGAGCGCAAGTAGGAGAAATAAAAGAATGGGTAGAACCGGTATCAAATAAGGTATAGACTTCGCTAGAGTTTATGATAAGCTTACCCGTGATGACCTCGTTCGGGTTCCTTGCTTTCTGGGAGGTCACAACAAACGCTCTCCCTTGAACTACCGACTTTGACTTTTCTAGGATGGCCTTTGGTGCCTCCATCCCAGCTGAACTTGCCTTTCCTGAATGAAAAAATCGAGCTAGGTGACCTTATCTTCCACAATTGTAACACGTTTTGGACTTCTGCGTACAGTTTGGACTGATATGTCCCTCCCCTCCGCATTTGAAGCCTATGATAGGTGGTCGTTCTCCTTCCTTAACAATGGGTGTTGATGCTGACGTCTTTCCATCATTGTTGAATCTTCTCTTCTTGAAATGTCCATTCTTATTGTTTTGGCCATGATTCCCACCGAAGTGGTTACCATTTCTGGCATATTGATTCCCTCCACGCTTATTGTCACCGCTTCGATGACTGTTATCACTGGTATTATCATTTTGCCAGCTGCTCTCTTTTGGTTGGGTTGACTCATTATCGCGCTCCAATAACTGAGCCCTATTAACAACATCTGAATACAAACATAGTTTATGAGAGATAAGATATTGACGTATCTCGGGTTTCAAACCTCTTAGAAACATTTGTGTCATTTTCTCCTCATTATCAACCAAATGGGACGCAAATCGGGACAACTCGGCAAACTTGGCTTTGTACTACGACACAGTCATGTTGTTTTGCTCCAGCTTGATGAACTCTACCTCTTTCATGTGACGAATACTTTCAGGAAAGTACTTGTCGTTGAACAATTCTTGGAACTTCTCCCAAGTCATCTTCAGTGCAGCAGGTTGAGTACGCTTTACAGATTCCCACCAGTAATCTGCCTCTGATCGTAACATGAAGATGGAAAAGGGAACCTTTTGCTCCTCGAAGCATCCCAAGACATCAAATATCTTGTAGATCTTCTTTATCCATGTCTCCGCCTTAAGTGGTTTTGGCTCTCCAAAAAACTCTGGTGGTCCCAGTTCCTTGAATCGCTTTAGTGATGACCGTCAAGAGAGTTGCCAGTGTTTCCACCTACATTTTGGACAGGAGCCACTCTTGCCTGATGTTGCATTAATTGCATAAAGCCTCTAAACATTCCATCGTTCATCATTTGGTCAATGTTGTTGTTTGCATGAGGATTGTCGCCTTCCTGATGCACATTATCCTGATTATTGATCTGTGGAGACTCAACGGTCTCCTATGCTCCATTGCTATTCTCAACATTCTTAGATGTCATTTTCAAATACTGCCACAAAACAAGGGTTAATTAACATATCACATATTATCCCTATACTCTGACCGACCAATTAAATACCAAATAAAATTAGGTAGGTCATACTAGAGAAGGAATTCCCCGTCTCTCCCCTCCTAGTTCTTGTCTCACATCTCAACCAGGGATCATATCCCTAAGCTTTGATACCAACTGTGACGCCCCCAAAATAGGTATACAACACCTATTTTGAGTCGCCAAATACATGGTACAGAATACAAACCTTAAATATATAACATGAGGTGTGAGTTTTAATACAAATATTGTCTTCTAGACAATATTCAAACTCAAAATAAGTCCTCAATACATTTATTATCACACTATTTCATAGAATAGTGAGGACTACTAATACTATCATCTGGACCGTCACTCCGTTCCTCGACTAGTCCCTGCTACATTCTCATTTCCTGAAGAGAATAATGAAAGCAAAAAGGGTGAGCTCAACTGGCCAGTAAGAAATATTATGACTAAGATAATGCAGAATAATTTATCTTTAGTCTTCAACAGTGTTAAACTGATAAAATATAACAAACATCAAGTTTAACTGCAGCGGAACAAGCAATCCATTAGAAGAGTCAAGTAAAAAATAAAATCTACTATCTTCTATGATTTAAAAGGTTTTTCATCACTTTAATCATTTGAGACTCGACAATAAATAATCCACATCATCCACACTTTTACTGACGAGGATATTCATTAGTATCACGACCACAAATTATCCATGCACTACGGGCCAAGGATATTCGTGTTTTCATCAATGGTCATGATCATGCCAACAACTATCCATCAATGCAAAACGGGCCAATGAGGATTTTTACCACATCATTTGTAACTTTACGGTCATGATTATATCTCGAATACTCCTGGTCATAATCATACCAAGTCCATCTATGCACTACTGAATACAGATGACTTTCAACATAATATAAACATGAGGATGATGACAATGACATAATAATTCAATAAAACAAGTTCAAGAATAAATTTTAAAGATTTATAAGTTAATTTATCCTGAACTCAATAATGTCCAAATTGTCAACATGATACTGCATTGTGGACTAAAATTAAAGAATGCTCAGAAGAATATTTCCATGAAAAGATACTGGATGAAGCGCAAATATCCAGGATATTCTACTAATTTCATTGAGTATAGAAGCCAAAACTTTAACCAACTGAGTATAATAGAATATATGAAACTGCAAATGGATTTTCACCCGCCATGCGGTAATCCACGTAGACAGATCATTTCCACAGTTTAATAAGGAATGAATACAAAGGATCATTCACCATGCATGCGGTAATCCACATAGGCGAGTTATTCCAATGAATAATAATAAAGAATGGAACCAGTCATGCATAATCCTTGAAAAGGATATTCCAACGAGAATAATAAAAAAATAGAACCCGGGTTAGGCGTAATCCGCATGCAGACGGGATATTCCAACGAAATAATAAAGAATGGAACCAGTCATGCGTAATCCGCATGCAGACGAGGATGTTCCAATGAATAATAAAGAATGTAATAACAACGAAATTCACGGGCATGCGATAGACCACATGATGTGTTATTCCAATGAAATAATAAAGAATGGAATAACGAAGAATTTCACCATGTATCCTAAGTATTAGCATAAACAGGTTATTCCAACATAATAATAAAGAATGGAATAACAACCCTTATGAGTATATTGAAAGAAAATAACTCTCTTCATGAATACGAAAGAATAATACCCTTACCTTAGAAAGAAGAGTATTATTCTAATTTGGTAGGCGAGGATATTCTTGAAGAAAATTTATCTTGTTTTCTCTACGCTCAAAGCTTCTTAAAACTCTAAAGAAATACGCTCAAGATTATAGAAGAAGAATTCTCTAAATTTACGGTGTGTTTTCAATTCTAACTAAGCATCCTATTTATAGGAGAATGGAAAGGATACTTATGCAATAAAATATAATATATTTTATTTATAAAATATATATATATATATATATTATTTAAAATCTAATAAAACAAATAACTTTATAAAAGTACTCTATTTTATATAAAAAGATTTTACTATGCAAACACTATGCATAATAAAATATATTATATTCTATTTATAATCAAATAAAACAAAACTTTATAAAAAAATTTCTGTTTTATTACATTTAATATAATAATAAAACAAAATTCATCATCATTATTATAATTCACACTATTAATCGACCAGGTCGTTCCCATGAAAGAGGAGGCTTTCCAATAAGGATTTCTCCCTATTGGCGCGCAATTAGGTGACCAAACCTCTCCTTAACAGAACTTCTAGACATCGTTGATATTGCAAATAATAATATTAATAACTTTGTTATCTCAATTATTGATTTAATAATATATAAAATATCGACAATAAGTGAATCAAATAACGTGAGACACTATGCAACAATTACTGTAGCAATAATTGAATAAAATTGAGTGACTTCTCACTTAAGCATCAATAATCAATATCGTGTGCTACTATGCAACCACGCGTATTACTGTACTTTTAACACTGGGTGTTTCAACAGTTAACGGTAAAACTTCCGCCGTTATTTTCATAAAAATATTTTTGTCATTTTCTTAATTCAACAATAATTCCGTTGTGGGGTCCACCAATGATTGTGCCGTTGTACGAATATTCCATGTTAGAACGAATATTTCCCGACCAATCGAATATTATATAACAACTTGCGTACTTTGTAAAATTTGTAAATATTACCCACAACTATAACATTATATCAAATTCACTCCATAATATAAAAAAAATGATATTTATAGAAAAATTATTTTTATTCCTAAAAGTTGGGGTCTTACATTATTTCTGAAATTAATTATTTTATTAAATAAATTGAGAAAATTGGTTTTTAATTATTAAAATACATAATAAATTACTAAAAATTATTTTAAAGCCTAAAAATTAGTTTTTAATAATTTGGAAAATATTTCATTAATATTTAATATTTTTGGAATATTAATTTTATTTAATTTATTTAATTATAAAATTAAATAAATTGTTTAAAAATGATTTTGATACTTGAAAAATCATTTAAAATTATATTATGTTATAAGAAAATATTTTAAGTTATTTTATATAAATTTTAATATTATGTGATGAATTTCATTAATTAATTATATTAGTGATAATTAAGTTATTTAATAAATGTATTAAATAAATTATGAAAATATAATTAATGATTTAAAAATCATATAAAAATGATTTAAAGGTTATAAAAATATTTTAAGTTATAAAATATAACTTTTGATATTTTGTCATGAAAAATATTAATATTTTAATATTAATGATATTAGATTTATTTAATATTTACATTAAATAAATTAGTTTAAAAATGATTTTAATATTAGAAAAATCATTTTAAATGAAAATAAAGAGTTTTAAAATATTTTAAGTTATAAAATATAACTTTCAATATTTAAAGGTAAATTTTATTAATAAATTAATATTAATGATATTTGATTTATTTATTAATTATATTAAATAAATAGTTTAAAAATGATTTTATTGATTTAAAATCATTTAAAAGGATATAAATGAATTAAAAATATTTTAAGTTATAATTAATAACTTTTAATATTTTGGTAAATAATACATTAATATTTAAATATTAATGGTAATTATTTAAAAATGATTTTAAAAATCATTTAAGGGTAATATTAATACTTTAAAAATATTCTAAGTTATTATAAATAACTTTAATATTTTGACAATGGTTTCATTAATAGTGTAATATTAATTAAATATTAATGATAATAGAATTATTTAATATTTAAATCATTTAATAATGATTCCAGTGTTTAAAAAATCATGATAAATTATAATTATTGTTTAATAATTATTATAAGTCATTTATAATGATTTGACCATTGTTCAAGATATATTGAACTACAGGATAGAGTCTTAGACTCAATAAATTATTCGGTAAAGCCGTCGAAACCCCGACATGTTTCAGAAATTGATCTGGACTTAGATAATTTGACTATTTGTGATCCAATGACTGTTAAGCATATGTGACAATGTGATTAGGTAATGTGCTGACTGCAAATAGCAGTACTATGTGTTATGATATGTATTTCTAATCGAACGAATGATCTTATTAATGATAGGGTGCTATATAAAAGATAAAACTAAGTTGCGTATTGTAAGTAGCATACCAGGCAAGTATCCTACCTTTGCATTTACTTTATGCAATGGACATAAGTAAAAAAGTTTAAGAATTATATTATCATTGTGCCAGATTATTAACTCTATTTCTATTGATTATGTATCCGATCATTGTTTGTCAACACGATCTTATATTATAATTCGAGATTTTATTACATTAGTTAATTTCTAAATATGGTTATACAAGTGTCCTCACTTGGATAATCATTATATTTAATCACATGTTGATATATACTTATTAATTTCCCATATGTATATGTTGACTTCAAATCCGTCTAACCTATTTGCTTTGGCTAGACACGAACTTAGAAATATTGTTGAACAAGATAAAACCTTATTATTATCGACCAAATTGTTTTGGTTCTGGATTCCGACTAAGTATGAACATCCGTTACATGGAAAAAATTTTTTGTCGCCTAAAGGCGGATCGGATGAAACGATAATATCGTTCTTGCATGTAGTATTAATCAATACAGAGGCATAACAGATTTGATCACCCCGCCCCATAAGTTATGATGCAGTTTAGAGATGAAGTTACATTTAACCTTTTCAAAAATAGAAAATAATGTTCATAGTCTGTAGACTAATCTCTAGTTATAGTCAGTACGTAGTTTCAAAATTTTGATATAGAATTAATATATTGTTATTATTGGTTCAGCTTACTTCACAACTGTTGATTCGTTGTAGAAGTGTCGTACAAAGAAAATATTTACTTCTTTTAGCTAATATTTATTATTGCTATTACTTGCTGGGCACTCAAATGCTCATCCTTGCTTAATTTAAATATTTTCAGCTAAGTGTGAACAACCAGAAGGTTCAACTAAGAACAAAGGGAAGGGAAAGGTTGCAGAATAAATTGGCGTTATATTATGTAATAATTTGACTTTATTATGATAAGGATTATATATATTATCTATCATGTTATGTAATGAATGTATCAAAGGTTACGTACTTGGGAATAGACTTTGATATTTATGTAAATTAAGTTGAGTATTTATATTATTGTTATTATTATTAGTATTATTCCGTTCATAAAAATGGTATCGTGAAGCACTGAGTTCGGGTTTCAAGTACCTAAATTTGGGGGTGTCACAAATACTATTCACAGGGTACTATTCACAAAGTACTATTCATGGGTATTATTCACAAAGTATTATTCCCGGGTACTATTCACGAAGTACAATTCACAGGGTACTATTCACTTAGGTACTATTCACCCGGGGTACTATTCATAATAAAATTGATTTTTTTTTGTTCAAATTATTTTTGTTAAAATATTATTCTTGAATTTTACTCCATAAAGTAGTATCATGTTGAAAATTTGGACATTATTGAATTCTGGATAAATTAAATTATAAATCTTTAAAAATTTATCATTTGTTTTCTTTTAATTGAATTCTTATATCATTATCATCATCCTCATGCTTATATTGTGATGAAAGTCATATATGGCTTACGTGCATAGATGGACTGTCGATTGGTATGATTATGACCACGGATTATTCAGTATAATCATGACCGTAATGTTATAAATGATGTGGTAAAAGTCCTCATTGGCCCGTAGTGCATTGATGGACAGTGGTTGGCATGATCATGACCATTGGTGAATACACGAATATCCTTGGCCCAAAGTGCATGGATAATTCGTGGTCGTGATACTAATGAATATCATTGTCCGTAGTGCAAGGATGATTCGATGATATGGATGATTTATTAATCTGAGTTTCAGTGATAAAATTGATGACAAACTTTTAAATCATAGAAGATAGTAGATATCATGATCTACTTGACTCTTCTAATGGATTGTTTGTTTCGCTGCAGTTAAACTTGATGTTTATTGTATTTTATCAGTTTAACACTGTTAAAGGCTAACGATAATTTTTTTTGCATTAACTTAGTCATAATATTTTTTACTGGGCTAGTTGAGCTCACCCTTTTGATTTCATTGTTCTCTTCGAGAAATGAGAACGTAGCTGGGACTAGTCGGGGAATGGAGTGATGATCCGAGATGGTTGTTTTAGCAGTCCTCACTATTTAGTGTGATAATAAATGTAATGAGGATTGAATTTGAGTTTGGATATTGTCTATGAGACAATATTCATGTAAAAACTCTCAGCTCATGTTGTATAATTAAGTTTGTATTTGTATTCACTACCATGTATTTGCTGACCCAAGATGGGTGATGTATACCTATTTTGGGAGCGTCACAATAAATAAGTTATAACTTATGTAAAGTATGTGATTTAATAGATATACATTATTATATGTATATATGCATACCCATTTTATAGAAGGAATTAAAAAGGAAAGTTACATAACCTAATATACACATTAGGTATGAGAATTAAATAACCTAAGGGTTATAGTGATTAAAGAATGCTAGTATTTAATAAGTATACTTAGTATGCAAATTTTAAGAGATTCATTTTATATATCTCGACTAACTAATTCTTAACTCAATTTAAGCAAGTCTAATTGGGTTATAGAAATTAAAATGAAAGGTTATTTATTTAAATTCCAAATGAGTGGAATGAGAACCTTAATTAAATAAATAAGGTAAGATAAAAATTTGGTGTTGAAACCTTGAATTATTATAGACATGGCCTAATGATTTAATTTAGAAAGCTCAAGTAATTATTCTAGTAACCCAAACTTAACCCAACTTGGGAGGGGCTTGTTAGTCATTATACTAAGCAAATATGGGCAATAAAAATAAACCAAAATTGGTGGAAAATGAGCCATATTTTCGGCCACTAGGGGAAGAGAAGCCTATGTGATGTTAATCATTACATTATGTGTTACTCCACCATTTAGCCAATTGTTTATTAAATTGTGCAAGTAAAATAAAAGATAAGGAGGAGAGAGGAAAGTGTTGGGCAAATTGATGATACATACATAAGGTGTATCTAAACTACTTCACCAATACCGATTACCATTCCATTTTAACTATGTAAGAATTACTTTACCTTTTACTTTCTCTCTCCACTAAAAGAAAAGTAAAAGAAGTTGTAAAGTCCCCAAATTCGGGTACTTGAAACCCGAACTCGTTGCTTCACGATACCATTTTTATGAGCAGAATAATACTAATATTAATAACAATAATATAAATATTAAACTTAATTTATATATCAGAGTCTATTCTCAAGTACGCAACCTTTAAACATTCATTACAATTCATGATAATAAATAGATATCAATCTTATGTTAATAAAGTCTAAGTATTACATAAGATAGCATAGAACTCATTCAACAACTTTCCCTTTTCCTTTGTTCTTGGCCGAGCCCTCTAATTGTTCATACTTAGCTGAAAATATTTAAATTAAGCAAGGATGGGCATTTGAGTGCCCAGCAAGTAATAACAATTATAAATATTAGATGAAAGGATTAAATGTTTTCTTTGTACTACCCTTCTACAACAAACCAATAGTTGTGAAGTAAACTGAACCGATAATAATAACATAATAACTCTATATCAAATTTTTGAAAGTACGTACTGACTATAAATAGGGTTAAGGTGACATACTATAAACATTGTTTTCAATTTTCAAATAGGTTTAACAAAACTTCATTCGCAAACCATCATAACTTACAGGCACGGGGGGTGATCAGCCCGTTATGCCCTGTATTGATCGATACTACATGCAAGAACGATATTATCGTTCACTCTGTCCGCCTTGGGAGCATAAAAGTTTTCCCATGTTCGGGATGTTCATACTTAGTTGGGAATCCGAACCAAAATAATTTGATTAGATACAAAAAGGTTTATCATATTCAATGATATTTCTAAATCTATGTCTAGCTGATCAAATAGCTTAGACGACTTTTACTTACTGTATACATACTAGCAATCAATAGGTATATATATATATATATATATATATTATCAACATGTGATTAAATACAATAATTATCCAAGTAGGGACACTTGTATAACCATAATTAGAAATTAACGAACATAATAAATATTTGAATAATAATATAATACCATGTTGATAATCAATGATCGGATATAATATATATTGCAATAGGGTTATAATCTGGTACAATAATAATATAATTCTGAAACTGTCTTACTCATGTCCATTGCATAAAGAAAATGCAAAGGTAGGATACTTGCCTGGTCTGCTGCTTACAATACGCAACTTAGTTTTTATCTTTTATATAACAACCTATCAGTAATAAGATCATTTTACTGATTAGAATAATATATCGTAACACATAATACAGTTTATTGCAGTCAGCACATTACCTAATCACATTGCCACACATATTTAACAGTCATTGGATCACAAACAAACACGTATCTAATCAAATTACCTAAGTCCAGATCAATTTCTGAAATATGTCGGTGTACCGACGACTTTATTGGGTAATTATCGAGTCTAAGACTCTATCCTATAGTTCAATAACTGAAAGTATCAGTCATATAATTTTTAATTGACTTATAATAATTTTTAAATAATTATTATAATTTATTATGCTTTTTCAAACGCCTGAATCATTATTAAATGATTTAAATATTAAATAATTCTATTATCATTAATATTTAATTAATATTAAACTATTAATGAAACCATTGCCAAAATATTAAAGTTATTTATAATAACTCAAAATATTTTTAAACAATTTATATTACCCTTAAATGATTTTTAAAACATTTAAAATCATTTTAAATAATTACCATTAATATTAAAATATTAATGTACTATTTATCAAAATATTAAAAGTCATTAAGTATAACTTAAAATATTTTTAATTCATTTATATCCTTTTAAATGATTTTTAAATTAATAAAATCATTTTTAAACCATTTATTTAATATAATTATTAAATAAATTTAATATCATTAATATTAAATTAATATCATTAATATTAAATTATTAATAAAATTATCCTTTAAATATTAAAAGTTATATCTTATAACTTAAAATATCTTTAAACACTTTATTTTTATTTAAAATAATTTTTATAATATTAAAATCAGCTTTTAAACTAAATTATTTAATATAATTATTAAATAATTCTAATATCATTAATATTGAATTAATTAATCAAATTTACCTTTAAATATTGAAAGTTATATTTTATAACTTCAAATATTTTTAAATACCTTATTATTATTTAAAATAATTTTTAATATAATAAAATCATTTTTTATTTATTTATTTAATTCATTTATTAAATAAAAAAGTATCATTAAAATTAATTTATTAATGAATTTCATCACAAAATATTAAAAATCATTAAAAATATTAAAATAACTTAAATAATTTTTCAAGTATTAAAATAATTTTTAAATAATTTATTTAATATAATAATTAAATAAATTAAATACCTTTAATATTTCAAAAATATTAATTATTTATGAAATATATTAACAATTATTAAAAACTAATTTTCAAACTTTAAAATATTTTTTAGTAATTTAATTTGTATTTTTAATAATTAAAAACTAATTTTCTATAATTATTTAATAAAAATATAATTTTCAGAAATTAAGTGTCGCTAAAGACTGCCTATAGCAACAGAACCGTCGTTATAGGTGTTCTTCATGTTCTTCATCAAACCTAGAACATTCATGTCAGTGAACGAGTGACCAAGTTTGACCATGAATCATTTACTGTGTATTGAGTTTCTGGGATACCTATTGATCTGATATTGTAGTGTTAGTGTAGCACTACAAGTATTAATCAAGTTCTGGGTCAGATTACGACATACATGCAAGATATGAAAGCTCAAACTATCTGTCAGAACTGTTCTTCGTTTTCTAGGTTACCCAGAAAACAAGATCAGTTCGACTGATCACTTTTGGGCTTCCACAACTTGCTTTCTATGTTATGTTATAGTGATCTAATGGTTTTAATGTGTAGCCAGCATGACAAGGAAGAGATTTAATACATTAAATCACCAAAACAACAACAGATCAAACACATATAAGCTGGTCAAACCATGTCAGACAACATGTTCAAGCGTTTTCTGGGTTACCCAGAAAACAGCTTTCATGTTCGTCCGGCTTGGTTTGACCGTCCACTACGATCTACCTATTTGATTATTAGCATATTTTAAGGCATAAACATGTAGTATAACCTACATACTACAACTTAGATGCATCAACAAAAACAAAACAACTAATAACTGAAAGATCTGGGCCCATGAACTTGCTGTCAGAGCTTTTTGGGCAAGTTCATGGCTGCCCAGATTTCAACCAGTCAATGCCGGTCAACGTGGTTTGACCACGAATAACTTGTAATTTGGACCCGATCTAAGCCTGATTCTTGATCCAGATCAAAGAGCACATAACAGACTACATATCTAAAACAGTTAACAACCAAAAAACATAAACCGAGAAAGATCTACAGCCTCTGACATTCATTGTCAGAACACAAAACAAAATTTTTCTAGATTTTATAAAACTTCAATTTTGAGTATCTAGATGTTATGGATCCACTATGTACCAACCCGGATCACTTAGTTACACATCATACAACATATTTTAACATTAAAACATAACTTTTAACACAAGATTAAAGATCAGAATATAGCTAGGGTTTTTATACCTTCTATGATCAATTCTGATTCTAGGCAACTAATTTTGTTGTATGCATAGTGGGGCTGGTTTTATGACTGATAAAGCAAAGAAATTTTGTGGGTTTTGAGTTGAGAGAGTCAAGGATGAGAGTTGTGAAAAAATTAAGTTAGCAAATAATTTTTCTCTCTCTCCAATCTATATATATAAATCTTAGATGCATGAATTGGCTAATATTGCTTGATTTGCTGGAGATTTTGGTCACATGGGTTGGTTAGATTAGGTCACCAACTCTAACACTTGTCAAACCTTGCAATTTACATAATAAAGAAATGTCAAAAAGGGTATTTTGGTCTTTTTACTCACAAATTTAATGGCAAACTTGTAACTTAGCAAACCCTTAGGGTTTAACCCTTAGAGTTTATCCCTAAGGTTTATCACAAAAATGGTAGGATTTTTATTTAGGGTTTGTACAAAAATAAAATTTTAGTTTCTAAAATTTGTAATTAGGGTTTCCTTAATTAGATTAGATTTTCTAATTACATTATACAAAAACATTAGTGTTTTAAAATTTACTAATTATAATTAACCTTGTTAATTTAGCAATTAGTGTTTACCATTTACCATTTAGGGTTTATAATTTAAATATTAGGGTTTCTAGAAATTAATATTTCTAAATGTTAATTAGGGTTTACCTAATTAATCATAAAATCATATAACACAGTTATATAATAGTCTCAAACTCATAATTGAGTTTCAAATTAGGGTTTCCATTTGGCAATTAACTCAATTATTATTTAAGGTTTCTAATTTTAGAAATTAGGGTTTTAATTTACAATTAGGGTCTCCTATAATTAGGGTTTTCCTAATTAGCATCAAATCTTTATAATACACAACATAAATCATATAACACAGTCATATAACAGTCTTGAATTTCCCAATTGAATTTCAAAATAGGGTTAAACAAATTAATGCTAGGGTTTGATCATAATACACCATAATTGACTAACTATTATCAATACGTACATACAGTACATAGTTATAGCACTAAAAAATCAAAATATAATTAATATTATATTATTATTCTTATTCCCAAATCAAAATCTAAAATTAGGGTTTGGATTCCATATCTGATTTATCTTACATATTTAACATTATTAATTAAGTTAAAAATAATTAACTTAATTAATCTAACATAAATTCAGTATAATTAAATAATTATTATAATAATTCTAAAAATCATTTCATATATTAATTAAATAATATATAATTATATTTTCATGGAAAATAATTAATAAAAGCATTTCTACTATAAAATTAATTATTATAAGAATATAATTTATAATGATCAATAATTCTAACATAAAATTATTTGTAAATATTTAATGTAATAAATAAATTTTTATTTATCACATAATTACATACGATTTGTCTTATACATATTTCCCATATTTATTTTAATAATAAAAAAAATTATACGCAAAATTTCTAATTTATTTTTATAGAAAATCTTGGGTTATTACATTCACCCTCCCTTATAAAGATTCTGTCCCCGGAATCACCGTTTTAAAACCTATACATATAAGGGTACATAGCATACACAATCATTGCAAGTAGATCGACCAACTTTGATCGAATTGATCTTTAACTATTCACATAAAGCTTATCTATCTGATTCCTCCTTCAAAATTTCTTTATAAAATAATTTACTATATATATAAAAATCATGTATATAAAAAAAATGTTATACGAATAATACTTGGAGTTCCATTGCCAGCTGCCACCGTATCCTGGACCATCATGTTGAAGACCCTTGCTGTTGATTTTGTTGGCTTGCTTGATGACGTTGGTCCTGTGATTGCTAAAGTCCCGTTACCCTTGCCAGTAGTCACACTTCCTGCCTCCATCCTTCTTTTCAGACAATCCTTCACCTTATGCTCCATCGACCCGCATAGAAAACACCCACTGTTCATCCTAGGATTGGGGCAGTTAGGAGAGATATGGCCCTCCTACCCGCACTTGTAGCATACAAACTTCCCCTTTAGACATTCACCTGTATGGTTCTTTCCACAATTCTTACACGGTACCACCTACTTCTTCACACCTTCTTGTTTCACCTGGACATTGCCAAAATAGTTCCCCTTCCTCTTGCTACTACCACTTCTACTTCCACTATTAATTTCTGCCTTCTCAGCTCCTTCGACCTTACCTTTGTTCTCCTCTCCTTGTTGTAGAGGCTAATGGCCTCACTCCCCTTCTCGGCTATGATAGCCTTTTCCATAAGTGCTGTAAATGTAGGAATTTGCAACACCGCCACCTTGTTATAGAGCCAGGTTTTTAATCCCAGCTCAAACCTTCTTGCTTTACTAGCCTCCGTATTAACTTGATGTGGAGCGAACCTAGCCAACTCATTGAACTTTGAGGCATACTTCGCAACCGTCAAATTCTCCTGCTTCAACTCTAAAAATTTCACCTCCATCCTAGCCAGCATACTAGATGAAAAATAGTTTTCGAAAAACAAGGTCTTAAACCTATCCCATGTAACTACACCTTCTCTTGCCCTTGCCTGATTTGCTTTCCACCAAAAGTTTGCCTCCCCTTTCATCATGTAGGTGGAAAAAGCGCTCTTTTGCCTCTCATCTACCCTAGCTATTACAAATGCCTTTTCGATTTCTTTAACCCAAGTTTGGGCTTCAACAGGGTCAATTGTCCCTTTGAATTCGGGTGGTCCTACAGCCTTGAAATCTTTAAAGTTTTCCAAGCGATTATCCAACTGATTTCCTGCAGCTGGCATTCCTTGTTGCATAGACTGGGCTACCATGTTTGCAAAGTGTCGCATTGGGTCTGCTTGTTGTTGTCCCTCAGCGTTGTTGACAGATTCTTCTGCCCTTTGATTTCGAGTTTGTCGTCTTGGCGACATTATCTGATTAAATAAAACACAATTTATTCTTTATTAACTTACATTCTAAACCTTATCGCATAAGTTTAATATATTAAACTTGTTTCATTACTCAAATTTAGGTTCATATTCATTCAACGATTTCAAAATACTTTACATAGCACATACTACTTTAAACATCAATTATCCCTTTGTGACTACAAAAGTCAGGATTTACAACCTTGATTAATACAAAGTTGGGAACATTACATTACACAGACATAATTATCATATATATTACATTAAACATACCTACACAACAGAACCTATACTACATATTTACTACGCCTTTTTCTTGGACAACCTTTCGCCTGATGACCTTCTATTCCACAGATAAAATATGCACCTGGTTTATAGTCGGGACAATACAGATTGGTATGTCCCTCATAGCCGCAGAGGTAACATATCTTTTTCCATTTCTTCTTATCGAATTTTCCTAAGTCATGGTCTTCTATCTTTCTTTTCCCCTTATTGCGGACTGCACATGATGTGACGCCCCCAAAACAGGTCCATTCCACCCAACCCATTCTGAGTCGCCAAATACATGGTAGTACGAAATAACTACAACTTCAATAATACAAATGTCGTGTGAAATACGACAATACATACTGTGAGTTTAAATACGATATTGTCGCCTGCACAATATCCACCTAAATAAATTCCCATCATAATTATTGATACATTATTTTACAAAATGGTGAGGACTACTAAACAACTCTCTCTAGAACCTTCATTCCATACCCAGGACTCGATCCTCGCTATGTTCTCACCTCCCGAGAAGAAAATGGAACAACAAGGAAAAGGGTGAGCTCAACTAGCCCAAGAAAGAATATTATGACTAAGATAATATACAACAAATTATCGTTAGTCTTCAACAGGAAAAATCTAATAGAATACAATAGACAACAAGTTTTAGATCAACAAATGCGTGAAAAACAATCCATTAGAAGGGTCACGTGAGAAAGAATTCTCTTGTCTTCTAAGGTTTAAAAGTCCATCATCAATATTTTATCCTCAGAACAACAATCAATATTCATCTTTGCACTACAGGGCAAAGATATTCATTTAAATCACCAATTGGTCATGTTCATCTCAACACTGTTCATCTTTGCACTATAGGCCAAAGATATTCATCGATTAATCGTTCATCTTTGCTCTGAGCCAAAGATATTCATCAAGTATCACCATTAAGGACCGAGGATGATGAAAATATTTTTAAGAACGAATCCAAAGGTGAGATAGAAGGACAAATATTAGGGATTCGCACAACGGTTTATCCAAGATCGATAATACTTCATAATAAACGATTTTGAAGCGTAACTCAAAAATAACGATCAAAACATGGATACAATCAAAGATAGTAGCCAAAATAGACATCTTGGACAAAAGAAAAATTTTCATTTTTTAAATTGAATAATCTTCAAATGATTCGTGAATAGTCCGTATACGTGAATAAGAACTTCAGACACAACAAGTTCCAAATTTGATAAAAGTTCAACAAAGATTTTGGCATAATGATATTGAAGAAAATAATATCATTTATGAAAGAAATAACATCCTTTACCTCAAAATAACCGTATTTCCGATCGTATTTTCAGTATAGTCTTGTGAAACTTTCATAGTATATAGCAACACTCAAAGTATACTCACAAGAATACGCCGATAATATAGAGAGAAAAAGAGAAAAACTTAGTTTACGGTGTGATTTTCAATTCTAACTTAGCCTCTATTTATAGGAAAATGTTAGAGCGTCGAAGGAGACTAAATAATAAATTAATATTATTTATTAAACACATTTCCTCGCATGCTTACCTACAAATTCAGCCACCAGCCATCCTTGACTCAAATTAGCAGCCCACATGTGTTAGAATAAAAGTGGGTCCCACCCATAATTTAATAAAAATTATTTTATTTTCCGAAACTTCAATAATTCGTTGGAAATAGCTCGGTTATCAGAAAAATTCAAAACTCACGACTTTCCATGGGAAATTCCATTCTCTACAACTTTGTAGAAGAAAGTTTTTCCAAATTCCAAACATAAATTGACCAAAATCCATAAACGGGCGATTTTATAGTCTATAATAAATTTTCGGTCAAGAATTGTGTCCACCGACACACAAAACATGTGTTAAACATTTAATGCCACAAAATACTCTACCTCCTCATATACTCATATATCCCACATTCATTGTAAAAATATCATCGTTAATATATTATTAAAATAATATATTTAAATGAATTATTTTATCAGAAAAAGATAAAATATTAATTTTCAACAATTGTCACATTAAAAATTTTCTCCATCTATATCAATATAAAATCAATATTTTCTCATCATATATAAATCAATAATTAATTATTCACAAATAATATTACAATATCACAATATTGACAACCAGTAGCCCCGGGAGAAGGGGCTTTCCAATAAGGATTTCTCCTTCTTTGAGGCGCAATTAGGTGACCAAACCTCTCCTTAGGCATGAACTTTCTAGACATTGCCAATAATGTTATCCGATAATATTATTCAAATAATATGAATTATTGCTTCGATAATGAAAATACTTGTAATGACAATTATTGAAACAACAACAATATAAAATATCAACGCAAAGAATTATTGAATCAATAAAATAAAATAATGAATAGTAATTCATCAGAACCATTATTGAGTAAGCCTTTCTTATATGCGAATCAATAATTCAACAATCTTTGTCATGCAATACCGTGTGCTACATCTTGTGCGACCCACGCGTATTAATCAGTATTTTAACCACCGGGTAATCCAACAATATTAAATTCAAGCAACAACTACATCGTTATTTATAAAAACACATACTTGTCGCTTTTCCTCATCCGAGCAGATTATTCTCATTATGGGGCCCACAAATGATCACTACTTGGCAGTAAATGATATATTCCCGAAAAAAAAAGAATATTTCACGACCAAACGAATATTCCCAAAATAATAATGAATATTTTATAACCACTTGCTTATTTTGTAAACTTTGCACATTTCACCCATAACCAAAGCATTATATCAAATTACCACTTTATTAATCAAGAATAATAATTAGAGGAAATTCGATTTTTATTTATAAAAATTTGGGGTCTTACAACCTCCCCTCCTTATGAAATTTCGTCCTCGAAATTGACGTCGACGACTACAGTGTATCGAAAAGATGAAGATACCTCGCTTTCATTTCCTTTTCCAACTCCCGGTCATTTTCAATAGCATGGTTTCTCCACAAAACTTTAACTTATGGTATGACCTTCAGACGTCGAATGCACATGCTTCTTCCTATCCAAAATCTTGACAGTACCTCTTAAATGCGTTAAGTCTTCACTATCTCGTCTGGTTCGACTCAATGATGTTATTCGGTCGTCCACATATTTACGTAACATCGGTACGTAAAAAATGTTATAAACACGCGACCTACTTGGTAGTAAAGCGAGTCTATAGGCCACAGTTTCTACTCGATCGAGAATGAATTAATAAATCGAAGGTTTGAGCTTTCTTCTCTTCATTGACTCTTACTTCTAGAATAACGCCTTCTTGCACCTTCTTCTTTATATTCATCAGCTTCAGGTCTGTAGCTTGAGCGGCTTTAACATTATCGATTAAAGTCAATTCTACTCGTATATCATCACGTGAGTCCCTAGAATCTTTAACTCTATCTTCATCATTTGTAATTTATACGAGATGAGTCTTTGACAATATCGTACTCGTACTCGTATACGATCTTTTACTCAACACGTCAGCTACCACGTTAAACTTTTCCGTGATGGTATGGTCGAACATGTGCCGAAATGAGTCTCTTCTTAAGTTCTTCGAAGCTCTTCCCACATTCCATGCTCCATTCGAATTTTGTATCTCTACGAGTCAGCTGAGTTAATGGACTAGCGATTTGAGAAAATCTTTCCATGAATCTCCGATAATTACCAACTAAGCCTAGAAAGCTACGTATTTCGATTACTGACTTAGGTTGCTCTCAACTGTAACTCATATCCCAATCTTGGTAGCACGTCACAATGACACCTATCGGTTTACTATTGCATTTAATATGGCGTCCCCTACGAGAGAGTCCGGCTTCTTGTATTCCACAAAGGAAGTCACCAAATAAAGGCTCGGTACTAACTCTTTATACTTGGGTTTTAACTCCTCGAGTTCAATAGAGCCATTCGATATGAGATTTTAGAAATGGGTTTTGTACCGGGGTTCAAAGTCGATACAAAATTCAATATCACACTTTGGGAGTAAGCCAAGAAATTCTTCAGAAATACGTCGGAAATTCACTAACAACAAAAATATCATTCAAATCGGCGATTATTGTTCAAGTCCATAACATGGCTAAGAAAGCTTGACATTCGCTTTTCAATAAACAAATAGCTTTGTGGTTTGATATGACGATGTTTGACTTCAATGGTTTGGTTGCTTAAATTCAATAACGGAGTTTGCTTAGGAATATGAAAACTAACAACCTTACAAAAGCAATCAATTTGGCATGATGAGTAGTTAACCAATCAATCCCTAAAATCACATCAAAAGCAAGTATCTTTAAAGAAATAAGGTCAACAGGTAATGTGATGGTGCCAACCTAAATCAAGCAAGATTTCCAAACAACGGATGTAATGAAAGTTTCTCCTAACGGAGTCTCCATAAATAGGTCAAAGTCTAATTTCTCCGTAGTCAAGTTCAACCGTTGAGCGCAAGCAAGAGAGATAAAAGAATGGGTAGAACCGGTATCTAGTAAGGTATAAACTTCGCAAGAATTTATAATTAACTAACCTGCTAACTTCGTCGTTCGGGTTCGTATTTTGACAGTCACGACAAACGCTCTTCCAAGAACCGGCATTTTCGACTTATCCGGATGTACTTGGAATCACCACTTCCGCTAAACTTGGTTTCGCTATAGTACAATCTCGAGCGATGTGGCCTTCTTTTCCACAGTTGTAACATACCTTGGAATGTTGTGGACAGTTTGGGCTGATATGTCCCTCCTTCCCGCATTTGTAACATACGAACGGTGGTCTTTCTCCTCCCTTGGAACCAGTTGCTACTGGCGCTGACGTCTTCACATGGTCGTTGTTGAATCTCCTCTTTTTAAAATCTCCTCCCGACTCGCTTCTTCTATTTTCATGGCCACGATTACCACCAGAGTGGTTACCGCCTTTGTCCGTATTCTTTCCTCCTCGCTGGTTATCATCGTTCTGATGACTACCCTGGTTGTGGTCCCTCGGTTGAGTATACTCACTATCTCGCTCTAATAACTGAGCCTCATTTTACAACATCCTAATATAGAGAAAATTTATGAGAAATGAGGTATTGACGAATTTCGAGTTTTAGACCCCTCGTAAACATACGCGTATACGCTCCTCATTCTCCACCAAATGAGGTGCAACACAGATAACTCTGCGAACTTTGCCTCGTCTTCGAGACACCGCTATGTTGTTCGTTCGAATCTAATAAACTCTACCTCCTTCATATGACGAATACTTTCTGGAAAGTACTTGTCATTGAACGATTCAAATCTTTCCCAAGATATGTTAAGTGCATCTGGTCAGGTACGCTTCACGATTCCCACCAAGAATCAGCTTCACCACGAAACATAAAGGTGGCGAATGGAACCTTCATTCCTCCGTGCACCCCAAGACATCGAATATCTTGGTAATTTGCTTGACCCACGCTTTCGCTTTGATCGGATCCGGCTTTCCATGGAAATCTGTGGTCCCAACTCTTTGAATTGTTTGGTAGTGACAAACCGCTACTTATCATTTCCACCAGTATTTTGTACACGAGTCTCCTCGTCTCGATTTTTCATGAACCGCAAAAAGCTTCTAAACATCCCGTCGTTCATCATCTTGCTTTCGATTGGCGTTGTTCACGGGAGGAACATTGCCACTGTTGCACGCTCTCCTCGTTGGTGAGTACCCAAGGCGGCGTCTCCACGGTCTCATTTACTCCAACTCATTAATATTCTCGATCGACATTCTCAAATCATCATAAAACAAGGGTTAATTAAACAAATTAACATGTCACATAATATCCCTATATTATGACTTGACCAACAAATAAGCTTAGGTAGGACACACTAGCGAAGGATTTACTCATCTCTCCCCTCCTAGTTCTATTCCCCGATCTCCGCCAGAGATAATATCCCTAAGCTCTGATACCAACTGTGACGCCCCCAAAACAGGTCCATTCCACCCAACCCATTCTGAGTCGCCAAATACATGGTACAGAAATAACTACAACTTCAATAATACAAATGTCATGTGAAATACGACAATACATACTGTGAGTTTAAATACAGATATTGTCGTCTAGACAATATCCACACGTAAATAAATTCCCATCATAATTATTGATACATTATTTTACAAAAATGGTGAGGACTACTAAACAACTCTCTCTAGAACCTTCGTTCCATACCCCGACTCGATCCTGCTATGTTCTCACCTCCTGAGAAGAAAATGGAACAACAAGGAAAAGGGTGAGCTCAACTAGCCCAGTAAAGAATATTATGACTAAGATAATATACAACAAATTATCGTTAGTCTTCAACAGGGAAAAATCTAATAGAATACAATAGACAACAAGTTTTAGATCAACAAATGCAATGAATAAAGAATCCATTAGAAGAGTCACGTGAGAAAGAATTCTACCGCCTTCTAAGGTTTAAAAGTCCATCATCAATATTTTATCCCTCAGAACAACAATCAATATTCATCTTTGCACTACAGCCAAAGATATTCATTTAAATCACCATTGGTCATGTTCATCTCAACACTGCTCATCTTTGCACTATAGGCCAAAGATATTCATCGATTAATCGCTCATCTTTTGCACTACAGCCAAAGATATTCATCAAGTATCACCATTAAGGACCGAGGATGATGAAAAATATTTTTAAGAACGAATCCAAAGAGATAGAAGGACAAATATTAGGGATTCGTATAACGGTTTATCCAAGATCGATAATACTTCATAATAAACGATTTTGAAGCGAACTCAAAAATAACGATCAAAACATGGATACAATCAAAGATAGTAGCCAAAATAGACATCTTGGACAAAAAGAAAAATTTTTATTTTTCTATTGAATAATCTCAATGATTAGTGAATAGTCAAGAGTATCGTGAATAGTAACCCCGACACAACAAGTTCCAAATTTGATAAAAAGTTCAACAAAGATTTTGGCATAATGATATTGAAGAAAATAATATCATTTGAAAAGAAATAACATCCCTTACCTCAAAATAACCGTATTTCCGATCAGATTTTCAGATATAGTCTTGTGTAAACTCGCAGACCGTATAGCAACACTCAAAGTATACTCACAAGAATACGCTCGATAATATAGAGAGAAGAGAGAAAACTTAGTTTCGTGTGATTTTCAATTCTAACTTAGCCTCTATTTATAGAAAAATGTTAGAACGCATGAAGGAGACTAAATAATAAATTAATATTATTTATTAAACACATTTCCTACGCATGCTTACCTACAAATTCAAATGCACCACCCATCCTTGACTCAAATTAGCGACCACATGTGTTAGAATAAAAGTGGGTCCCACCCATAATTTAATAAAAATCATTTTATTTTCCAAAACTTCAATAATTCATAGAAAATAGCTCGGTTATCAGAACTTTGTCGAAGAAAGTTTTTCCAAATTCCAAACAGAAATTGACCAAAATCCATAAACGGACGATTTTATAGTCTATAATAAATTTTCGGTCAAGAATTGTGTCCACCGACACACAAAACATGTGTTAAACATTTAATGCCACAAAATACTCTACCTCCTCATATACTCATATATCCCACATTCATTGTAAAAATATCATCGTTAATATATTATTAAAATAATATATTTAAATGAATTATTTTATCGAAAAAGATAAAATATTAATTTTCAACAATTGTCACATTAAAAATTTTCTCCATCTATATCCATATAAAATCAATATTTTCTCATCATATAAATCAATAATTAATTGTTCACAAATAATATTACAATATCACAATATTGACAACCGTGAAGTTCCTGTGAAAGAGGGGGCTTCCATAAGGATTTCTCCTTCATCAAGCGCAATTAGGTGACCAAACCTCTCCTTGAGATGTAACTTTCTAGACATTGCCAATAATGTTATCGATAATATTATTCAAATAATATGAATTATTGTTTCGATAATGAAAAATACATGTAATGACAATTATTGAAACAACAACAATATAAAATATCAACGCAAAGAATTATTGAATCAATAAAATAAAATAATTGAATAGTAATTATCGTAACCATTATTGAGTAAATACGCTTCTTATGTATTTAATCAATAATTCAACAATACTGTAATACCGCTGGTGTACTCTTTATGCAACCACGCGTATTACTCGTATTTTAACCACCAGGTAATCCAACAGTGTTAACGGTAACAACTACGTCGTTATTTATAAGAACACATACTTGTCGTTTTCCTCATCCGACAGTTATTCTGTTATGGGGCCCACAAATGATCGCGCCCCATCGCATTTGATATTCCCGACAAAAAAAGAAATTCCACGACCAAACGAATATTCCCCGACAATAATGAATATTTTATAACCACTTGCTTATTTTGTAAACTTTGCACATTTCACCCATAACCAAAGCATTATATCAAATTACCACTTTATTAATCAGGAATAATAATTAGAGGAAATTCAATTTTTATTTATAAAAATTTGGGGTCTTACACATGATATGTTACTTGTGGCTCCCATTTGATCAATTTGGATTTTAAGATTATCTTGTTCTTCCATTATTTCTAGTAAGGCTTTTCGCAATTGACTATTTAGCAGCTTTTCTATTTCCCACAGCTTTTCCAGAGAAGAAACCTTGTTCCTCAGATCCTGCACCTCCGTTGATGCTTGTTCAGCTTCAACTTTAGTGTCTAAATCACTATCTGTCAATTCCACCATTTTCGGATCTGGTACTATATTTTCTACAATAACCCCCTCCTCAGAGTTGTTTTCATCGTGAGCCTCTATTTCATCTATTGGCTTCGATATTAGCTCGGGTGTATGGATTTGATCATTCTCCATGCTATAAGCATATAACAAGCCTTTTCCTCCTGACATCTACACACATAAATTATCCTGATTAGCATATAGTATATACACACAACAAATTATAGTTTTATATAAGTTATCTTTTATTTTATTTGACAATGAATTTATCCAATTCATCTCTTTTTAAACTCTATATGAGCTATTTATATTTTTAACGTTTCTCTCTGTCCTAAGGTTATAGCCTAAGGTCTACCCCACCTAAGGTTTCTAACCCTAAAGCTCTGATACCAACTTGTAAAGCCCCCAAATTCGGGTACTTGAAACCCGAACTCGGTGCTTCACGATACTATTTCTATGAGCGGAATAATACTAATAATAATAACAATAATATAAATATTAAAATAATTTACATATCAGAGCCTATTCCCAAGTATGCAACCTTTAAACATTCATTACAATTCATGATAATAAATAGATATCAGTCTTATCTTAATAAAGTCTAAGTATTACATAAGATAGCATAGAACTCATTCAACAACTTTCCATTTTCCTTTGTTCTTGGTCGAGCCCTCTGGTTGTTCACACTTAGCTGAAAACATTTAAATTAAGCAAGGATGAGCATTTGAGTGCCCAGCAAGTAATAACAATTATAAATATTAGCTGAAATGATTAAATATTTTCTTTCTACTACCCTTCTACAACAAACCAATAGTTGTGAAGTAAACTGAACCGATAATAATAACATAATAACTCTATATCAAATTTTTGAAACTACATACTGACTATAAAGAGGGTTAAGGTGACATACTATTTAAAAGAACTTCATCCGCAAACCGTCATAACTTACAGGCACGGGGGGTGATCAGCCCGTTATGCCCTGTATTGATCAATACTACATGCAAGAACGATATTATCGTTCACTCTGTCCACCTTGGGTGCATAAAAGTTTTTCCATGTTCAGGATGTTCATACTTAGTCGGGAATTCGAACCAAAATAATTTGATCGGATACAAAAAGGTTTTATCATATTCAACGATATTTCTAAATCTGTGTCTAGCTAATCAAATAGCTTAGACGACTTTTACTTACTGTATACATACTTGCAATCAATAGGTATATATATATATATATATATATCAACATATGATTAAATACAATGATTATCCAAGTAGGGACACTTGTATAACCATAATTAGAAATTAACGAACAGAATAAATATCTGAATAATAATATAATACCATGTTGATAATCAATGATCGGATATAATATATATTGCAATAGGGTTAATAATCTGGTACAATAATAATATAATTCTGAAACTTTCTTACTCATGTCCATTACATAAAGAAAATGCAAAGGTAGGATACTTGCACATCTCACGCATCTGAATCATGAACTTAGTTTTTTCTTTTGTATAACAACCTATCAGTAATAAGATCATTTTACTGATTAGAATAACACATAATACAGCTTATTGCAGTCAGCACATTACCTAATCACATTGTCACACATGTTTAACAGTCATTAGATCACAAACAAACACATATCTAATCAAATTACCTTAAGTCCAGATCAATTTTTGAAATATATCGGTATACCGACGACTTTATCGGGTAATTATCGAGTCTAAGTGTGAGACCCCAAATTTTATGAATAAAGATTTAAATTTTTCGAAATATTTTTTTTCAAAATTATGGTGTGGATTTGAGATAATGTTATAGTTGTGGGTAATATTTATAAATTTTGAAAAGTATGCAAGTTGTTGTATAATATTCGTTTGGTCGGGGAATATTCTTTTTATCGGGGAATATCCGTACGACGGCACAATCATTAGTGGACCCCGCAACGAAATTATTGTCGGATTGAGAAAACGACAAAAATATTTTATTTAAATAACGACGGAAGTTTTATCGTTAACTGTTGAAACACCCGGTGTTAAAAGTACAGGAATACGCATGGTTGCATAGTAGCACACGGTATTGATTATTGATACTTACGTGAGAAGTCACTCAGTTTTGTTCAATTATTGCTTCAGTAATTGTTGCATAGTATCTCACGTTAATTGATTCAATTATTATCGATATTTTATATATTATTAAATCAATAATTGAGACGACGAAGTTATTAATATTATTATTTGTAATATTAACGATGTCTAGAAGTTACGCCAGGAGAGGTTTGGTCACCTAATTAAGCGCCATGATAGGGAAAAATCCTTATTGGAAAGCCCCCTCTTTCACAGGGAACTACAGTCGATTAATAGTGTGAATTATAATAATGATGATGAAGTTTTGTTTTATTAGTATTATTAATGTAATAAAATAGAAAAGCTTTTTATATAAAATGAATACTTTTATAAAGTTATTCGTTTTATTAGACTATAAATAGAATATATTATATTCTATTATGCATAGTATTTTGCATAGTAAAATCTTTTTATATAAAACATAATACTTTTATAAAGTTATTCGTTTTATTAGACTATAAATAGAATATATTATATTTTATTATGTATAGTATTTGCATAATGTATCGCATAGTATTTTTGCATAGTAAAATCTTTTTATATAAAAGCAGAATACTTTTATAAAGTTATTCGTTTTATTAGATTATAAATAGAATATATTTTATTTTATTTAAAAGATTTTGTTTTATTAGAATATTTTATTAAATCAATGCAGACCGTCTGCTTAAAAGTGAATCAATCTAGGCCGCTCATGAATTAGTTACTATTCAATCTATTCTTCTATAAATAGAAGCTCATTCCTTCATTATTTCTTACAATTTCTTTGAAACTCTAGAGAGAAACGTAGTGAGAATTTTTCTTCTATAATCTTGGCGTATTTCTTTAGAGTTTGAGAAAGCTTTGAGCGTAGTGCAAATTTTCTTCAAGTATATCCCCGCCCTACCCGTCGGAGTACTCTTCTTTATAAGGTAAGGGATATTATTTGTTGTACTTGTAAGGGGTATTATTTATTTCGTATTCATGAAGAGAACTTCTGTTATTCCATTCCTTATTATTCTGTTGGAATAACATGTATACGCGGACTACCCTATACTTGGTGAAATTCTTTTGTAATTCCATTCTTTATTATTATGTTGGAATAACCTGTCTGTGCGAAATACCACATACATGGTGAAATTCTTCTGTTATTCCATTCTTTATTATTATGTTGGAATAACCTATCTATACGAAAGACCGCATACATAGTTAAATTCTTCTATTATTCCATTCTTTATTATTATGTTGGAATAACCTGTCTATGCGAAGTACCTCATACATGGTGATATTCTTATGTTATTCCATTCTTTATTATTATGTTGGAACATCCTGTTTGTGCGTTTACGCATGACCTGGTTCCGTTATTTATTATTCTGTTAGAACATCATGTATGCGGTCGCAATTTAAATCTCGACACAGTTCCGTTATTTATTATTACATTGGAATATCATATACGTGCGTTCTGCATGACACGGATTCTTATTTATTATTACATTGGAATAACATGTCTGTGCAGTCTATCGCATGCCTGGTGATTTCTTTTGTTATTCCATTCTTTATTATACTCACTTGGTTAAAGTTTTGACTTTAATAGTCCATGAAATTAGTAGAATATCCTCATTGGCCCGTAGTGCATTAATGGACATTTTTTGGTATGATTATGTCTATGGATTCTCTTCAGCCAAGGTGCAAAGATGAATTATTTTATGGCATGATCGTGACCATTGATGAATACACGAATATCCTTGGCCCGTAGTGCATGGATTATTTGTGGTCGTGATACTAATGAATATCATTGGTCGTAGTGCAGGGATGATGTGGATTATTTATTAAGCTGAGTCTCAGCGATAAAAATTGATGAAAACATTTTAAATCATAGAAGATAGTAGATTTTATTCTCTACTTGACTTTTCTAATGGATTGCTTGTTCCACTACAGTTAAACTTGATGTCTATTGTATTTTATCAGTTTAACATTGTTGAAGGCTAATGATAACTTATTCTGCATTATCTTAGTCATAATATTTCTTACTGGGCTAGTTGAGCTCACCCTTTCCTTCACTGTTCTCTTCAGGAAATGAGAATATAGCTGGGACAAGTCGGGAAACGGATTGACAGTCTAGATGATAGCATTAGTAGTCCTCACTATGGCATGACATGCAATATATAATTGTATTGAGGACCTAAGATATGTGTGTCGTATTTTATCGTCACTTAATAATTGATTTTGGTGAACAACAATAGGGTGATGAGAACACGACCACAAGAAAGCGTCAAAAGTGCACCGCAAAGAAAATGAAGAGAATGAAATCTTCTCGTGTCCCTTTGGAAACTTGAAATATTTGTTCTTTGTACTTTATATGGCATGTATTAATTTGAGTATGAATATTGTCATTATTATGTACGTTACAATATTTGTATTGAAACTCACATATATATGTAAATCAGTATTTTACTATTGTTGTATAATTAAGTTTGTATTTGATTTATGTACCATGTATCTGGCGACTCAAGATGGGTGATGTATACCTATTTTTGGGGGCGTCACAGTTGGTATCAAAACTTAGGGATATGATCCTGGTGAGATGTGGGACAAGAACTAGGAGGGGAGAGACGGAGAATTCCTTCGCTAGTATGACCTACCTAAGTTTATTTGGTATTTAATTGGTCGGATTCGGAGTATAGGGATAATATGTGATATGTCAATTAACCCTTGTTTTGTGACAAAGGTTTGAAAATGGCATCCGAAAATGTTGAGATAAACAATGGAGCAAAATAATATGGCCGTATCGCAAAGATCTGAGGCTAAGTTTGCGGAGTTATCCCGGTTTGCATCCCATTTGGTCGATAATGAGAAGCGAATGACGCGAATGTTTCTAAGAGGTTTGAAACCCGATATACGTCAATACCTCATTTCTCATAAACTTTGTTTATATTCAGATGTTGTGAATAGGGCTCAATTATTGGAGCGCAATAATGAGTTGGCACAACCAAAAGGTAACGACCAACAACACGATAATAATCGTACCGGTGGCAACGACCATCGGAATAAGGATGACCATCCTGGGGGCACTACAAGAAATCACACAAAAAATGACGCTAAAATTTGTCACATAAAGTTCATTTTTCGTCAGTAAAACATTTGGTAACGATTGTTAATCGTCACAGAGACCGTCACCGTATGAGCGTGGTATTAGGTTTATTTGACAATATTTGATGTCGTCACTAAATGTTTTAACTTATGATGACGATCTACATCATTGTCACTATAATTAATTACTTTTAGTGACGTTAATAGCGTCACTATTTGAATGAAACTTTCGTCACTCTATTATGTTTCGTCATCAAAACTTGGTGCATCAAATGACAAAAATCATTTTTCGTCATTAAATGATTGTTTTAGTGACGAAAATATGTTACTCTATTTAAATCATCTAATTTTAATGACAACAATATTGTCATATTTATAATTATTCTTTCGTTATGTTAGTGTTTATCGTCACCAAAAATAAAAAAATAAATGACGACAGAAAAATTCGTCACCTAATAATATATTTAACATGACAATTATGTAGTTATCATTTCATATTTTAAATAATATTACAAAATAATTTATCACCAAAGAGTTACTTTTTGGGACACATTTTTCAATGTCACTAATTAAATACTAATGGTGACGATACATTTCGTAACAAAAAGTTATTAATAGTGATAAAATTAATTATTGTGATTAAATGAATATATAATAGTGACAATATAATTTGTCTCCAAAGAGAACTTTCTATGACAGCTTTATTAGAATTCTAACCCAAACTGTGATATTATTGGTTACACTACAAAAGGGTAATGTATGAAACATATGAATTCTATCTAGTATCCTTGGAGAGGAAGTTGTTGGACTCAATTTTACGAGCATTGCAAGTTTCATCACATGCGTCCCCTCTTTCAAAAACAGCAGCAGCCCTCATCCCCGTGCCTGCAAATAATTAGAGTTGGTAGCAAATCACACGGTCAATTTCTTAATATACACGCAGACACAGATACACACAGAGAGAGAGATACCTATGCACATTGACACAACACCAAAGCGACAGTCTCTGCCGCGACGCTTCATCTCATGCAACAACGTGGCAACACACCGGGCTCCTGTTTACATATGTACAAAATCATGAAAATCAAAAGGGAAAAAAACGTAGTAAAAGAAAACAAAACTCCATGCAGCTTTACTATTATAACTTTTTAAGGTTTCACGTGACTGGGGACTGAATTGGTGGCCAAAAGCCCTTCAAATTGGGGGCTGAATTGCAGAGCTAAAACTGGTAACTGTGGACTGCTAGTATGCCGAGCTTCTTGCAGTCACCATCATAAATAGCTAGGCACACAAAGCTTAAACAGCTAAAAGGAAACTGATAATCCCATCACCAAATTTTGAAATATTGCAATCTGAAAATTAAAGCATGTCATCAAAACAACATTTATGGTAGCTGAGCCTCAGAATAGCATGTGTACAGTTGCATATAGGACAACAAAAGCAATAGCAGTAATACCTTGCAGGAAAAGAAGAAAGCAGCACAACAAGATTATGACAGTAAAACAGACCATGGATCATTAGCTACTGCAGCACCACAATCCCAAAGAAATATTAGTATTGTTTCACAATTCCAGCAATGTTCTATGGCAGAAGTCAGCTAGGATAGCCCACCATGTAGAGGATGACTAAAATAAAAGGAGAAACCACGTGAAAAATGAAAACCTGCTGTGTGAGATAAGACCGCAATTACAACTAGATAATTACAGTATATCCACTGACTGTATATAGTTTAAGACCGCAATTACAGTTTGATTGACAGCTAGATAGATAGATGGACTGCAATTTAAAACATTACTAATGCAAATAATAGAGTGGATATATATATATATATAGTCAGTCTCCTGGAAACAGATTCATAACTACCCTCGTAAACATAAGAGACATATATATGACTGCTAAAGAACAGAAATTACCTATACACATACTGAAAAGCACCAAGTACTCTCGTTTCATTGTAAGTAGCCTGCCCTCCTAAGATTTTCAGAGCATCTGGGGCATGCACAGCCATAATACATCCGTCATACCTTGTTTGAGATCCATCTTCAGAAATTACATCGCAACCTTGTACCTTGCCACAGATGTGCGGTTCTTTCATTTTGTCCCTGCAGTTTATATCTCAGTCATCAGTGTAATTAGATTCATATCCAGGCAGGCATGCATATCTCATTGGTAGAGTTGCATAGAGTAGAGCGGCCACATCTCATGTATCTGTCACACAAATCTTGTGGAGCAAACCAAAATCGAACCCATTCTTTGGTTTTAATGTCACGATCTGTACGCCAGATTCTTCCTTGCAAAGTTCCCTTGGGTTCCACCAGGTATTTTCTGAAAATTTAGGGGTACGGGGCTTCATATATGGTGTATACCTGCCATTGCCATGGTGGAACAATGTTACAAGCATGATGCAAAATGTTGTGCCTTCATTTGGGTTCTGTTATTTCAAACTAAAAGGTATAATGTTATGTGAATCTATCCATTCTTAAATACGAAATCAACAGTATTAGTTAGAACAAAGTTCTATGTATGACAAATATATGGCTGAATATTGATTGTTACTGCTGGAGGAAGCATTAACAAATATTGACATTGAATTATAGTGTGCTCAAGTTAAAATATGTTTCAGTAGAATTATAGTGTGCTCAAGTTAAAATATAATGGAACCTACTACAGCTATTGTATTAAACTTAAACAGCTTATAGCAAGTAATTAAGGAAAGAAACTAGAGAAATGGAAGGTGTCAATTTACAAGGTGGAAAATATGAAGTCAAGCACTCACCCTCATCAACTGTTGAAACAGAATGTACCTTGCAACCACTACTAACCAGCTCTTCTCTAACATTAGGATTAAATCCTGTTTACTTGGCAGTACTACAACGTTTGAGGTATTCCAAAAATATTAAGTTACCTTGTTGACATAGTTATGGGACTGCCATCTTAAAGTAAGCCATTGAGGACGACCAAAGAGCTGCAGGAAAATAAAAGAATGCATCAAAATATATTCATATATGATCAACTTAAGCTCCATGTATATCCCTTCATGTAGATCAAGCTGTCTATCCCTTCAATCTGTGATGACAGCTTCTGCACTGTGAGGATTGATGTCAAACTAGCTGTGTAGCTTGAATTTATAATTAACACCACAAAGAGCCATAAGATCAGCAGCAAGCGTCCCAGAGTGCTAACGGTGTTCTCTCCTGCATTGATTCCAAGCAAGGAAGAAGTTTAGAAACTTCAAGCAATATTTTCTCAATATCACAGATATTCACAGGAAAATCCATGAGAAAAAAATTAGAAAATAAGGAAAGGATTAAAGATGTAAAAAAAAGCTCAAAAGATGGGGCATGAGCTACGTACTATGTGCAAAAAACATTGTTGAGAAACTAAACCTGCAAGATTGAATCCCAAATTAGTATGTATGTCCCAACACCTAAAGCAAAGTAGATGTCATGCGGTATCTACCAACACCATTGGAAATCAAATCAGGACAGATACTAACCAAAAGACTGTAATTAGTTGTTGCCTAGGTGGACCACGGAATTCATGATTCATCCGATGCTCAAGAATCCAACCACGATGACTCCCACGAATCCAAGAAAGAAAGAAAGCACCAGTGGCGCCCACATTTCCCAAGTAAATGGTTTGAGGAAAGCCCAAGCAGGAGATTTTTCTTTTTAACAGGAACAACTACAAAAAGTCCAGATTCCATGTAAGGCTGTGTGAAGTCCACAATTCTTGTCCTATTTGTGACGATGGTAATGTCCCCAACAGCTGCATCATAATTCTGAAGAAAGACACGAATCAAGATAATTAGAATAGCAAATGTCTCAGCATAACTCTTAGACGGTAAAGCAATTATAACAATATATCAAAAAGACCAGAATTATTAGTTGATCTGGACACACTTTGGGTGGCATTGAATATTGCTTGACCAGAATCATAAAGCACTTGAAATTGCAGAAATCTAAAACAAGCAAAGAGAAAGATCTAGCTACAGCCCATTAAGTCAATCTACAATGTCTCAATAGGAGACAGTTTCTTTCATCCTTCCATCTTTTCTCTTTTCTAGCAAGGTTGAAACTTTATTATCTAGATACTCTTCATGGGAAGTTTTTTTTGTTCAAAATCTAATGTCTACACTCAATGTGTACTGAAGTAACTAAATTTAAGCTTCATGTCATATTTTGTTATTTACAGAACATATATTATAGTAAATGAGTCTATCAAGCATAACTTCGCATATTACAGTTCACAGGGTTAATGTACAGAAAAAGTCGAGTTATAATTAAGTGATACTCACTGCAAAACTTCTTCCTAATGGAGTATCCAAAAAGTCATTGAGCTGCTTCCTGTACTTCAATGATAAGAAAGTAAGCAAAATGGCACTAGTATTAAAAAAATATAGTATTTCATAAAAATTAAGCTAATTTTAGGTTGGACAAGTAAAAAAATTTGGGCAAAATTTAGAATTGAGATGAGGACCACTAAACAATTGAACAACAACAAAGCAAAATAACTCTTCCCCTTGGCCATTGGCCAATCCCGGCTGAAATCGAGAGTAAAAGTCCGCCACCGCTGCGTAATTTCCAACTCGCGGTCGATCTCCCTGGCACGATAGGCGGCGGATTGGGCAACGGCGGAGAGCCGGCGAGATACAGAGTACGTACGGTCAATACTCTCAGCCGTCTTCTTAGTTTCATATATGAGTTGCTTGAAGCCGTTGTTGGCACTGCGCCAAGCGTCCCTCCAAACCTCGCCGGATGCCACCCGCCTTGCAAAGCTATCGAAATCGCTGCGGCGGAAGGCTTGAACCCTCACCGGCCGGCGTGTCTTGTTTGAATGATGGAGTATTTGGGAGTTTGAGGGTAGAAAGGGGTGCCATGGCAGGCTCGTCGCCATGACTACAAAAGAAAAGGAAGTGTGTAGCAGCAGGGAAGATTGGGAGGTTCGGGAAGAAATTGGTGAAATTTGATTTTGATGCCTAATGTGTTTTTTTCATAGTTTTCAAAAAAAAAATTCTTTTTTCTTTTCTTTTTGAGCCCCAACTTTTCTAAATTCATTCTTTTAGCCCTTGTAATAGAGATTAGGGAGATGCATTCATATTTTTTAATTATATTTTTTAAAAAGTTAAAAGTTAAATATTAAAAATTAAAAATTAAAAATTAAATGGATAAATATCTCTTATATTACACCTTTTATAATTTATGTATTCGGGCAAATGGTTCTTTCACACGGACATTTCCTAGTTTTAAACAAAGGACAAATCCAAGTGATTATTTTGCTATTACTAGTTTTTAACCTGGAGTAAACTACTCTAATATTTACAAAAATACATTAAATATATTTTTTATTAACTTTCTCACATATTTACGTAACAAATATAATTAGATGTATTTATTATATCTTGTTCCCATATTTTATTTACCGCAATTAATATTATATAAGCGATACAATAGATTAAATATTTTAATAACTTGATTTCTTTTTCATCATAAATTGCTTCTCATAATTTATTAAGTATGATAAATATTAATTATTATACTTATCATATCACCATATCACATATTATACTGATCATGATAATATATGCAATATAATAACATATGTGACGCCCCCAAAATAGGTCCATTCCACCCAACTCATTCTGAGTCGCCAAATATATGGTACAGAAATAACTACAACTTTATTAATACATTTGTCGTGCAAAATACGACAACCTATATACTATGAGTTTAAATACAAATATTGTCTTCTAGACAATATCTACACTCAAATAAATCCTCATTATTGATACAGTATTTTACAGAATAGTGAAGACTACTAAAACAGCTATCTAGAACCATCACTCCACACCTCGACTAGTTTACGCTATAATCTCGCCTACGAGAAGAAAAATGAACAAAAGGAAAGGGTGAGCTCAACTAGCCCGAAGAAGAATGTTATGACTAAGATAATGTACAACAAATTATCGTTAGTCTTCAACAGGAAAAAATCTGATAGAATACAATAGACAACAAGTTTCAGATCAATATTCGCAGCGGAAATAATAATTCATAGAAGAGTTACGTAGAGAATGAAATCTACTATAATCTATGAATTTAACACTCTATCATCAATATTTTATCCATGTAACATCAATCAATATTCATCTCAAATCAAATATTCATCTTTGCACTACAGGCCAAAGATATTCATCAGTCGGTCATGTTCATCTCAACACCTGTTCATCTTTGCACTACGGGCCAAAGATATTCATAAGAAAATCAACCATCTTTGCACTACATGCCAAAGATATTTAGTAACATCATCATTTAGGACTGAGGATGATGAAAATAATTTTAAAGAAAACGAATCCAGTGAAACAAAAGAACAAGTATTATGGATTCGTACTTTAAACAATCCGAGTTCAAAAATACTTCATAAATAATCATATTGAAGTAAAATTCAAGAATGATCAAAACATGGATACAATCAAAGCTAGTATCCATAATAGATATTTTGGACGAAAAAAAAAAATTTAATTTTTCTGTGAATAATGTAAATGATTCGTGAATAGTGTTGTATACGTGAATAGTGCCGTGATATCGTGAATAGTAACTCAGAGACACAAAAATAGAAATTTCACAAAAATATCATCATGCTTAAATGAATAGTATTTCGTGAATAGTAACTCGTGAATAGTAACTCATGAATAGTAACTTATGAATAGTAACTTTCAACATGAAAAAGTTCCAAATTTGATAAAAGTTCCAACCAATATTTCTAAGGCATAATGATATTGAAAAATAATATCATTTACTGAAGAAAATAACATTCTTTACCTCGAAAGACAAGTACTTAGTTGAAACAGGATATATGGTTATGACTTGAACTTGCAATATATCAACACTCAAAGTATACTCACAAGAATACGCTCAAAATATCGAGAGAGAAATAGAGAAAAACTTGGGTTTACGGTGTGATTTTCAATTCTAACATAAGCTCCCTATTTATAGGAAAATGCTTAGAACACCAAAGTAGAAAATTGAATATAATAATATTATTTATAAACAAAATTCATTAGCCCACCTTTGAAATCTGATTTCAGCCATAGCACATGTTAAATGAGTTTCACAAACTCACCAAAAACGTTTTTTCTCAAAATAATTAATTAAAACTCCCAAAAATCAATTATTTCGGAACTCCGAAACTTCAATAATTCATAATAAATAGCCCTTTTATCAGAAAATTCGAATCTCGCGAGTTTTTATAGGAAATTCAATTCTCTACAACTTTGCAGAAAAAAGTTTTTCCAAATTTCAAACAGAAATTGACCAAAATCCATAAACGGGCAATTTTACAGGCTATAATCAAATTTCGGTCAATAATTGTGTCCACCAACACACAAAACATGTGTTAAACATTTAATGCCACAAAAATACTCTTCCTCCTCATATACTCATATATCCCACATTCATTATAAAAATATCATCGTTAATATATTATTGAAATAATATATTTAAAAGAATTATTTTATCAGAAAAAGATAAAATATTAATTTTCAAGAATTGTCACATTAAAAATTGTCTCCATCTATATCCTCATAAAATCAATATTTTCCTCATCATATAAATCAATAATTAATTATTCATAAATAATATTATAGAATCACAGTACTGACAACCAGGCAGTTCCCAAGAAAGAGGGGGCTTTCCAATAAGGATCTCTCACTTCTTTGGCGCTTAAATTAGATGACCAAACCTCTCCTTAGACAAAACTTTCTAGACATTGCCAATAATGTTATCTAATAATATTATTCAGATAATATGAATTATTGCTCCGATAATAGAAAATACTGTGCAGTGACAATTATTAAAACAACAGTAATATAAAATATCAACACATCAATTATTAAATCAATAAAATAAAATACTGAACAATAATTACTGTAACAATTATTGAGTAGTGCCTTCTTACGTAAGAATCAATAATTGGTGCAATACCGTGTACTACTGTTCAACAACGCGTATTAGTGTGTTTTAACCACACCGTATTCCAACAATGATAATAATCCATAACAACTACTGTTATTTATAAACAACTTATACTTGTCGTTTTCTTCATCCAATCACTTTCCGTTATGGGGCCCACACAAGGTTGCGCCGTCGTACGAATATTCCACGACCAAACGAATATTCCCCGACAACAATGAATATTTTATAACCACATGCTTATTTAAAATATTTGCGCATTTTACCCATAACTTTTCACATTAATCAAATCAACCCTTACTATTTCAACATAATAAATAAAGAAAATTCCATTTATTTTAAAAAAAAAATCGGGGTCTTACAACATATACTTAAATAAAAATAAAAATTTATTCCAGTAAATTCTTATTTTATTTACTCAAGAAAATGCGATTCACTACAGATAGTCTCTTTTGCGAAAGATTTAGTTCAATTCGTAACAAATCATGCAATAAAAATATATTCATATATTTATCACACATACGCATTATACTGCATATAGTCACTTACTCTGTATCACCTATTCAACACAATATATATTAAAATAAAAAAAATATTTTAGTAAATTCTTATTTTAATATATATTAAAAATTTGGACTATTACATTATCTTTTGTCAACACTATAAATGCATACATAACTAATAGAGCAGTCTTATGAATTTAAGTCTTGTGATACGCGAAGTCACTACTCTCATTTTTTTTTCAAGAAAGCAGAATCATTCTATGATGTCGATTCACTACACTTACTAATCAAATCTATGAAGTTGCTTCGTCAAAAATTCAAACCAAATAGTGATTTAGATTATCAAAATTGTACAAGATCATCAACAACAATAACAAGCATCAACAACAATGACATGAAATCATTTCAAAATCGTAATTGTTCAATTAGAACAACTATTAATCAATTCAAACCAAAATCTAGAAACATACCTAAAATGTCAAATAATTTCTTCCTTCAAATTAGGATTATTAAAAATTGATAATGGAGGTTCTTGACTAAATGGAGGCTGCCAATGATAAATGAAAGACTGGTGACGTCGCCTGGATACAAGTTTGTTTGAGAATTTTTTTGCCTCGTCATTGCATACTTTGTCACTAAATATAAGATTTTATGACGAACCAATGTTGTCACTTATCCACTCATCTAATTAGTAACGAACTAGTATCTCGTCATATAAAATTGGTATTTGTGACAATAAAAATGTTTATAATTTATTAATTTTTCGTCTTTACAAAATTTACCTCCAAAATTTCTTAAAAAAAATTTGCCTCCAAATCAAATTATGACGATATTACGTACTTTGTCACTAAATATAAAAATTTATGACGAACCATTTTTGTCACTTATCCACGCAGCTAATTAGTGATGAACTATTATCTCGTCATATAAAATTGTATTTATGACAATACAAATTGTCATAAATTATTATTTTTTTATCTTTAAAAATTTTCCTCCAAAATTCTTCAGAAAAATTTTGCCTCCAAATAAAATTGTGACGATATTACGTACTTTGTCACTAAATATAATAATTTATGACGAACTATTTTTGTCACTTATCCACTCATCTAATTAGTGACGAACTATTTTCTCGTCATATAAAATTGGTATATATGACAATACAAATTGTCATAAATTATTAGTTTTCTGTATTTAAAAAATTTCCCTCCAAAAATAATTTTGCCTCCAAATAAAATTGTGATGAATTTGTATTTGGTGTCACTAAATGTGAACATTAGTGACGAAAGCACATTGTCACTAAATTTTACAAATAATTAATGACAAATTATTGTGTTGTCATCGAAAGAAATATTTGGTGACAATAAATCATCATCAATTATTATAAAATGTCACTAAAAGGTTTCCTCCAAAATTTTGGTGCGAAATTCTACCTCCAAAATAACTTGTGATTTAATTTTTCTTAATCGTCATCAAATGTAAAATTAGTGACGATATAAATGGTTAATAGTAACAAAATTAAAGGTCATCACAAAAACAAAAGTTTTAGTGACGATTATGAATTTCGTAATTATTAATTAACAAATTGTGACAAAATTTGTGCGTGGCAAAAAATTCATCATAAAATGTGTGATTTCTTGTAGTGGAGAAATTATCGTGCCAAGAATGGTAAACACTTCGGTGGTAATCATGGCCAAGATAATAGAAGTGGAAATTTCAAGAAGAGAAGGTCATTTAGCTCAATTTTGTCGTATAGTGAAGTCAAGTCCAGCTGGGACGGTGGCACCAAAGGCGGATACGGAGAAAACAAAGTCAGTGGTTTCAAGAAGAGCGTTTTTTGTGACTTCTCAAAAAGCGAGTAACCCGAACGAAGTTAGCACGGGTTAGTTAATTATAAATTTTTACGAAGTCTATACCTTATTAGATATCGGTTCTACCCATTCTTTTATCTCTCTTGCTTGCGTTCAACGTTTAAATTTGACCCCAGAGAAGTTAGACTTTGATTTATCTATTGAAACTCCGTTGGGAGAAACCTTCGTTACCTCCACTGTTTATAAATCTTGTTTGATTCAAATCGACACTTTCACGTTACCTGTCAATCTTATCTCCTTGAAAAGACTTGTCTTTGATGCAATTTTAGGAATCGATTGGTTAACTACTTATCATGCTTTTCGTAAGGTTGTTAGCTTTCATATTCATAACCAACCTATTATGCGAATTCAAGCAACCAAACCACTAAATTTAATCACTGTTATATCAAGCCATAAGTAACGAACCCCGATCCTTTCGTTGTTGACTTCCTTGTGTGGAATGCACCGAAGCCAAAATTTCCGTAGGGACGCTGTGAATGATGATGGCAAGTTGATAGGTATCAATGTGACGTACTATCCAAGTCTTGGATGAGAGTCACAGTTTTGAATGATATTTTCATTGTTAATAAATTTTCTGACGTATTCTTGAAGACTTCTTAGCCTACCCCTAGAGCGTGAAATCGAATTTTGTACTAATCCCAGTACAAAACCCATTTCTAAAACCCTTAAATATTTCTTCAACCAAAACGAACGTATAATGCGCCAAAGACGTTGGCTCGAGCTGTTGAAGATTACGACTATACCATTCAATATCATTATAGAAGAGCGAACGTGGTAGCTGACGTGTTAAGTAGAAGATCGTATGCGTTTACGAGTGCAATGTTGTTAACACAAAAAAACCAATTTTGTGTAACTTACAAATGATGAAGATAGAGTTAAAGACTCTAAGGACCCACGTGAAGATAACGAATATATGAATAGAATTGACTTTAATCGATAAAGTTAAAGCCGCTCAAACTACACACCTGGAGCTGATGAATGTTCAAGAAGGCGTTATCTCAACCCTCAATTTTAATTGGTCTATTTGAAATCCTCGATCGAGTAGGAACGTGGCTATAGACTGCTTTTACCGCCAAGTATGTTTTAAGTGTTTCATTACATTTTTCACGTGATCGATGTTACGTAAATATGTGGACGACCCGAACCACATTATTGAATTAGAACTAGACGAGATAGCAGAAGATTTAATGTATGAGGAGATACGTGTTAAAATCTTGGATAAGAAGAATCGTATTCAACACTCAAAGGTTATACCTCAAGAGTTAGAATCAAAATGAAGTCAAGGTATCCTCACCTCTTCAAAGATACCGTGTAATGCGTCGTAAATTTTGAGGCGAAATTTTATATAAGGAGGGAGATTGTGAGACCCCAAATTTTATTAATAAAGATTTAAATTTCTCAAAATATTTTTTTTCAAAATTATGGTGTGGATTTGAGATAATGTTATAATTGTGGGTAATATTTATAAATTTTGAAAAGTATGCAAGTTGTTGTATAATATTCATTTGGTCGGGGAATATTCTTTTCGTCGAGGAATATCCGTACGACAACACAATCATTGGTGGACCCCGCAACAGAATTATTTTTGGTTTGAGGAAACGACAAAAATATTTTATGAAAATAACGACGGAAGTTTTATCGTTAACTGTTGAAACACCCAGTGTTAAAAGTACAGGAATACGCGTGGTTGCATAGTAGCACACGGTATTGATTATTGATGCTTACGTGAGAAGTCACTCAGTTTTGTTCAATTAGTGCTTCAGTAATTATTGCATAGTATCTCACGTTAATTGATTCAATTATTGTCGATATTTTATATATTACTAAATCAATAATTGAGACGACAAAGTTATTAATATTATTATTTGTAATATTAACGATGTCTAGAAGTTCTGCCAAGGAGAGGTTTGGTCACCTAATTACGCGCCAATAGGGAGAAATCCTTATTGGAAAACCCCCTCTTTCCTGGGAACGACCTGGTCGATTAATAGTGTAAATTATAATAATGATGATGAAGTTTTATTTTATTAGTATTATTAATGTAATAAAAAAGAAAAGCTTTTTATATAAAACAGAATATTTTTATAAAGTTATTCGTTTTATTAGACTATAAATAGAATATATTATATTCTATTATGCATAGTATTTTGCATAGTAAAATCTTTTTATATAAAACAGAATACTTTTATAAAGTTATTCGTTTTATTAGACTATAAATATAATATATTATATTTGATTATGCATAGTGTTTGCATAGTGTTTTGCATAGTAAAATCTTTTTATATAAAATGTAATACTTTTATAAAGTTATTCGTTTTATTAGATTATAAATAGAATATATTATATTTTATTTAAAAAGATTTTGTTTTATTAGAATATTTTATTAAATCAATCTGGATCGTCCGTTTAAAAGTGAATCAATCTGGACCGTTCATGAATTAGTTACATTCAATCTATTCTTCTATAAATAGAAGCTCATTCCTTCATTATTTCTTACGAATTCACTGAAACTCTAGAGAGAAAAACTGTAGAGAGAATTTTTCTTCTATAATCTTGAGCGTATTTCTTTAGAGTTTAAGAAAGCTTTGAGCGTAGTGCAAGTTTTCTTCAAGTATATCCCCGCCCTACACGTCGGAGTACTCTTATTTATAAGGTAAGGGATATTATTTGTTGTACTCGTAAGAGGTATTATTTATTTCGTATTCATGAAGAGAACTTCTGTTATTCTATTCTTTATTATTCTGTTGGAATAACATGTATACGCAGACTACCCTATACTTGGTGAAATTCTTCTATAATTTCATTCTTTATTATTATGTTGGAATAACCTGTCTATGCGAAATACCGCATACATGGTGAAATTCTTATGTTATTCCATTCTTTATTATTATGTTGGAATAACATGTCTATACGAAATACCACTTACATAGTGAAATTCTTCTATTATTCCATTCTTTATTATTATGTTGGAATAACCTGTCTATGCGAAGTACCGCATACATGGTGATATTCTTCTGTTATTCCATTCTTTATTATTATGTTGGAATATCCTGTCTGTGCGTTTACGCATGCCCTGGTTCCGTTATTTATTATTCTGTTAGAACATCCTGTCGGTGCGAATTTTGCCTGACCTGGTTCCGTTATTTATTATTCATTTGAATATCACATGCGTGCGTTTACGCATGACTGGTTCTCATTATTTATTATTCTATTGGAATAACTCATGCATATGGATTATCGCATGCTTGGTGATTTCTTTTGTTATTCTATTCTTTATTATACTCAGTTGGTTAAAGTTTTGACTTCAATAGTCCATGAAATTAGTAGAATATCCTTGATATTTGCGCTTCATCCAGTATCTTTTCATGGAAATATTCTTCTGAGCATTCTTGAATTTTACTCTACAAAGAAGTATCATGTTGATAATTTAGACGTTACTAGTTTTATTTATATCATTGTCATCATCCTCATGTTTATATTATGTTGAAATCATCTGTGGCCTGTAGTGCATAGATGGACTTGGTATGATTATGACCAGGGATTATTCGGTATAATCATGACCGTAATGTTACAAATGATGTGGAAAAAGTTCTCATTAGCCCGTAGTGCATTGATGGACATTTTTTGGTATGATTTTGTCTATGGATTCTCTTCGGCCAAGGGTGCAAAGATTAATTGTTTTATGGCATGATCGTGACCATTGATGAATACACGAATATCCTTGGCCCGTATTGCATAGATAATTTATGGTCGTGATACTAATGAATATCCTTGGCCGTAGTGCAGGGATGATGTGGATTATTTATTAAGCTAAGTCTCAGCGATAAAAATTGATGAAAACATTTTAAATCATAGAAGATAGTAGATTTTATTCTCTATTTGACTTTTTTAATGGATTGCTTGTTCCGCTGCAGTTAAACTTGATGTCTATTGTATTTTATCAGTTAACATTGTTGAAGGCTAATGATAACTTATTCTGCATTATCTTAGTCATAATACTTCTTACTGGGCTAGTTGAGCTCACCCTTTCCTTCACCGCTTCTTCTTGAAAATGAGAATATAGCTAGGATTTAGTCGAGAACCGGATTGACAAATCAGAGATGATAGCATTAGTAGTCCTCACTATGGCATGACATGCAATATATAATTGTATTGAGAACCTAAGATGTGTGTGTCATATTTTATACGTCACTTAATAATTGATTTTAGTGAACAACAATAGGGTGATGAGAACCTGACCCTGAAAGCGTCAAAAGTGCACCGCAGTAAAATGAAGAGAACAAAAATCTTCTCGTGTCCCTTTGGAAACTTGAAATATTTGTTGTTATACTTTATATGACATGTATTAATTTGAGTATGAATATTATCGTATTATGTACGTTACAATATTTGTATTGAAACTCATAGTATATATGTCAAATCATTTTTACATTTAATCGCTTTATAATTAAGTTTGTATTTGATTTATGTACCATGTATCTAGCGACTCAAGATGGGTGATGTATACCTATTTTTGGGGGCGTCACACTAAGACTCTATCATATAGTTCAATAACTGAAAATATCAGTCATATAATTTTTAATTGACATATAATAATTTTTAAATAATTATTATAATTTATCATTATTAAATGATTTAAATATTAAATAATTCTATTATCATTAATATTTAATTAATATTAAACTATTAATGAAACCATTGCTAAAATATTAAAGTTATTTATAATAACTCAAAATATTTTTAAAATATTACTCTTAAATGATTTTTAAAATATTTAAAATCATTTTAAATAATTACCATTAATATTAAAATATTAATGTACTATTTATCAAAATACTATTTTTAATTCATTTATATCCTTTTTAAATGATTTTTAATTTAATAAAACTATTTATTTAATATAATTATTAAATAAATTTAATATCATTAATATTAATTTAATATCATTAATATTAAATTATTAATGAAAGTATCCTTTAAATATTCAAAATTATATGTTATAACTTAAAATATCTTTAAACACTTTATTTTCATTTAAAATAATTTTTATAATATTAAAATTATTTTTAAACTAAATTATTTAATATAATTATTAAATAATTCTAATATCATTAATATTGAATTAATTAATGAAATTTACCTTTAAATATTAAAAGTTATATTTTATAACTTAAAATATTTTTAAATACCTTATTATTATTTAAAATGATTTTTAATATAAGAAAATCCTTTATTTATTTATTTATTTAATTCATTTTTTAAATAACTAAATTATCATTAATATTAATTTATTAATGAATTTCATCACAAAATATTAAAGGTCATTAAAAATAACTTAAAATATTTTCTTATACCATAATATAATTTTAAATGATTTTCCAAGTATTAAAATCATTTTTAAATAATTTATTTAATATAATAATTAAATAAATTAAATCCCTTTAATATTTCAAAAATATTAATTATTTATGAAATATATTAAAAATTATTAAAAACTAATTTTCAGACTTTAAAATAATTTCTAGTAATTTAAGTTGTATTTTTAATAAATAAAAACTAATTTTCTATAATTATTTAATAAAAATATAATTTTCAGAAATTAAGTGTCGCTAAAGACTGCCTATAGCGACAGAACCGTCGTTATAGGTGTTCTTCATGTTCTTCATCAAACCCAGAACATTCATGTTAGTGAACGAGTGACCAAGTTTGACCATGAATCATTTACTGTGTATTGAGTTTTTGGGATACCTATTGATCTGATATTGTAGTGTTAGTGTAGCACTACAAGTATTAATCAAGTTCTGGGTCAGATTATAACATACAAGCAAGATATGAAAGCTCAAAATATCTGTCAGAATTGTTCTTCGTTTCCTGGGTTACCCAGAAAACAAGATCAGTTCGACTGATCACTTTTGGGCTTCCACAACTTGCTTTCTATATTATGTTATAGTGATCTAATGGTTTTAATGTGTAGCCAACATGACAAGGAAGAGATCTAATATATTAAATCACCAAAACAACAACAGATCAAACACATATAAGCTGGTCAAACCATGTCAGACGACATGTTCAAGCGTTTTCTGGGTTACCCAGAAAACAGCTTTAATGTTCGTCCGGCTTGGTTTGACCGTCCACTACGATCCACCTATTTGATTATTAGGTGATTTAAAGGCATAAACATGTAGTATAACCTACATACTACAACTTAGATGCATCAACAATAACAAAACAACTAACAACTGAAAGATATGGGCCCATGAACTTGCTATCAGAGCTTTCTGGGCAAGTTCATGGCTGCCCAGATTTCAACCAGCCAATGCCGGTCAACGTGGTTTGAACACGAATAACTTGCAATCTGGACCCGATCTAAGACTGATTTTTGATCTAGATCAAAGAGCACATAACAGACTACATATCTAAAACATATAACAACCAAAAACATAAACCGAGAAAGATCTACAGCCCCTGACATTCATTGTTAGAACACAAAATAAAATTTTTCCAGATTTTGTAAAACTTCAATTTTGAGTATCTAGATGTTATGGATCCACTATGTACCAACCCAGATCACTTAGTTACACATCATAAAACATATTTTAACACTAAAACATAACTTTTAACACAAGATTAAAGATCAGAATATAGCTAGGGTTTTTATACCTTTTGTGACACCCCCAAATTCGGGTTACCTGACTCCCGAGTTTGGTGCTCACGATCTACAATATAAATAACTTCTAACTACCCATTTAATTATGAATAGACATATAAACCACATTAACTGATATAGTTAATACATTCGTCCCAGGTTATCTAACCTTTATATTACAAACATACCCTTTTAGATATACAAAAAGGGTTTACAAATACAACATAATAATAATGTTAAACATAACTATTACAGCATACCACCTTTGTCTTTGGACTTCACAAAGAACCCCTTTACTAATCGCGGTCCCTAGCTGAAATGTTTTATTTAGCAAGGGTGAGCAACAAATTTGCCCCGCAAGTTAAGATATACAATAAATGTATAAGAATCAAGATAACAAACTATCTAATTTGATAGAATGACTCCAAAGTTCGGGGAACTTTGAAATAGCTGAACAATTTGTTCTTCTCTAACTAATCTTCTCGCAACCTATGCAACAAATTAACGAAAGTATACAATGCTTTTAAAGTTTCTACGATATTCTAAAGAATAATCAATAATCAATTCTACGCAATAGCAAAGTGGAATGTTTTCTAGATTTATGCTGAGTGGTCACACAAGACCTAGAACTTTTCTTCTCGAGTAGATATCAAAGATTTACTTTGATATATACTCAGGTGTATCAGATAACCATAAAGATTAAATCATACCCCTCTGCAAGTATAACAAGTGATCAGCTTTATTATACCCTTATATTATGCATAATACTTAAACATATCGCGCAATAGTCGAATTTACGACCAATAAAATGTTCCCTTTATATAAAAGGTTGTTCTCCTCAGTCTCAGAATCAAGATTTTGATTTAACAATGAAATTGAATGATTTCAATATCTAATCACTTTTCTTCTCTTTTCTTCTCAAACCTATCAAGTTTTTTTTTTCTGATCTAGCCGATACAACTGGCATTGATCTATCAATAATAATTAAATTCTTTTTTTCTTCTCGAACTATCAAGTTCTAACAAATGTTAAATCTAGCCGTAATAATTAGCTAAGATATTTCTCAATCACGATTTAACAATGTAGATGAAATTTGACTGTATTATTTACAATCACTAATAGCTTCTACGGATGTAAGTATCCAATAATAATTATTCTCCAAGTATATTCTCAGAATCACTAATTCAATTTAAATTAATAAACATGCACTATCTGCGAATAATCAACAATAAATTCTCAGACGTGGCTTAATCAACAATAATTATCCACCATAATAATTGAACAATATTAACTCAAGGTTGAGTTTAGGAAACTGCCTCTTCCGCTGATTACAGTTACACAATAAACTTATCTGCGTTCGTAAGACCTATAATTAACAATATTGGTCTCACAATTAGCACAATACATCAGAACACATAACACTGTAATTTACAGTCAATCTTCTCCTAGACACATTACCATATAGCCACATTAGTGTTTATAACCTATATAAACACTTATTAAGTCTAAATATTTCGGCCTAGTTGGACTTCGGTCCATTCTCGGTGTTCTGGTCACCCTATCCGACAATTAACACGATTATTATCAATTAAATTCAGTTTCTATTCTTCAATATTATTTTAGATAAGTCAAATATCATTAATAATATTTTTTGGAAGCTTTTAATAATTTATAAGCAATTATTATAATTTATAATAATTTTTCAAACATCAGAATCATTTTTAAATAATTTAATTATCAAATAATCTTATCATCATTAATATTTAATAATATTAAAATATTAATGACATACTTGTCAAAATATTAAAGTTATTATCAATAACTTAAAATATTTTAAATCAACAATATTCTACTTAAATGATTTTTAAATAATTAAAATCATTTTTAAATCATCACCATTAATATTTAAATATTAATGAAATTATCATTCAAATATTAAAAGTTAATAACCATAACTTCAAATATTTTTAAATCATTTTTCTTATTTTTAAATGATTTTTAAATCAATAAAATCATTTTTAATTCATTTATTTAATATAATAATTAAATAAATCTAATATCATTAATATTAATTTATTAATGAGAATTCTCCAAAAATATTAAAAATTATATTTTATAATTTAAAATAATCTATAACATTTTATTCTCATTTAAAATGATTTTTATAATATTAAAATCATTTTTCTCTAATTTATTTAATATAATAATTAAATAAATCCAATATCATTAATATTAAATTATTAATAAAATTCTCTAAAAATATTAAAAGTTACATTTTATAACTCAAAATATTTTTAAATACTTTATTCTTATTTAAATGATTTTCATAATATTAAATGATTTTTCTTTAATTTATTTAATACACTAATTAAATAAATTAAATACCTTTAATATTTAAATAATTATAAATATTAAAGAAAAACATTCCAATTGGTCAAAATTATTTTTCATAATTTAAAATAATTTTTAAAACTATTTTTAATAATTTTAGAATTTATTTCTATTTTTTTATTAATTTCTGAAAAATTCAGAAATTAAAATAATTAGAAACCGTCGCTGAAGCCTTTAGCGACACAAATCTGTCGTTTTAGGTGTTCTTGATCTTCAAGAACACTGTCAGACAATTAACAAGCTTTCTCGTTTAACTCAATTTAATTCCTAGCTCAGGCATGATCTGGGCTAACATGAACATTGATGTTGTAGTAGGAATGTAGTACTACAACTATCAATCACTAACTTGGTCATAAGACATCACAACAAGGAGATCAAAGCCTCCAAAGTTGTTGTCAGACGGTTTCTGGGTTTTCCAGAAACCCAGGCAGTTCAACTTGGTACTTTCCAGCCCAAATTAATCTAGGTTCTGATCTTGATTCATGTTGTTTAATGGTTCAAGGTTATAGTTCTTGTGTCATAGAACATTTACAAAACAACAACTCAGTTTAACAACAACAGAATCACAATGTATGACCCGGTCAAACTTTGACAAAAACTGAGTTCATACGTTTTCTGGAAATTCCAGAAAATAGACATTCATGCCGAGTAGGCTACTTTGACCGCTTTCTACATTCGATCTGTTGATCAACTACATGATATAAAGCCATGAATCTATATTCAAGATACTAGGCTACACATGTATTATAACAACAGTAACAAAACTCGTAAAAACTGACAGATCTAGTCATTTTAAAAACTTGTCAGACTCTGGTAAACCATTTCTGGGTTGCCCAGATTTGGTCCGGTCATGCCCGGTCAACGGGTTTTGACTGTCCATAACACATGATCTAGACATCCAATGACTCTGATTCCACTTGCAGATTAAAGACAACATATCAGGCTACAAATTACAACTTTAAAACATCAAATACAATAAACGATCAAGAATATGTGGCTACTGACATTAGCTTGTCAGACCATAATTTTTGTTTTTGGACAGATTTTGAAAAACACTACTTTAAAGCCATTTGATGCTATGGATCCATGATGGATCAACATATAACATCTAAAAACATCATATAACACTTAATTAAATATTTTAAACAAAAATTTTTCTTAGCAACATAGATCAAAAATCAACTTAGGGTTATACCTTCTAGCTTCAAATCCTTGATCTTGATACTCCTAACTGATCTTGGTTGATCAAGGTGCTGATTAGGGGACTGATATACTTGATAATTTCGGAGGTTGAGAGAGAATAAGAGTTGGTGAGAGCTTTCAAGAAAAATGGGCTAAATTATTAACTTTCTTTCTCTTTAACACTTATATAATCTTTAGATTCAATGCATTTTGCTGGCACATGTGTAAAGAAGAGGCTGATTTGCTAATATAATATTCACATTGTCAACTTAGTTGGTCACCAACTAAAGGTGTTGGTGAATTTTAAAAGTTACCATTTAATGAAAATGAAAAAGGGCATTTTTGTCTTTACCAAAATGATTTTACTGGCATGCTAAACAATTGCTCAAACCCTTAGGGTTTAACCCTAAGGTTCTAACCCTTAGGTTTTAAAACACTAATTTCTAAAATTTCCAATTAGGGTTTTTATTAGAAAAATTAAAATTTCTAAATTATAATTAGGGTTTCCTAATCACATCAATCGTTAATAAACACATTAAGCTTATCAATTAGAATTAGGGTTTCCTAATTAGGGTTTAGGAATATAGGATTTTAAATTAGGGTTTCTCGGTGTACAATTAGGGTTTTTAACTGTACATTAGGGTTTCTCAATCTGAGATTAGGGTTTCTAATCCCTTTTTAGGGTTTATAAATTTTAATCCCTATCCCGACAATTATTAGTCATTAACTTTACACAATACAAGCACATACTCACAGTTACTGATATTATAACTGCGATTTCTGTCAAATTCCTATCCAGAAATTAGGGTTAGGGTTTCTAAAGCTGTTAAGCACAACTCTACTCTAATTTCTTAGTCAATACACAAATTGACTAATTCTCGAGACTCGTATCACAGATACACAGTACAATATTAACAGTCAATGTCAATATTAAAAAAAAAAAAAATTATTCGTAAAATTTGGATTATTCGAAATTCCGGGTTATCACATTCACCCCTCCTTAAAAGGATTCTGTCCTCGGAATCACCGCTTTCTTACTCCCAACAATCTTTTAAAGTTGTATCATCAATTCACTCTTATCAACAAAATATTCATTTGTGTCTCAACATTCTAACCTGTGATTTAGATCTTATTACAGAAAATAATTCACATCTTATATCACCAATATTTCTCACTTAATTTAATTATTAAGAAAAATTATTACCTATCACCACCTCCTAGGCGTACTTTCATATCTTGGGCGTCATATTAAATGCACAGTCAGCTTTGATCTCCCCTGGTGGAAAGGTTTTTTTTAATCGCCAAGGTTCCGCTATCGGTTCCTTTGTTGGCACTCCACTTCTCCCTATTCCTTTTCGGACAGTTCCGGACCAGATGATCGGTCGATCCACACGCAAAACAACCTTGTATCTTCTTCGGATTGGGGCAATTGGGCGACATATGTCCCTCTTGATCGCAGTTATAACAAACTCCCTTCTTCTTCAGACAAATTCCTGGATGATTCTTTCCACAGTTCGAACAAGGCTCTCCTCCTTTCTTATTCCCTTCTTTCTTATTACCCGACTGGGTATTCTCGCTCCATTTTCTCTTGTTTGGATTAGTACCACCACTGCTTCCTCCATCATTTGTATTCTTCTTCTCCTGATCATAACGGGATGCAGCTTCGCTTCCCCTTTCAGCAATTATCGCCTTCTCCAACAAAGCCGTAAACGTATTAATTTGTAATACAATTACTTTGTTGTATATACCCGGCTTCAATCCATTCTCAAACCTTATCGCCTTCCGTAGCTCCCTTAAATTCTGGCAGTCCTACCGCTTTAAAGTCCTTAAAGTTAGTCAATCTATCGGCTGGCTGAATTCTCGCTCTTGCTCTTTTTGCTGGAGCTCTATTTCCCATAGGGCTACCATATCCACAAAATTTTGCATCGGGTCCGCTTGACCTCCTTCATTATTCACAGACTGCTCTTCTCTTTGATTTCGATTATGTCGTCTAGGCGGTGATAAGTGGGTTTTATACCTACTTATTGGATATCAATTTACGCGAATTATGCCAATCTCAAGTCCATTCTAGTATGTTTTAGTTGCATTTCATGTTATTTTGCATTGCATATACTTAGAACTCCTTTGGTGGAACAATTACAGAAAATGGCTACTTTAGTGGTGTTGGATGGCATGAGGTTGACGGATGCATGGCATGAAGGTATAATGGAGAAAGGAGACCAAGCATGGAAAGAAGGAGCATAGAAACGGATCGGTCTGAAGAAAGAAAACCGTAATTCACAGATTCACGATGAGTCGCGGCATATTAGGGTTGAGGCCTTTTTTTGCTTGAGAGACCGACTGGACATCATGACTTACTGCAAGTCTCATGCCCGCGCGAGGAATATATCTTGGGGAGCCTTGGCACATGCGATGCGATCAAGTCTATTTGTTTTATTTTAATTTTTAATTAAAAGGTTTGTAATTTGTTTTAAATGATATTCGACTGATGTCAGAGATAACTGGAGTAACTTTCGACGTATTTTTCATATCGTAACTAGGGTTTACACATTTGGGAGAGATTCCTACGAAGAACGAAGCCAAAAATCCATCTTCTCTAATTCTTCTTGGGATATTCTGTCATTGTGGTTTATTATTATTGTTTTGCTGGATTTTTATGAGGAGTGAACGTTGATATTGGTTTACAATCTGCAATTGAGTTTGATCGTTCTATCCTTCATCTTTCAATTGTTTGCTTGTTAATCATGTTTAGCATTGATCCCATAATGGCTTTTGGTTCAGTCATGAACTAAACTCCATTATGGGATTCTAAAGGATTTTAATATGTAGTTTGGTTGCATGCTTGATTGCTGGGGCTGTATTACATATCACATGGGATTTCTATCATGATTGTTTTGCATGTATGAATGCTTGATCACCATTCATTTCAGTATTTGCATGAAATTGACAATGAACATGCAAGTATGGACTGTAATCATGATAACATACGTATATGGGGCTGTTTTATATGGCTTGTATATTTCGTGAATGAGATAGACATATACTTATTCACCGTATGAGTTAAAATAAGGGCTTGTGCTTAAATTCAGTATGATTGCAATTTCACATAGACATATAGTGATTTTGGTTATATTGATGATTACATGGAGTCTATCGCCATGGATGTTGTGTAAGTAGGTCATAGTGCATTGAAAAATGGTTTGAAACTCTATTAGTGCTCTTGGCTATTATCCTGTGATATGTGAACGATTATTGCATGATAGTGGAAATTAGATGAAATATTAAATGAAGTTAGGATCCCATTATTTCTAGACTTGGTTTATTTTGTTTCGTTATTATTCTTGTTTTAGTAGTTATCTACAATTAGATTAATTCACCAATTATAGTTGCTAGTCTAAGCATATAAATATAGTGATTTAATTGATGCATAGTAGTTTAAATTTGGATATGTTGGAATAGTCTTCGCTGCATAAGTATACATGATTCTTAATTTAGACTATAATTTTCTGTTTTGAGCAGTTTAGCATGTGTATTCTTTGCTTGAATCAAGTTTTGGTGAACATTATATACACACACAGCATCTCTATATCATGTATGAATTATCTGAGTGTATGATATTATGACCATAGTTTAGTTTGAACTTGTATTCTTGAATCTGGGTAATTCACTGAGGCATTTTGGGCTGAAATTCTGTTTAACTTGGAATGATGTGAGACGAGTTTGCATAGTAATTTAGCTGCATAGTAGTACTTTGGCATTGTCATTGTTATTTAGCATGCATTGCTTGAGGGCAAGCAATAGTTCAAGTTTGGGGGTATTTGATAAGTGGGTTTTATACCTACTTATTGGATATCAATTTAAGCGAATTATGCCAATCTCAAGCCCATTCTAGGATGTTTTAGTTACATTTCATGTTATTTTGCATTGCATATACTTAGAACTCCTTTGGTGGAACAATTGCAGAAAATGGCTACTTTGGTGGTGTTGGATGGCATGAGGCTGATGTAGATGGCATGAGGTTGATGAATGCATGGCATAAAGGTATAATGGAGCAAGGAGACCAAGCATGGAAGGAAGGAGCATAGAACAGATTAGTGCAACAACAGAACCAGAATTCATAGTTGCAGTAGCCGCGCGACATATTTGGCCTGAGAGCGCGCGCCCGCGCGAGGGCCCAGTTGGACATCATGACTTTTTGCAAGTCTCATACCACAAGAGGAATTTATCGGGGATCATGCAGCACACAGCCATCGACGATGGTCAAGTCACGATTTGTTTTATTTTAATTTTTAATTAAAAGGGTTGTAATTTGTTTTAAACGATATCTGACTGGTGTTAGAGATAACTGGAGTAACTTTCGATGTATTTTTTTTCATATCGTAACTAGGGTTTACACATTTGGGAGAGATTCCTACGAAGAACGAAGCCAAAAATCCATCTTCTCTAATTCTTCTTGGGATATTCTGTCAGTGTGGATTTTTATTATTGTTTTGCTGGATTTTTATGAGGAGTGAACGTTGATATTGGTTTACAACTTGCAATTGGATTTGATCATTTCTATCCTTCATCTTTCAATTGTTTGATTGATAATCATGTTTAGCGTTGATCCCATAATGGCTTTTGGTTCAGTCATGAACTAAACTCTATTATAGGATTCTAACGGATTTTAATATATAGTTTGGTTGCATGCTTGATTGCTGGGGCTATTTTACATATCATATGGGATTTCTATCATGATTGTTTTGCATGTATGAATGCTTGATCACCATTCGTTTCAGTATTTGCATGGAATTGACAATGAACATGCAAGTATGGATTGTAATCATGATAGCATACGTATATGGGGCTGTTTTATATGGCTTGTGTATTTCGTGAATGAGATAGACATATACTTATTCACCGTATGAGTTAAAATAAGGGCTTGTGCTTAAATTCAGTATGATTGTAATTTCACATAGACATATAGTGATTTTGGTTATATTGATGATTACATGGAGTCTATCGCTTGTGGATGTTGTGTAAGTAGGTCATAGTGCATTGAAAAATGGCTAAAACTCTATTAGTGCTCTTGGCTATTATCCTGTGATATGTGAACGATTATTGCATGATAGTGGAAATTAGATGAAATATTAAATGAAGTTAGGATCCCATTATTTCCAGACTTGGTTTATTTTTTTTCGTTATTATTCTTGTTTTAGTAGTTATCTGCAATTAGATTAATTCACCAATTATAGTTGCTAGTCTAAGCATATAAATATAGTGATTTAATTGATGCATAGTAGTTTAAATTTGACAACTTTCTCTGTGGGATCGATACTCTACTTACTCTGTATTACTTGTTGACACATGTATGCTTGCATGAGTTAGAGTTATTTTTGTTAGAACTTAAAAAGAGGCAACATGCGACATTATCTGATTTAAATAAAAATCCTATATTAATTCTATTTCTCTACACAAACTCTTATTCATCACACAATAAGAATTTAACACAAAGTTCTCATATAATCGTATATTTATTCAAATAGCACATAGTACATTTAGTACTTGTGACACCCCCAAATTCGGGTTACCTGACCCCCGAGTTTGGTGTTCACGATCCAAATATAAATAACATTTAACTACCCATAGTATATAGATAATAACTTACAGAAGTTTTTATCAGAGTTTAATAATAATACATTACCCAGGTTCACTAACCTTAACTTTACAAACATACCCTTTGGATATACAAAAAGGGTTTACAATACAATATATTAAATATGTTTAACATAACTAATTTATAACTACGCCTTTGCCTTTGTTCTGCTTCACAACACCTCCTACAACTTCGTCCCTAGCTGAAAATGTTTTATTTAGCAAGGGTGAGCAACAAATTTGCCCCGCAAGTTAATACATACAATAAATGTATAAGTATTCAAATCACCAAACTATCTATTTTGATAGAATGAAACCAAAGTTCGGGGAACTTTGAAATAACTGAACAAATCGTTATTCAATAACAAGTCTTCTCGTATTCTATACAACATAATAATTCAATAATGAAAGAGTACAACGCTTTCAAAGTTTCTACGATATTCTAATGAATGAGCAAAAAAATCAATTCTACGAAATATCAAAGTGGAATGTTTTTCCAGATTTATACTGAGCGATCCATTGGATCTTGAACTTCTCTTCTCGAGTAACTATCAAAGTTATACTTTAATATACCCAGGTGTATCGATAACCGTAAAGATTAAATCATACCCTCTGCAAGTATAACAAGTGATCAACTTTATTATACCCTATATTATGCATAATATTTAAGTCGCGCGCAATGATCGAATATACGATTTAATGATATTCCCTTTTTATAAATGGTTGTTCTTCTCAGTCTCAGAATCAAGATTTTGATTTAACAACGAAATACTGTGATTTCAAATTCTATTTACTTCTCGATCTTAGCCGAAATAATTGGCATCGATCTATCAATAATAATTGAATTCTCTTCTCGAACTTATCAAGTTCTAACTAATATTAAATCTAGCCGAATAATTAGCTAAGACATTTCTCAGATAATTTGACAATAAACAAGAATTATCTCGGACCATCAATTCTAACTTCTACAGATATGAATATCCAACAACAGTAATTCAACGAATATATATATTCTAATTCAATAATTTAATTTCAACAATAAATCCCTGGACGTGGCATAATTAGCAATAATTATCCACCAATAGTAATTGAATGAAATAACTCAAGGTTGAGTTAGGGAACTTGCCTCTTCTGCTGATTACAGCTACACAAAATACTTATCTGCTTTGAAAGACCTATAACCAATAATATCGGTCTTACAATTAGCACAATTATTCATAACACGTAACAACTGTAGTTCACAGTCAAACTTCTCCTAGGCACATTACCACATAGCCACATCGATGTTTTATAACCTATATAAACACATAACAAGTCTAACTATATCAGTCTGGTTGGACTTCGGTCCATTCTCGGTGTTTTGGTCACCCTATCCGATAATTAACATATTGATTGTCCAATAAACTTGGTCTCTAAGCTTCAATATTAATTTAGATAAGTCAATTATCAATTATAATATTTTTCTAAGCTTTTAATAATTATCAAGCAATTATTATAATTTATAATAATTTTTCAAACATTGGAATCATTTTTAAATGATTTAATTCTCAAATAATCTTATCATTATTAATATTTAATAATATTAAAATATTAATAACATACTTGTCAAAATATTAAAGTTATTATCAATAACTTAAAATATTTTAAATCAACAATATTCCACTTAAATGATTTTTAAAGTAATTAAAATCATTTTTAAATCACCACCATTAATATATAAATTTTAATGAAATTATCATCTAAATATTAAAAGTCATTAATTATAACTTAAAATATTTTTAAACTATTTTTCTCATTGTTAAATGATTTTTAAATCAATAAAATCATTTTTAATTCATTATTTAATATCATAATTAAATAAATCAAATATCATTAATATTAATTTATTAATGAAAATTCTCCAAAAATATTGAAAATTATATTTTATAATTTAAAATATTTTTTAACACTTTATTCTCAATAACAATGATTTTTAAATCATTTAAATCATTTTATCTTATTTATTTAATTTAATAATCAAATAAATCTAATATCATTAATATTAAATTATTAATGAAAATTCTCCAAAAATATTAAAAGTTACATTTTATAACTCAAAATATTTTTAAATACATTTTCTTATTTAAAATGATTTTTCATAATATTAAATCACTTTTCTCTAATTTATTTAATACACTAATTAAATAAATTAAATACCTTTAATATTTAAATAATTATAAATATTAAAGAAAAATATTCCAATTAATTAGAAATTATTTTTCATAATTTAAAATAATTTTTAAAACTATTTTTGTAATTTTTAGAATTTATTTCTATTTTTTATTAATTTCCTAATATTCGGAAAATAAAATAAATTAAACTGTCATTAAAAGCCTATAGCGACACTTTCGTCATTATAGGTGTTCTTGAGCTTCAAGCCCAGAAAATCACCAAATGAATGAAATTTCATTGTTTTAACCGCCATTTAATCTGTGTTCCTCTTACTTTCTACGATCTCGTAATTGCTTTCATGTTGTAGTATAAATGTAATACTACAACTACATAACAAGTTTCATCACTAAACAACAACAACAGATCATAGAGATCTAAGTCTCCAAAAAGTCCGACAAAACGTGTTCTTCATTTTTCCGGTTTACGTAACCCAAGGTACCACTGGGTCCTTATAACTTTCATTACGTGTTCGATTTATGTGATATATCAACTCCAGGTTTGTAGAAAACATGTAGTACTACAACTATCAAGAATAATAACACAAAACCATCACAAAGATGAACAAGATATGGCTTAATCAAAGTAGAGTCGAATCTGTTCTTGGGCCAGATTCAGGTTTTCGAATTCTTCAAAACAGACGGTCAACGCTAGTTTGACCGTGTATAAATTTTGATCTACAAATGATCTGGCTTTCATTCTTTTTGCAACTTAAAGTACACATATAAGGATACAATTTACAAGTTTTAAACATCAAAAACACTTACTAAACACGGAGTTATAAGATCTGACATTTGACTGAAAATCACAGATTTCCAGATTTCCAGATTTTGAAAAACTTTAAATTCATGCACTTTGATGTTATGGGTTCATGATTTATCAACCCAGAACTTCAATTGACACCTTATTACATATCTTTGAACAATCAATTACAACATTTAACGAGGAATTGAAGGATTTCAAAATTTAGGGTTTTATACCTTTTATGCTTGATTTTCAATTCGACTTTTTGATTCTGTTCTTGGGTGATCTAAGGCTATATAAATGACCGATCTACTATAATATTTCTAGCTTTGAGATAGAGAGAGAGTTGGTAAGAGTAAGTTAGCAATATGGCTAATTTTTATGAAATTTCTCTCTCTAAATCTTATATATATTGCTTGATGTTGCTTGGATTTGATGTATTTCGGCTGGGAGCTGAATTTGGCTGAGTTTTAGAGTCACAAAGTCAAGAGAGTTGGTGACCTAATAAAGTGATAGCCATTTTTGCAAGCAATCTTATAAAAATCCCATAAAGGGCATTTTGGTCATTTCCTTAAATTTCTAGATTTTCTCATTTGATGAAACCCTTAGGGTTTAGGGTTTGAGCATACTAAAATTTAGGGTTTGGACAACTTTAGGGTTTAGGTTTTTAACCCTCACATACTTAGCAACTTGAATTTCAAAAATTTTCTAATTAAATTTTAAAATAGAAAATTTTGATTTCTAAATTATAATTAGGGCTTCCTAATTATTTTGTAATTTCCCAACCATGAATCATTATTTTCTAATTAGGACTATTTTATCCTAATTAAAATTGCTAATTTAGCACTTAGGGTCAAATTTGTACATTATAATTTATAACCAAAAAATTAGGGTTTTAAATAGAAAAATAATATTTCAATTTTTAGAAATTAGATTTCCCAATTAGATTAGGGTTTCTACTAACTTGATAATTAGGATTTATATTTCACGATTAACGATGCAATTATAGCAATTAAATCCACCACCTTGTAAATTAGGGTTCAAAATGGTCATTGTGGGTTTTCAACCCACAAATTAGGGTTTCTAAAATAGAAAGTTACCATATAAAAATATAATTAGAGATTTCTAACCATATTTAAGTTTAATGAATACTTTAGGCATGCTATTAAAAATTAGGGTTGCCTAATTAGGGTTTAAAATTCCCGGTTTTGAAATTAGGGTTTCCCGGCGTACAATTAGGGTTTTAATTGTACAATTTATTTTCTAAATTTCAGATTAGGGTTTTAAATCCCTTATTAAGGTTTATTAATATTAAACCTTATCCAGTCAACCATTGATCAACATTTCTATGGTCAAACACACGTCATTAATACAATTATTTTAATTGTATTTTCTCTAGAATCCTATCCGAAAATTAGGGTTAGGGTTTTCTAAAGTTGTTAAGCACAACTCTACTCTAATTTCTCACCAAAACATATATTGACTAATTCTAGACTTTGTCTCACTAATTCTCAGTACACTATTAACAGTTAATATTAAATAAAAAAAAAAAAAAAATTTATTCGTAAAATTTTGATTATTCGAAATCCCGGGTTATCACAGTACTTAACATATACAACTATCCTTTTTTCATAGGATTAACAACACAAATTTTAAACAAAAGTTGTAATTCTCCGACTTTAAACAAAAAGTCATAATTCTCCATTCACACACAACTATTCCCAGTTCATCAAACTTACCACACCTAGGGGTTCAGGAACTTGCCACAATTATATGAGTTTATGAACTTATCATAGTCAGACCTTTGACGTCCATTCGCTGAAAATAGCTCATATAATTATGAGTCATGAACTTACCATAAGTATGAGTTTTAAGAACTCACAAATTTATCTTAATCTTATATTCATATAGAAAATAAAGATTTTATTCATACAAACATGTATATTTACATATGTTCAAACATCGTTCTCAATATTACAACCGTTAATATCACACATTACCAGAAGATACTATCGCTTATACTTAAGCTGTCTACCTTTCACTCCCTTCACCATTCTTCTTCTTACCAAGACACTTGTTGAATCCATGACCCGTTCTTCTACATGACAAACACTTCCTCATATTCGGCTTAGGACAATGTTGGGAAACATGTCCTTCCTGCTTACAATTGAAGCACACATTCTTCCACATCATGCATTCTCCCAAGTGAGTCTTTCCACACTTGCTACTGACCTTCTTCTTCTTCGGGTTTGAATTTTCAGAGTTATCACTGTCGTGATCCCTCTTTCTCTTATTTTTTCCCTTATGCTTAATTATTCCTTCAGATGATCCACCACCTTCCGTCTTCATTCTGTCCACCTGGGCCTTCAACTCTTTCCTTTCTTCAGTCATCTCACGTAATGCTCGTTCCATTTTCCATAACTCCTTCAAGAGAAATAATTTACTCCGGAGTTCTTGTACTTCTGCAGATTCTTGACCTTGTTCTCCAACTTTAGTCTTATTCCATTTCTCCATCTTAACTTCTTCGGACTTCGCCTCTTCATCACCACTCAAATACATCTCGGGATAATCTTCATGATCACTCCCCAGATTCACCATAGGTTCATCTTTTCCCACCTTCTCAATTGATTTGCTTTGCACTGGCACCTCGGCTACTGGCACTGGTGCAACAGCCCCTGGCATCTTCGTACTCATTTCATCTTCTTCCGACATCCTACAGTCAGTTACACAACTTGATTAGTACTTTAATAGTACAAATTTCTCACACTTTGTGTCCTCACATCATTTTATTGATGCGCTTTGGCAATCCCTCGCTTAGTACTCTAAATGAGTATTCTATTTCGCTTATGGTTATAATCCTAGGGTTCCCCCCCACTTAAGGTTTATAACCTATAGCTCTGCTACCAACTTGTGACACTCTGGTCACTACAGCTTTGATACCAACCTGTGACACCCCCAAATTCGGGTTATCTGACTCCCAAGTTTGGTGCTCATGATCCACAATATAAATAACATCTAACTACCCATTTAATTATGAATAGACATATAAACCACATTAACTGATATAGTTAATACATTCGTCCCAAGTTATTTAACCTTTATATTACAAACATACACTTTTAGATATACAAAAAGGGTTTACAAATACAACATAATAATAATGTTAAACATAACTATTACAGCACAACACCTTTGTCTTTGGACTTCACAGCAACTCTCGACACTGCGTCCCTAGCTGAAATGTTTTATTTAGCAAGGGTGAGCAACAAATTTGCCCCGCAAGTTAAGATGTACAATAAATGTATAAGAATCAAGACAACAAACTATCTAATTCAATAGAATGACTCCAAAGTTTGGGGAACTTTGAAATAGCTGAACAATTTATTCTTCTCTAACTAATCTTCTCGCAACCTATGCAACAAATTAACGAAAGTATACAATGCTTTCAAAGTTTCTACGATATTCTAATGAATAATCAAGAATCAATTCTACGCAATAGCAAAGTGGAATGTTTTCCAGATTTATGCTGAGTGGTCACACAAGACCTAGAACTTTTCTTCTTAGGTAGATATCAAAGATTTACTTTGATATATACTTAGGTGTACCAGATAACCATAATGATTAAATCATACCCCTCTACAAGTATAACAAGTGATCAGCTTTATTATACCCTTATATTATGCATAATACTTAAACATAGCGCGAAATGGTCAAATTTACGACCAATAAAATGTTCCCTTTATATAAAAGGTTATTCTCCTCAGTCTCAGAATCAAGATTTTGATTTAAAAACAAAATTCAATGATTTCAATATCTAATCACTTCTCTTCTCTTTTTTTCTCAAACCTATCAAGTTTTCTTTTTCCGATCTAGCCGATACAACTGGCATTGATCTATCAATAATAATTAAATTCTTTTTTTTTCTTCTCGAACCTATCAAGTTCTAACAAATGTTCGTCTAGCCAGAATAATTAGCTAAGACATTTCTCAATACGATTTAACAATAGACAGAATTTGACTGTACTATTTACAATCACTAATAGCTTTCATGGATGTAAGTATCCAATAATAAGTATTCTCCAAGTATATTCTCAGAATCACTAATTCAATTTAAATTAATAAACATGCACTATCTGCGAATAATCAACAATAAATTCTCAGACGTCGCTTAATTAAATATAATTATCCACCATAATAATTGAACAATATTAACTCAAGGTTGAGTTTAGGAAACTTGCGTCTTTCGCTGATTACAGCTACACAATAAACTTATCTGCGTTCGTAAGACCTATAATTAACAATATTGGTCTCACAATTAGCACAATACATCAGAACACATAACACTGTAATTTACAGTCAATCTTCTCCTAGACACATTACCATATAGCCACATCAGTGTTTATAACCTATATAACCACTTATTAAGTCTATATATTTTGGCCTGGTTGGACTTCGATCCATTCTCGGTGTTCTTGTCACCCTATCCGACAATTAACACAATTATTGTCAATTAAATTTGGTTTCTAAGCTTCAATATTATTTTAGATAAGTCAAATATCATTGATAATATTTTTTCGGAAGCTTTTAATAATTTATAAGTAATTATTATAATTTATAATAATTTTTCAAACATCGAAATCATTTTTAAATGATTTAATTATCAAATAATATTATCATCATTAATATTTAATAATATTAAAATATTAATGACATACTTCTCAAAATATTAAAGTTATTATCAATAACTTAAAATATTTTTAAATCAACAATATTCTACTTAAATGATTTTTAAATAATTAAAATCATTTTAAATCATCACCATTAATATTTAAATATTAATGAAATTATCATTCAAATATTAAAAGTTATTAACCATAAATTAAAATATTTTTAAATCATTTTTCTTATTTTTAATGATTTTTAAATCAATAAAATCATTTTAAATTCATTTATTTAATATAATAATTAAATAAATCTAATATCATTAATATTAATTTATTAATAGAAATTCTCCAAAATATTGAAAATTATATTTTATAATTTAAAATATTCTATAACACTTTATTCTCATTTTAAATGATTTTTATAATATTAAAATCATTTTTCTCTAATTATTTAATATAATAATTAAATAAATCCAATATCATTAATATTAAATTATTAATGAAAATTCTCTAAAAATATTAAAAGTTACATTTTATAACTCAAAATATTTTTAAATACTTTATTCTTATTTAAATGATTTTTCATAATATTAAATGATTTTTCTTTAATTTATTTAATACATTAATTAAATAAATTAAATACCTTTAATATTTAAATAATTATAAATATTAAAGAAAAACATTCCAATTGGTCAAAAATTATTTTTCATAATTTAAAATAATTTTTAAAACCATTTTTAATAATTTTTAGAATTTATTTCTATTTTTTTTATTAATTTCTGGAAAATTTTAAATTAAAACAATTAGAAATCGTCGCTGAAGCCTTTAGCGACACATATCTATCGTCTTAGGTCTTCTTGATCTTCAAGAACACTGTCAGACAATTAACAAGCTTGCTTGTTTAACTCAATTTAGTTCCTAGCTTAGGCATGATCTGGGCTAACATAAACATTGATGTTGTAGTAGGAATGTAGTACTACAACTATCAATCACTAACTTGGTCATAAGACATTACAACAAGGAGATCAAAGCCTCTAAAGTTGTTGTCAGACGGTTTTTGGGTTTTCCAGAAACCCAGGCAGTTCAACTTGGTACTTTCCAGCCCAAATTAATCTAGGTTCTTATCTTGATTCATGCTGTTTAATGGTTCAAGGTTATAGTTCTTGTGTCATAGAACATTTACAAAACAACAACTTAGTTTAACAACAACAGAATCACAATGTATGACCTTACCAAACTCGACAAAAAAAGCAGAGTTCATACGCTTTTCTGAAATTTCTAGAAAATGTAAATTCATGCCGAAAAGTAGGCTACTTTGATCGCTGCTACATTCGATCTGTTGATCAACTACATGATATAAAGTCATGAATCTATATTCAAGATATCAGGCTACACATGTATTACAACAACAACAACAAAACTTGTAAAAATTGACAGATCTAGTCATTTTAAAAGCTTGTCAGACTCTGGTAAACCATTTCTGGGTTGCCCAGATTTGGTTTGGTCATGCCCGGTCAACGGGTTTTGACCGCCCATAACACATGATCTAGACATCCAATGACACTGATTCCACTTGCAGATTAAAGACAACATATCAGGCTACAAATTACAACTTTAAAACATCAAATACAATAAACGATCAAGAATCTGTGGCTACTGACATTAGCTTGTCAGACCACAATTTTTGTTCTTGGACAGATTTTGAAAAACACTACTTTAAAGCCGTTTGATGCTATGGATCCATGATGGATAAACATATAACATCTAAAAACATCATATAACACCTGATTAAACATTTTAAACAAAAAAATTTCTTAGCAACATAGATCAAAACTCAACTTAGGGTTATACCTTCTAGCTTCAAATCCTTGATCTTGATACTCCTAACTGATCTTGGTTGATCAAGGGGCTGATTAGGGGACTGATATCCTTGATAATTTCGGAGGTTGAGAGAGAATAAGAGTTGGTGAGAGCTTTCAAGAAAAATGGGCTAAATTATTAACTTTTTCTCTCTTTAACACTTATATAATCTTTAGATTCAATGCATTTTGCTGGCACATGTGTAAAGAAGAGGCTGATTTGCTAATATAATAGTCACATTGTCAACTTAGTTGGTCACCAACTAAAGGTGTTGGTGAATTTTACAAGTTACCATTTAAAGAAAATGAAAAGGGCATTTTTGTCTTTAGCAAAATGATTTTAATGGCATGCTAGACAATTGTCCAAACCCTTAGGGTTTAACCCTACGGTTCTAACCCTTAGGTTTTAAAATACTAATTTCTAAAATTTCCAATTAGGGTTTTAATTAGAAAAATTAAAATTTCTAAATTACAGTTAGGGTTTCCTAATCACATCAATCGTTAATAAACACATTAAGCTTATCAATCAGAATTAGGGTTTCCTAATTAGGGTTTCCCGATGTACAATTAGGATTTTTAACTATACATTAGGGTTTCTAATCCCTTTTTAGGGTTTACAAATTTTAAACCCTATCCCGACAATTATTAGTCATTAACTTTACACAATACAAGCACATACTCACAGTTACTGATATTATAATTGCGATTTCTATCAAATCCCTATCCAAAAATTAGGGTTAGGGTTTTTAAAGTTGTTAAGCACAACTCTACTCTAATTTCTTTGTCAATACACAAATTGACTAATTCTCGAGACTCGTATCACAGATACACAGTATAATATTAACAGTCAATATTAAAAAAAAATTATTCATAAAATTTGGATTATTCAAAATCCCGGGTTATCACACCTTCTATGATCAATTCTGATTCTAGGCCACTGATTTTGTTGTATGCATAAGTGGGGCTGGTTTTATGACTTATAAAGCAAAGAAATTTTGTGGATTTTGAGTTGAGAGAGTCTAGGATGAGAGTTGTGCAAAAATTAAGTTAGCAAATGATTTTTTTCTCTCTCCAATCTATATATATAAATCTTAGATGCATGAATTGGCTGATATTGCTTGATTTGCTGGAGATTTTGGTCACATGGGTTAGTTAGATTAGGTCACCAACTCTAACACTTGTCAAACCTTACAATTTACATAATAAAGAAATGTCAAAAAGGGTATTTTGCTCTTTTTGCTCACAAATTTAATGACAAACTTGTAACTTGGCAAACCCTTAGGGTTTAACCCTAAGGTTTAGTATAAAAATGGTAGGATTTCTAATTAGGATTTGTACAAAAATAAAATTTTAGTTTCTAAAATTTCTAATTAGGGTTTTCTTAATTAGATTAGATTTTCTAATTACATTATACAGAAACATTAGGGTCTTAAAATTTACTAATTATAATTAACCTTGTTAATTAGCAATTAGGATTTACCATTTACCATTTAGGGTTTATAATTTAAATATTAGGGTTTCTAGAAATTATTATTTTTAAATGTTAATTAGGGTTTACCTAATTAATCGTAAAATCATATAACACAGTTATATAATAGTCTCAAACTCATAATTGAGTTTTAAATTAGGGTTTTCATTTGGCAATTAACTCAATTATTATTTAAGGTTTCTAATTTCAGAAATTAGGGTTTTAATTTACAATTAGGGTCTCTTATAATTAGGGTTTTCCTAATTAGCATCAAATTTTTATAATACACAACATAAATCATATAACACAGTCATATAACAGTCTTAAATTTCCCATTTGAATTTCAAAATAGGGTTAAACAAATTAATGATAGGGTTTGATCATAATACACCATAATTGACCAACCATTATCAATACGTACATACAATACATATTTATAGCACTGAAAAATCAAAATATAATTAATATTATATTACTATTCTCATTCCCAGATCAAAATCCAAAATTAGGTTTGGATTTCATATCTCATTTATCTTACATATTTAACATTATTAATTAAGTTAAAAATAATTAACTTAATTAATCTAACATAAATTCGTATAATTAAATAATTATTATAATAATTCTAAAATCATTTCATATATTAATTAAATAATATATAATTATACTTTCATGGAAAATAATTAATAAAAACATTTCTACTATAAAATTAATTATTATAAGAATATAATTTATAATGATCAATAATTCTAACATAAAATTATTTGTAAATATTTAATATAATGAATAAATTTTTATTTATCACATAATTACATATGATTTGTCTTATACATATTTCCCATATTTATTATAATAAAAAAATATTATACGCAAAATTTCTCGATTTATTTTTATAGAAAATCTTGGGTTATTACAGAAGCAAAATTAGAAGAGGTAGAGAGAGAAGTGGAAAACTGTGGCCTAAGAGGGGGGGGAAGAGGAGGAACTTCATCTTCATGTTCCCAAAATTCATTTCATACTTTGGAAAATCAAGAAGGGTAGCCATTAAATCAAGGTATAACCCAAAGTTCTAAGCTTTAATTTCCATTCTTTCTTGGTTTATTTTGTAAAAAAGATGGGTTGATGTTTTCAAACTTAAACCCTTAGGTCTTCACACTATTAAGTATTGTATGTGTGAATCTATCCATTTGAGTGCTTGCATGTTGATCAAAAGGGGAGAAATGGAAACTATGTCAAAAAAGACTAGAAACCCCTTTCTTTCTTCCACTTTGATCAACAACCATTTAAGATCTACACTTTATTTTTGCAATTTGTTAAGGAGGGGTGCTAGATATATGAGTTAGCTTTTAAACCCAAGTGGTAGCATTCAAAAATGATGATTCTACAAGCCATTATGGTTGTTTTAGTCAAACCAGTCCAGCTAAAAGAGAATGGACAGCTCCTGGCCCATTTCTTACAGGGGAATTTTAGTCCTTTTTCTGTGCTTTAAAAATTCTGTACAAATTTTGGATGTTAATATGATAAGTTATCAAGATCTGGTTTAAAGATGTCGATTTTTGGATGTGTATAATGAGAGATATGGATTTTACAAAAAAGGACTACTTTAAAATTAAATGTGAATAAGTCCTTGTGGTTAACTCCAAAAACTGTAAGCTTTTTATTAGGAGTAGATGTATATGAAAGGAACATACCCTGAAATTTTCATGAGTTTTATACAAAAGCTTGATTTATGAAAATTATTGCAAGATCTGACTATTTTGGACCCTATAAAAATAGCAAACTAAATTGGAAAATTCCGAAAACAATATATGTTCATGGGGAAACGATATTCTGTTGATTTCCAGAAAAGAAAAATTTTCAGATCTCTTTTGGTATTTTTCATGTAAATGTTTGGATTATGAATAAATGGGAATAATAAGTTGTGTGATGTTATAAAGAGTACATATATAATTTTCTAACTTAAAAACCCTAAAATGATATGTGCATATATTTTAGGGGGTTTGGTCATTTTTGATGAGATTTTATATTTATGATATTTTGTGATTATTAAATGGTAAATAATTAAAATAAATTATTTATTGGTTGAATAAATGATTAAAATATTATTTCATGACTAATAATATTAAATTAAAATATTATTAAAAGATTAATAAATAGATTAAAATATTATGAAATGATTAATAATATTGATTAAAGTACTATTAAAATATTATTAAATGATTAATAATAATATTCAAAAATTATATAAAATATTATTTAATGATTAATAATATTAGATACTAATTAAAATATTATTGAAGGGTTAATAATATTAGTAAATGTGTGAAGTGTTATGTAATGATTAAAGTCTTATTAAAAGGTTAATAATATTAGAGATAATTAAAATATTATTAAATAATTAATAATATTAGAAAGTGAATAAAATATTATTTGATTAATAATACTAAGAAGTGAAAGAAATATTATTAAGAATAATAATGATAAATGAGGGTTTAAGTTAATAATTATGTGATAATAATATTATCAAGAGGTGATAATATTATTAAAGATTTAAAGTAATGTCTAATATTTAATTCTAGATTAAATATTAGATAATTTATTATGTGAAATGTTATGAGTAAATGTATGAGATACTAATTAAAAGATCAATGATAGGTCTTTCGAAGGAAGTTTTATTAGATTGCTTAAACGGATAAGTTAAATTGAATAACACTAGACCGTGATCGAGGTATGTTTCCTAACTCAAACTTGAGTTATTATTTTCAAAGCATGTTAGTGAATAATTATTGTTGATTACTCCACATCCTTAACGATTATTGTTATTCGCACTTTGTGCAGTTGAATTCATGTTCTATTATTATTGAATTGTGAATTGAGTAAAGTTCTTTCATTTATAAACTGTTTATGAGTTAGATCTATGCTAATTGTATCAGCTAGATCAAGCATATTTAAATTTGTTAAATCAAATACGTTTTAGAAGCTGTTCCTAACCAAATGATTTGGTAAGGAGTCTTGACTAAGAAAAAGAACAATTTTACTAAAGCATTATATTGGAAAATGATTGATGCTATATTATTAAGTGTTTGTGCATAAATCATTGGGTATGAAAGGCTGATCCCCTTGATTACCAAAAGTTATTAAAAGTACCAGTTTAAATACTGACACCTTAGTATATGTTCATGGTCATTCTAGACCACTCAACATCTATTATTCAATTATTCGAATATTCAATTGTTGAAGCTTAATTTATGGTCTTTAGTAATCAACTTCCATTTTTGAGCATCGAAAGCTAAATGCCTTTCTAATCATGATATCGGTCCGGATCTTAAGCTCACCCTTTATTTAACATACCTTGCTCACCACCCTTTAGCGATGGACCGGGTGACGATTAGGTCTATCGCTATATATAGAACCATCGTCTTAGCTTTTAGCGATGGACAACATATAGCGACAGTTCTATATATAGCGACGGACCTAATCGTCGCCCGGTCCGTCGCTAAAGTGGGGTGAGCAAGGTATGTTAGATAATGGGTGAGCTTAAGATCCGGACCAATCATGATATATCTCCTTTATACTTAAACTTGCTAAGAAAATTAGTTGCTTACCTTTGCTATATCATGACGTTTATTTCAGTTAAGGCCAAAGGTTTAAGTAAGAAGGACAAAGACAAGGGCAAGGTCCAAGATTAGTTTACTTAGAATGTTTAATTATTATCTTTTTAATGCGATTATTTATGTTAACCTTTTGTGATATGAAGGTAAGTTAAGGTTCAGATAACCTTGGGACTATGTTGAAAGACTTTATTTTAATGAACAATGTATGTTTATTATTCCGCAATAGTTTATAGAAAGCTTATGATGATGATGGATCATGAGTACTGAATTTGAGGTTAGAGAACCCAGATTTGGGGGGCGTCACATGCACTATGAGTGACGCAACCCTTAGTAGGGGTTTCATTTCCATGACCTTGCAAATTTTCTTTTTTATGATTTTAGATTTTTTTTCTCTAGATTAACTTATCTCATTTTCTTCGGCAATTTAGAGTTACCCATTTAACGAGTTTTGGACCAATGACTTCCAAATCGAACGACTTTAGGGCACTAGGTGTAAAGACACCCCTTCGAGTTTACTTGTTAGAGTAACAAAGGCCACACTTCGATACAAATCAATCAGTCTACTCTATTTTCTCCTCGCCTGAGCTTGTGCAAGATTCATTTTCTTAGGCTTAAATTACCCATTTAGCGAGCGATGGGCTGGTGACTCCCAAACTAGACGGCTTTAGGGCACCAAGTGTGAAGACACCCATCAGGCTTAATTGCTCGAGTAAGTTAGACCATGATTCGGATCTGCTCAGGTATCACCTTCTCTTCCTCATAATGCTCATTTTCTTAGGCATTAAGTTACCCATGTAACGAGCCTTGGGCCGATAAATCCCAAACCAGATGGCTTTAGGGCATTAGGTGTAAAAACACCCCTCGGGCTTAATGACTCGAGTAACCTAGACCACGATTTGAGAGATTAGGTCGGCTATCTTTTATCTTCTTATTAATTGTCATTGTTATCTCCTTAGCCCATACCCCCCAACTAAGGTTAATCGCAAAGTGTTGACATGCATATGAGTTTAAGTCTGTTCCAAAAAGCATTTTAAACTAGGATGTTGTGCCTAATCAAAAGGTTGAATAGTCTTAATTCTCTAATCGTTCCCGTGATTCTTGCTTCATGGACGCTTATAAAAATTAATCGAATTCTTAGCAAGTTAAACAAAAAATTCTTCTTCTTTTTAAAAAATCCTTTTTCTATTATTCTAACGTAATATTTATCTTAACATGTATATCATCGCTAGCGCATATAAATGAAAATTGAAAGCACATAAAGAGATGAAAGATTCATACCTCATATGTGGATTATTTATTCTGAGAAAAGTATGATTGGAAAAGACCAAATGATAATATCGGATCGCTAGTGAAATTATATGAAGGTCCCTCTAATGATGATGGACCGTGCTAGTGGTGCTAACTGGTGCATTTTCCTTTTGTAGGATGGTTGATGAATGCCCCAGTGTCGAGTTGTCGTTGTTTTCGACATTTCCCCAGTCTTGTTTGTTGTAAGGGTCCCAATATCGGGTTGTCACCGATTCTGAAATTGCCCCAATCTTGCTTGCCATCTAGGGTAGTTGCTTTGTTGTATGTTTGAAAGATGGGGTGGTAAGATGTCGATATCGCCAGAGTCTTTTACTTTCTGATCCATACGGTGAATGGTAGTGGATTTGGGCTTTGATGCTTGGATGCCCCAATCTTCATTTTGACTTGTAGGTGCAACTGACTTAGATGATCGATGTTGAGAAGCCTTCAAATTCCATTGAATTAGATCTAAGAGCTCAACTTGGTTCGATGTGATGGCTTCACCCGAGTTTGATTTGATATACAAGGTTTGATTTATGGTCTCAATCTGGGGGAATATGTCGTCGGGTATGAGATAGACTTTTCTATGATGGTTGCCCCTATACTTCTGTAGGTCAAAGAATATCAAGTTTTCTCGCACTTCGGGAGTGATGAGTTGCTAACGAGTTACATCTTATGATGATTGCCATTTCATCCCTGTGACTAGTTGTCTTGATGTATCGTTGTCTCTTCCTTTCCGAGACTTGTGCTAGATTTGATGGAGTGACATTCTTCTCAGCATGGGTCTCTGACCTTGAGGGTTTTTCTTAGGTGTGGACTTTGGTGTCTTGGGACTGGTATTTGGGTTTAGATGTTTCTTTTGAGGGTTAGATCGCACCACAGATGACTGCCTATGTACTCCCGCAACTGGAGGAAGATCAGGTCTTTCATAGTTTAGGCTTGGCCTGAATGGTTGGAAACTGGTATTCTGGAGTGGAGTATTCTGGGAATTTGAAAGGTGTTTGTTTTGATTGGTTTGATTGGGTTTTTGGGTTTTTTTGTTTAATTTGAGTTGGTTTTTGGTTTTTTATTTTGTTTGAGTGAGTTTTTGGGTTTTTTATTTTGTTTAACTGCACCATAGATGGCTGTATACGTACTCCCCTTGAGGGAGGGAGAACAAGTCTTTTGTAGTTCAGGCTTGGCTGTAAAGACCTGAATGACTTGATTTTTTTTGATTTTTTCCTGTAAGACAAATGCCAGTTGTTTTGATGACAGGATATCATAACAGGATTTGATATCTGTATAATAAATGGAGTTGACAGGGAATGGAATAGATATTTACATTTACTTGACATTTACATGGAATTGAAATTTACATTGAATTGAAAAGGGAAAGGCATGGAGAGACTTTCCTTCGCGTTTGGTTTATTAGAGGCTGACCTATCTTAGGGTTACTCTCACTGGCTTTTCGGCATGAAGGTTCATCGCAATCTATTAGATGGGAGTTAATTTGTTCTTTCAATTGGAACGGATCTGAGTGGCGCCTTTCTTGAGCCTCGCAGGATTAGTCTCCTCTTGAGTCCAGTAATTATCCATCGATGGGATTGCCTCCTAATGGAAGGACCAGACAACATACATTCATCGCGTCTCACTACATGTAATATGATGACATTGTGCGAAGCACTAATATAAAATATTTTAAAGAGACATTCATTCATATCCATTCAATGTAAAGATAGTATTCACTCATATGTAGATAAAAAGGGAATTGGAAAGTTTAAAATGTGGCTTAATCCCTCTACTGTCTCTAGCGGAGTCGCGTCTTATCGAGGCTGAGAATTTTCCCATCGCGTTCTCTGTTGGTTATCTACCCTTTAGATGTTCGCTATGTTTGATTTATTTTATCTTTCTTAAAGGGTGAGATTTTACGAAAGGACAGACATACATGTCGACGATTTTGAAAAGATTGATTTTATTGATTGGGTTGAATTAGACAAAGCTGCTAATTAGTATGAATTCAAATGGTTGTACCAACTCAACAGGATTTTGAAAGGTTTTTGCAATATGGCCCAATGTGTGACTCCGTTTAATTGGTCTGAAAATCGAGATTCATAGAGTTCGGGGGCTTGCTTAAGCGAGGGGAAGGTGTTAGGCACCTTTGACTTCCGTAAAACACGGTTACCGTTGTTTTTCATTCCCTATGCATTGTATGTGTGTATGTGTGTGTTTGAAAGCTTTTGAAAAGATGTTTTTTGCATTATTTGGAAGTAGTGTTATGCCGCTTTTGCACCTATATACAGAGGGTTTGACTTATAGAAAAGTTGAATTTTAAACTAAGCATATAAAGGTGACATTTTGAAATCTTTGTTTTCAAACCTTTATGCTCACATAGGAATTAAGGCATTTGATACTTCCATTTTATTCCATATTCAGCTTGATTCAATTTTATTTAAGATGTGAAGCATCTGTGACGGTAAATATATATATATATATATATATATATATAAGTGTCAGACTTCTTATGGGCATAAGAGCCATCAAAGTAAGCCCGAACACCACATGCTTGATTTTCACTATTTTGAGGCCTTAAATCCAAATAACCATTTTAAGGCCCTACAGTTACGTATGCACTGGATTGTAAGCTAGTTGTACAACTTAAACAAGTCCATCATGGGAACTGGATCTAGATCCATTGATTGAATCATTGACCCTGTGGTTTCTAGGATCACATGATATTATTTAATAGCTTTCACAATGAATATATTCAAATAAAATGCATATTTACTTCTAGATGTCGCAAAACAAAGGATTCATCAGTTAAATCCTCGTATGCGCGAAGCCAAAGCTTCCAACGTTTACTAGATACAGATCTAGGGTCGTGCGATTGCTAAATATCTATAAAACTAGAAAAAGAACTAGATCTATACAAATATGAGCCATTCTAGCTTTCAGGTTCAAGTTTTACAACTTTTGAACCGGTTAAAAGCTAGATCTGACTAGATCTGGTTAATAAAACACAAATATTGACTATTTATATAAAATGAACGGTTAAAAAACCAGATCTATGTCATACAGAGGCAGATCTATGTATATAGTGCTTTTATATAGCATAAAGCAAGAAAAAATAGCCAATCTGAAGAGATCTTACGATGTTTCATGAGAATGACTATCGAACAACTTTTGTGCTTCAAAACACAGTTTCTACTGGTTAAAATTTGATATGTTGCTATATATATGTATAAGAGTGTTTGTATAAGAGATTTACAAAGATTGAACGGAAGAAAAAATGCCTTTCTCTCTCAAATGGCCGTATTTCTCTCTCTTGGACCCTTTCTCTCTCCCTCCAAACTTATCAAATGAGGTCGTGGGAGCTGATATATAGCCCAATCAGTCGTTGGTCTATCTCGAAGTACGTGCACCTTAATCGACGCGCAGTTTACTTGAAAGCATCATAACTTGCAATCCGAGAATCCTATGGAGATGTGTCATACCATTACAGAAAGCTTTTTCTGTGAGCCACAAAATGACATAGGGCTTGTGCAAGACCCCGAATTTTATGAATAAAGATATAATTTCTAGAAATATTTTTTTTAATATTAAGGTGTGGATTTGATATAATGTTATAGTTGTGGGTAGTATTAATAAATTTTACAAAGTATGCAAGTTGCCATAAAATATTCGATTGGTCGGGGAATATTCATTTTATCAAGGAATATTCGTACGACGGCACAATCATTGGTGGACCCCACAACAGAAGTATTGTCAAAGTTAGAAAATGACATAAATATCTTTTTATAAAAATAACGGCGAAAGTTTTACCATTAAACTGTTTAAATACCCGGTGCTAAAAGTACAATAATACGGGTGGTTGCATAGTAGCACATGATATTGATTATTGATGCTTACGTGAGAAGTCACTCAATTTTATTCAATTATTGCTACAGTAATTGCTGCATAATATCTCTCATATTATTGATTCAATTATTGTCACAATATCATCTGCATAATATTTTATATTTTTAAATCAATAATTGAGACGACAAAGTTATTCATATTATTATTTATAATATTGACGATGTCTAGAAAATTCTATTGAGGAAAGGGGTTTGGTCACCTAATTACGCGCCAATAGGGAGAAAATCTTATCGAAAAGCCCCCTATTTCTTGGGAATGATATGGTTGTTAAATATTGTGAGTTATAATATTAATGATGAATAAGTTCGTGTTGATTAAAGATGAAATTGATATTTCCATTGTGTTGAGATTATTAGTATTAGTGGAAATCGACATTTATTTTGATAATAATTTATTTTTGGAGGTTAAATTGACCAATCAGGTAATTATTCGGATAAATGAGCAATTAATGCTATTAGTTCACATGCATATAGCTATTTGTTCACATGAATGGAACTATTGATTCACATGCATGTACTATTAGGGGAGGTGGTGCAAGTTTGATAATACTTGTAGGACTAAATTAAAAATGAAGGAAAAGATGAAGGTACTATACTGTAATAATTTGAGCCCCAAAACATGCAATTATCGAAACTATGTTTTCCTATAAATAAAAGCTCATTCTTCTTTCATTCTCACTAATTCATTAAGACTCACAAGAGCAATTATAGAGAGAGAAACTATAGAGAGAAAGAAGAAGAGTATTCTGCTAATTCACTATTGCAGTATCCAGTCTTCTACTAAGGTAAGGGGTATTATTTCTTTCGTATTTGTAAGGGATATTATTTTTATTCAATATCCATATGAAATAATATTTTCTTCCATACTCTGTAGTATGTAAGTAATATTATTTCGTTTTGTATTCCTAATTCTACACTCATTTTGTTAAAGTATTGCTTTTATTCTGTAAAATTAGTATAATATCCTTGAAATTTGCGCTTCATCTAGTATCGTTTCACAATGATATTTTTCTGAACATTCTTGTTAAATTTTAAGCTTTTCATGTCGGAGTACTATTTATGGGTACTATTCATTTATACGGCATTATTCATACGTACGGTACTATTTATAGAGAGATTCATGGGCACTATTCATAAATACAGTACTATTCAAAAATACGATACTATTCACAAAGTACTATTCACAGGGTACTATTCACAAAGTACTATTCACGGGGTACTATTCAAAAAGTACTATTCCTGAAGTACTATTCATGGGGTGCTATTCACTCGGGTACTGTGACAACCCGAGAATTTAGAGAATTTATTAAAATCTTAAATGATTGATTTAAGGTCATATAATAGACCTAGACAGAAAATAAGTGTATGCGTTTGATGTTATTGGGAGGGAATTTTGAGGGTTTCAAAATTCTGTGAAGGATTTAGGCGAATTATTCAGGACTAAGTGTATATGTGTTTATGTTTCGTGAATATGGTATTATGTGTGCATAGTATGTGGTTAAGGGTCAAGGGTTGACCAGATAAATCTTATCAGTGTCAAACCCTAATATTATTAAGAACGACAATGTTATGTTAGAAAATCCAAACGTCTGATAAGAAACCCTAGAAACTGGTTCTGGAAACCCTAGTTTCAGTACCGGGAGTCCGAAACCCTAATTCGGTATTTGGAAACCCTAGATCAGGAATGCAAATGCTATGAATAAGTTTAAAACGTCGTTAATTATAAATTTATTAGGAAAACCTAATGAATTACTTGAAACCCTAATTGCTTATTAGAAAACCCTATTACAAAGCTATGGAAACCCTAATTTATAATTAGGGAAAACCTGTTTGTTAGTTTAATAACTTTAATGTTAATTAGGAAACATTAATCCTAATTTTCAAGTTATAAGAAAACCCTAATCTAATTAGGAAATCTAATTTCTAAATTAGAAGTATTCTTTTTCTATTTTCTATAAACCCTAACGTATAATTTTGACCCTAATTGCTAAATTAGCAATTTTAATTAAGAGTTAATAATCCTCATTAGCAAGATTGAATTTCGTGATTTTGGAAATCTTGTTATAATTATACAACCCTAATTGCAATTTAGAAAATATTAAATTTCTATTTTTGAAACCTAAATTGGAATTATTAGAAATCAATTTGTCAAAACCTAAAGGGTTAAATCCTAAACCCTAAGGGTCAAACCCTAAGGGTTGAAACCTAATGATTATGGGAAATTACCAAGTTGCCTTGCACTTTATGAACCAAATGACCAAAGTGCCCTTTATATTATTTTAATAAGGTGGAGTGTAGATCTAGCCCTAGTAAGGAGTGGGTGACCAACTCTAGCTAGCCACATGGTCTAGAAAGCAACCTTTAATCAAATTTCCCTAACCCATCAAATGATCACCCTAGACATCAGCATCATTCTATAAATAGATTAAAGAGAGAAAGGGCCACTTAAGTTTTCATTTTCCCTAGACCTTCTTTCTCTAAAATTCGGGAATGGGGAGTGAAATTGAGTTCGAAAAAAAACCAATGTCAGCCTTTTACTTGCCAAGAACAAACATCAAAGTCAGAATCAAGATCAAGCTCAAAAAATAGGTATAAACCCTAAATTTCGAAATCCTTAGATTTGATGTTAGATGTTATGATTTGTTGTTCAAATTTGTGTTAGAGAGTGTTAATAAGTGATCTGGGTTTATTAAATCCCGGATCCATAACATCTAGATTCTCAAAATATGAGTTTTTATAAATGGAAAAAATTTCAAAAGATGGTCCGATGTGACCTAATGTCGGGACCCATAGATATGTGTATGTTAAGTATTTGTTGTGTTTTAAGTTATAGACTTGTTCTTTGCCATAAGGAGAGTATATTGAAAGTGGAATGACATCCATACCATGTCTAGATCTCAAGATATAAGCGATCAAACATGGTTGGTCAACACAAAACCAATTTCCTCGAAAACCTGTAAAAATCTCCAGATTTCCGCTCACGACAAGCAAATGTCGATCTTCTAGATCTGCTCTCATTAATTGTTTATGGTGTTTTATGTTATGAATCCATAGTATTTCATGTGTTCTTTGTTCAAACTTGAATCGAGTCATAACATGTTTAGATCGAAAGTTATGAGCGAACAAAACCCTTTGATCGACCATCGAAATCGAATCAAGGCAACCCAGATTTGCCCAGATGGTTTCGACAACTTTGCGGGCTCTAGATCTCGCAGTATGTTAGTGTTTTGGACAAGTTGTTGTATTTATGTTGTTCTCTGTCATATGGACTACAAGCATATGCTTTTAGATCACCCAGATCTGTACCAAAATCGGAGAAATTCATGGTCAAACCATGGTTGACCATCACGCAGGATGAAGATTTCTGGGGAAACCCAGATCTTCAAGAACAGTTCTTGGCCTTCACTTTGACCAGCTTTAATCTTGTGTACCTGTTGTTGTTAGACCGACCTATTTATATATTATTGTAGCCTGACATCTCTCCTACAAGACTGAACCATTAGATCACAGAAACACTTCACAGATTGCAAATTATAAGGATCTAAAATAGGTATTTTCGATCGTTCTTCAATTTCTGGAAAACCCAGAAATTGAAGAACGGTGTTGTCAGACATTTTGGGGGCTAATAACTCATAGATTTGATGTTGTTTAGCCATGATATTTGTTTTTATGTGTAGTATTACATACATACTACAAGATTAATGTTTTAGACTTCTCAGAAACCTTATGATCACGAAATTAATTGTGGTCAAACTTAGCACCTTAGCGTCGACATACGTGTTTCTCAAGGTGCTCAAGAACACTCAAGAACACCTATAGTGATTTTACTGCCGCTATAGGGCCCTTTAGTGATGTGATATTTTCTAAAATTAATATCTTATTAAATAATTAGAATTAAATAGTTTTAAATTATTAAAAATACATATTAAATTATGAAAAATTATTTTAAGGTCCTAAAAATAGTTTTTAATTATTTTAGTATATATTTCAAAAATATTTAATATTTTTGGAATATAAAAGGTATTTATTTATTTAATTTTAATATTAAATAAATTAATTAAAATAGTTTTAATTCATAAAAATCATAAAAAAATTATATTATGGTGTTAGAAAATATTTTGAGTTATTTTTGATGACTTTTAGTGATGAATTTCATTAATAATTTATTATTAATGGTAATTATTTATTTAATAATTATATTATGGAAAAATAGAATTAATATTTTAAAAAATCATTTAAAAATGATTTAAGTGTTATAAAATTATTTTAAGTTATAAAATATAACTTTTGATATTTAGTCATGAAAATATTAATATTCTAATATTATAGCAATTATCGGATAATTGATTTATTCATTTAAAAATCATATAAATATGATTTTAAGGTATTAAAAATACTTTGATATATTATAATATTATAATATTATATTATGATTTTCATTAATATTTAATGATAAATAAATATTAATGATTAAGGAATTATGTGGTATTTAATTCATTTAAATACGATATAAATGATTGAAAAATGATATTAATTATTTGAAAATTATTGCAAGTCTTTGAAAATTGTTTTGACTGATAATATAATTATTTAAGATTATTGTTAATTGTTTAGGCAGAGTGTAATTGAACTTAAACTTGATATTTGTCCCATTAGTATCGCCGGATGATTGAATTGTGTTTGCTTCAACTCGGACTTAAATAGTCCGATTTGATGTTAAGTCTTATGTGTTGTATGGATCGATAGGATTATGTGATAATGTGTTTAGGTTATTTTATCTTGTGATGATATTATTCTAATATTTGGAGATCCGTATTATCTATATTAGGTCTTCTGGATAAAGCTAAGTTATATTTCAGAACGATAATCAACTGGTGCGAGCAAGTTTGTTTTTCTTAACTCTACTAAGAGTGTTTCATTCAGATATGCTTATGGTTAATCGTTACTGATTACCATGTAGAATTTTACTCTGTACATCTTGTATATATAAGTCAGGTATGAAAGGCTGATCACCTTCATTATCAGTTGGTCCAGATATATATTGTTCATGTTTAATACTCTTTCAGTCAAAGGTTTGTTCATGCTAATTCACAACTACATTGTGAATTATAGCCAGCTTATTATTCAGACTCTTTCAATCATGATATATCCTTAAATTGTATTTAAACTTGCTGGGCAACTTTCATGCCTACCCTTGCTATATCATGATAAAACATTGCAGATAAAGACGAATGCTTGGATACAAGGAAAGTTAAAGACCGATTTCGACTTAGAGTTAATATATGCGATTAGATTTGTAATAGTCTTGTATGATGATAATATCACGTGTCAGATAAGTTACGAAATGTGTATAAGTTATGGTTACTCGACCTCGGGGATAGTGTAAAATGTTTAATGTATAAACAATTTATGTTTATATCTTCCGCAACAGTTATAGAAATAGCGAACCGGATCCGCGACGATTCGGGGGCGCTACAGGTACTATTCACCTGAAGTACTATTCATGACAAAAATTGATTTCTTTTCGGTCCAAATCATTTTTGATACAATATTATTCTTGAATTTTACTCCACAAAGCAGTATCATGTTGACAATTTGGATATTATTGAATTTTGGATAAATTAAATTATAAATCTTTAAAATTTATTCTTGCTTTCATGTAATTGAATTCTTATATCATTGTCATCATCCTCATGCTTATATTGTGGTGAAAGTCATCTGTGGCTTACGTGCATATATGGACTGTTGATTGGTATGATTATGACCAGAGATTATTCGGTATAATCATGACCCGTAATATTACAAATAATATGGTAAAAGTCCTCATTGGCCCGTAGTGCATTGATGGACAGTTATTTGTATGATCATGACCATGCGCTCTCTTCGACCAAGGGTGCAAAGATGAATTGTTGTTTGTCATGTTCATGACCATTGGTGAAAACACGAATATCCTTGGCCCATAGTGCATGGATAATTCGTGGTCGTGATACTAATGATTATCCTTGGCCCGTAGTGCATGGATAATTCAGTGATGTTAATTATTAAGCTATGTCTCAGCAATAAAATTGATGGTAAACTTTTAAATCATAGAAAATAGTAGATATCATATTCTACTTGACTATTCTAATGGATTACTTATTCCACTGCAATTGTTGATCTAAAACTTGTTGTCTATTGTATTCTATCAGTTGTTATACTGTTGAAGGCTAATGATAATTTATTCTGCATTATCTTAGTCATAATATTTCTTATTGGGCTAGTTGAGCTCACCCTTTTCTTTCATTGTTCTCTTAAGGAAATGAGAATATAGCTGGGATGAGTCGGGAAATGGAGTGATGGTCCAGGATAAGTGGATATAGTAGTTCTCACTATTCTATGAAATAGTGTGATAATAATTGTAATGAGAACTCCATTGAGTGTGGATATTGTCTAGAAGACAATATTCGTGTTAAAACTATCAACTTATGTTTTGTCGTATCATACACAACAGTTGTATAATTAAGTTGTATTTGTATTCTATACCAAGTATTTGGCGACCCAAGATGAGTGACGTATACCTATTTTGGGGGCATCACAGTTGGTATCAAAGATTAGGGATATGATCCCTGGCTGAGATTGAGACTATAACTAGGAGGGGAGAGATGGGTAATTCCTTCGCTAGTATGACCTACCTAAGCTTATTTGTTATTTAATTGGTCGGACTGAATATAGGGATATTATGTGGCATGTCAATTAACCCTTGTTTTGTCGCAGTGTTTGAAAATGACATCTGAAAATGTTGAGATAAGCAATGGAGCACATGAGATCGTTGAGTCACCAACGATCAATAACCACGGTAATGTGCATCAAGAAGGTAATAATCCTCATGTAAACAACAAAGCCGACCAAATGATGAACGATGGTACATTTAGGAGCTTTTAGAATTCATACAACAGCAAACGAGAGAGACTACTGTTCATGATGCAGGAGCACTGTCAACTCACGACTGGTCACCGCTAAGTAGTTCAAGGCGTTGGGACAACCAGAGTTTTTGGGAAAGCCAGAACCACTTAAGGCAGAGACGTGGATAAAGCAGATCACCAAGATATTTGATGTCTTGGAATGCTCAGAGGAGTAAAAGGTTCCCTTCACCACCTTTATGTTGCGTGCAGAGGCAGATTACTTGTGGGAATCTGTAAAACGTACCCAGCCTGCCGCACTCAAGATATCTTGGGAGAAGTTCCAAGAATTGTTCAACGACAAGTACTTTCGCAAAAATATTCGTCACATGGAGGAGGTTGAATTCATCAAGCTGGAGCAAAACAATATAACCGTATCGCAGTACGAGGCTAAATTTGCGGAGTTATCTCGGTTTGCATCCCATTTGGTAGATAATGAGGAGAAAATGATGCAGATGTTTCTCAGAGGTTTGAAACCCGAAATACGTCAATACCTCATTTCTCACAAATTTTGTTTTTATTCAGATGTTGTAAATAGGGTTCAGTTATTAGAATGTGATTATGAGTCAGCCCAACCAAAAGGCAATGACCAACAACACAATAATAATCGTACCGATGGCAACAGCCATCTGAAAAATGATAACCATCGTGGAGGAAATTATCAGGCAAGAAATGGTAACCGCTTTGGTGGTAATCATGGCCAAGATAATAGGAAAGGTGAACTAAGTGAAAACAACTTCAAGAAGAGAAGGTTCAATAATGATGGAAAGACAGGAGCACTAGCACCCGTTTCAAAGGAAGAAGAACAACCTCCAGTCGTATGTTTCAAATGCGGACATGAGGGACACATCCGTCCAAACTATACGCAGTAACCCAAAGCGTGTTTCAATTGTGGAAGAGAAGGTCATTTAGCTCAATTTTGTCGTGTAGTGAAGTCAAGTCCAGCTGGGATGGTGATGCCAAAGGATGTCCCAGATAACTCAAAGTCAGTAGTTTAAGTGAGAGTGTTTGTCGAGGAACCCGAACGAAGTTATCATGGGTAAGTTAATCATAAACTCTTACGAAGTCTATACCTTATTCGATACCGGTTCTACCCACTCTTTTATTTCTCCTATTTGCGCTCAACGTTTAAATTTGACCCCAGAGAAGTTAGACTTTGACTTATTGGTTGAAACTCCATTAGGAGAAACCTTCGTTACATCCACTATTTAAAAATCTTGTTTGATTCAAATCAGCAGCCTCATGTTACCTGTTCATCTCATCTCTTTGAAAATACTTTCCTTTGATGTGATTTTAGGAATCGACTTGTTAACTACTCCTCATGCTAAAATTTATTGTTTTCGTAAGGTTGTTAGCCTTCCTAACCAACCTGTTATGCGAATTCAAGTAACCAAACCACTAAAGTCAATCATTGTCATATTAAGCCATAAGTAAAGAGCCCCGAACCTTTCGCTGGTGACTTCCAAGTCTTGGAATGCACCGAAGCAAAACTTTTCGTAGCGGACGCCGTGAATAACTGTGGCAAGTTGATAGGTATCAATGTGACGTGCTATCCAAGTCTTGGATAACAGTCACAGTTTTGAATGATATTTCTATCGTTAATAAATTTCCTGACGTATACCCCGAAGAACTTCCTGGCCTACCCTAGAGCGTGAAATCGAATTTTGTATTGACCCCAATATAAAACCCATTTCTAAAACCCTCAAATATTTCTTCACCCAAAACTAACGTAACTCGCATCAAAGATGTTGGCTCGAGTTGTTGTAGTTTACAACTATACCATTCAATATCATCGTGGAAGAGCGAACGTGGTAGCTGATGAGTTGAGTAAAAGATCGTATGCGATTACGAGTGTGACGTTGTTAACACAAAGACCCATTTCATACGACTTACAAAAGATGGAGATAGAGTTAAAGACTCCAAGAACCTACGTAAATATAGCGAATATACGATTAGAACAGACTTTAATCGATAAAGTTAAAGTTGCTTAAGCTACAGACTCAGAGCTGATGAATGTGAAGAAGAAGGTGCAAGAAGGCGTTATTTTACAAGAAAAAATAGACGAAGAGAGGAAATCTCAACCCTCAATTTTATTAGTCTATTTGAAATCCTCGATTGAGTAGGAACTGTGGCATATCACTACAAAAAAAATGGGTCTTTAGCAATGATTTTCGGATTCGTTGCAAAATTTTTGGCCACTTGCTTTCCCGTTATCGTGGGCAACGAAAGTTTTTTGTTACTAAAAATGGGGCTTTAGCAACGATTTTTTAGGCAACGACATTATAAGCTGTTGCTAAAAGTGTATGTTTAGCAACGAAAATTGTTCTTCGTTACAGATTGTGTCGGGCTTTCACTTTTTGCAACGAAATTCATAAGTAGTTGCAAAATTTGGAAACAAAATTCGTTAGAAATTCATTGCAAAATTTCTAACCACTTGATACCTCCTCATCGTGGGCAACGAAAGTTTTTTTGTTGCTATATTTCGTTACCTAATATGGACCACATTCATTGGCAACATTTTTTTATTTTCTTTGCATATTTTATACAACTTTTTGTAACGACTATTAAAATGTTGCCTTAAATTAAGATAATAATAATAATAATAATAATAATAATAATAATAATAATAAAACAATAATAATAATAATAATAATAATAATAATAATAATAATAATAATAATAATAATAATAATAATAATAATAATAATAATAATAATAATAATAATAATAATAATAATAATAATAATAACGAATAATAATAATAATAATAATAATAATAATAATAATAATAATAATAATAATAATAATAATAATAATAATAATAATAATAATAATAATAATAATAATAATAATAATAATAATAATAATAATAATAATAATAATAATAATAATAATAAGAAGAAGAAGAAGAAGAAGAAGAAGAAGAAGAAGAAGAAGAAGAAAAAGAAGAAGAAGCAAACGTAGTAGCTGACGCATTGAGTAGAAGATCATATGCGGGCACGAGTTCAATATTGTCAACGCAAAGGCCCATTTTATATGACTTGGAAAGGATGGAAATAGAGTTAAAGACTCCAGGGACCCATGTGATGATAGCGAATATACGAGTGGAACCGACTTTAATCGATAAAGTTAAAGCTGCTCAAGCTAGAGACCTCGAGCTGATGCGTATGAGGAAGAAAGTGCAAGAAGGTGCTATTTCGGAAGCAAGAATCGATGAAGAAGGAATACTTCGAGTCAACTCCAGACTTTATGTTCCTAACGATTCTGACTTGAAGTATAAAATCATGATGCAGGCGCATAACACACCGTTTGCAATCCATCCTAGGAGTACCAAAATGTATCGTGATCTTTGACATACATTTTGGTGGAGCAATATGAAGAGAGAGATAGCGGGGTTTATCTCAAGGTGTCTAACTTGTCAACTAGTCAAGGCGGAGCATCAAGTGCCAAAAGGTCCATTTCAACCACTTGAAATTCCAGAATGGAAGTGGGAGCACATTACCATGGATTTCGTTACTGGTCTTCCCAAGGTTTCTCAAGGCATAGATGCGATTTGGGTCATTGTTGATATATTGACCAAGTCTGCTCATTTCTTACCGATACGAGAAACTTATACACTTGAACATCTTGCTAGTATATACATAAACGAGATTATAAGATTGCATGGTATGCCAATATCCATAGTTTCTGATCGAGACCCAAGATTCACTTCAAGATTTTGGGTTAGTTTGTAAAAAGCTATGGGCACGGATTTACGATTTAGTTCGGCATATCATCCTCAAACGGATGGGCAGTCAGAAAGGACTATTCAAACTCTTGAAGATTTATTAAGACTCTATGTCCTTGATTTCAAGGGAAGTTGGGACAAGTTCTTACCATTGGTGGAGTTTTTCTACAATAATAGTTATCAAGCAAGTATTGGCATGGCTCCATTTGAGGTGTTGTATGGAAGAAAGTGTCGTTCTCCAGTATACTGGGATGAGGTGGGTGAAGCAACGTTATTGGGACCAGATTTGGTACGTATGACTACGAAAAAGATTCAAACGATCCGACAACGTATAAAAACCTCACAAGATCGACAAAAAAGTTATGCCGAGCTTCATCGAAAGGACGCGAAATTCAATATTGGAGATCATGTGTTGTTACGTGTTGCTCCATGGAAAGGAGTTACGAGATTTGGAAAGAGAGGAAAGCTCAATCCTCGATTCATTGGCCCATTTTAATCCTCGATCGAGTAGGAATCGTGGCTCATAGACTACGCCTTACCGCAGAAAGTATGTCTCGTGTTCATAATGTTTTTCACATATCTATGTTACGTAAATATGTGAAAGACCCGAACCACATTATTGAATTAGAACCAGACGAGATAGAGGAAGATTTAACATATGAAGAGTTACCTGTTAAAATCTTGGATAAGAAGGATCATATTCTACGCTCCAAGGTTATACCTCAAGTCAAAGTTTTGTGGAGAAACCACGATGTGGAAGAAATAACCTGGGAGTTAGAATCTGAGATTAAGTCAAGATATCCTCACCTATTCGAAATACCAGGTATGTACCCTAATTTCGAGGATGAAATTTCATAAGAAGGGGAGGTTGTAAGACCCCAACTTTTATGAATAAAGAATAATTTTCTCAAAATATATTTTTAAATATTATGGTGTGGATTTAATATAATGTTATAGTTGTGGGTAATATTTACAAATTTTGCAAAGTAAGCAAGTGGTTATATAATATTCGATTGGTCGGGGAATATTCGTATGATAGCACAATCATTGGTGGACCCCACAACAGAAGTATTGTCGTAGTTAGAAAACGACATGATTATCTTTTTATAAAAATAACGGCGAAAGTGTTATCGTTAAAACTGTTGAACTGCCCGGTAGTAAAAGTACAGTAATACGCGTGGTTGCATAGTACCACACGGTATTGATTATTGATGCTTACATGAGAAGTCACTCAGTTATACTTAATTATTGTTACAGTAATTGTTGCATCATATCTCTCATATTATTGATTCAATTATTGTCACAAGATTATCTCGCATAATATATATTATTAAATCAATAATTGAGACAAAGAAAGTTATTCATATTATTATTTACAATATTGACAATGTCTAGAAGTTCTGTCAAGGAGAGGTTTGGTCACCTAATTACGCGCTAATAAGGAGAAATCCTTATCGGAAAGCCCCCTCTTTCCTGAAAACGACCTGATTGTTAAATAATGTGAATTATAATATTAATGATGAATAAGTTCATGTTGATTAAAGATAAATTGGATAGTTCCATTGTGTTAGAATTATTAGTGTTAGTGAAAATCGACATTTATTTCGATAATAATTGATGTCTGGAGGTTATATTGACCAATCGGGTAATTAACCGGATAAATGAGTAATTAATTGCTATTAATTCACATGATTATAACTATTTATTCACATGTGTGTACTATTGATTCACATTCTTGTACTATTAGAGAAGGTGGTGCAAGATTGATAATACTTGCATGACTAAGTTAAAAATGGAGGTATAGTTGAAGGTACTATACTGTAATTCTTATTTTCATATGATTATAACTATTGATTCACATGATTGAACTATTGATTCATATTATTTACTATTAGGGGAGGTGGTGCAAGTTTGATAATACTTGCAGGACTAAATTAAAAATGAAGAAAAAGAGGAAGGTATTATACTGTAATATTTTGAGCCCCAAAATGGGCAATTATCGAAACTATATTTTTCTATAAATAGAAGCTCATTCTTCCTTCATTTCTCACCAATTCACTAAAGCTATAGAGCAATTATTATAGAGAGAAATTATAGAGAGAAAGAAGAAGAGAAGTCTGCTACCTCACTATTCCTGTATCCAATTTTCTTCTAAGGTAAGGGGTATTATTCTTTCGTATTCATGAAGAGAGTTATTTTCTTTCAATACTCGTAAGGGTTGTTATTCCATTCTTTATTATTATGTTGGAATAACTTTTATCTATGCCAAGTACCGCATACATGGTGAAATTCTTCTCATTATTCCATTCTTTAATATTCTCGTTGGAATAACCTCATCTGCAAGATCCTATCGCATGCCCAGTGAATTCATTGTTATTCCATTCTTTATTATTCTTACATTGGAATATCCCATGCACTGCATGGATTACGCATGACCTAGTTCCATTCTTTATTATTCTATTGAAATATCCTGTCTGTATAGATTATGCATGACCTCTTTCCATTCTTTATTATTCTATTGGAATATTTTGTCTGTGCGGATTACGCATGACCTGGTTCCATTCTTTATTATTCTGTTGGAATAACATGTCTGTTCGGATTACGCACGCCTAGTGAATTCTTCTGTTATTCCATTCTTTATTATTTTGTTGGAATAACTTGTCTATGTGGATTACCGCATGCATGGTGAATGATCCTTCGTATTCATTCCTTATTAAATTTTAGAAATGATATGTCTACGTGGATTACCGCATGGCGGGCAAAAATCCATTTGCGATTTTATATATTCTATTATACTCAGTTGGTTAAAGTTTTGGCTTCTATACTCCATGAAATTAGTAGAATATCCCGGATATTTGCGCTTCATCCAGTATCTTTTCATGGAAATATTCTTCTGAGCATTTTTGAATTTTACTCCACAAAGAAGTATCATGTTGACAATTTGGACGTTATTGATTTCTGGATAAATTAAAATTATAAATCTTTAAAATTTATCCTTGAACTTGTTTTATTGAATTATTATGTCATTGTCATCATCCTCATGCTTATATTGTGATGGAAGTCATCTTTGGCTTACGTGCATAGATGGACTTGGTATGATTATGACTAGGGATTATTAGGTATAATCATGACCGTAATGTGACGAATGATGTGGTAAAAGTTCTCATTGACCTGTAGTTCATTGATGGACAATTATTGGTGTGATTATGACCAGGGATTATTCGGTATAGTCATGACCATTGATGATTATCTTTGGCCTTGATGTAAGGATGATTCGATTTTATTTATTAAGCTAAGTCTCAGCGATAAAGTTGATGAAAAACTTTTTAAATCATAGAAGATAGTAGATTTTATGCTCTATTTGACTCTTCTAATGGATTGCTTATTCTGCTGCAGTTAAACATGTTGTCTATTATATTCTATCAGTTTAACATTGTTGAAGGCTAATGATAATTTATTCTGCATTATTTTAGTCATAATATTTCTTACTGGGCTAATTGAGCTCACCCTTTTTTTCACTGTTCTCTTCAGGAAATGAGAACGTAGCCGGGACTAGTCGGGGAATGGAGTGACGGTCTAGATGATAGCATTAGTAGTCCTCACTATTCTGTTAAATAGTGTGACAATAAATGTAATGAGGACTCCATTGAGTGTGGATATTGTCTAGATGACAATATTCTTATTAAAACTCTTAGATTATGTTTTGTCGTATTTTACACGACTGTTGTATAATTAAGTTATATTTGAATTTTGTACCATGTATTTGGCAACTCAAGATGGGTGATGTATACCTGTTTTGGGGGCGTCACACTCCATATATTCAAAAAAGAAAAATATTGTCCTTGTGGTGAGACAGCAAAACAATATTGTTCAATTTTCTTTATAAGCGTCAAATGTGATAAAATTAACATCTCAAAGAATTAAGATAAGCCTTGTGGTGACACAACAAACTTATAATAATTAATTGATACTCTATTATTTTTATCATGCTAGAAGGCTGACGCTCGATATTCCAAATATCTTTGAACGCTTAGGACTTAATATAAAAAATTTGAGGGTTTGTTATTAATTTGTCTCATCTTGTTTAGCGCATTACGCATATATATATATAAATACGCGTCATATTAATTAACATGCAAAGCATGTTTGCATAATATAATATAATATATATATATATATATATATATATATATATATATATATATATATATATATATATATATATTGTAAGACCTCAACTTATTATAAAAGAAATTAAATTTCCTCTATTTATTATTTTGAAATAGTAAGGGTTGATTTGATTAATATGGTTAGTTATGGGTAAAATGCGCAAATATTTCAAATAAGCAAGTGGTTATAAAATATTCATTGTTGTCGTGGGAATATTCGTTTGGTCGTGGAATATTCATACGATTTATACGCCTTATGTAGGGCCCATAACTTGGAAAGTGATTGGATGAAAAAATGACAAGTATAAGTTGTTTATAAATAACGACGTAGTTGTTACTCACTAATTATCTTGTTGAAATACTCAAATGGTTAAAACATAGTAGCATTACTAGTGTTGCACAAATTATTGATTCTTACGTAAGAAGGCAATACTCAATAATTGTTACAGTAATTACTGTTTAATATTATATTTTATTGATTCAATAATTGCTACGTTGATATTTTATGTTATTGTTGTTTAAATAATTATCACTACATAGTATTTTCCATTATCAGATCAATAATTCATATTATTTGAATAATATTATTAGATAGCATTATTGGCAATGTCTAGAAAGTTCTGCTCTAAGGAGAGGATTGGTCACCTAATTGCGCTACCAAGAGGAGAAATCCTTATTGAAAGCCCCTCTTTCCTGAGGCAGTGCAGTTGTCGATGATTGTGATTCTGTAATGTTATTTATGAATAATTAATTATCGATTATTATGATAAGGAAAATATTCATTTTATGTGGATATAGATGGAGAAAATTTTTAATGTGACAATTGCTGAAAATTGATATTTTATCTTTTTCGATAAAATAATTCATTTAAATATATTCTTATATTATAATAATATAATAATGGTGATATTTTACAATGAATGTGTGATATATGAATAAATGAGGAGAAAAAGTATTTTAAAAATTGTTTAAAACATGTTAAACATGTTTGTGGGCCTATTTCTTGACTGAAATTTGATTATAGCTTGTAAAATCGTCCGTTTATGGATTTCGGTCAACTTCTGCTTGGAATTTGGAAAAACTTAAACTTACATAGTTGTAGAGAATTGAATTTCCTATGGAATGGACATACGATTCAAATTTTTCTGATAAAAGGAATATTTACTGTATTATGAGGTATTGAAGTTTTGGAATAATTGATTTTTGAAGTTTTAAATATTTTTTAAAAGAAAAACATTTTTTTTTCATTTGTGGGCCCCACTTGCATGTGTTAAATGGCTGAAATCAGTTGGCAAGGAGTGCGTATGAATTTAATTTATAAATATTATTATTTTATTAAATTTTCTGCTTTGGTGTTCTAAGCATTTTCCTATAAGTAGGGTGCTTAGGTTAGAATTGAAAATCACACCAGAAATAAGTTTTTTTCTCTCTTTCTCTCTCTATATTATCGAGTGTATTCTTGTGAGTATTTTGATACTTTGAGTGTTGCCATACGGTACAAGTTTCCTTCAGCACTATATCCAGTATTCTAGTCAGAAGTACTATCTTTTCGAGGCAAGGGATGTTATTTTTTTTATAAATGATATTATTTCTTTCAATATCATTATGCCGAAATATTGGTAAGATATTTCTTGTGAAATTCTTGTCTTTTAGTGTCGGGGTTACTATTCACGTATACTGCACTATTCACGAATACGACACTATTCACAGGAAAATTAAATTTTCATTTTTTTATCCAAAATATCTATTATGGATACTAGCTTTTATTGTATCCATGTTTTGATCATTCTTGAATTTTACTTCACTATGGTTATTTATAAAGTATTATTGAACTTGGATTGTGTAAAGTATGAATCTTTATTATTTATTCTTTTGTTTCACTGGATTCGTTTTCTTAAAAATATTTTTCATCATCCTCAGTCCTAAATGATGATATTACTGAATATCTTTGGCCTGTAGTGCAAAGATGATTGATTTTCTTATGAATATCTTTGGCCCGTAGTGCAAAGATGTACAGGTGTTGAGATGAACATGACTAACTGATGAATATCTTTGGCCTGTAGTGCAAAGATGAATATTTGATTCAAGATGTATATTGATTGATGTTACAGGGATAAAATATTGATGATAAACTTTTAAATTCATAGAAGAAAATAGATTTCATTCTCTACATAACTCTTCTAACGAATTGTTATTTCCGTTGCGAATATTGATTTAAAACTTGTTGTCTATTGTATTCTATCAGATTTTTCCCTGTTGAGGACTAACGATAATTTATTCTATGTTATCTTAGTCATAATATTCTTTACTGGGCTAGTTGAGCTCACCCTTTTCCTTTTTGTTCCATTTTTCTTCTCAGGAGGCGAGAATGTAGCAAATACTAGTCGGCGTATGGAATGAAGGTTCTAGAAAGTCGTTTTAGTAGTCCTCACTATTTTGTAAAATAGTGTATCAATAATTGTAATGAGGACTTATTTGAGTGTTGATATTGTCTAGAAGACAATATTTGTTTTTAAACTCACATTTTATGTGTTGTCGTATTTTGCACGACAATTGTATTAATAAAGTTGTAGTTTTTTCTGTATCGTGTATTTGGCGACTCAGAATGGGTGTTGTATACCTATTTTGGGGGCGTCACAGTTAGGGCTGAGCAAGTAACCAAATTGGAACCGAAATCGCTCTAAAAACCTCACAAACCGAACCAATTAAAACCGCACCAACGATTTCGGCGTAAGTTGCGGTTTTAGGTTGGTTGAATAACCAAATTTATGGTTCCGGTTTGGTTACTAGCCAAAACCGCAACCATAAAATCGAAACCGCACCATATATTTGTATGTATGTATGAAGGGGCGGATCGAGTACAAGGGAAGCTTATGCTCAATTTTTTTTTAATAGGTAAACTCAATAGGGGCATAATTTATAAGTTAGTAAAGTCAAAGGGCCAGATTAATAAACAAGTTGAACTTGGTGGGGCAAAAGAAAAAACATCCATTGTAATCTAAATATCTAATTCTTCAAAGTTCAGACATCAGATCAGAGCAACTAAAGAGACAAAGGCTACTGCTATTCTGCTAAACAGCTAAAGTGCATACACCAGGCCACTGCGACGCTTACTGCATACAAGACTTCAAGCTTCAAGCCTTCAACCACCGCATCCAAAGGCCCACCAAAGCCACCATGACGTTATGACCACTTGTGATCTTGTAGGCCCACCGCGACGTTGCGACCACCGACCACCGTGACCACCGCGACGTTGTGCCACCTCGAGTCCACAACTTCTCTTTTTCTCGCGACCTTGTCTTCTCTTTTCATTCTATTGCAGTCTTTTCTTGTGTATATGAGATTTACAAGGTAACAAAATTAGGGCTTTTTATGTTTATGTTTTTCTCTGTTGATTTATATATTATGTTATTATGATTTTCATACTTAGACCTCTGAAATTATTAGGATACTTTGTTAATGTGTTTGGTTGATTTCAATGTTGGTTCATAGTTCTAATCAAGATCTCCTCAAATTTCAGTTACAAGGTGAAAAATTGAACTAGCCCCAAATTATGTCTTCTACCCCTCAAATTCCTTCAAATAAACATATTGAACAACAAAATCAACAAGCTGCTAATGAGGTATAAAATTTGGTTGCTGGAATTTGAGTTTTGTTTGGCATAAAGCTGTAACAGAGGTTAATTTCTCATTTTTTATTTTGATTTAGAAAATATTCCACAGTTTCCATGTAATGAAGAAGTTGTTGCAGAAAAATTTTACATTTTAGATAGTTTATAGTTTTCATTGTTGCATTTGTCTACATTAATCAACTTATATCAATTTCGAAAACAGAGAGCTTATTTTAGATCAATTTTTGTTTCAATTGGTTTTGAAACCGAAACCGCACCAAATGAAACCGCACCGCACTTTTAAAATCGCACCACACCAATTACAAGCGGTTTCATGTGCGGTTTTGGATTTATCAAACCGCACCTAAGCGGTTTCGGGTGCGGTTTTGATTTCAAACCGCACCAAACCGTACCATGCTCACCCTTAGTCACAGTTGGTATCAGAGCTTAGGGATATGATCTCTGGCGGAGATCGGGGAATAGAACTAGGAGTGGAGAGACGAGTAAATCCTTCACTAGTGTGTCCTACCTAAGCTTATTTGTTGGTTGGTCAGAATATAAGGATATTATGTGATATGTTAATTTTTTTAAATTAACCCTTGTTTTATGGTAGTATTTGAGAATGGAAACCGAGAATGTTAATAGTGGAGTAAATGAGACCGTGGAGACACATTTACCCACCAATGAGGAAAACGTGCAACAGGCCGACAATGTTCCTCCTGTAAACAACACCACTTAGCAGACGATGAACGACGGGATGTTTAGAAGCTTTTTGCAGTTCATGCAAAATCAGACGAAGGAGACTCGTGTACAAAATACCGGTGGAAATGATAGCAACGCACGGTTTGTCATAGCCAAGCAGTTTAAAGAGTTGGGACCGCCAGAATTTTGGGGAAAACCAGATCCGATTAAGGCAGAAATGTGGGTCAAGTAAATTACCAAGATATTCGATGTCTTGGGATGCACGGAGGAACAAAAGGTTCCATTCACCATCTTTATGTTCCATAATGAGGCAGGTTACTGGTGGGAATTTGTGAAGCGTACCCATCCAGCCGCACTCAGCATGTCTTGGGATACGTTTCAAAAACTATTCAATGACAAGTACTTTCCTAAAAGTATTCGTCATATGAAGGAAGTGGAGTTTATTAGATTGGAACAAAACAACATTACGGTGTCCCAGTACGAGGCGAAGTTTGCAAAGTTATCAAGGTTTGCACCTCATTTGGTGGAGAATGAGGAACGTATGATGCGGATGTTTCTGAGAGGTTTGAAACCCAGCATACGTTAATATCTCATTTCTCATAAATTTTCTCTCTATTCAGATGTTGTCAACAGGGCTCAATTATTAGAGCGAGATAACGAGTATGTTCAACCGAGGGACCACAACCAGGATCATACCAATGACAGCATTCATCAGAACAACGATAACCAGCGGAGAAAGAAAAATACGGACAAAAGCAGTAACCACTCTTGTGGTAATCATGGCCATGAAAATAGAAGAAGCGAGTCGGGGGGAGATTTTGAAAAGAGGAGATTCAACAATGACAATGTGAAGACATCAAAGACCAAAGAAGAATCGGTTCTAAGGGAGGAGAACGACCATCGGTCGTATGCTATAAATGCCGAAAAGAGGGACATATCAGCCCAAACTGTCCACAACAGTTCAAGGTATGTTATAATTGTAGAAAGGAAGGACATATCGCTCGAGATTGTACTATAGCGAAACCAAGTCCAGTAGGGATGGTGACTCAAAAGGCTGTCCCAGAAAAAGTCAAAGTCAACAGTTCTTGGAAGAGCGTTTGTCGTGACTGGTCAAAATGCGAGGAACCCAAACGAGGTAATCAAGGGTAAGCTAATCAAAAATTCTTGTGAAGTTTATACCTTACTAGATACCGGTGCTACCCATTCATTTATCTCTCCTGCTTGTGCTCAACGTTTAAACTTGACTCCGGAGAAATTAGACTTTGATTTATCTGTGGAGACTCCGTTAGGAGAAACTTTCATCACATCCACTGTTTATAAATTTTATTTGATCCAAGTTGGAACTATCACATTACCTGTTGATCTTATCTCTTTAAAGATACTTGCTTTTGATGTGATTTTAGGGATTGATTGGTTAACTACTCATCATGCCAAAATTGATTATTTTCTTAAGGTTGTTAGTTTTCATATTCCTAATCAACCTGTTGTTCGAATTCAAGCAACTAAACCACTAAAATCAATCACTGTTATATCAAGCCATAAAGTCATTCGTTTATTAAAAAATGGATGTCAATCTTTCTTAGCCCATGTTATGGATTTGAATAAAGACACGTCAGATTTGAATAATATTCATGTTGTTAGTAAATTTCCTGACGTATTTTCTCAAGAACTTCCCGGTCTACCCCCAGAACGTGAAGTTGAATTCTTTATTGATCTTGAACCTGGTACAAAGCCCATTTCTAAAACCCCATATCGAATGGCTCCTATTGAACTTCAGGAGTTAAAGGTCCAACTACAGGAGTTGTTGGACATCGGTTTCATTCGTCCTAGTACATCTCCTTGGGGTGCTCCTGTTTTATTCGTAAAGAAGAAAGACGGGAGTATGCGACTTTTTATCGACTACCGGGAATTAAACCATGTCACTATCAAGGATAGGTATCCGCTACCTCGCATTGATGACATGTTTGACCAGTTACAAGGAGCACAATTCTTTTCAAAGATCGATCTTCGCTTACGGATATCATCACCAAGATTAGAACCGAGGATATCCCAAAGACCGCCTTGAACTCCTGATGCGAGGCATTATGAATTCTTAGTCATGTCTTTTGGATTGACTAATGCTCCTACGCAGCCTTTTCATGGATATGATGAACCGAGTATTCAAGGAATATTTGGATCAGTTCGTTGTTGTCTTTATTGATGACATCCTCATATATTCCAAAAGTCGTGAAGATCATGAGCACCATTTGAAGCTGGTACTCCAAAGGCTTTGTGAAAACAAGCTATATGCCGAGTTGAAGAAATGCGAGTTCTGGCTTGAGGAAGTAGCATTCCTTGGGCACGTGGTGTCAAAACATGGAGTATCTGTTGACCCGACGAAGATTGAAGCAATACAAAGTTGGGAGCAACCGAAGTCGGTGACCGAAGTACGTAGCTTTCTGGGCTTAGATGGTTATTATCGGAGATTCATGGAAGGGTTTTCTCGAATCGCTACTCTGTTAACTCAGCTGACTCGAAAAGATAAAAAATTCATACGGAGTGAGGATTGCGAGAAGAATTTTCAAGAGCTTAAGAGGAGACTCATTTTGGCACCTGTTCTGACAATACAATCTGGTTCGGATGGATTTGTTATCTACAGCGATGCTTCAGGCAAAGGGTTAGGATGTGCTTTCATGCAACATGGAAAAGTCATAGCCTATGCCTCACGACAACTTAAAGAATATGAGAGGAATTATCCTACTCACGATCTAGAGTTGGCGGCAGTTGTGTTCAAGCTAAAGATCTTGAGGCACTATCTATATGGGGAGAAAATGGAGATATATTCAGACCATAAAAGCCTCAAATATTTCTTCACCCAAAAAGAACTCAACATGCGGTAACGACGTTTGCTCGAGCTGTTGAAAGACTACTATCATACCATTTAATACCATCCTGAAAAAGCAAACGTGGTAGCTGACGCATTGAGTAGAAGATCATATGCAGGAACGAGTGCGATGTTGTCAACAAAAGGCCCATTTTGTGTGATTTACAAAAGATGAAGATAGAATTCAAGACTCTGGGGACCCATGCGATGATGTCAAGTATACGCATAGAACCAACTTTAATCGATAAAGTTAAAGTTGCTTAATAGACCCAGAGCTGATGCGTATGAAGAAGAAAGTACAAGACGGTGTTATCCCAGAAGCAAGAATCGATGAAGAAGGAATACTTCGAGTCCACTCCAGACTTTGTGTTCCTAACGATTCTAATTTGAAGAACAAGATCATGATAGAGGCACACAATACACCATTTGCAATCCATCATGGAAGTACCAAAATGTATCGTGATCTTTGACATACATTTTGGTAGAACAATATAAAGAGAGAGATTGCAAAGTTTATCTTGAGGTGTTTAACTTGTCAATGTGTAAAGGCGGAGCATCAAGTGCCAAAGGGTCCATTGCAACCACTTGATATTCTAAAATGGAAGTGGGAACACATTACCATGGATTTCGTTACGGGTCTTCCCATGGTTTCTCAAGGCATAAATGCTATTTGGGTTATTGTTGATAGATTAACCAAGTCTGCTCATTTCTTGCTGATACGGGAGACTTATTCCCTTAAACGTCTTGCTCGTATGTACGTAAATGAGATTGTGAGATTGCATGGCATGCCAATATCCATAGTTTTGGATCGTGACCTAAGATTCACTTCACAATTTTGGGTTAGCTTGCAAAAAGCTATGGGGACAGATTTATGATTCAGTTCGGCATACCATCCTCAAACGGACGGACAATCAAAGAGGACTATTCAAACTCTTGAAGGTCTATTAAGACTCTATGTCCTAGACTTCAAAGGGAGTTGGGATAAGTATTTACCATTGGTGGAATTCTCCTACAACAACAGTTATCAGGCAAGTATAGGTGTGGCTCCATTTGAAGCATTGTATGGACGAAAGAGTCGCTCTCCAATATGTTGGGACGAGGTGGGTGAAGCAACATTATTGGGACTAGAGTTGGTACGTATGACTACAGAAAAGATCCAAATGATTCGACAACGTATACAAACGGCACAAGATCGACAAAAGAGTTATGCAGATCTTCATCAAAAGGACGTGGAATTTAGTATTGGGGATCATGTATTGTTGCGTGTGGCTCCATGGAAGGGAGTTACAAGATTTGGAAAACGAGGAAAGCTCAATCCACAATTTATTAGTCCATTTCAGATTCTTGACCGAGTAGAAAAAGTAGCCTATAGACTCGCGTTACCTCCAAGTATGTCTCGTGTTCATAATGTTTTTCACATATCTGTGCTTCGTAAATATGTGAAAGACCCGAACCATATTATTGAGTTAGAACCAGACGAGATAGCCGAAGACTTAACGTACGAAGAGGTACCTGTCAAGATCTTGGATAGGAAGGAGCATGTCCTATGCACAAAGGTTATACCACAAGTCAAAGTTTTGTAGAGGAACCATGCTATAGAGGAAATGACCTGGGAGTAGGAAACAGAAATGAAAGCGAGGTATCCTCACCTTTTCGAAACACCAGGTACGTACATCAATTTCGAGGACGAAATTTCATAAAGAGGGGAGGTTGTAAGACCCCAACTTATTATAAATGAAATTAAATTTTCTTTATTTATTATTTTGAAATAGTAAGGGTTGATTTGATTAATATGGCTAGTTATGGGTAAAATGCGCAAATATTTCAAATAAGCAAGTGGTTATAAAATATTCATTGTTGTCGGGGAATATTCGTTTGGTCGTGGAATATTCTTACTGTCGGGGAATATTCATACGACGACACAGCCTTGTGTGGGCCCCATAATGAAAATTGATTGGATGAAGAAAACGACAAGTATAAGTTGTTTATAAATAACGGCGTAGTTGTTACCGTTAATACTGTTAAAATACTCGGTGGTTAAAACACAATAGCACACGGTATTGCACCAATTATTGATTCTTACGTAAGAAGGCACTACTCAATAATTGTTACAGTAATTACTGTTCAATATTATATTTTATTGATTCAATAATTGCTACGTTGATATTTTATATTATTGTTGTTTCAATAATTATCACTACACAGTATTTTCCATTATCAGATCAATAATTCATATTATTTGAATAATATTATTAGATAGCATTATTGGCAATGTCTAAAAAGTTCTGTCTAAGGAGAGGTTTGGTCACCTAATTGCGCGTCAGTAAGGAGAAATCTTTATTGGAAAGCCCCCTCTTTCCTGGGAACGGCCTGGTTGTCAGTATTGTGATTCTGTAATATTATTTATGAATAATTAATTATCGATTATTATGATAAGGAAAATATTCATTTTATGTGGATATAGATGGAGAAAATTTTTAATGTGATAATTTTTGAAAATTGATATTTTATCTTTTTCGATAAAATAATTCATTTAAATATATTATTATATTATAATAATATAATAATGGTGATATTTTACAATGAATGTGTGATATATGAATAAATGAGGAGAAAGAGTATTTTTGTTACAAAAATTGTTTAAAACATGTTAAACATGTTTGTGGGCCCATTTCTTGATTGAAATTTGATTATAGCCTATAAAATCGTCCGTTTGTGGATTTCAGTCAACTTCTGCTTGGAATTTGGAAAAACTTAAACTTACAAAGTTGTAGAGAATTGAATTTTCTATGGAATGGACATAAGATTTGACTTTTTCTGATAAAAGGGCTATTTATTATGAGGTATTGAAGTTCCGAAATAATTGATTTTTGAAGTTTTAAATATTTTTTTAAAGAAAAACATTTTTTTTTCATTTGTGGTCCCCACTTTTATGTGTTAAATGGCTAAAATTAGTTGGCAAGGTGTGCGTAGGAATTTAATTTTTAAATATTATTATTTTATTAAATTTTCTACTTTGGTGTTCTAAGCATTTTCCTATAAATAGGGTGCTTAACTTAGAATTAAAAATCAAACCAGAAACAAGTTTTTTCTCTCTTTCTCTCTCTATATTATCGAGCGTATTCTTGTGAGTATTTTGATACTTTGAGTGTTTCCATACGGTACAAGTTTCCTTCAGCACTATATCCAGTATTCTAGTTAGAAGTATTGTCTTTTCGAGGTAAGGGATGTTATTTTTTTTTTTATAAATGATATTATTTCTTTCAATATCATTATGCCGAAATATTGGTAAGATTTTTCTTGTGAAATTCTTGTCTTTTAGTGTCAGGGTTACTATTCATGTATACTGACTATTCACGATATCTGACACTATTCACGAATCGACACTATTCACGGAAAAATTAAATTTTCATTTTTTTATCCAAGATATCTATTATGGATACTGGCTTTGATTGTATCCATGTTTTGATCATTCTTGAATTTTACTTCACTATGGTTATTTATGAAGTATTTTTGAACTTGGACTGTTTAAATTACGAATCCTTATTATTTGTTCTTTTGTTTCACTAGATTCGTTTTCTTAAAAATATTTTTCATCATCCTCAGTCCTAAATGATGATATTACTGAATATCTTTGGCCTGTAGTGCAAAGATGATTGATTTTCTTATGAATATCTTTGGCCCGTAGTGCAAAGATGTACAGGTGTTGAGATGAACATGACCAACTGACGAATATCTTTGGCCTGTAGTTCAAAGATGAATATTTGATTCAAGATGTATATTGATTGATGTTACATGGATAAAATATTGATGATAAACTTTTAAATTCATAGAAGAAAGATTTCATTCTCTACGTAACTCTTTTAATGAATTATTATTTCCGCAACAAATATTGATTTAAAACTTGTTGTCTATTGTATTCTATCAGATTTTTCCCCGTTGAGGACTAATGATAATTTGTTCTATGTTATCTTAGTCATAATATTCTTTACTGGGCTAGTTGAGCTCACCCTTTTCCTTTTTGTTCTATTTTTCTTCTCAAGAGGCGAGAATGTAGCAAGTACTAGTCGGGGTATGGAATGAAGGTTCTAGAAAATCATTTTAGTAGTCCTCACTATTTTATAAAATAGTGTATCAATAATTGTAATGAGGACTTATTTGAGTGTTGATATTGTCTAGAAGACAATATTTATTTTTAAACTCACAGTTTATGTATTGTCGTATTTTGCACGATAATTGTATTAATAAAGTTGTAGTTGTTTCTGTACCATGTATTTGGCGACTCAGAATGGGTGTTGTACACCTATTTTGGGGGCGTCATATATATATATATATATATATAGTATAAGCATACACATATAGAATACTATATTCTACCCGGATTGATTATGAACTTTTATTCAAGTTTGGTTCACTAGAGCCACCATGTGAACCAAAAGGTCAAAATCTAGGGGTGCAAGAATTAATATTTAAATATAACTATTACATTTAAACTTGGGCTCCATTACAAATGGGTCTTCAAGCGCTCCTTGCTCCTTGATCTCCAATTCTTCAAAATAATTCTAACTATTTCTATTATTAAACTATTTAAAATAAATAGAAACCTTGATCAGCAGTTAAGGGGAAGTACATAAGAGAGAGATAAAATTTACATTAGAAAAAATTAGAGAAGACGAGGTACGCAGACCCCATTTAATAAAACCCATACATTCATGCATCCAACTAAAATAAAATCCAATCACATTGGTCAATAGTCCATAATCAATCCCATTTATTATCATACACATAACCATATGCATCAATAAATAACATTCATCTCATGAATAATAAACATTCAATATATATATTGATATCATTTAATGGGCAAATTTAGTTAGCATAAAATGGGGAGCAACCAGTTGTTGGGGAGCAACCCATTTTGGCACCCTTCCACAAAGCTCTCACCGCTTATAAAAAATAAATAAATTGTCCAAGGTAGATAGAGCTTGTGGCGGTGGCCAAATGGGTTGCTCCCAACAACCTATTCTTTGTGGATGGAGACCCATATATATATATATATATATATATATATATATATATATATATATATATATATACCGCATAAAACAAAACAATTGAGTTATTCATCATATAATATATTATAAATATCAAACAACATTATATGATCCTGCACATATATATATAATTTACTTGGTCCATGTGATTAGCATACAGAAACATCATATGATCCCTTGAACCATGAATAACCGCGGATTTCAGCGAAAAAAAAAATGGGATTCACGATTTTTTTTTAAATTTTATACAACAAAATTATACCCAATTAAATTGTTCTAAACACATATCAATATACATATCAAATTAAAACAATTAATAATTCGCATAAAGGTTTGGCTTTGATGCTACTGTTAGGTTTGTAATATTCATGAACGCAATCAAATTGCAAAAATAAGCGAAAACGTGGAAAAATCAGAGTTTAAAAATTTTACAAACCATATACCCGGATCATCCTTTATGCACAATTATTAATTAAACGAAAAAGAAAGAACAAGAATCATACCCTTGAAGATTCGAGCTTCCTCATGTACAAGTTCACCTCCAATCTTTTTCGCGTTCAACTTAAATTCACCGGATTTGGTTCCTTCCTTTGATCAATGTTAGCTACCCAAGTGTTTGGCCTCTAGAGGTGATCCACCAAGGAAGAAAAAAGATTCAAGAAGATAAATGTTTGACAAAACCCTAGTTTTTCTATCTCTCATAGAAAAGGAGCGTAGTCTCCCAACAATTGGAATCACGTATCATATGAAAAAGTCAACAACCCCTCTCACCCATAATAAGCCTCCTCTTATTTATAGATGTGGGTAATTGGGTTTTATTTTAATTAATTAAATTTCTTTAATTAATTAGGCTCCCAATTATATTAGGAATAATTAATTAAACTCTTTTAATTAATTTGCCTCCTAATCTTGCTAGGAATATATAAGAGTACTTTTATTAATTAATTCCCAAACTCCTTTAGGAATTAAATAATAATAATAGTAATAATAATAATAAGACTCCTCTTATTAATTTATATTTAATATTTTCAAAATATTAAATAATAAATATTATGCTATTTAATTTATTCTATCACCATAGATTAAATTAAATATACTTCACATATTATTACGATTATGTCATTTACTTCTTAAATAATTATTTTTCCTTTTATGGTGTGACCCTTTAGGTTCTCCATATTAAACCGGTTGTGAATAAATCAATTAGAACAATTCTAATCTTATTTAAATAAATAAATTAAAATATTAATTTTATTTAAATAAATAATATTTATTCTACAATAGGGATAAGCCTCCCTAGCGATTAACGACTTTCTAGATAATATAGATTTCAACATTAATCATAAAAGAACCTTTGAGTAAATAGTTACCGTACAATTCAATCCTTCCACCATACAATGTCCCAATTAAATATAAGACATGAAATTACTGTCAAGTCTTATTATATTTAATTTTATGTATTTCGATCCTTAAATGCACAACACCAAATAATGCAAATTAGAAACTCCTTTCTAATTTCATTTTGCCTTGGCCAAGGACTAATGGGTTGTCATTTATCGAATCACATACGACATTTCTCTTCTTTTACTAGAAGTGGTAGATTCTTTTTTGATCATACATTATCTCCATGTACAACTTATTATACCCAAGCATACCATTTGATATACCCTAAGGGTCTTAAGGAATAAGTCAAAGTATAACTCATCATACACAAGATACTATGATGATCTCAAGTCCAAGGATCACTTGTACTACTATCACTACTGTAAGACCCCGAATTTTATGAAATAAAAGTATTCAATTTTTCTTATAATTATTATTCAGTAAATGGTTAAATTGATAAAAGTTTAAAGTTAAGGGTGATATGTGCAAAGTTTACAAAATACGCAAGTGATTATAAAATACTTATTATTATCGGGGAATATTCGTTTGATCGTGGAATATTCTTTTTATCGGGAATATCCGTACGACGGCGCAACCATTTGTGGGCCCCATAACAGAATAATTATCAGATGAAGAAAATGACAAGTTTGAGTTTTTATAAATAACGGCGTAGTTGTTACCGTTAACACTGTTGGATTACCCGGTGGTTAAAATACAGTAATACGCGTGCTTGTACGGTATTGCACAATATTTTTGAATTATTGATTCTTACGTAAGAAGGCACTACTCAATAATTGTTACAATAATTATTGTTCAATATTTTATTTTATTGATTCAATAATTGCTGCGTTGATATTTATATTATTGTTATTTCAATAATTCTCACTGCACAGTATTTCCCATTATCAGATCAATAATTCATATTATTTGAATAATATTATTAGATAGCATTATTGGCAATGTCTAGAAAGTTCTGTTAAGGAGAGGTTTGGTCACTTAATTGCACGCCAGTAAGGAGAAATCCTTATCGGAAAGCCCCCTCTTTCATGGGAACCACCTGGTTGTCATAATTGTGATTCTGTAATATTATTTGTGAATAATTAATTATTGATTTATATGATAAGGAAATATTTATTTGATGCAGATATAAATGATGGATTTATTTATGTGGTTATAAATGAAGGAATTAATGTGGAGGTGTTTTATCAGTATTTTATCGGATTAGAGGTATTAAAAGATCAAATCGGTGTTCTTAAAACTCTACTGTGTGAGTTATAATTTTAATCTGACCGTTGGATCGTTGTGATTTTTGGATATGTTATACATATATAAGTTAAGTATATATCCACAAATTTTGAACCGTTAAAAATTAACGTATGATTTTTTATGAATTTTAAGAGGTGACTGATTCAGAAATTATTTTTGTAAATAATTTTGGTGGAAATATTCTAGAAGGTGGGCCGCACTTTTGTTTTTAATTGAAAGCATGTGTTGAATTAAAGCTTCAAGTATGGTGGGATGAAATTTTCAACTTGCCATGCGTAGGAATAAAATAAATATATATATTTTTTAATTTAGTCTCCTTTGGTGTTCTAGCATTTTCCTATAAATAGGTGCTTATGTTAGAATTGAAAATCACACCAGAAACAAGTTTTCTCTCTCTATATTATCAAGCATATTTTTGTGAGTATTTAGATACTTTGAGAGTTGCTATTCAGTGCAAGGTTCTTTCGGTTTTACATCCGATATTCCGGTCAAAAGTACTGCTCTTGTGAGGTAAGGGATTGTAAGGTATTTTAAGGGTTATTATGTTTTTCAGTTTTGAAATTTTTCTGAACCTTCAAAAATTTTGGAAAAATTTGAAATGATAATTTGATGAGTTTTATTGATTGTGTCCAAAAATGGCGATTTTTGGATGTATCGATTAGGAGTTATGGATTTTATGAGAAAAGACTATTTTAAAAGTAAACCCTTATAACTCCTTGTGGTTAACTCCAAAATTGGTGAAAGTTTTATTGGGAGTACATCTATCTAATATCAATATATCCTGTAAATTTCGGAATTTTTGGACAAAAGTATAATTTATGATAAATGTCTAAATATTTGGCAGTTTTGGCCATGTGAAAAATAGTAAATGAATTTTAAAAATTCCGAGAAAAATATATGTTCAATATGGGACTATATTATGCTAAATCCCAGAAAATAAATATTTTTGGGATTGATTTGGTATTTTTTATAAAAATGATCTAGTTATGAGAAATGAGTTAAATATGTTATGTGAAGTAAGAAAATTGGAAAATAGGATTTTATGGCTTGAGAATCCTATATGAGGTATATACAAATTTTTGATAAGGGTTTTGGTTATTGGTAATGAAATTTTATGAGTTTGGCATTTTAGGATGATTAAATGCATTAATTAGTAAAGTGTAATCAATTAAAATAAATTGTTTATAAGTTTATGAAATGTTATTCTTTCAATATCATTATACCGAAATATTGGTATGGATTTTATTGTGGAATTTCTATTTTTTTCATGTCGGGTTTACTATTCATGAGTTACTATTCATGACAAAACTGGTTTATTTTTCTGACCAAATTATCGTTGATTTATGAATCTTACTCTTGAAATTAAATTCATGTTTTGATAATATTATTTTTATTATCATACATAACATTTTTATAATCCTGGTGAAGAAATTTCTTTTTGACTTGAGTGTAAAGATGGGTAGATTATTGGTATGATCGTGACTATGGGTTCTCTTTGGCCAGTAGTGAAAAGTTGAATCGTTGACTGGTATGATCATGACCATTGAATTTACAATTGAATATTTTTAGCTTAAGTGCAAAGGTGAATTGATCAACATGGTTATAATTATGGTTTATATAAATTTTGAAATGATTATGTATTTCTTTGAGATATTAATATCTTTGGCATGTAGTGCAAAGATGAATTATTGATGAATATCTTTGGCCCGTAGTGCAAAGATGACCTGTTTTTGAATATCTTTGGCCCGTAGTGCAAAGATGACTTGTTGATGAATATCTTTGGCCCGTAGTGCAAAGATGACTTGTTGATGAATATCTTTGGCCCGTAGTGCAAAAATGAATTTATTAGTATGATTATGAACATGAATTGTTATTTGGTATAACTATGATCTTTGATATTCCAGGTAAAGACAAATGATGAAAATTATCTTTGTCCTGGATGAGAAGAGGAATTTAGAACCACAATTATGATTATGAGTTATTCACATGAATGTGGACAGGAACTGTTGATTGATGTTACAAGGATAAAACATTGTTGGTGGACTTTTAACATGGAGAAGATAATAGACTTTATGGTCTATTTGACTCTTTTAATGGATTGCTCGTTCCGCTGCAATTATGGTTGAAAAGTTTTATCATCTACCATATGTTCTAAATCTCTGATTTATTTCTGATGAAGACTATTGATAATTTAATTATCTTTAGTCATGATATTCTTCTCGAAGCTAGTTGTGCTCACCCCTTTTGCTTCACAATTCCTTTCGTGTAGTAAGAGTGTATTTGGGTTGACGGGGATATCGGGAAATAATGTGATGGTCCGAGAGGCTCACAAAGTTTCTCAACACATTATAAAATCGGCATGACATACAATATATAATTGTATTGAGGACCTAAGATGTGTGTATGATATTATACGTCACTTAATAATTGATTTTGGTGAACAAAGAATAAGGTGAGGCGAACCCAACGTTGGAAGAGTGTTTTGCCACTATCATACAAGATGTCTAATGACATACAATCTCGTGTTATCATAAGAAAGGGTTGTGCACATCCACTTGCTGAGTATATCTACGAGCACTACCTATATGATCTTGGAGTTGGGTTGAAACATAATGTTCAATCACAGACGGTGGAGATAGTTATATGTCAAGAGAAGACTCACCATTGGAAGAAACATGATAGTAATCTTCTCATTTTTCTTTGGGATCTATTTGATCAACCAAGGATAATTCTCTGGACATATGATATCTATCATAACTTAGATTCATGGCCTCCTATGTATGAAGGTTTCCTTGAGCACTTCCCAAAAATTTTAATTTCTAAAACAGTTCTAGATTGTACCTTTATGTAAGGTATCACTATGAGGTGCTGTCCACGGTTGGGACATGAGTAACAGTTGGTATATATTTGTATCAAAACTTACAGCATATGTGTTGTTGTAGTAATAAAGTTGTAGTTGTTTTCTGTACCATGTATTTGGCGACTCAGAATAGGTTGGATGGATTGGACCTATTTTGGGGGCGTCACAACTACAGGAATTCCTATTGACAGGCAAGTAAAATTCTATTAGGTATTCCTTAGCGAGCCACGTTCAGTGAACTTATTCTCTAATAAGCACCTACATACTTGCTTTAGAGTCTCCACACAAATGATCATGAGATCAATCATCCTCATTCAATGAGCAAGCAACGTATGTACCAATCTTTCCGGATTCACTAATCCCCAATTTAGTAATCCAACAATTGGAAACTATTTTAGTTTTAAGCTTTCTAAGAATTTAGATCTCATTAGAATGATCATCATCATTATTCTAAAAGCATTGCTTAAAACTATGGGTTTATCACATAATATAAAGCAACATCATGTAGATAATTAAAAGCCTTTAATAAATTAATACTTTTTATTAATAAATGAATAAGATTGTTACAAAGTATATGCTTTATCATCAAACATGATTGGCTTATGTGCATACTACTTTTAGTTAGCCCACATATAGCTATACATTTACTGACGGGAGCTGAGTGTTTATCCATATAGAGTCATAGAAGTCTGCATTGTCAGCCCACTGTAAGCCTTCTCACACTCTATAAAGCCTTTCTCTTCATCTTGGAACACACTATTCTACACATTGAGAGTCGTGTTGTGTGCGTATGCCCGGACTTCGATCTGTGGTTTTCATTTCACTCTGTATATATATACTTATATATGTATATATTTATATATGGACTAACATTATCGAGTTATTCCTCGATTGAGCCTAGACTTATGTCTGGAGCATTTACTTGCTTATATATATATATAATTGTTGTTGAACATATCCGATGAGCCTGGGTTTTATATCTGGTACGTTTACTGCTTATATATATATATATATATATATATATATATATATTTACATTTCTGTCAGACCTGGAGTTTACTTCGTGGCGATTGATCGTCTTTACTGCTTTATTTAGATTTAGTCCCACTTGGAGTTTACTTCATGGTGGTTGATCGCATTTACTGCTTTATTTACTATTCTGATCCCCCATGGAGTCGCTTCATGGTGGTTGATCATGTCCATATATATATATTTACCGCTTTTATATATTTACATTTCCTATCCCCATGGAGTTGCTTCGTGGTGGTTGATCATGTCTGTATATATATATATATATATATATATATATACATATATATTTACAGCTTATATATATATATATATAACTGCTTACTGTTTTTCATATAAACTGCGGTATCATGTTAGCCTAGGAATTATGTGATCACTGATTCAGTCTACTGAATCTAGATTCGGTTTCCGTGATGGACATTTTCAGCTATAAGCAGCTTGTACATTATTTACGGTGTCTAAATTTCCTTGGATGGTTGTCATGCCTATGAGGAGTTCGGCACTGCTGTATATTATTTTCTCAAAGATGCATCGCATCTCGAAAATAAAAGCAAACATGACGAACATTTAATAATAAAATGGAAGTATGAAAAGGTCTCAATTCCTATTGAGCATAAGGTTTGAAAAACCTCTTTTACAAAACTTCATTGATATATCCTGTTTAAAACTGAATTTTTCTATAAAATTCAAATCCTTTGTATATAGGTGCGAACGAGGCCTCGCACTACTTTCAAATAATTGCACATTGATCCACACACACACACACACACACACAAATTCATATAACAATTTCTTGAAAAGTGGCGGTCACCGTAGCAGCACGGATGTCGGGGGGTGTCTAACACCTTCCCTCCGCATAATCAAGCCCCCGAAACCAAATGAATCTCGGTTTCACAGACCCGTTTAGCAGTGTCACATCACTGGGTCAATGTGCAAACCTTTTTTGGTTGCATTGGTGCAACTAGTTAAAAACACCAACTGGCGACTCTTAAAGTCAAATCGTCGACATTACACATGTCGGACCTTTTTTCACTTGTTTTTTCAAACAAATCTCACATAACAATGAGAACACCAAAGAACAAGTAACGAAAAGGGACAACTAAAAATCCCGTCGACGGTGGCGGCTACTGCTAGGGACTCCAAAGAAGAGGGCTACCGCTATTATTGTAAGACCCCAAATTTTATGAATAAAGATTAATTTCTCTCGAAATATATTTTTGAATATTATGGTGTGGATATAATATAATGTTATAGTTGTGGGTAATATTTATAAATTTTGCAAAGTAAGCAAGTGGTTAT